>OX451738.1:207582347-208316921 GCA_948472305.1 Vicia faba
ACCCAGGTCCTCTCCTTAATAACGCCTTGCTTTCGCCATTTTTGACACCTGTTAATCGTTTATCATTCCACACACATAACATTATATACAAAACAAAAGCCCAAAATATGTTTGAGACAAAAACCGTGCGCTGGTTCAGACAGGCCAACCGAGTTGTGCCACACCATTATCTTCTTCACCCACCTGTTGTATTAACTTTCATACTTTTACCTACGGACATTGTCCGTCACTACAGTACCTGCAAATTTCTAAAATCTACAGCACGCATGATAAATCAAGTTTAAGGCCATGGATCAACTGGGTTTGATTCCCTAAGAATGATGGTACTCATCTTTAAGCCCAATTTTTCCTGTACCTGAAAACCCTAAAACAAAGGTCTAAAGCCTAGTAATGGCATATCACCATATATCCATCAAAACTGGCAATTAATTATTCAAACACATTCTAAACATTCATACAAACAAGAATGCATAATCAAAACAATGTTATAACGCATGTATGACCATAATCATTTTTAAAATAATAAGGTTCAAACCGTGATGGTATAGGTTGTGATCCTGGGAGCTTTGACGCTTGGAAATGGTGTAGTTAACTTCATAATGCTTTCAGGATTTGATTTCAAGCTTCGGAATGCCTTGAATCCTTCAGCAACTCCAAATCTGATTGCCGCTTTTCTTTTAAATTTCAAGCGTGTGAACATAGTCCTTTTTTTGCAGTAGTTGTGCCTCCTCTTGGTCTGGAAGGTTTATGCATATGTAGTGTATCATATTAGGTTAACAATTATGGATTGAATCTTGAAAATTGGATGGAAGGGATTCGATTTTCATCTTAGAATTATATGTTTCTAAATTTGGCCAAAACTTTCTCTTTTCTCTCCAATCAACTTCCACGCAAATTCATGACTTATTCTTCTGATTCCTGACTCATGATATGACCATAAAACAAATCTTTGGGATTTAAATCATCTTTTTACTATTTTATTTTATTTATTAATATTTAAATGGATGACAATTCAAATAAATCAAAGTAAATATCATAAAAGTAAAATAATGGATTTAAATGTCTTGAATAAGTCCATAGATATGTTTGAGATCCAAAACCCACGACCATTAGTTCAAATGATCCAATTTGCTCACATTGACTTTTGTGCATTTTTTCAAAAATTGGTCAAATTTAGCAATGCATATCTCTCTCATTTCTAACCCTAAAAGGGTGTTCTTGGACTTTTTAGAGAGCTTAGTATGTCCTCTAAACAACCCTTTTGGTTTCATTTCAATTGGATCTTCCATGTTCATGTAAGGAGCTTTGACCGAAAAGGTGTTTTTGTTGACTTTTTGAAAGGACTTATAATGTATGAGCTTGTATCTTTTAAATGGGGAATTTCTTGAACTTAGGGGATGAATAGAAGTTGTAGGTAGTTATATTCTCTTAAAAATTACCATTGGTGGAAAACTTTATGATAAAGTATGAGAAAGTTATGACTGATCAAAGTTTGGTTGACCTTTTCTATAGAAACCCTAATTTACCATTTTTTTACTTTTGATGAGTTAGGAGCATTTATTTAGGAATCATGATCAAACCTTGATCAAATGATGGATATTACTTCAAAATTTTGATGTTGACCAAAAATCATGAAGTTTGACTATATATAGGCTACAATTGACTTTTGACCTAGTACAACTGATTTTTAGGCATTTGAGCAGTTAATTGAGCAAACTTGTTATGTAGGGCATGAAATTTGGCATGGATAACCTTGAGGACATATTAGGGCCATGGAAAACATTTGAGACCCTTGGAGCTCACACACCTTGATGAAAAATGAAACCCTAGTTAGAGGTTTATTGCCTTAGGAGGAGAATTTGGCTGGTCAATTTTTAGTCATCTTAGGGCAAGTTGGGGATCTCAATGGGCATGTCTTGAGTAAAATGAGACAGAAAATTTTGGGGTACAACACAGGGTCCTGGGAAAATTCCTGATGATGAAGATTACTTTGATGAACAATACTCTCTCGCTGATGACAGATACAAACAGGTAGAGGATCGCCATAATGCTATGGAAATCCAGAAAGAGCCTAGACTGGACTTTGAAGAGTTGGGTATTATTTTAGGGGTAGTTATCCCTCACAAGTTCAAGGTCCCCGTATTTTCTAAATATGGTGGTGTTTCTTATCCCAAACTTCATTTGAGATCTTATATTAAGAAGTTCCAACCCCATATGGCTGACTGTAAGGTATGGGTTCACTTCTTTCGACAGAGTTTATCTAGGACACAAATTGAATGATTCTATTAGCTAGAAGGTACAAACATCCATATTTGGGATGACATGGCTTCCGGTTTTTACAAGAAGTATCAATACAATGCTGACCTTTCACCAACTCGCGTGCAATTACAAAGTATGACTATGGGATCAAATGAAGGTTTTAAAAAGTATGCCTAAAAGTGGAGAGATCTGGCTGGAAGAGTTCAACCTCCTTTATATGATAGGGAGATGGTGGATATGTTTGTGGTCATTTTGATAGGTCCATTCTTTAACCATCTGATTGGAATCTCTTCATATGGTTTTACTGAGCTGATACTGACAAGGAAACGAGTTGAAAATGGTATCAAGAGTGAAAAGATTCTAGTGGCTGCATCTTCGAGTGCTGTAAAGAAGAAATTTAGTGGTAAGAAGGAAATCAATGTTGTTTATGGAAAGAAGGTTCGTGTTAGAAATGACCATAATCAGTCTGTAGGAGCGGTGATAATTTCTAATTCTGCGTCTGATCAGAAACAAGAACAAAATAAAGAGCATATGTTTGATGCACCTAGAAGGCAGTTTATTAAGATCAGCATGCCATTGTCTCAAGAATTGCAACATCATTTAAAAGCAGAGTTAATAGCATTAAGGGATCCTCCTCAGAATCCCAACACCTCCTCTCCTTGTTATAATTCAAATATGAAGTGTGCTTACCATTCCAATAGTCCTGGGCACGAAACCAATAGCTGATGGGCCCTGACATCATTAAAAAAAAGAGATTGAGTTTGATCCTCCTAAGACCTCGAATGTAATTACTGCACAAATGTCGAAGCATGACAAAGGCATAAGTGCTATTGATGATGTTCTTTATGTTGCTAATGTAAGTGAATTGGTTACTCCACTCCCAATTATCAAGAAGAATCTATTGCAGGTTGCAAGTTACTAAAATAAGGCATTTAACGCCTAATGGACAATCACATAATTCTGGTTGAGAAGATTTTGTCTGCTGAGAATCTATTTAAAAACTTATATGTAATATTCGACACTTCTGTTAGGATCACCTCCAAGGGTCTTGTAAGGTTTACTGCCAATCCAAAAGTTTCTCCTCTAGTCATCACTACACCTCGACCTATTCCATATTCTTTGGATAAAGCTATCCCGTGGAACTATGGATCCAACGTCTACTACCATGGCGTCAAGCAGGAACTATCGATTACTGAAGATGACAATATTAAAGCTACTGATTCTAACATTGACAATATTGTTGGGACCATTAAGGTTACTAGAAGCAGAAGGGATTTCTCGCTTGAAATCTCTCCAAAGACTGTTGCTACACCAATTAGGGTAACAGCTACTGAGTTAAGTACTGAGGCTCGGGGCAAAAAGAAAATAACGGAGCCTAGCCATACAGAGGCACCTAAAGAAGCTGCAGTTGAAGACACCTCTAGGTAAGAGTTGGATGAGGTATTGAAGATTATCCGCAAGAGCGATTACAATATTGTTGAACATATAGGGCATACCCCATCTAAAATCTCCATGTTATCCCTGTTACCGTTTTCTGAAGCCCATCCACAAGCTTTTGTGAAATTTTGAATACTGCTCACGTGCCACAAGAGATTTCTGCTGACCAATTTGAGAGTTATGTTTCTAGTTTAACGACTGACAATGGGTTTGGTTTTTCCGATGCTGACTTAACTCATGAGGGAAGAAATCACAACAAGGCCCTGTATGTCTTTATTGAATGCAGGGGCACCACTTTCGCTCATGTGTTGGTTGATACTGGTTCTTCAATGAATGTTCTACCGAAGGGTGCCCTTGATAAACTTAATTGTGACGGGGTTGTATTCAAACCTAGTGATATTATAGTCCGAGCCTTTGACGGATCAAAGAGAATGGTGCATGGAGAAGTAGATCTTTCGATTAAGGTAGATTCGCAGGTCTTTGAATCTACCTTCTATGTAATAGATATTCGACCAACTTATTCTTGCTTACTGAGGTGCCACTGGATCTATGGGGCAGGCGCTGTTACCTCAACCCTACACCAGAAGCTGAAATATCCGATGCAAGGAAAGGTTGTTACTATTTGTGGCTTAGAAGAGTATATGGTTAGTCATTTGAACTCGTTCTGGTATGTAGAGATGGATAGCAAATTCATCGAGACTCCCTGTCATACTTTTGAAGTTATCCCTCCTGCACTACAGAAGACGTTTCTTCCATTCCCAAGGATACCAGGGCACTGCTCAGAATGGCTTTGTAATACGGTGGGAGAATTGATTTGGTGTTTTGCATTTTATCGCAAATGTTGGATAGCAAGAGTCGCCACCGGCTTTTCTTTTATCCAATGAAGCAAAGGATGAAAATAACAGGAAAGACCTTTTGAGAATTTTATTGAGTTCGGGGGGTAGGTTATGAAAAGGGAAGGTTTTAGCACCCTTTTCATTCGTTGTTTTTTACGGGCTCTTAATTTCTATCTTACTTTTGAAATGCATTGAAAAATGTGTTTGTGTTTGTTTGAAAGTATTTTTGAAAATTGCCTTCGTTTAAGCGAACTTTGTAATAATTCTCGTCTCTATAAGAATGTATATAAAGTGATTACTTTTGAAAATATTTTATGAAAGTGTTGGTGTATTTGAAAGATGTTTTATTTTGAAATGTTTGTGAGCAAGCAACTACGAGCTCTCTACCTACTCAAAAAGTTTTTGTTCTTTTCCTCCTCCTTTAGATAGTGTTATCTTACCATTAGTTAGTAAGAAACCATATCATTGGATGTGAAGGGACAGACGTGGGTCATCGTTCATTCATAGAAGGCAATGTTGTAGGATACCTTACCAATTTGTCTTAAGGGACTAAGATCGTTTACCGAAGGCAACATTGAAGGGTCATCGAGGGAGTACGATCTTATAATCGAGGGTCTTTACTAAAGTATCCCACGTTCGAGGGACATGACTATTTTTATCCAAGGCAACAACTGTGGGTTACCCTAGAGGTGCATGGGTGCAAAGTGTTTTTGTTTTCATGCATTTTATCTTGAATTAGGGTTGTCTAAGGTTGATTTTAAGGTCTTTCCATACAAACCCTAATTACTAATAATATGGAAAGCAATAAATTGCGGAATTTAAATGTCCTACGCTATTACAATACTTTAGGGGATGGGGGATACAAATTTACAAATCAGAATGACAAGTAAAAATTAACCTTAATTATTATTACAAGGCTTTGACAATTACATAATTTATAATGCAAAATAGTAAAATGCGCAAGAAAATGTAAAGTGAAAAGAAATTGTTTTTTAGGGTTTTCAATTATTTTAGGAAATAACTTGAATTATTTATCTAGAAAAAGGTTTTGTATAGTGTTAGTACATCTCCAAGAAATGCAATATGTAAAAAGTAACTTAAAAATCTCAAAATTAGAAATTTTGATGTCTGAGCTGACACGGGCCGTGTTAGTGGACACGGGCACCCGTGGCAGAATCTCCCCTTGCTCCTCTACACATTTTTTGTTCCAACCAGAATGACATGGGTTATATCGTGTGACACGGGCACCCGTGTCAGCCCCTGTCCTGCATGCTTTGCACGTTTTATACTGACACATGTCATATCGTGTGACACGGGCACCCGTGTTAGTCCTTGTCCTGCCTGTTTTGCCAAATTTCTAACCAGCTGAATTGACATGAGCCGTACCGTGTGACACGGGCACCCGTGTCTTCCCATGTCCTTCCTGTTTTGCAAAATTTCCAACCAGCTGAACTGACACGGGCCGTGTCGTATCACACGGGAACCCGTCTCAGCCCATGGCCTGCATGTTTTGCCAAATTTCCAGCCAGCTGAACTGACATGGGTCGTGTCGTGTGACACGGGCACCCGTTTCAGCCACTCGCCTGCCTTTTTGCTAAGTTTTCTCTTTGATTTGTCCTATTTTATTCTTTTGAAATCAAAGGCAAATGATGTATGAATAAGGATATTACAGTTTGAGAAAATTTACCTCTTGAAGTGAAAACTTTAAAACACATACGGATGTTTCCAGGTGCAATGTGGTGATTGATCGAGCTCCTTTAGACCTTCTTGAAGTTATGCCAATCCAAACTTTATGTTGAAAGTTACTGAATCACTCCAACTAAGTCAAGTTGCAAGGTGTTGTTTTTGAGATTGGAAGATAGTTATAACGAGGTTACAAAAGTTGTTCTTGTGTTTGAACAACTTGTATATGATGTATGTGAAGTATTAGGATGATTTGTTTGGGAAAAACTTGGAAGGTGTGAGAGGTTCAAAGATTTGGACTTCAAAGCTCAAAAATGGAGGTTTTGTGGACAATTCTGGTTTTTTGAGAGTATAGGGGTTTTGAGGGCTTGTTCATCTCTTTCTATCTTTCTAATGGTCTCTCTATTTATAGGAAATAGGTTTTAAGACAAGGGTTGATCAGATTTTCAAGATCACATGTTATGGCTAAGTTGGATTATAAATGAAGCAAGCTCATAGTTACAATGCTTTGTACTTTGCTTCATAGAGTTATTGGATACTTTAAGCATGCTTATCTAATTTTTTGTGTTGAGTGTGTGTAAAAGGAACAAGTTAAAGGCTCAATAAGAGCTAACTTTGTGATTAAAGCTACTTTGCAAGAATGGAAATGTTAACTTTGTGCCAAAAAAGGAAAGATCACTTGGACAATGCTTAAATCAAATGGACCATAGGTCAAAAGTTTGAGTAAACATTAAATTATGGTGAGATTTGCAAGTTAAAGGCCTACATAACAAGATTATGCAGCATAACATGTAGATTGGGTTATGTGTTCTTCACCAAAATGACTTGTAATTCAAGAATGGATGCCCATCTTCATGCCTTTGAATCTCCTAGATCTAGTGTGATAAATTCATGCTCTTGAATGTTTAGGAATGCTTGAAACAGTGTCTACAAATTTCATGTTGACCACTTTGGATAAATCATTTTGGAACTACGTGATAATTGGTCAGGAAGTTACCTCAAAAACTGACCAAAACCTGTTGAAAATTTCTCTAAGTGTTTTGTAAAAATGTAATGACTTCATGAGCTTGTATCTTCAAATCTAAGCATGTTTTGGAGATCAACCCTCTAATATAAAGTTTTATAATTCATCAAGATATACAACTTTCATGTTTAAAGTTTCCTTTGAATCATCTTGCATCTTGGTTAAAAATGTCATGAAATAATGAAATTATTAAGGCTAAAAACACTAAGAGTTTTCCTAAGTCTTGGAAATCTTGACTTTTTGTTGACTTTGTTGACTTTCTTAATTTTATTGATTCTTGATGACCAAGGTTGATATTTTTGAATGTCTTGATGAATTTTTATCTTTGGAATGTAATGTTGACCAAAAGAAAAGTCAAAGTTTGACTTTTTGTGTATCGATTGACTTTTCATCAGTTGATCCAAATTTCAACTATCAAACTTTTCATCCTGAGAAAGGATTCGAGCCATGAAATTAGGTAAACATGTTGCATTTGATTCCTTGAGATTATGTTTCAAGCCATTAGGTCATGTATTAGGTCAAAAGTCGATGATCAACCATTCTCAGTCAAAACCCTAATTTGGAGGCTCAGCGCTTTGGAGGTGAGCTTGTCTTATCAAACTCTTGAGTACCCTTGAGAATTTGATATCTTTGGTGAGAAATATCTTGATAAAAGAGAGGGCAAATTTTGGGGTACAACAACTTCCCCTGTTCAATCTTCCTAACCTGAAGAGTTAGATGGGCTTGTGCGCCATTCGTAACTAGAAGGTAGAAGAGGATTGAACAATTAAGTGACCAGAAATTTGCCCTCACTTGTGCATGAAGTAAAATTGTTTGTTGATTATGTAGGGAATGGGTTTAAAGATGCCATTTGGAGAGGTAATGAAGAGTTATCAGAGATGGGATTATAGATGCCATCCCAAGATGATAGAGAATAGTCGGAGACAGGCTTATAGATGCCATCCAGAATGACTGTTGGTAGGTCTAATGCTTGGCTTGCTCTTTAAGAGACGAATCTGGAATAAAGTCTACACACGACTACTATTTCGAAGGAATCTATGACGACTACTACTTCAACTGGTAATGTAGGAATCTATGACGACTACCACTTCAACAGGTAATGAAGGAATCTATTGTGACTACTACTTCAGTAGGTAATGAAGGAATCTATGACTACAACTACTTCAGCAGGTAATGAAGGAATCTATGGTGACTAGTACTTCAGTATGTAATGAAGGAATCTATGATGACGACTACTTCAACAGGTAATGAAGGAATCTGTAACTAATACTACTTCAACTGGTAATGCAGGAATCTATGACGACTACTACTTCAATAGGTAATGAAGGAATCTATGGTGACTAGTACTTTAACAGGTAATGAAGTACTCTATGACGACTACTAATTCAACAGGTAATGAAGGAATCTATGACGACCACTACTTCAATAGGTAATGAAGGAATCTGTGACGACTACTACTTCAACAGGTAATGAAGGAATCTGTGACGACTACTAATTTAACTAGTAATGCGAGAATATATGATGACTACTACTTCAACATGTAATGAATGAATCTATGACGACTACTACTTCAACTGGTAATGCAGAAATCTATGACGACTACTACTTCAACAGGTAATGAAGGAATCTATGACGACTACTACTTCAACTGGTAATGCATGAATCTATGATGACTACCACTTCAATAGGTAATGAAGGAATATATGGTGACTACTAATTCAATAGGTAATGAATAAATCTAATCTTGATTTAGTCTCGAAGAGATATTCTTCAGAATGATTCCCTGGGGCAAGTCTTCGATGTGAATACTTGTCAGATTTTAGCCTCTAGAGAAATTTATCTGATTATGTAGATAGTTGATGATATTCATTTGTTGATTGATCTTTCCTGAAAAGGTAAAGAGTTAGTTGTATGCAATGTCATGATATATGAAATGCATTTCTTAATGATGTTCTCAAAATAAATGAGATTATGTTGTATGCATATGTCATGAAGTATGAATGTTTTTGAAATGTATTTTTGTATGGGAAAATAAATCCATGACTATTGATGTGGATGAACAGTATGTATATCTTCAACTTTATATAGAATACTTCTGTTGGGATTCCTGTTTGTTGTTTGAGAAAACTCTGTAGGGGATGTTGATTTCTTCTTGGGGAGTAGAGTTCAGGAACCTTAGTCGTTCGTTTCTCAACTAGGGAATTTAATTCTTATATACTCTAACTGGGGATAAAATATATGATTAAACATCTGATTTCTATGGGGAGAGTAAAGTTAACTGGTATCATTGTCAGATTCCATGTTTTACAGTAACTCTTTGGGGATAGTATCAACTCTACTAGAGAAGAGGAGTTCTGTCAGTGATATGTTGAAGTCTGAGGAATAGACTCAAGCTGAGAAGATTGTATTTTGTTGGGGAAATAAACCTTGTTGAGGAATATATTCTGGGGATTTCACTGGGGAAACAAATTCCTCTGGGGAAGAGCTATGAAAGGTTTCTCTTTCAGTTTTGGAAGGCCAAAATCGAGTGGGGAAGAGAATTTCCAGAAGATATGCTGATTGGAACTCCGAAAGGAAATTATGGAGAATGTATGAATTTACTCTCTAGGGATTTATGGACAGCATGAGTGATATCCTGGCTCCAAGAGTAAGTATTTATTCTTGTTCTTATGCATATATTTGTTAACACTTAATCATGTTCATATGCATATGTTCATTCAATTTTAGTCATTGGGCATTTTTGCAATCAAAACAGAAAAACAAAAAGTTTGCACTTCAAAACATATTTGTATTGATAGATTGCTTATAAACAAGCATTTTTGTACAAAGACACAGAAATCCTAGTAATAGGAAGTCGTCGTGAAATGAAAAGAATAAAAAGTGAAAACAAATATAAATGGCCATGTGGAAGTGATCTCATTGGGTTCTAACTCTGCTATTGCCCCTATGTCTTCAAACATCTCATCCTTTGTTGTCAGAAGAAGTTGACTGAACTGATCTTGTACCATTTGAACTTGTGACCTTGGTAATAAAGCTGACTGTTGTGATCCAACAAAACATAGTCGTACGCTTTAACCCCTAACTTTTTCGTGGACCTCCCTTTCGGGTTTTCAACTTGCCGAGTGTACAATCTTTTGTATATATCTCTAATTTTTTCCTGAACCCTTTTGGTTCGCCAGGATGCCCTTATTTTTGCCTAGGTATGTCAACCTAGCGGGTCATTCTTATGCCTAGTATTTTTTGACTATGTATGTGTTCACAGGGTGTGGGAAATCTTCACCGTCCATAGTGGTTAACATCATAACACCTCCAGAGAATACTTTCTTGACAATAAATGGCCCTTCGTATGTGGGAGTCCATTTGCCCTTGGGATCTCCTTATGGTAGAATGATGCATTTTATTATCAATTCACCAGCCTAGTATACTCGATGTTTCATCTTCTTGTTGAATGCCTTGATCATACGTTTTTGATACATTTGACCATGACAGACAACAACCAGTCTCTTTTCATCGATCAAGTTCAACTGATCCAACCTAGTCTGAATCCATTTGCTTTCGCCTAAGTCTGATTCTATCATAATCCTTAAAGAAGGAATCTAAACTTCGACAGACAGGATAACTTCCATGCCATAGACTAAAGATAATAGGGTTGCCTCAGTTGATGTTCATGTCGAGGTACAATAGCCATGAAGAGAAAAAGATAACATCTCATGCCAGTATTTATAGCTCAACACCATATTTTTCACAATCTTCTTTATATTTTTGTTGACAGCTTCCACTCTGCCATTCATCTTTGGTTTGCATGGAGAAGAATTATGATGCTTGATCTTGAACTGCATGCAGTGTTCAGTAATCATAACATTGTGGAGGTTTGTACTGTTGTCAGTGATAATCCTTTCAGGGATTCGATACCGACGGATGAGGTTATGTTTGATGAACCGGGCTATGACATTCTTGGTAACCGAGGCAAATGAAGCCGCTTCAACCCATTTGGTGAAGTAGTCAATGGAGACGAGCATGAAATGATGTCCATTAGATGCAGTAGGCTTGATTTCTCCGTTATGTCAATGCCCCACATTTCAAATGGCCATGAAGGGGTCATGACATTTAAAGGTATTGGAGGCACATAAACCTTATCGGCATAAATCTGGCATTTATGGCAAGTCCTCGAGTGGTGGTAACAATCAATTTCCATAGTCGACCAATAGAAACCAGCCCTCAGAATCTTCTTGGCCATAGTGTGTCCCCTGGAATGAGTTCCAAAGATACCTTCATGCATGTCCTCCATGATCTTCTCTGTTTCCTTGTTGTCCATACAGCGGAGCAGAGTTGAATCATAGTTGCGCTTATACATAATCCCATTGCTTAGGAAGAACATGGCTGAGAACCTCCATAGGAATTTCTTGTCATTGACTGAAGCTCCCTTGGGATATTATTGTGCTTCAAGGTACCTACTCACATCATGGAACCACGACATTTCCTCATCAGTGTCAATCTCACAACAATGTGCTGATTCGTCAAATCTTTCAATAGTACTTTTGGGAGCTTCGTTGTCCCACTTGACTTTGAACATAGATGACATAGTTACTAAGGCACCTGCCAATTTATTTTCTTCCCTTGGGATATGTTCAAAGGTGACCTCCTCAAATTAATGGATCAATGTGAGCATAAGTTCTTTGTAAGGGATCAATTTTGGATGTTTGGTATCCCATTATCCTTTAACTTGACTGATTACTAGGGATGAATCTCCATATACGCTTAAGAATTGGATTCTTATGTTAATAGTAGCCTTAAGACCTAAGATGCATGCTTCATACTCAACCATGTTGTTGTACAATCAAAGCAAAGTCTGGAAATGAAAGGTGTATGGTAACCTTCAGGAGAAATGATCACAACACAAATTCTGTTAACCAATGCATTTAAGTCTCCATCAAAAACCATAGTCCATAGGGATCCTTGTTCAAGTCCTTCATATGGTCCAAGATTTGCACAGTTAGTTATCAATATGATATTCTCTTCCTGGAATTCAAAGTTCATATATTGGTAGTCATCAACAGCTTGATGGGCCAAATGATCTTCCAGTATGCTTCCTTTGATAGCTTTTTGTGTAGTGTACTGGATGTCATATTCAGTCAAGATCATTTTCCATCTGGCTATTCGTACGGACATCACTAGCTTCTCGAAGATGTACTTGATGGGATCCATCTTAGAGATCAAGATAGTAGTATGAGTCAACATATATTGTCTTACTCGGCGAGCAGCCCATGCCAAAGCGCGATAAGTTTTCTCGAGAAGTGAATATCTTGTTTCGTGGTCGGTAAAATTTTTGCTAAGGTAGTATATTGCATGCTCTTTTCGACCAGACTTGTCATGTTAGCCCAATGCACACTTTGAGTTCTCTAACACAGTCAAGTACATGATCAAAGGTATTCCTTCAACTTGAGGCATTAGGATTGGAGGTTCTTGTAAATACTCCTTAATTTTGTCAAAAGCTGTTTGGCAGTCGTCACTCCATCTAACTACTTGATATTTCTTCAACTGTTTGAAGATTGGCTCACAAGTAGCAGTATAAGTCGACCTAAGAAATCCATGACCCCCTTCTCTGTACAAGGAGCTGGAATTTCTTGTATGGCTTTGACTTTTGCAGGATCGACTTCAATACCTTTGCCACTAACGAAAAAGCCTAGGAGTTTTCTAGACCTCACCCCAAAGGTACATTTGTTGGGATTCAGCCATAGCTTGTATTTCTTCCACCTTTCAAATAGCTTGTGCAAATGATAAATGAGTTCTTCCTCAGTTTGCAATCTTGTAATCATGTCATCAACATAGACTTATATCTCATGATGAATCATGTCATGAAATAGAGCCACCATAGCCCGGTGATAAGTTGCACCTGCATTCTTCAGCCCAAAAGGCATGACCTTATAACAGAAGGTGCCCCACTGTGTGACAAAAGTAGTCTCCCCCATGTCCTCAGGCGCCATTTTGATTTGGTTTAATCCAGAGAAGCCATCCATGAAGGAGAACACCTTATGCTGAGCAGTGTTATCAACTAAGACATCAATATGTGGTAGTGGGAAATCATCTTTAGGGATTTCCCTATTTAAATCCCTGTAGTGTATGCACATACAGACCTTTTCATCTTTCTTCAGCACTGGAATAACATTTGCAATCCATTGGGGATACAGCGTCACTTCCAAGAAACCTACAATGAACAATTTCATTACCTCAACCTTGATCTTTTTAGACATGTCTGGCCGCATGCGATGAACCTTTTGCTTGACCGCATAACAACCTTTTTTCATTGGCAGACGATGAACTACGATATCAGTATCAAGCCCTGACATATCTTCATATGACCAAGAGAACACCTCAACATAGTCGTGAAACATCTTAACTAATCTTCTCTTAACACTCTCTTCCAAGTTGGCGCCAATATTCACTTCCTTCTTATCTGGCTCAGTACCCATATTTATCACTTCAACTAGTTCTTCATGCGGTTGCATGGCCTTTTCCTCTTATATCAGGAGTCTCATGAGTTCCCCAGGTATTTCACAATCTTCTTCACCTTCGTCTTTGGTTTGATAGATTAGATTTTTGAAGTCATAAATGGCAATAGCAGAATTGTTGTTAATGCGATCTGGAAAGGATGTGGATATGCAAATGTGTGTGTGTGCATGTGAGGTCACATGGCTATTTGAAAATGCATTAAAGTAAAGAAAGACAACGAGCGCAAAATCTGAATGCAAAATAGTCCAACGTTTTCATTAAAACGAGCATATGATATGTGAAAATGACAAACCCTTAACAAATGGACCATTGTGCCCCGAGCAAGGCACATGGTTTAATGTCACTATTTTGAAGGAAATTATAAACAAATTTATCAAAGCAATAAAAAACAGGGAGTGGCAATTACTCTTGGATGAAGGAGATTGAGATGAAGTCTTTCGTCTTCCAGTTGTTGAGTCCACCATCAATAATAGGGAAGGTCTAGTCGTCTAGGTTACCATCATCATCAGTGTCTTCCAGTGCATTGACTCCATGATTGCTAATACGAAGAGGTGGCCAACCAGCACGTGCACATCGAACCTCCTTTTGAGCTTTTGAAGTAAAACCCAACAAAATTTTCTTGATTTAGAGGGAATGTTGGGAAGTTGTCGCCAAATGGCGCAACCTCCATCTTTAACAACAACACGAGCATCCTTGAGAGAGGCAATTCTTGGTGTATCTTTAGAAGCTTTGGGAGTTCCAAGAGTGGCCTTGGCAACAACAATCATTGGGGGGACCACTTCAAATGCTTGACAGGGGGTTTCAATGAATTCGCCATCCATTTCAACATATTTGAAAGAATTCAAATGATTGATCATGAACTCCTCCTCTCTACAGTCTGTGACAATTTTCCATTTTACCGGTTATTTCAGCTTTTGATGTAATGTGGAGGTAACCGCACCTGCCCCGTGAATCCATAGGCGTCCAAGCAAGCAAGAATAGGCCGGGAGGATATCCATTACATAGAATGTTGAGTTGAAGACTTGAGATCCAAGGCGTTTACCACGATATCACTTGGTTTCAGCACCAACCCTTCACAGTCCAATCTATCCAAAGCAACTTTTGGTAAAACATTAAGAGAGGACCCTGTGACCACTAACACATGTGCTAAGGTGGTGCCTTTACACTCAATGGAACCATGTAGAGCTTTGTTGTGATTCTTCTCCGCGAGAGTCAAATCTGCGTCTTAAAAGCCCAAACCATTGTCAGCAGTCAAGCTTGCTACACAATTTTCAAATTGGTCAGCAGTAGTTTCTCGTGGGACATGTGCATTTTTCAGGAATTCCAGTAGAGCTTGAGCATGTGCGTCGGAACACAACAACAAGTACAACATGGATATCTTTGAAGGTGTCTGCCCTAGTTATTCCACTATCTTGTAGTCACATTTTCAGATTATTTTCATAATCTCTTTCATCTCTTGGATAGATGGGTCTTCAATTGCAATATCTTTTGTGGCCGCCTCCGTCCTGGAAGGCTCAATCATTTTTCATTTCCCTCGAGTATCAGCAAGATGTTTAACAGCGGTAATATTAATGGGTGTAGTAGTGGTTGTTGGAGGAGAGATCTCTAGAGAGAAGATCCTTCCCATCCTAGTGACTTTACCTGGTCCAACAATGCTTGTAATTTCAACAGCTTCATCTTCAGCAAACCATGGCTCTTATTTGATGCCATGATAATACACTTTTTCCCCATAGTTCCAAGGCACTGCTTGGTCAGAAGAGTAGGGGACTGGCCCCAGTGTGGTGATAATCAGGGGAGCTATTCTTGGTTCAGCGGGAATCCTAATAGGACCTTTGGAGGTGATCCTAATAGGAGTGTTTGAAATGGTAATTATAGAGACATCTTCAAACTCTTGAGACATACTTTTGGTCAAACTTTTCACATATGGAGTTCTCTCAAATAGAATTTCACGTCTATCAATCAGGTGTTGGACACCTTTCTTCATCCATATACAATTATTAATTTGTGCAGCATAACAGTAACAGTCATTAAGGAAGCCTGGAAATACTCCGGATTTCAACAAATTATTTTTAATATTATTCAAAGGAGTGGTCAAATCATTGATGGAGGAAAAAAATAGGCATCTTTAATGGCATTGACACCCTTACCATGACTGGTCATGGGTGCGATGATCACATTGGGATTCAGTGGAGGGTCAAATTTAATTGTTTTGTTGTCGATCAAGTCATGGATTTTATTCTTTAAAGACCAACAGTCATTGGTATCACGTCCGGGACTATTTGAATGGTAAGTACATTTTGCATTGGGATTTTATTTATGAGAGGAAGTATCATGGTTTTCGGAGGATGTATCGCTTGGGACAATGGAATATTGATCTTAGTAAACTGTCTTTCTTGAAACTTCATCCTACGCCTATTCCCTTGTTGTTGTTGAATAGATGTAGGATTGGAAATTAAAACTACCTCTACTGAATGATGACGGTCCTTCTTAGCATGGCTCCATTTCCCATACACAACATTAGTTTCCTTTCTGCGAGAAAATGGTTTTTTTACAACATTAAAGGTGGAGGTCATCGATATCTTCCCACTTTTAATCTCGATTCCAAACCTCTCCCCAGTCAAGACCAATTGTTAAATCCAAATGATGAATCCACGATCTCTCCATTTTTGGGCGTACTCTTTGAAGCCCACATTTGAACCCATAGTCATGCCTTGCAATTGTACGCGGATTGGTGCCAAATCAGCGTTATATTGGTGCTTCTTGTAGAAAGAAATAGTTAGGTCCTCCTAGGTGTGGATATTAGTCCCCTCAAATTGATAAAACCATTCTAATTGCATTCCAAATAAGCTTTCTTGAAAAAAGTGAACCCATAACTTCTGATCAGTGCTATGTGGTTGAATTTTGCGGACATAAAATCTCAGATGCATCTTAGGATATGAGACCTCGTCATACTTGGCGAAGGCAATGACTTTGAATTTGTGTGGAATAACTACCCCAGGAACCAACCCTAAATCTCCAAAGTCTAGACCAGACACTTTTTAAATTTCTACAGCCTCAAGTCTGTCTTTTAGATGTTTGTATTTCTTGTCTGCCAGCGGGTATTGTTCTTTGGAGTAATCCTCGTCCTCGGAAATTTGGTTATTCCAACCCCCAGCGCAGGTGCTTCTATAATTTTCATCTTGATTATCATCTTATTCGGAGGAGTCCTCTTCCCCATGTTGATAACAAATCTCTTCTTGGTCTTCTTCTTCGTTATGAGAAGCGCCATCATTTCTTGCTGACCCTTTGCTAAGTCGAGCAGAGTCTCTTGGAATTGAGAGTTTTGAGTCTGCAAGTCCTTGATGGTTTGTTCAAGATACATATTATATTGAAATAAAAAGTAGAAAGATGAGGAAACCGGTGTCGAAAAACCTGCTGATGATATGATGCATGCTATGTGGATGCAATGTTTTCAAGGACCTTAAGGAATTTAAGTTTGCTTAGCCAAAGAGGAAACAAAGCAACAATTGCATTAATAAGTTCAAAGGTTACAATTACCCCTTGGATTTATGATGAAAAGAAGCAAAAAGGTCTCAAAGAGACAACAAAATGAAATTCTAAAACAAAAGACTCAGGTCTCCTATGGACGCATCATCTTTGGTGCAAGGTAGGAATTCAGACCTTGCTCCCCATGAAGTTGCCTTGTAAGCTCCAACACTTTTTTATTGCTTGTATAGAATCGCACTTCAAAGGTGTCTCATTCCCTATTGAGTTGAATCTATGATCTTTGAAATTCTTCGAGGTTGGTAGGCATATTAGGATGAAGAATGGTATGTGGAACATCCCCTTCGACAACAAGCTCCACAACTATTGGTAGAATAGCCGGATATGGAATTATGAAACTTTGAGCACAAGCTCGTACCCATTTGAGATAAGGTTCAAGAGGTATGGAATTCTTATGTCCCAAAGTCTTGCTATCAACCTTGCTTACTGTAGCCGTAGAAATGTTTAATACTAAGCCATTGGATTGACTAGACTTATACAGATCAAAATAAAAATCTCCACCACCTTTATTGTTTCCAAAGGAATGGGAAAAGAGCGAATAACCCAAAAAGAGGGGGAAAGATTCAAGGTAAGGGGGTTGGTTATACAAAGGGAAGGTATTATAACCCTAAACATCTACGGTACTCCGCAGGAACCTCTTTGTAAAAATCTCTATGTTTTGGCTATAAAATGTAGTATGTAAAAATAGATGGTAGATGTGAGAAAATAAATATATTTTTTTATGATTTTTGCACCCGCCGCAGTTGTAAACCTTTAGTGCTTACGTACCACCTTTCGTGCAATAGGGGGTCAGGGTACACGTGGTTCCACTTTAAAAATTTTAATACACAAGTGTGTTGGTTAATTTTATGAGGTAAGACATCATTGTCATTGCCCGCGTGAAAAACATACTTACTACCCACAATCAAAGTGGAGGATATCGCTTGGATCTTAAAATCAACAATGTCTCATTCAACACCCAAGTGGAAAATATCTCTCTTTACTATATATTGAAGAAGTATAGTTGTTTGCATCAATACAAGGATCGACAAGAGTCCAATCTTTTGAGAAAAGTTTTTTAAAGTAAAAAGCCAACGTGGCAAAATGGTTTGAAATAAGATTGATTGACTTTTAGTCTTCTCACAAAAATGTCAAGATATTATTAAGTTGATTGAATTTTGTTTATGAAAATGTTTTGGAAATGCATGGACATAAGTCCAAGTTTATTATGAAAGTGGTTCAAGTTTAAAGACAAGAAGAGATTTCAAAAGGAGGGAGAAGAGTTTTGAAATTAAAGAAGATGGTAGGAGAAGAAGAGACTATCCTAAAGCATAAGGTAAAAGCTAGGGATACGAATTATATAACCAACAAGAAGCCAATACTTGACATTATGAGTCAAGATAGAATTCCCATTCTTCAGATTGAAACCAAGCAATCAAAGATACTAAACCTCTTGAGAGAACCAAACTTCAAATGTATTAAGTCTTCACAAAAATTGGGCAGAGTAACGGCTGTATACAGGTGAATTCCATATTATAAACAAAGTATGTAATCACAATAACCTGCACACAAAACAAACAAACAAGCCAATGTATTAAGGTAAACCTCAAGAACTCCAGACAAAATATCAATTAAGATCACAAGGTCTCTAACATAGGCCAGGGTTTCTAATCCTAAGTCCAAGAAGTCCAATACTCCATAATGCCAATGATAGTAACCAAATAGTCAAAGTATCATTAATGTTTTTTATGGTTCATGTTGATTATTAGGTATCTTAAAAAAGAAAGGAAAAGCTCAAATGAGCAAAAATAAAAATGACAAGAATATAAACGGGCTCAAGTAAGCAAAGATGAAAAATAGCGTGAAATATAATGTTTAAAGTAAATGGTGCATAAAAAGCATAGAATAAAAACATAAAATAAATTCAATTATTTGTAATTAGTGGTTAGTTGGATGACCATTTTGAAACTTGCATTTGGAACTCATTAGAGGATTGGCAGAATTAAAGCCTTCACACAACAAGTTGCATTTGCTTTTTATCAAGTATATCATTCATTTTGGAATCCTAAAAAAAAGTAACATTTAATGATCAACGATGTTTAAGTGATCCGCGTTGACCAAAAGTGATGTAGATCTATTAGAGGATTGGTAGAACCAAAGCCTCCACACAATGAATCTCAAGGTTATTGGATCAAAGAGATCAAATTAACATACTTGGGCTTGCAAACATAGGTTTGGACCACGTATGATCATTTATTCGAATCGAGACAAAATTTCGCACTATGTTAAGCAATCGCAAGTGGAATTATATAGAAGTCGCACCTATTTTGAGACCGGTCAATAGCAATCTATGCACCATTTATTTTGAGACATGATATAGAGATCATGCTCCAATAACACTTAGTGCAATAAGAAAGGGATAAGTTGAAGAGGGGTGGGAAAGAATATACAAACCACATTTGAATTAAAATTTAATCCAACTATTATTAAAATCATTCATCCATTTTTATGGAGTTAGATTCAATACCATGGATCCAATGATGTTAATAAAGTTCATGATAAAAATTTTAACCCAAGATCAGCCACAAAATAATATTATATTTAATGTATGCATTAAAAAAGGTTTTAAAATGTTTTAAAAATAGAAATAAGAGAGAAAAATATTAACTATGTTCAAATTAATCAAGAAATAATAAGTAAGGCCATATAAAAATCAGAAATGAACTCAAGTATTTTTATAAAAATTTTGGGAATTTTTTAAAGTCAGAAACTATTTTTAAAATTAAAAGAAATGTGTAAAATAAACCAAAAATGATAAAAAAAATAACAAAGTCAAAAATAAAAAATAAATGAGGTCCCCAATATTTGTCACAATATCATTGGATCATTCCAAAAAAATTTCAGAATTTAAAAATGCATAAAAGTATTTTTAAACATTTAAAACAATTCAAATAAAGTGGAAATTTATTTAAAAAAAATAGCGAAGCACAAAAAAAATTGTAAACAAATAAAAATCAGAAAGAGAAAAATCAAAAATATTTTTCATAATTTTTTCAGATTTTTTGGACTTAAAATGAACTTTCTATGATTTTTTGAAATTTAAATCAATTAAAATAAAAATCAGAAAATAAAATATCAAACCAAAAAAATATGGGTCATCTGATCATTGTCAAAAAGCGTTAGTAAACAGATCAAATGGACTTGGCGCGTTGTGCATGTTATGGACTTTAGTGAATAAAAAAAAGGATTCAATATAAAATCAAAAATTAAAAAAAAAAAACAAATAGCATTGTTTCATTGGTTGAAGGATGACACGTTGGTCATCTTTAACCTACAGCCAGTCTCAAAACCAGATCACTCAAACTTTAAAATTAGAACACGGTGCATATGTCATTCGCTTCGTCTCATCAAGACGAAGACAACCACACCTTCGCGAAAAATTTATATAAACTGTAGCTCAAGAAATTTGGAAGAGAAGTTTTGAAAAGGGATTTAAAATTTCATGGTCAAAATGTGTTTCCAGTTAGAAAAAAGTGTTGCGACTAAAATCAGGGCAATGAGAGCTTCACAACGATATCAAAGTTTGAGAGAATTTATGGAGAAATCTACATATTGAAGTTAAGTTACAGAGCTCTGAAACTAGACTTCTATGGATCAATATAGGTCACGATTCTTGAAGGTAATTGTATGGTTAGCTCCAGGGAAGACCAAGGAAGGTGAATTGATAGAAAAAATGGATTGAAAAAGGTTTGAACACTGATTTTGAATTTGCATAAAAGTGAGTTATGGAATGAGTTTGGCAGGGTGATTTTGGCTGTTCAAGCTTGAGGAAATGAATGGAGGATTACCCTTTATTTATAGGAGAATGAATGGGATCCTTAAGCGTGTGAAATGATGAAGTTTGGAGGGAAATCGTGGGGGGTCTACAGCATGAACAAAGTGTGACTTGTTTAGCATCAAAACTCAGCCAAATCGTACGTTTCATGATGCGAAACACCTTTGGAAAGTTTCTAAACATGATTAGAAGCAAAAACGCGTGGAAAACTTGTGATTAGAAGCCAAAACAAAGATTTCAAAATCTGACTTATGATGAAACTTAAGTTTCGAGTTACCAATTTCAAAACAATGGCATTTTCAGCTCAATGGGTCTTAGGATATGATTCTTGATGCTTTAGAAAGATGATATTACAAGATTTGCAATAGGAAAAGAATGGAATAAAATGGATGTTTGATCTGAAATTCGTAATGAGTCAAAGCTGGGAAAAAGAAGTTGAGTATCCTTGCTTAGAAATATTTCAAGTTTTTCTTCAAAAGTGACCTAGAATGTTTTGCATACAAACATGGCCTTCCACTTGGAATTTGCTCTTTACCAAAAAAGATGGAATGAAGTATATATCTTGATTGTCATTTTGAGACTTAAACCCTTCAAAATATCCAAAAATTGAGAGAGTTCTGACTTGTTGAAGTTGGAAAAAAATCATGAAATGACCTATAATCTTTTGTATCCTTAGGGAATCTTTCATCCATTTGCTAACTTTTAACATAAAAGAAGGAATACAATTCACATAATCAAGATCATTGTGGAAAAAGAGTGGGCTCAAGGTGATAAAAATTGACCAAGTTATGACCATTTGAAGTCACACTAGGGAAATTGGGGGTTCATCTGGAGGACTTGTAATCTTTCTTCTTCATCAAGTTTCTTCCACATGAAAACTCCTTGAAACTTTTGAAGTTATTTTTTAATAACCCTTTGAAGAGAAGGATATTTTTTGAATCACTAAAAAATACCAAAAGATGAGCAAGATATACTTCTTTGAAATTCAAAACCCTAGCTTTTAGATCAAGAAAATGCTTTGAGGAACTTTGACAATCTTAAACAACCTTCTTGTACCAACACTTTTTCTTTGTAGATAGAAGTTGTTGAGGATGATAATGAGAACTAATAAAAACAAAAACCACTTCCACATCTTGAGAACTGAGAGAAATGTGCACTTGTGACCAATGGGAACAAGGCTTTATCCAACCATGACAAATTCTTCAATCAACCCCTTGTACTTTTGAATCAATCTTTATAACTTTGAAATGTGGTGAACCAAAATAAACCTTGCCATGCCTTTTATTCCAAAACAAATTCAATGGTGAGGTTTGATTTTCTCAAGCTTTATTGACTAGGGCATGGAAATAAACTCATGAACCCATGGATCAACTTGCTAAACCATATTGCCTTTACTTACATTATTAACAAGTAAGACAAACCAACATTGCATTTTATTAATTAAAAAGAAAGTCAAAGCAAAACATGCATGATCACAAAATAAAAACAAGTCAAGGTGCTTGGTGATTCCTCAAAGAGCAAAGCTAAAGATAGGGAGGAGAACCAAAAGCCCTAATGTGATCTTGTTGGGATTGAATCAATATGGTATGATGAAGGGATCTTAGGGGCAAAAATTGGGGTACAACAACTGCCCTTATTTCAGTTTCTTCTATCTGAAGATACGAAGGTTAAAAATCTTCGTGTCGACGTGATCAAAGATACTTAAATATAAAACAAACCCTATTTTTGGCCCTAAGATGCCATGCAATGCTTATGAGAATGAAGGTATATAAACAACTCGAAAGGGATGCAAAACACCATTGGGGATGTAGCAAAAGAAATAAGGATCAAAGTAGAAACCCGACCAGGAAAATAAATCACTGGTGAATCAAAAAGACCCGACTCATAGAGGATGGTAAAAGGTCAAAGGATACACCAACTTTTACTGAAGGCGAAAATACCAACATTCACTGAAGGTAGAAAGAGAAAATAATAACAACACTGGCATTCACTGATGGTGGGCTACTAACATTAACTGAAGGTAGAGAGACAAACATCGACATTCACTAATGATGAACTACCAACTTTCATTGAAGGTAGAGAGAAAAGAAATATCATAGCACCGACGTTCACTGACGGTGAACTACCAACATTCATTCAGGGTAGCAAAAAGATAACAATCACCAACTTTCACTGATGGTGAACTACCAACTTTCACTGAAGGTAGTAAGAAAAGAAACATCATAGCACCTACGTTCACTAATGGTGAACTACCAACATTCATTGAGGGTAGCAAAAAGATAACAATCACCAACTTTCACTGATGTTGAACTACCAACTTTCACTGAAGGTAGAGAAAAAAGAAATATCATAGCACCGACGTTCACTGACGGTGAACTACCAACATTCACTGAGGGTACCAAAAAGATAACAATCACCAACTTTCACTGATGGTGAACTACCAACTTTCACTGAAAGTAGTAAGAAAAGAAATATCATAGCACCGACGTTCACTAACGGTGAACTACAAACGTTCACTGAGGATAGCAAAAATATAATAATCACCAACTTTCACTGATGGTGAACTACCAACTTTCACTGAAGGTAGAGAGAAAAGAAATATCATAGCACTGACGTTCAATGACGGTGAACTACCAACTTTCATTGAAGGTAACAAAAAGATAACAAGTTTCCCCAAATTCCGGCATTTCACCTAGAACGGGTCTCAACTTCTTTTTTAACCGAGGCACTCTGCCTGGAAAGGGTAATATATAAGTTGTCTGAAATAAAGAGACTACCACTTGTTGTTATAGGAAGGATTGTAAAATGACTTTCTGGGGAAAATGTCATGACTTCCTGGGGAATGAATCAAGACTCACGGGGAATGAATCATGACTTCCTGGGGAGATGACAACATATTCTTGATGAGGAGATAAAAGTTTTCTCCTGCCAAAATAAATGCACATTCTCAAACTAATGCTCGAAGCTTGCAGAAATGCAAAGTAATAATATTGCTAAGGATCAGAGATTCAAACCAAAATACATCCTATGAGAAATAAACTCAAGAGGGAAATCCAAATATATCCAGACAAAGAGCTATACAAGAAGGCTAAAGCAAAAATCTGCAACGAGGGATAACTCAGTGGGTAAAATTGAAAGAATATACACTTTCTGCTTAAGCCCGACACTCTATTGGAGAGAGGACAACATAACTATGCACTACAAGGTAATATGCCAACAAAATATTAATGAATACGAATGAGCATTGATTTGCTAAATTTAACTATGCATGATGTATGTATGAAAATATGAGTGTTATCATGTATATGCTGACAAAACAGACATATAACACTGGGGATAAACAAACAAAACCAACTCGGACACAATCAACACTCGGCTAAGTCACATCCAAGATAAACCTTCCATAAGAAAATAAGCACCAACTAAGGAAACAAAATCCTATTTCACGGCTTAACTTCACTGGGAAAGAACATAATCTGAAAATAATCAAATAAAAGCGACAAAATAGTACAGATACATGGATATAACATCCTTCTCCAGGCTTCACCGGGAAATAGAACATAAATTTCAATGGGGAAAATGCATGTTTCACGGTCCGCACTTATACTGGGGATTGAAAACTGATTTTTAATAAGCCAAATGAAAACCACATCGTTAAAACATCAACTGAGGATCTCGTGCTGACTTCATTGGGGAAATATCATACATACCTCACTAGTGGAGATAATGCCTCATCATTGAGATATCAACGGGGACCGTGTGCTGACTTTATTGGGGAGCTAACACCTCATCAAAGAGAGGAAACCAAGATACGTTCTTCAATATTGAGAGTAAGTATTGCACTAACTTCTTTGGGGAAAAAGTATGAAACCTCATGGTGAAAACAACTTGGGGATTTAAGAAGTCAAACATAACATCAAGAAATCAAAATTATGGGGATTTTAAATCAAACCGAGCACCTGGCGGGAGAAAACCCAAAAAGTTGATAACCAATTCATAATTTCTTAAATGAAACATGGTCCTTTACTGACTATCGGGCAATCAAACAAAATGCAAGTACTGCTGAAAGGAGATGCTTCGCAAATGAGTCCAACTCATCATGCACGGGGAGAAAAGACTTATATTAAATAGCGAAGCCTTCACTGGGGAATCTTGGATTGGGTCTTCATATCAGAAAAACTTATTCCAACAAAAGATGCCCTGGGATAGCCTTCCTGGCGAATCAAGAAGTCAACATTACAGAAAGAGGTCAAACTCCTTGGGATTTTAAATCAAACCCAGCACTTGGCGGGTGAAAACCCAAAGGGTTGACAACTGTCTCAACACTTCTTAGAAAATATACTGCCCTAGTCTAGTTTCCTGGGAAATAAATACCAATAATAATGCCAACACTGCCAAAAAGAGCAACATTTTGCAAATAGTTCCATCTCAGCACACCAAGGGAACAAGACCATTTGTCATATGAGGGAAGACTTTGCTGGGGAATCTAGGATAGAGGCTTCATACCGTGCAAACCCAAAATAAATAAAAAAGAACCAAGACTTGACTGGGGACACTGGGATCACAAACCTGATACCGCACCTTACATCAATTAGTATTGTCTTCAATATACAAAAATCAGACGCATATCAGCAAAAACGACCTGAGAAAACCTTCCCGGGGGAAACAAAACATCCCAAAATTACTGGAGTTCATCCATTCCTGAGATCACCACTTTTGTTTTCCTCTTGAATCACAAAATCTAAAGTAAAAGTAATTTGTAACATTTTTTTTGTAAAATAATTTAGTAATTTAATCTTTTTGCTTTAAAAATTATTATCAATAATAAATGGAGTCTTTGTAAGCTGAATAAAAATAAGAAATACAAAGAATTGGGTAAAAGATCAAATTTTATTGATAGAATGGTAGTCTGCGAATGGCGAGACTCCACGGATAATTACAAAGTTTGGAAAATGGTAATATATACTGGAAAAGATACATTGAGATACAATGAACATTATTCCCTCTAATAACTTTGAAATTCTGAGCAGCAGCTTCCGTTGAAGTATGGTGAGGATCCAATAAGATTGTTGCCTCAATGATCAAGTCTTGTTTGATGCAGTTACTTGCCAAGAAAGTCCCTAACTTTTGCCTAAGCTGCCCTTGCAGATTTTCAACTTAGCGGGAAATTTTATTCTATTTATGTCTCTAATTGTTTCCTAGACCGACCTTTCGGGTTTTCGGCCTACTGAGACGCTCCTTTTTGCCAAATCCGCCCTTTCGGGTTTTCAACTTAGCGAGCCATTCTTTTATTTCTTTAGGCGAAGTATTTCCTGACTGCATCAACATTATGGGACGTGGGAATTCCTCGCCATCCTTAGTTTCAAGAATTAATGCACCTCCAGAGAAGGCTTTCTTGACAACATATGGGCCTTCAAAATTGGGAGTCCACTTGCCCCTAGAATCAGCGTTAAAAGACATGATCTTCCTGAGCACGAGGTCGCCTTCTCTGAATTCACGAGGTTTGACCTTCTTATCAAAATCTTTCTTCATTCTCTTCTGATATAACTTCCCATGACACAAAGCTGTCATTCTCTTCTCTTCGATCAAATTTAATTTGTCAAACCAGTTCTGGACCCATTCAGCCTCTGACAACTTGGTTTCCATTATCACACGCAAAGAGGGAATCTCAACCTCGATTGGGAGCACTGCTTCCATTCCATACACAAGGGGGAACGGGGTTGCTCCTGTTGAAGTACGGACATATGTCCTATATCCATGTAAACCAAAAGGGAGTATTTCATGCCAATCTTTATAAGTAACAACCATCTTTTGGATGATCTTCTTGATATTCTTATTAGCAACTTCAACATCCCCGTTCATCTTCGGCCTGTACAGAGATGAATTGTGATGGACAATCTTGAATTCTTCACAAAGTTATATCATCATCTTGTTGTTCATATTCGAGCCATTGTCGGTGATAATTCTGCTCGGCACACCATACCGACATATGAGATTATTCTTAATGAAGCGCACTACCACCTGCTTAGTAACATTAGCATATGAAGCTACTTCCACCCAATTGGTGAAGTAATCAATTTCTACCAAGATAAAATAGTGTCCATTCAAAGCTTTGGGTTCTATTATTCCAATCATGTCAATACCCCACATAGAGAAAGGCCACGGGGAAGAAATAACATTGAGAAGTGTCAGAGGCACATGAATCTTGTCCGCATAAACCTGACATTTATGGCTCTTCTTCACAAACCTGTAACAGTCAGATTCCATTGTCAGCCAATAGTAACCTGCCCTTAGCATCTTTTTAGCCATCGAATGTCCATTGGCATGAGTGCCAAATGAACCTTCATGAATCTCATGCGTCAACATGTCTGCTTCGTGTCTATCCATGCATCTGAGTAAGACCATGTCATAATTTCTCTTGTACAACACATTTTCACTGAGGAAGAAGCTGTCATCCAATCTTCTCAATGTTTTTCTATCTTTATTCGATGCGCCAATCGGGTATTCCTGAGTCTGAAGAAAATGCTTGATATCGTAATACCAAGGTTTTTCATTTGCTACCTCTTTTGTTGTAAACACATGAGAGGGCATATCCAGTTGCCGAACTATAATACGAGCTATATCATTCCAAGTATTCACTTGATACACAGAAGCCAGAGTTTCCAGAGCATCCGCCATTTGATTTTCGTCTCTGGGGATGTGATGGAATTTGACTTTATTAAATAAGGGTAACAATCTTCTAGCATAATCTTTGTAAGAGATTAAGCTGGGTTGAAGAGTATCACACTCTCCTTTAATCTGGTTTATTACCAACGCTGAATCTCCATACACATCTAGAATTTTAATTATGAGATCAATAACTTCCTCAAGACCCATGATGCAAGCCTCATATTCTGCCATATTATTAGTACAATCAAATGTCAACGTTGCTGTAAAAGGAATGTGTGATCCATGTGGAGTGACAATCACATCACCAATTCCTTTACCATAAGCATTCATAGCTCCATCAAATATCATGCTCCAGCGATATTCAGGATCAAGACCTTCCTCAGGCAATGGTTCATCACAATCTTTCACTTTCAGAAACATCACATCCTCATTGGGGAAATCATACATCACTGACTGATAATCATCAACTGGTTGGTGAGTAAGGTAATCTGCCAACACGCTACTTTTAATAGCTTTTTGAGTGCAGTATTCAATGTCATATTCAGATAACAACATCTGCCAGCGGGAAATTCTCCCAGTAAGAGCAGGCTTCTAAAAAATGTACTGGATTGAATCCATTTTGGAGATCAACCAAGTAGTGTAATTCAACATATATTGCCGCAAACGTTTTTCCGCCCAGGCCAAGGCACAACATGTCTTTTCCACCATGGAATACCATGATTCACAATCAGTAAACTTTTTAATGAGATAATAAATGGCATACTCTTTCTTCCATGTTTCATCTTGTTTCTCCAGAATACACTCCATGGAATTATCTAACACTGTCATATACATAATCAATGGTCTTCCTTCAACAGGAGGGAGAAAGATAGGAGGTTCAAGCAAATATTCTTTAATACTTTCAAATGCCCTTTGGCAGTCATCTGTCCACACATAAACCTAATCTTTCTTTAACAACTTAAAGACCGGTTCACACGTTGCAGTCATGTGGGAAATGAATATGGAAATATTATTCAAACGCCCGAGGAACTCTCTTACTTGGTTTTCAATTCTCGGCGCTGGAATTTCTTGAATTTCTTTGACTTTATCAGGGTCAACTTCAATCTCTTTCTGGATAACAATGAAATCCAACAATTTCCCTGACCGAACACTAAAGGTACATTTATTTAGATTCAAGTGGAGATGATACTTCCTCAAACACTGAAACAACTTCAATAAATCTTCTACATGCCTTTCTTCAGTCTGGGATTTAACAATCATATCATCAACATATACCTCAATTTCCTTGTGCATCAGATCATGGAATAGGGTTTTCATAGCCCTCTAGTATATTGCACCAGCATTCTTCAACCCGAAGAGCATCACTCTGTAACAGAATGTTCCCCAGGGTGTGATAAACGTTATTTTTTCCATGTCCTCGGGTGCCATCCTTATTTGATTATACCCGGAAAATCCGTCTATGAACGATAAAACATTGAATTTTTATGTGCTATCCACTACCATATCAATGTGTGGCAATGGAAAATCATCTTTTGGACTAGCTTTATTTAGATCTCTATAATCTACGCACATGCGAACTTTTCCGTCTTTCTTCAGTACTGGGACAATATTGGCAATCCACTGAGGGTACACTGATGTTACAAGAAAACCGACATTAATCTGCTTTAGAACTTCTTCTTTGATCTTCACTGCCATATCTGGGTGAGTTCTTCGCAACTTCTATTTGATTGGCGGGCACTCTGGCTTCAGCAGCAAACGGTGCTCTACAATATATGTATCTAGACCATGCATATCTTGGTAAGACCAAGCAAAAATATGCATATACTCTCTCAAAATCTAAGTCAACCTGCTCTTCACATCAGGATGCAACAATGCTCCAATCTTGACTTCCTTCAGATCGTCTTCTGAACCCAAATTGATTACTTCCAATGGATATTTATATGGCTGAATGGCATTCTCCTCGCGCTCAAGCAACCGTGAGACCTCTTCTGGAATCTCATCATAGTCTTCTTCTTCGGCCACATACACAAGACATTCAAAGTTGGGAGAGGATGCAAGGTCATTGTATTCAACGGGTTTTTTAATTAATCTGCACATATGATTTATGATTGCTTTTAGAAACTGACACATATAACAATTGATCATGCAGATTGAATTTTAGTTATTATTTATTTTGAAAGGTTTTTTTTTCTGATTACCATTTTCCAAAAAAAGCAAAAAATAAAATACACAATTTGGGAAACAAAGATAACTTTTAATATTGATTTTAAAAATCAAAGTGAACCAATAAGCCCATACAATATTAATACTTTCACCTTGGGCAGAGTGAAAGTTTTTTTAAAAAATATCAACAAAAAACAAATTACTTTGAAACATGTATGCAAGAGGGAACATCAATGGTGATCCAGTTCTGAACCCTAACTCTGTGCGTCACATAATTTGGCATTTCTGGATCTGCTTCATCTTCCATAATGGCATTAATCCCGGAAACAGTTAGATGAACCCAACCCCCGCTACGAAAGATGTCTTGATACTTGCCTGCAGCAGACTTCGACTTCATGCTCTTACCTTTATGATTCTTCACCGAAAACCCCAAGCCAACTCTATTCTTGTTTACAGGTGGATCAACAATCTGTCCCCATACTTCATTATGGCCATTATGCACAACCTGCCGATCATCTTTAAGCGAAACCATAGAATTCTCATTTCCTCTTATATTATCAATGGATAAAGCTTGGAATTGGGTCCCAACAGCAGCTTCATCCGCCTCCACAATACTGAAAGAGGACAAATGAGATATCAATAATGCATGTTCTCCATTTAGAATTACCACTTTTCGTTCATGCATAAACTTCAACTTTTGGAGTAAAGTCGAAGTGACAGCCCCTGCCTCATGTATCCACGGCCGTCCTAGCAAACAGCTATAAGCGGGTACAATATCCATGACCTGGAAAGTAATCTAAAACAAATGTAGGCCTATATGAATAGGCAAGTCCACTTCACCAATAACAGATTTCCTTGATACATCAAACGCTTTCACAACAATGCCACTTGGGCGCATGGGCGTTCCTTGATATTTCCACTTCATAAGCATTCTCCTTGGTATAACGTTCAATGCAGATCCATTAAATATCATCATATTGGATAATGAATCATTCTTGCAGTTCATAGAGATGTGGAGGGCCAGATTGTGATTCCTTCCTTCATTCGGCAGTTCATCATTGCAGAAACTCAGATTATTACATGATGTAATATTCCCTACTACACTGCTGAATTGATCTACAAGCATATCACTTTCCATGAAAGCCTGGTCCAATACCCTCAACAAAGATTCTCTGTGAGCAGCAGAGTTCATCAATAAAGCCAAGATAGATATTTTGAAGGAGTCTGCATTAGCTGATCTACAATTCTGTAGTCGCTCATCTTGATTATCTTCAAAATATCATCCACTTCCTTTTCTAGCGTCGCTCCACTAGACTCACCTGTAGCATTCTTGGGTTCAACATTTTCAACAATTTTCTTTCCAGTACTAACATATCCATGAACAACTGGTGAAAATACACGACCGTTGCGGGTCACTCTGCTAGTCTCAACAGTATTTCAAACATTAGGCATTGGCTGGATGGGAACTTCCACATCATTCTCTAAAATTGTAGCATTATATTTATAGGGTACAACCTTGTCTGACTTGTAGGGGACAGGACCCGACAAACTAATCACCAATGGAGTAATAGCTGGGTTGCCATGGTATTCAACTTCAAAAGGGGTAGGTGCACCAAAACAAGGAACAATAACATTTACTCCCTCTTCAACACACTCAATCATTACAGAGTCATCTCTGGAAAACATATCTTCATCTGAGGAGAAGAACTCATCCGCAGAGGCATACTCATCATCTGATTCTTCTTCAGCCAAACAAACCTCAATCTCATTGACCTCGTGGTAATCATCCCTTTGGCCTGTAACTTTGATAGTTCCATTATCCAATAACGACTGAACACCTTTCCTTACAATTGAACATCCTCGGACTCCCGACAGCAAATTCGATAAGATCCATACTGATGTTCCACATGACCAGCTGTGTGGCATAAAGTAGCATGCAATTGTACAGGATCCTCATTCATATATTCCACATCAAAGATTCAGAAGCCTCCAGGACATCCAGAAACTAAGTTTACTTTCTCTTCATACTCTGCCCTAGGCTTGATTATGTGGATGAGGCCTTCATCCATCATCTCTTGCAAATTTACCTTTATCTTGTCACAACCTTGTATATCCGTACTACAAATAGTACAACCGGCATGGTCATGTGTATAGTAGATAAATTCACAGAGGTCTGCATGCATTTTTACCAAATCTTCTCTAACCAAATTAATGTCAAAAATCCAGAAGTCGCCTGGATAACTGGCCACCATGTTCATAGAATTTGCTCCTACATGCTTGGGAAAAGGATTATCTTTCACGTTAGGGCCAACATCCTTTAAAGATAAGATACCAGACATCACCAATTTTTGTACTTCAGTTTTCAAAGGATAGCAGTTCTCAACATTGTGCCCCGATGCTCCCTGATGAAAAACACATGTTTGGTCTGCCTTGTAATACCAAGGCAATGGTGATGGTACAACGGGGGTGGTTTGTTATGAACTAACTTCTTCTAAACTAACGCCGGGAGTAATTCTGTATAGCTCATAGGGATAGGGTCATAACTCTCCCTTCTCTGATTATATCCTTGATTCCTCTGATGGGATGGTCTCTGATAAGCAACGGTGGTTGGAGCTACACCAACAACTGGAGTTACTGATCGACTTGTTGATGACGCTGCTAATTTCTTCTAGGAGGATTAACCCTCCCCTCTTGCATAACAACATTTGTATCTCCTTCCTTATTTTTGGCAAACCCATAGGATGGCTTCTTCATACTTCCAAAACTTTCACTTTTTGTTAAACAACCCTCTCTTACAGCCTCTTCTAAATGGATACCCATGCCCACCATTTCAATAAAGTCACTTGACGCACTCGCTACCATCCTCTCGTAGTAGAAAGCACCCAGAGTCTTCAGGAAAATCTTAGTCATCTCCTTCTCTTCCATGGGAGGAATCACTTGGGCGGCTACCTCACGCCATCTCTGTGAATATTCTTTGAATGATTCCCTGTCTTTCTAGGCCATGGCCCTGAGTTGATCACGGTCAGGCGCCATGTCCACGTTGTATTTGTATTGTTTGATAAATGCTTTTCCCAAGTCGTTGAAAGTATGGATATTGATGTTGTCCAAACTCATATACCACTTTATTGTCGCACTAGTCAAACTATCCTGAAAAAAGTGAATCAACAGACGTTGATCATCAGTGTGGGTAGACATTCTTCTTACATACATCACAAGATGAGCCCGAGGATAAGTGTTTCCCTTGTACTTCTCGAATTCCAGGACTTTAAACTTCACGGGTATATTGACATTCGGGACCATGCATAAATCATTCACATTCTGTCCGAACAATTCCTTTCCCCTGAGGGCCTTCATCTCCCTCTACATCTTGTCAAACTGCTCTTGAAAATCATCCATTCTATCATAGATACCGAAGCCTTCACTTTGTGGAGGAAAAGGATGACACATATCATCATTAGCAAATGGAACCATATTCACCGAAGGAGGTGCAGCAGAAGCAACATGTACCACATGAGGTGTGGGAGTAACAATAGTCTAAACAAATGGAGTATCTTAAGGACCAAGATTGAAACCTTCAGGCACACAGTTCTCTGGCATTCCCCATGTATAACCTTGAGGCATTCAATTCTAAATAACAGTTGGAGTAGCATACACAGGAACAGTCGGAGCTTCAGTAGCAACCTTTGTTTGTTGAGGTTGAACAATTGGTGGCTGATTCTGAGCAGCCACCAGAGATTCCATCAGAGTAGTGAGATTGGCCATGCCGTCCTTCAGAGTAGAAACTTCCTCGCGCAGCTCGCGATTCTCTTGTTCTAAGTTATCCATCTTCCTTATGAAATTAGCTCGAGTATTGTAATGGTGAGACAACTTGCTGAACGAAGTAAAGAATCTTGGTAAGACACTTGGATATGCATAAAAAATGCAAGAAATATGTGCAATATGATGCATAATATTCAATGCACATGATTTATTTTTATTATTAATATTTCAAGGGACTTAAAGATTGATAGACACATTGTAAATATCAAAGTAATAACACGTTTGAAATACTGAAAATTTTTATTATAATAACTTCAAAATGGATTACAAGTTTCAATAATCCCAAGTACAAGATGAAAATAAAGTCTAAAACCCTAATAAGCAAAGGAGATAGAGATTATTCTATACACTAACGCTTCCCTGTAAGCCTGGAAATCTGAGCCTTCAACCTCTGATTTTCTTCCGCATATATGGTGGCAACCTCCTTCCAATCACCTGAATCATGAAGTGAGCAACTAGCATCTGACTGAGGTTTAGAGGAAAATAAATCCCCTTGCCTCTCCATTGTCTCTACAGCATAACTCTCAATCTCGAATAAGTCGTCTTTCTTCTTCAAGTCTGCTCTATAGGAAATCTCTAAAGTTTGGCACTTATTCTTCCAAGCGTCCTTTTCCTGCTGCATCCTAACCAAAGCAAGTTTTAGCTCTTCCACATCATCCTATAGGGCAGGAGTGGTCTTCACAAATAAGTCAAGAATAGGTGCTTCCCGAGAATACAACATCTTCAACTTAATAGCTCTCACTTGTACCCACTGAAGATAAGGTTCCAAAGAAACAGCCCCTCTAGGTCCCAAGTCTTTCCTACTCTTCCTATGAATTTGATGCCTGACCTTCACAATCTGCGCCCTAGCTTCCTTATGGTCTTCTTCCTCCTCCAGGAAGAAAATATTCAAATGAATACTATTTGGTTTACCCTCATCGGATAACCAAGATGTGGTCGTGCAAGAATATGGTTGTAGTTAATTCCTCCATTTCTACCAAGAAGAGGTACATTGGGAAAACTACCACAACTGTCGACAATCTCTTCATCATGGTATGCCCCATGATACCAATCAATATATGATTGAGTAACTGCCATGATCTTAGGACCCTAACAGGGTTCCTTCCTGACATCCCAGAAAACATCAGACTGAGGCATATGAGAAATAAACCACCGGTACAACAGAGGCATGCAACAGATAATCATCCCCCCATGATAAGAATTCTGAAGATGAATAGAGTAATAAACATCACCCTACAATGTAGGAACTGGGTTTCCAATCATGAAGATCCTGATAGCATTAATGTCAACAAACTTATCCACATTAGGAAATAAAAATAACCCGTAAGAAAGTAGAGCAAAGATGGCCTCAAAAGCGTCTGTACTCTTCATCCTGGAAAAGTAACGAGCTTTCTCCAATAAGAACTGAGATGATAATCCTCTAATCCCTCCTTTAGTAGTCATATGGGCTTCAACCTTAGACTTCCCCAGATGGATCAAAGTAGCAATCTCGTGCGGTTTTGGCTCACCCTCCAAACCAGTAAAAGGAACACGATCAGTAATAGGTAAATCCAATAGATAAGAATACTCCTCTAGTGTAGGCATCAACTGATAGTTAGGGAAAGTAAAGCAATGATACATCGGATCATATAACTGGACCAAGGTCGAGAGAATACCCTCCTTCATCCTAAGCTTCATGAGAGGAATGATGGATCCATACTTCTTCAGAAAATCTGCAGAATACTCAATCTCTGGAATTAGACTGATCAACTCATCTATCTTGGGATCTTTGAAACTGTATTTTCTGGTCTTTCTTTTTCCATAATCCATGGTCAAAAGGCACCTGAGATATTAGCAAATGGTCAACTTTTAATTCCCTTGAAATAAAATTTCTTCAAAAGATGCTTATGAGTGCATGGATGCATGATACAACAATCACACACAAGATCATAAACATAGGGTTCATAGGTTCAACGTCACGAGCATGAGGTCGAAGGTACTACTCATAAGGTATAGTCTAAAAGTTATCACCTGCTGAACAAGATTCTAGAGGTTCCCAGAGTCTAAATCCTTCCTTCAGATATTACAAACTTCCCGATTAACTAGATAATTAGTAATATTCTCAAGAAAAACTCATCCGAGCGTAGTATCGCGTAACAACTATTCCTGGATTACTCCGTCATAGCTTCCGCGCCACACCTAAAAGGCCAAGATGGGTTAGGTATTATACGATCCTCAGCTTCAGTAGGCTCCCAGGTCAAAAGCATTACGTCTTCCCGATTACTCGGTAAACGACACTACAGTCAAAGGGGCCTCCAATGAGTGGGGGATCTCATGCCTCCTTTTTTGGGATTACTCCCTCAAAGTTAACATGAATATACCGCCCATACTATCTTAAAGTTTGCCCAATTCCGGGTATAGGACTTATAAGTTTAAGACTAAGCCATTGGATTGACTAGACTTATATAGATCAAAATAAAAATCGCCACCGTGCTTTATTGTTTTCGAAGGAATGAGAAAAGAGTGAATAACCCAAAAAGATGGGGAAAGATTCAAGGTAAGGGGGTTGGTTATGCAAAGGGAAGGTATTAGCACCCTAAAAATCTACGGTACTCCACAAGAACCTCTTTATAAAAATCTGTATATTTTGGCTATAAAATGTTGTATGTAAAAATAGATGATGGAGGTCAGAAAAGAAATAGATGGTTGGTTATGATTTTTTATGATCTTTAATTTGTTCAGCAAGCTGACTCACCACTACAACACTCGGGCTAATTTCAGAAGGAAAATGGACAACTTAGAACAAGAGAATCGCGAGCTGCGCGAGGAGGTTTCCGCTTTGAAGGCCGGCATGGCCAATCTTATTGCTCTGATGGAATCTCGGGTGGCTGCTCAGAATTAACCACCGAGTGTTCAACCTCAACCAACAAGGGTTACTACTGAAACTCTGATTGTTCCTGTGTCTGCTACTCCAGTTGTTGTTCAGAATCACATGCCTCAAAGTTGTCCCTAGGGAATGCCAGAGAACTTTGTGCCTGAAGGTTTCAATCTCGATCCTCAAGATACTCCAGTTGTTCAGACTACTATTACGACTGGACCTCATGTGGTGCATCCTGCTCCTGCTGCTCCTCCTTCAGTGAATATGGTTCCATTTGCTAATGATGATATGTGCCGTCCTTTTCCACCACCAAGTGAAGACTTGGGTCTCTATGACAGAATGGATGATTTTCAAGAGCAATTTGACAAAATGCAGAGAGAGATGAAGTCCCTCAAGGGAAAAGAGTTATTCGTGCAGAATGTGAATGAGTTATGCTTGGTCCCTAATTTTAAGATACCTTAAAAGTTTAAGGTGTCGGAGTTTGAGAAGTACAAGGGAAACACTTTCCCTCGTGTTCATATGTTAATGTATGTAAGGAGAATGTCTACCCATACTGATGATCAGCGTCTGCTGATTTACTTTTTTCAGGATAGTTTGACCGGTGCTATGCTGAAGTGGTATATAAGCTTGGACAGCCTCAACATCCATACTTCAATGACTTGGAAGAAGCATTTATCAGACAATACAAATACAACATGGACATGGCACCTGACCGTGATTAACTCAGGGCCATGGTTTAGAAAGATAGGGAATCATTCAATGAATTTGCACAGAGATGGTGTGAGGTAGCCGCCCAAGTGATTCCTCCCATGGAAGATAAGGAGATGACTAAGATTTTCTTGAAGACTCTGGGTGCATTCTACTATGAAAGGATGGTAGCAAGTGCACCAAGTGACTTTACTGAAATGGTAGATATGGGTATCCGTTTAGAAGAGGCTGTAAGAGAGGGCCATTTAACGAAGAGTGAAGTATATGGACGTGCGAAGAAGCCATCTTATGGGTTTAACAAGAAGAAGGAAGGGGATACAAATGCTTTTATGCAAGAGAGGAGGGTAAATCCTCCCAGAAGAAATTATCAGCGTCATCAGCAAGTCGCCTCAGTTACTCCAGTTGTTGGTCTTGCTCCAACCACCGTTGCTTATCAGAGACCATCCCAACAGGGGAATCAAGGGCATAATCAAAGAAGGGAGAGTTATGGCCCTATTCCTATGAATTATATGGAGTTACTACCGGCATTGATTCAGAAGAAGTTGGTTCAGACCCGACCACCTCCCATTGTACCATCACCATTGCCTTGGCATTATAAGGCAGACCAAACATGTGCTTTTCATCAGGGAGCACCGGGGCAAAATGTTGAGAATTGCTATCCTTTGAAGAATGAGGTGCAGAAATTGGTGAAGTCTGGTATTCTATCTTTCAAAGATGTGGGCCCTAATGTGAAAGACAATCTTCTACCCAGGCATAGAGGAGAAAATGTTGTGAATATGGTGGTCGGTTGTCCAGGCGACTTTCAGATTTTTTATATTCATCTGGTTAGAGGAGATTTGGTGAAAATGCATGCAGACCTATGAATTTAGCTACTATACGTATGACCATTCTGGTTGTTCTATTTGCAGTACAAACTTACAGGGTTGCGACAAGATAAAGGCTGATTTGTAGGAGATGATGGATGAGGGCCTCATCCACATAATCAGGCCTAGGGCAGAGTATGAAGAGGAGGTGAATATGGTTTATGGATTTCCTGGAGAGTTCAGAATTTTTGATGTGGAGTATATGAATGAAGACCTTGTGCAATTGCATGCTACTTTCTGCCACTTGGCTGGTCAGGTGGAACATCAGTATGGATCTTGCTGAATTTGCTGTCGAGACTCCCGAGAATGTTCTATTGTGAGGAAAGGTGTTCAGTTGTTGTTGGATAATGGAACTATCAAGGTTACAGGTCAAAGGGATGATTACTATGAAGTTGATATGATTGAGTTTTGTTTGGCTGAAGAAGAGTCAGATGATGAGTATGCCTTTGCGGATGAGTTCTTCTCCTCAGATGAGGATTTGTTTTCTAGATATGACTTTGTAATGACTGAATATGTTGAAGAGGGAGTAAATTTTATTGTGCCTTGTTTTTGTGCACCTGCCCATTTTGAAGTCGAGTATCATAGTAAGACAACTATTACTCCATTGATGATTAGTTTGTTGGGTCCTGTCCCCTACAAGTCAGATAAGGTTGTACCCTACAAATATAATGCTACAATTTTAGAGGATGGTGTGGAAGTTCCCATCCAGCCAATGCCTGATGTTGGAAATATCACTAAAATTAGCAGAGTGACCCACAGCGGTAGTGTATTTGCACCAGTTATTTGTGGAGATGTTAGCGCTGGAAAGAAAATATCTAAGAATGTTGAACCCAAGAAGGAAGTGGGTGAATCTAGTGGAGCTACACTAGAAAAGGAGGTGGATAATATTTAGAAGATAACCAAGATGAGTGATTATAGAATTGTAGATCAGCTACTGCATACTCCTTTGAAAGTATCTATCTTAGCTTTATTGATGAACTCCTCTGCTCACAAGGAATCTCTGATGAGGGTGCTGGACCAAGCTTTTATGGAAAGTGATATGCCTGTAGACCAATTCAGCAATGTGGTAGGGAACATTATGTCATGTAATAACCTGAGTTTCTGCGATGACGAATTTCCAGATGAAGGAAGGATTCATAACCTTGCCCTCCACATCTCTATGAACTGGAAGAATGATTCATTATGGATCCGCATTGAACGTTATATCAAGGAGCACACTTATGAAGTTGAAATATCAAGGAACGCCTATGGAGCCCAAGTGGCATTATTGTGAAAGCGTTTGATGGATCAAGGAAATCTGTTAATGGTGAAGTGGACTTCCCTATTCATATAGGCCCACATTTGTTTCAGATTACTTTCCAGGTCATGGATATTATACCCGCTTACAGTTGTTTGTTGGGACAATCATCAATACATGAGGCAGAGGCTGTCACTTCGACTTTACACTAGAAGTAAAGTTTGTGCATGAAGGAAAAGTGGTAATTATAAATGGAGAACATGCATTATTGATATCTCATTTGTCCTCTTTCAGCATTGTGGAGGCGGATAAAACTGTTGTTGGAACCCAGTTCCAAGCTTTATCCATTGATAATATAAGAGGAAATAAGAATTATATGGATTCGTTTAAGGATGCTCAACAGATTGTGCGTAATGGCCATAGTGAAGTATGGGGACAGATTATTTATCCACCTGTAAATAAGAATAGAGCTGGCTTGGGGTTCTCTATGAAGACTGATAAAGGTAAGAGCATGAATCCGAAGTCTCCTGCAGGCAAGTATCAAGACATCTTTCATAGTGGGGTTATCTTCATCCAACTGTTTCCAGGATTAACTCCATTATGGAAGATAAAGCAGAGCCAGAAATGCCAAATTATGTGACGCACAGAGTTAGGGTTCAGAACTGGATCACCATTGAAGTTCCCTCTTGCATACATGTTTCAAAGTAATTTGTTTTTTGTTAATCTTTTTGAAAAAAAAATTTTCACTTTGCCCAAGGTGAAAGTATTGATATTGTATGGGCTTATCAGTTTGCTTTGATTGTTAAAATCAATAATAAAAGTTGTCTTTGTTTCCCAAATTGTGTTTTTATTTTCTTCTTTTTTCTTGGAAAATGTTAATTAGAAAAAACCTTTCAAAATAAATAATAACTGAAATTGAATTTGCATGATCACTTGTTATATGTGTCAGTTTCTAAAAGCAATAATAAATCATATGTGCAGATTAATTAAAAAACCCGTTGAATACAATGACCCTGCACCCTCTCGCAACTTTGAATGTCATGTGTATGGGGCCGAAGAAGAAGACTATGATGATATTTCGGAAGAGGTCTCACGGTTGCTTGAGCGCGAGGAAAATGCCATTCATCCATATAAAGAGCCATTGGAGATAATGAATTTGGATTCAGAAGAAGATCTGAAAGAAGTTAAGATCGGAGCGTTGCTGCGTCCTGATGTGAAGAGCAGGTTGATTATGTTTTTGAAAGAGTATGTGGATATTTTTTCTTGGTATTATCAAGATATGCCTAGTCTAGATACAGATATTGTAGAGCAATGTTTGTCATTGAAGTCAGAGTGTCCGCCAATCAAACAGAAGTTGAGAAGGACTCCCCAGATATGGCAGTAAAGATAAAAAAGAAGGTTCTAAAGCAGATTAATGTTGGTTTTCTTGTGACATCAATGTACCCTCAGTGGATTGCCAATATTGTCCCCGTGCCAAAAAAGACGGAAAAGTTCGCATGTGCGTAGATTACATAGATCTAAATAAAGCTAGTCCAAAAGATGATTTTCCATCGCCACCCATTGATATGTTAGTGGATAGAACAACAAAATTCAAAGTATTCTCGTTCATGGACACATTTTCCGGGTATAATAAAATAAGAATGGCTCTAGAGGACATGGAAAAAACAATGTTTATCACACCTTGGGGAACATTCTGTTACAAAGTGATGCCTTTCGGGTTGAAGAACACTGGTGCAACATACCGGAGGGCTATGACAACCATATTCCATGATCTAATGCACAAGGAAATCGAGGTATATGTTGATGATATGATTTCTAAATCCCAGACTGAAGAAGGGCGTGTAGAAGATTTGTTGAAGTTGTTTCAGCGTTTGATGAAGTATCATCTCCGCTTGAATCCAAATAAATGTACCTTCGGTGTTCGATCAGGGAAGTTGTTGGGTTTCATTGTTATCAAGAAAGGGATTGAAGTTGACCCTGATAAAGTCAAAGCAATTCAAGAGATGCCAACAACCAGAACTAAAAAGCAAGTCAGAGGGTTACTCGGGCGTTTGAATTATATTTCCATATTCATTTCCCACATGACTGCAACATATGAACCGATCTTTAAGTTTTTAAAGAAAGATCAAGGTTGTGTATGGACGGATGACTGCCAAAGGGCATTTGAAAGTATTAAATAATATTTGTTTAAACCTCTTATCTTGCTCCCTCCTGTTGAAGGAAGACCGTTGATTATGTATCTAACAATGTTAGATAATTCCATGGGTTGTATTCTGGGACAACAAGATGAAACAGGGAAGAAAGAGTACGCCATTTATTATCTCAGTAAAAAGTTTAGTGATTGTGAGTCATGGTATTCCATGATGGAATAGACATGTTGTGCTCTGGCCTGGGCGGAAAAACGTTTGCGGCAGTATATGTTGAATCACACTACTTGGTTGATCTCCAAAATGGATCCAATCAAGTACATTTTTGAAAAGCCTGCTCTTACTGGGAGAATTGCCCGCCGGTAGATGCTGTTATCTGAATATGACATCGAATACCACACTCAAAAAGCTATTAAGAGCAGCGTGTTGGCAGATTATCTTGCTCACCAACCAGTTGATGATTATTAGTCTGTGATGTATGATTTCCCCGATGAGGATGTGATGTTTATGAAAGTGAAAGATTGTGATGAACCATTGCCTGAGGAAGGTCCTGATCCTGAATCTCACTGGAGTTTCATATTTGATGGAGATGTGAATGCTTATGGTAAAGGAATTGGTGTTGTGATTGTCACTCCATAGGGATCTCACATTCCTTTTACTGCAAGGTTGACATTTTATTGTACTAATAATATGGCAGAATATGAGGCTTGCATCATGGGTCTCGAGGAAGCTATTGATCTCAGAATTAAAATTCTAGATGAGTATGGTGATTCAACTTTGGTAATTAATTAGATTAAAGGAGAGTGGGATACTCGTCACCCCGGCTTGATCCCTTAAAAAGATTGTGCTAGAAGATTGTTACCCTTATTTAATAAAGTTTAATTCCATCACATCCCTAGAGACGAAAGTCAAATGGCAGATGCTTTGGCAACTCTGGCTTCTATGTATCAAGTGAATACTTGGAATGATATACCTCAAATTATAGTCTGGCGACTGTATAGGCCCGCTCATGTGTTTACAACAAAAGAGGTAGCAGATGAGAAACCTTGGTATTACAATATCAAGCATTTTCTCCAGACTCAGGAATACCCGATTGGTTCTTCGAATAAAGATAGAAAGACATTGAGAAGATTGGTTGGAAGCTTCTTCCTCAGTGAAAATGTGTTGTACAAGAGAAATTATGACATGGTCTTGCTCAGATGCGTGGATAGACACGAAGAAAACATGTTGATGCATGAGATTCATGAAGGTTCATTTGGAACTCATGCCAATGGACATTTGATGGCTAACAAAATGCTAAGGGCAGGTTACTATTGGCTGACAATGGAATCTGACTGTTACAGATTTGTAAAGAAGTGCCATAAATGCCTGATTTATGCGGACAAAATTCATATGCCTCCGACACTTCTCAGTGTCATTTCTTCCCCATGGCCTTTTTCTATGTGAGGTATTGACATGATTGGAATGATAGAACCCAAAGCTTCGAATGGACACTGTTTTATCTTGGTAGCAATTGATTACTTCACCAAATGGGTGGAAGTTGCTTAATATGCTAATGTTACTAAGTAGGTGGTAGTGCACTTCATTAAGAATAATCTTATATGTCAGTATGGTGTGCCAAGCAGAATCATCACCGATAATGGCTCGAATCTGAACAACAAGATGATGACAGAACTTTGTGAAGAATTCAAGATTGTCCATCACAATTCATCTCCATACAGGCCGAAGATGAATGGGGCTGTTGAAGCTGCTAATAAGAATATCAAGAAGATCATCCAGAAGATGGTTGTTACTTATAAAGATTGGCATGAAATGCTCCCTTTTTCTTTACATGGATATCATACATCTATCCGCACTTCAACAGGAGCAACCCTGTTCTCTCTTATGTATTGAATGGAAGCAGTGCTCCCAATCGAGGTTGAGATTCCCTCTTTACGTGTGATAATGGAAACCAAGTTGTCAGAGGTTGAACGGGTCGAGAATAGGTTTGACCAATTGAATTTGATTGAAGAGAAGATAATGACGACTTTGTGTCATGGGAAGTTATATCAGAAGAGAATGAAGAAAGCTTTTGATAAGAAGGTCAAACCTCGTGAATTCAGAGAAGGCGACCTCGTGCTCAGGAAGATCATGTCTTTTAAGGCTGATTATAGGGGCAAGTGGACTCCTAATTTTGAAGGCCCATACATTGTCAAGAAAGCCTTCTCTAGCGGTGCATTAATTCTTGAAACTATGGATGGCGAGGAGTTCCCACGTCCCATGAATGATGATGAAGTCAAGAAATACTTCGCCTAAAGAAATAAAAGAACAGCTTGCTAAGTTGAAAACCCGAAAGGGCGGATTAGGCAAAAAGGAGGGTCTCAGTAGGCCGAAAACCCGAAAGGGCGGTCTAGGCAAAAATTAGAGAAATAAACAGAATAAAATTCCCCGCTGAGTTGAAAACCCGCAAGGGCAGCTTAGGTAAAAGTTAGGGACTTTCTTGGCAAGCAACTACATCAGACAAGACTTGATCGTTGGAGCAACAATCTTCTCAAATCCTCATCATACTTCAACGGGAGTTGCTGCTCGGGATTTCAAGAGTTTTTAGAGGGGATATTGGTCATTATATCTCAATGTATATTTTCCATTATATTTTACCATTTTCCGAACTTTGTAATCATCCGTGGAGTCTCGCCATTCGCAGACTACCATTCTATTAATGAAATTTGAGCTTTTACCCAATTCTTTGTATTTCTTATTTTATTTAGCTTGCAAAGACTCCATTTATTATTGATAATAACTTTCAAAGCGAAAAGACTAAATAACAAAATTGATTTTCAAAAAGAATTTACAATTTGCTTTTACTTTAAAATTTGTGACGCAAGAGAAAAAAAACAAAAGTGGTGATCCAAGGAATGGACGAACTCCAGTCGTTTTAAGAAATTTTGTTTCCCGGGGAAGTTTTTCTCAAGATGTTTTCGCCGTATTGGGTTTGTGACTCCAGTGTCCCCGGTCAAGTTGTGGTTCATTTCTCCTCTTTTCTGAGTTTGCATGATATTAAGGTTCAATCCAAGATTTCTCCAGTGAAGGTTTCGTTTGTTTAATATAAGTTATTTCTTCCTAGAGAAGTTGGTAAAATAATTACTCTCGAAGAACATGGGCCTCTGGTTTCTCTAGTGAAGGACGTATATTGGTTTTCCATTTGTGAATATGGTGTTGACCTCCCCAACGAAGTCGGCACGAATTCCCCAGTGAATGTTTTGATGATTTAATGTCCGTCTTCTCTACTTGAAATTGATTTTTCAATCCCCAGTAGAAGAGTTACTTTTGAAAATATTTGATTCCCCATTGAAGTCTGAATGCTTTTCCCTGGTAAAGCCTGAGAGAGGATGTTATATCTCTGTATCTGTACTGTTTTGTCGCTATGTTTTGTTTACTTCCGAATTACGTTTCTCCCAGTAAAGTTAAGCCAGGCAGTAGGTTTTGTTTCCTCAGTTGGCGCCTACTCTTTTTTTCTCTTATGGAATGTTCATTGTGCCCGAGTTGGTTTTGCCTAGTTACTCCCAGTGTTATATATCTGTTTTGTCAACATATGCACGATAACACTCGTACATTCATACATACATCATGCATAACAAAAATTGGAAAATCATTGCTCATCCACATTCGTTAATATCTTGTTGACATATTACCCCCTTTTTCAGAGTTGTGTTGTCCTCTCTCCAATAGAGTGTCGGCCTTAAACAACAAGTGTATATTCTTTCAATTTCCCTACTGAGTTATCCCTCACGGAAGATCTTTGCTTTAGCCTTCCTGTACAGCTCTTTGTCTAGATAGATTGGGTTTCCCTCTTGAGTTTATTTCTCAAAGAATTTATTTTGGTAGACGACTTTACTCTAGTTTATTTCTGGATCAAATCTTTGTTTCACAACAATATTATTACTTTGGATTTCCTCAAGCTTTGAGTTTCGATTTGAGAATGTTCATTTATTTTGAACGAGAATACCTTTATCTCCTCAGCAGGAATATATTGGCATTTCCCCAGGAAGCCATATTACTTTCCCCAGGAATCCATTTTTATAATCCTTCCTATAACAACAAGTAGAAGGTCTCTTTATTTGAGCAACTTGTACTTCCCTGTAAAAGTCGACGTAAAATCTTCTCTATGAGCGGATAGTTTGCAGTCTGTTGTCAAATTACTCCAGTGGATGGCAAGACTTTCAATATCACAGAGACAGTTCATTGTGAAATCTTTGCAAGTGGTAGTCTCTTTATTTGAGACAACTTATATATTACCCTTTCCAGGAGGAGTGCCTTGGTTAAAGAGGAAGTTGAGACCAGTTCCAGGTGAAACACCAGAAATTTGGGGAAACTTATATTTTCTCTCTACCTTCAGTGAAAGTTGGTAGGTCATCGGCAGTGAACGTCGATGGTTGTTGTCTTTTTGCTACCCTAAGTGAACGTGGGTAGTTCATCGTCAGTAAACGGCGGTACTTCGATATTTTCTCTTTCTACTTTCAGTGAAAGTTGGTAGGTCATTGTTGTACCCCAAAATTTGCCCTCCCATATTCTCCAAGGTTTGTCAAGAATCATCTTCTACTGGTTCAAGACTACTCAAGGGTTATACAGCCAAACTACCTCCTAAGCCAGTCAAAATTAGGGTTTTGGTTCTTTCAAGGAATTTGGGGGTTTCAATGGCTCAATCAAGTCTCATAGGCCTATATACATTCTCAAGCACCAACATGCCAAGTTTCAAGACTCACAGTGTCAATTTGTACAGTCAAAAGCTTCATTTGAACTACCGTCAACTACAGGGGCAAAATGGCCATTTTGCAGTCAAAAGTCAGAATTTTTGGTCAACATCTTATTTTGAGTCCACAATCATCATTTGATCAAGTCTTGATCATGATTCCACAAGAATGGCTCAAAAATCATCAAGGTGCAAAAAGTTACTATTTTTGGACAGCAGAAAAGTCAACTGTATCTTGACCAGGGCATAACTTTTTCATGCTTCATCATAAAAATCCCATCCAATGCTCATTTTGAAGGGGATGACATTTACTACAATCCATATTCACATTCCAAGTCCAAGAAATGCTCTCACAAAAAGTTATCAATTTCTACATTATAGGTCAAATTCAAAAGTCAACAAAAATGCACTTTAAGTCAAAGACCATAACTTTCTATTGGTGAATCCAAATGACATGGGACAAAAGGCATTGGTTAGAGGACTTCAAGACCTTTCCAAAATGTCCAAGAACATGTTCATATGATCAAAATTGAGCAAGATATGCATTGGAGAAGTTGGGAAATTTTTATGAATTTGCAAAAGTCAACTTTGCTCAAAACACCTCATTTTTGCTAATGGGCCTCAAATCTATTCTTGAAACTTTATCCATGGCCTATGCACGACCCATCAAGCTTAATTGAATTTATTTTCTTATTTTTATTAGTTAATTGGATTTTTAATTGATTTTAATTCATTTAATTAATTTAAATTGTAGGAAATACAAAGATTTGATTTTTCAATCTTTTTGTGAAGCAAATGTGGTCAAGATATGCTGGAAAATTCGTGCACAGATCAAATATGCAAAAATCTCCAAGTTTGGCAACTTTTACCAATCATGAAGATTCAAAAATATATGATTTCCAATCAAATATTCCATCATCATTCCAATGGATTTTTGCTCAAAGATTTGACCTAATTTCAGTCTCTATATATACACAAGCCAACCCTAATCATGCATACGTGAAAGCACTGCAGAAAAAGCCATAAGCATATTGAAAAAATTCAAGAAAACTTGAAAACTGTTTTCTATATTCCAGGCCAATTCAAGGACTTTGGTGGATTCTAATACATTGCAGGAAGCGTGAGGAACGTGTAGCAATCAAAACCAGGCCTTAAAGCTCAAGAAATCACCACTTACAGTCGCACGGTTTGACATTTTTTCTCATAATCGTAACTCTTAATTCATGAGCATTTAATGTAATTTTTTGATTGTGTTACATTGCTTGAATCCATATGAAGCTAATGGCATAAGTTAATTGAATTATAGCGTACAGAATCACAAGATGCCATTGATGAATTTTAGGGTTCATAAGCTTTCGAATTAGGGCTTTACAGTCGTGAAAAATTAGGCCTTGTGAGACCCATGATTGAATTCAGGAGACTCAGACGAACGTAACTGGACCCTCGCGAAACATTTATGTAAAGCATAGAGCTAGTCGCTATTTTTCGTTGTTGCAGTTTATGGGGGTTAAAAACCCCCGCTATCTAACGTTTATTTTGCAGGTTCAGCGAGGAAGACGATGAGCTGTTGACATGCCATTGGGTAATTCAAAAAGGGTGCGCGTTTATTTGTTTGTACAACATATGTGATTGTTTTTATATATTATATTTACTTATTGTTATAATAACAAACGCAAGAAAATGGCGTAGTGGTTGATGTGTTGGCTTGAAATCATTGGGACCTGGGTTCGAGTCCCAGGTCCACCCATACGCTTATGTTATTTTTATTAGCATGTTCCTGTGCAGATTTCCAAAGGAGTTCCACCATATACCTCCAGACATCCAAGGGCCATGTGGCTCCAAGAACAAATCCAGTGGTCAAAGTTGAATGATCATGGTACTCCCAGTCAACCATGCGCATGGAGGAGTCAGAAAGTCAAAAGGGCTTGAGATTAATGGGCCAGAAATTCCAGATTAACCTCCATAATGGGCCAGCACCCCCCTTTGGTTTATTTTTCTTTTAATTCTTTTCCTTTTTTCTTCTTTATTCTAAATATTTACTATAATTATTTTTATTACTTAAATTAACCAAACTAATTATTTTCATGATAAATTCAGAAAAATACAATATTTTTATTATTATTATTATTTATTAATTTCACTTTATTTTTGTAAATAAATGCTAACATAGATTACTTTAGTTAATTAGGGTTAATTTAAACTTTTTTTCTCAATAAAATAAAATCCATGTAGAATTAGGTTAATTAATATATTTAACTATTTTATTTTATTTTCATTAAAAACATAAAAAAAAATAAAAAAATATTTCTTTTATTTAATTAATTAGAATTAGGTTTAATTAAATGCAAAAAGGACTAAAATTTCTTTCTTTCACAAAAAAAGGGTCAAAACCCTAAGGACTTCCCCGATTTAATTTCTTTTCGCGCATATTATTTTTGATCATATTCATGTAATTGCTCCGAGGATGTAATAGCTTTAATTAGGACCTTTTCATCGCTTTCTTTTATTTTCTCGCAATTTACTTTTTCCAAGGGTTTGTTTTTGGCGATGTAAATACCCGACGCCTTGTAATAGCGTAGATTTACTTTCCGCAACTATTAACTGTTATGCATGACAAGACTTATATCTGAAATTGAAATCAATCTGTAGCTCACCATAACATGTGCAAAGATAACTTAACTGAATCCTGACACACTCGCACATGCCACTCCTAGGGTACGCCTCACTTGGTTGCCTCGAGGTGGTCATTGAGTATAGGAAGTTTTAGAGGTCGCCCTCTTGTCTAAAGATCCAAGTTGCCTCGAAACGGTTGCTTCGGATAAAAAAGGATCTAGGACATTAGGGTTACCGCTAAGGCGTCCTACTATTGCTTTGGTGACCACACATGTCCCATATAATCGAATTGACCCGAATAACTCCAACGACGGTGCTACCTACTCCTCAATAGTGGGATAGCACTGTCTAAAGGACATTTACACAACTTAATTTCTTTTGAGTAGGTAGAGGTTCTCAGGTGCTTGCTCTTTCAAAACAAAAACAACTTTTCGCACTTACACTTTTCTGACAAAAGTTTTCAAACAAACATTTCACGACACTCTTGAGGACTGATACAAGAGTTAAATGAAGTTTTCAAACAAACTTTTTTCAACACCCACAAACACAAGAAAAGCAAACATTTTTGAAAACATAGTGAGCAAGTACCTAAGAGCTCGTGGATAACCACTGATAGAGAGGGTGCTAACACCTTCCCTTTCTATAATCTACCTCCCGAACCGAGAAACATCTTGAAAAGGAATTTTTCTGTGCTTTTGTCCTTTCCTTGTTGGAGAAAATAAAAGACGGTGGCGACTCTTGCTTAACGTGACATTTCGCGAACCAGCATTTCAAAACAGTCAGTTCTATTTCTACCGATCACAGAACTGGCGACTCTGCTGGGGACCTATTGAATAAGTGAGGTGTACCTTAGGATTAGATCATTCTATGTTTTCAATTGTATGCTTTGTTTGCTTTAATATTGTGGGCTTGTATTGGAGTTTCATAGATCCTAACCCGGATCTGGGGAATACCCTTTAGGTAGCAATAAACTGTGAGGGACCTGTCCGGTGTAGACCGACACGGGTGAAGCAGTAGCTACGTTGGTGTGACACCTTGGTCTGTACCGATATCCCTTGTGTTGGAACGAGGAGAATATGGGTCTTCTGAGGAGTCATTAAGCACCAGCTGACCTTAGAACCTTAAATTGACCCAACTTGGCCATAGAACAGTAGCAGTATGCTACACTCATTGAGGCTAAACTCTCGCGATGGTTCCGACTGCAAGAAAAGATTGCGAAGCTGGAGTTATGATCGATTGAGGGTAGTCAGTGATATTGAGATCCTCTAAAACCCGATTACTATTTCTAGGACAGGTCTTAACCAACTGAAACTGAAAGAGGGTAGTACCTAAACTTCATGCTGGCCTGAAATCTAAGGGCTTTCTTGTGTGACTTGTGTGCCTTGTCATGTTTGCCTTTTGTGATTACTTGTGGTGTGCCTTTATCATAACATCATAACATCATACCATCATAACATTACATACATCCTGCATAAGGACTAACCCATTTCAAGGATCTCAAGGGTTTGTGATGCATGTCATGATGAACAAAATATCTAGCAAGGGGCAAAGGGGATTTATTTTCCTCTAGCCAAGGTCGTTTGGAGATCAAAACACAATAACTTGAGTCAGGGGCTATGACCCACTCGATATGGTGAGCTTTGAATCTTGAAGAAGGACTCTCAACAACACGAAGTTCCTTCAATCAAGCTACCAGATTCAAATTCTAACAAGTTTCTCTGTTTACCCCGCGATATCCTTGAAAACATTGCATGCATATCATACATATCATTGCATTACAGGTACCCTTTTACAGGTCACTTATCTTTTTCGCTGTTTATTTCAGCAATCATCATGTCTTCTGAACCTTCTACTGAACAAGCTATCAAGGCCCTCCAGGCCCAGAATGCCCAGTTCTAGGAGTTGGTTATGAGCCTAGCCCAGGGTCAACAGGATTTAAAGACTCTGATTCTGAAAGAAAGGAAGAAGAAGAAGAATAGGACCGTCTTGTTCAACACTGGACGCAGATTTGGGAATGGACTACAAAATGAGGTAGATCTGACTACTTCCTCTGTAGGGAAAGACAGTCCCCAAGAGAGAAGGGTTCCTAGTCCCGTGGTCTCCGACAACGAGACGGATTATAATGATGAACAGTATCCTCCTGCCGAGGATAGGTACAAACAGCTGGAGGACCGTTTAAGTGCTATGGAGGTTCAGAATGTGCCCGGGTTAGACTTTGGAGACCTAGGCTTATCCTCTGGGGTGGTGATTCCCCATAAGTTTAAGGCACCTGCTTTTGCCAAATATGACGGAGCTTCCTGCCCAAAGCTGCACCTCCGATCGTATGTAAGGAAGATCCAACCTTACACTGCTGACAAGAATTTTTGGATCCATTTCTTCCAGGATAGTCTTTCAGGGACTCAACTCGAATGGTTCTATCAGCTGGATGGAGCCAGCATTTGTAACTGGGAGGATTTGGCTACTGCGTTCTATAAGCAGTATCAATATAATTCCTACCTCGCTCCCACGCGTACCCAACTCCAGGGTATGTCACTAGGGAGGGGTGAAGGATTCAAGGAGTATGCTCAAAAGTGGAGATACCTTGCCGGAAGGGTGTAGCCACCTTTGACTGACCGTGAACTCATGGATATGTTCTTGGGGACCCTGTCTGGTCCGTTCTTCAACCACTTGATTGGAAACTCTTCTGCCGGGTTTACAAACCTTATCTTGACTGGTGAGAGGATAGAAGCTGGTATCAAGGCTGGGAAGATACAGAAGGGTGACTCCTCGAACACTGAGAAAAAACCATTCAAGAAGGAATCCAGTGTTGTTTATGGTTCAAAGAGACAGAATAGATCGGAACGCCGCCAAGCTGTCAACGCAGTGGTTATTTCAAAACCTGCCGCTACTCCTCAGCATCATAACCAACAAAGGGGTGAGAGAAGGCAGTTCACTCGGCTCAGCATGACCTTGTCCCAGATGTTGCCACAGTTGCTGAAGACCAATCTGGTGACTCTAAAAGAAGCTCCAAAGAATCAAAATACAACGTCACCAAAGTATAACCCCAATTACCGCTGCGCTTATCACTTTGAGATCTCGGGGCATGATACAGATGATTGTTGGAGTCTGAAAAACAAGGTCCAAGACTTGATCGATGCAAAGGAAATTGAGTTCGAGGCGCCCGAGACTGCCAATGTGATCACTGCTCCCTTGCCAAAACATGGCTAGGATTGAGAGATTTTTGTTCATTTGAATTCGGAAGTTGTATTTTTCTTTGCTTATTCAAACAATTATCATGTCAAACTCTTTTATTTCATTAATGCATTACACGTGTCTGTTTTGAAGTAATTGTGTTCACTATGTTTAAAATTGCTTTCATTTTGTGATGTTCAACTCTCGATTAAAAATTCTAAGCCTTTTGAGGGAGGATGACGAAAACGATACCACGATCTTTACAATATGCTTTTGAACAGACCCCGCTGATGAGGTACAAGCATTGTTTTAAATCCTAAACAGTGGAGTTATAAGGAAGATAATCCCTAGTCAACCCCTTTGAGCCAAAGAAGTTGGAGTTTTTCTTTTCAAAAATTAAAACCCTTAATCATAACCTGGGGCAGGGTAGCATCACTCAGTGATCCAGGTGCACAAAATGGCATCAAAGAAGTCCTTCCGAAACAAGAGACGGTGATGGTTCCGTATAATCATAAGGACAGGCAGTCATTATCTCTCAGGAATAAAAGCCCAACAAGTCAAAACCTATGAAGGAGACTTACAAAACTGGGGCATCCCGCTGACTGTAATCACGAAAGAAACAATTCAGGCAAAATACATGGATAATAAAATCAAAAAGGAAGAGGTCCTACAGACCCTCAACAAAAAGAAATGATTGCCTATTCAAAATAAACTATCAGTATCCGAACCATCACTGGTATATCAGAGCAAATACTTAAACAAGATCTAATGCATGATTAACTGAGTTTAGGATCGAAGAACATCACGAAGAGCGGGTGGGTACAAATATACTTTGAGCCTTTATCCTTTGTTTCTTAAACCGTGAACCAGGCCACGTTATAACCCTTAAAAGTCCTAGCTGAAGCATGGGTTAGTTCGAAAGCATATTGTTACCAAAGGTATCCTGACTCCTGTAGGGCTTGCTGTAAAATCTTGAGTTGACATCACATTTTACAAAAAATCACTTGTTTCATTGAAAACTGCATTTTCAAAAACTTCAAGACAGACATAAGCTTTGCATTCTTGAAATAATATTGTTTGCATATGACTATTTGTTCAACAACATAGAAATTCGCACGACGAGTATCTAGTGAACAAAAACCTTCTCAACAAAAAGGATCACCTCAAGAATAAAAAAAAACACTTCCAACCAAGGGGCACGGCATGATCATTGTCCATCACCTGGGGCAGTCAAGTCAAGATTCAAGGAATCTCTCAAGATGCCAAATAGCCAGGGGCAAATCTCCATCTGAGTCACTTGGGGCATTTGACATGAATTCCCACAACGATTCCTGCATGATCAAACGAAGATCTTCTGGTAGTATGGCGACACAACATTACTGACAGTGACAACTCCCTACATTCTGAGAGCGTGGACATAGTCGAAAAGATACTACGCATAATCAAAGACCCGCTAGGTCGACTGGCCTAGGAAAAAATAAGGGCTTCCCGGCAAACCAAAAGGGTTCGGGCAAAAATAAGGGATGAAAATGAAAAAATTGTACACCCGGCAAGTCGAAAACCTGAAAAGGCGGCTTGGGCAAAAATGGGTATCCCGGTGGACTGAAAACCCGGAAGGGCGGTCCAGGAAAAAGTTAGGGATCACAGCGTACGACTATGTCCCGGCATCTCGTCACTTGCCTACCAGAAGAAGATTTGTCAAATCGGCAGTTATCAAGACCTCCACAGGTACCTTCTCCCATAAAAGCTGGGGCAATAAGAGTTGTCTGAACTGTACAAACTGCTCTGTCCACCAAGGAACCAAGGTAAGTTCAGCTGAAGAATATGACCAAGATACCTTCACTCCCCGCAGAGTCAGGCAAGATTCAATAATACTCTCCCCAAATAGAGTTGGACTCCCATCAACCCTAAAAAGGCACAGTATCTCCAGCAAGTCAACAATACTCTCCCCCGAGCAGAGTTAGTCTACCATCAGTCCTGGAAAAGTTGGGTATCCCCAGAAGATCTTAATATTCCCTAGCAGAGTATATAGATATTCCTCAGCAAGCATCCCCGACAGTCTTAATATTCCTCGACAAAAATATAAGATTGTTCCCCGGCAGAATACAGACACCCCAATGGAGCTATTTCCCCAGTGCAGTCAAAAAAGTTTCCCCAGGAGAGTTGAACCATCTCCCCAGTAGATTCTGGAAGCTTATCTCCGGCAGAGTACAAATGCATCTCCCCAGCCATATTCAAAGGTTACTCCTCACCAGAGTCTAACTGGGTTATCCTCAGCAAATTGCAACGGAAAGATCATCCTCAGTGAAGTTCTTTCTATCCCTCAGCGAAGTTCTTTCTATTCCCCATCGGAGTTCATCAAAATCCCTAACAGAGCTTATCAACGGATTCCCCAGCGGAGTTATCATTAAAATCTCAGCGAAGCATCTCTTCCCACAGAGTAATTCCCCGCAGAGTAATCTCTTCACAAGGTTTATTTCCCCAACAGAGTCATCTTCTCCTACCGGATTATTCAACCAGTCATCTTCGTTCATCATCCTCAGCGGAAACGAAGAATTCAACATTATTCTCCAGCAGCTCTGGGATTTATATTCCCCAGCTAAAGCATTACATTTCCATACATCATGATACATGCATATACGCATCATATCATACAATCTCATTTATGATGAGAACATCATTGCTTGATCCATCTCATGCATTGCATATGACTGACCTTTACCTTTCAGGAAAGATCCAGTTAAGTTCTCAGCTATGTCAAAGGCCTTCTCTGGTCCAGTTAAATCGATTCCTAAAGATTTTCCTGATGCCGATCCAGTTGAAGATATTCCAAGACCTTGACTGGTCCAGTTAAATTGATTCCTAAAGATTTTTCTGATGCCGATCCAGTCAAAGGCCTTCTCTGGTCCAGTTAAATCGATTCCTAAAGATTTTCCTGATGCCGATCCAGTTGAAGATATTCCAAGACCTTGCCTGGTCCAGTTAAATCGATTCCTAAAGATTTTTCTGATGCCGATCCAGTCAAAGGCCTTCTCTGGTCCATTTAAATCGATTCCTAAAGATTTTCCTGATGTCGATCCAGTTGAAGATATTCCAAGACCTTGCCTGGTCCAGTTAAATCGATTCCTAAAGATTTTTCTGATGCCGATCCAGTCAAAGGCCTTCTCTGGTCCAGTTAAATCGATTCCTAAAGATTTTCCTGATGCCGATCCAGTTGAAGATATTCCAAGACCTTGCCTGGTCCAGTTAAATCGATTCCTAGAGATTTTTCTGATGCCGATCCAGTTGAAGACATTCCAAGATTCCTTCATCATCCTGCTGAGGTAGTAATCGTCCTAGATTCCTTCATCATCTATTTGGAGTAGCAATTGTCTCAGATTCCTTCATCACATCATTATCAAAAAACTTTTTTTTAGTTCCGGATCAACACCTGTATCTAGCCAGGAAATATCTGTGGACGATTGATTGTAGATTCGATACCTGTATCTAGCCAGGAAAGTTATCTACATGAAGAGATTGAAGATCAATACCTATATCTAGCCAGGAAACCATCTTTCTTTCTCAGGTTAGAGATCTACACCTGTATCCAGCCAGGAAAGCTATCTCGACCAACCTTTTTTGAAGTTCCAGATCAACACCTGTATCTAGCCAGGAAATATCTGTGAGCGATTGATTGTAGATCTATACCTGTATCTAGCCAGGAAAGTATCCGCATGAAGAGTTTGAAGATCAACACCTGTAACAGGCCAGGAAATTATCTTTCATTCTCAAGTTAGAGATCTACACCTGTATCCAGCTAGGAAAGCTATCTCGACCAACCTTTTTTGAAGTTCCAGATCAACACCTGTATCTAGCCAGGAAATATCTGTGAGCGATTGATTGTAGATCTATACCTGTATCTAGCAAGGAAAGTATATGCATGAAGAGATTGAAGATCAATACCTGTAGCAAGCCAGGAAGACAATATTTCATTCTCAGGTCAGAGATCTACACCTGTATCCAGCCAGGAAAGCTATCTCGACCAACTTTTTTTGAAGTTCCAGATCAACACCTGTATCTAGCCAGGAAATATCTGTGAGCGATTGATTGTAGATCTATACCTGTATCTAGCCAGGAAAGTATCTACATGAAGAGTTTGAATACCAATACCTGTAACAGGCCAGGAAATCATCTTTCATTCTCAGATCAGAGGTCTACACCTGTATCCAGCTAGGAAAGCTATCTCGACCAACTTTTTTTAAGTTCCGGATCAACACCTGTATCTAGCCAGGAAATATCTGTGGGTGATTGATTGTAGATTCGATACCTGTAACTAGCCAGGAAAGTTATCTACATTGAAGAGACTGAAGATCAATACCTGTAGCAAGCCAAGAAAACTATCTTTCTTTCTCAGGTATGCAAGTTCTCGCTACGGAATCTCTTACACGATCGACACCCCTGGATGGCATCTTTAAGCCCATCTCCACAACTATCCATTACATTTCCAGATGGCATCTATAAGCCCACTCCCGACAAGATTCTGTCACGTCTTCAGATGGCATCTATAAGCCCATCCTCCTATCCATCATCTCTCTAAATGGCATCTGTAAGCCCATTCCCGACATCACATTGCTGATACTACACTATGCGAGTGCAAATTTCTGGGTACTCTAGTGTTCAATCATCTTCCACCTTCGGATCACGAAAGGCACGCAAGCCAATCTACATCCTCAGGTTTAAGAAGATTGAATAGGGGCAACTGTTGTACCTCAAAATTTTCCCTCCCATATTCTCCAAGGTTTGTCAAGAATCATCTTCAACTGGTTCAAGACTACTCAAGGGTTATACAACCAAACCACCTCCTAAGTCAGTCAAAATTAGGGTTTTGGTTCTTTCAAGGAATTTGGGGGTTTCAATGGCTCAATCAAGTCTCATAGGCCTATATACATTCTCAAGCACCTACATGCCAAGTTTCAAGACTCACAGTGTCAATTTGCAGTCAAAAGCCTCATTTGAACTACAGTCAACTGCAGGGGCAAAATGGTCATTTTGCAGTCAAAAGTCGGAATTTTTGGTCAACATCTTATTTTGAGTCCACAATCATCATTTGATCAAGTCTTGATCATGATTCCACAAGAATGGCTCAAAAATCATCAAGGTGCAAAAAGTTACTATTTTTGGACAGTAGAAAAGTCAACTATATCTTGACCAGGGCATAACTTTTTCATGCTTCATCATAAAAATCCCATCCAATGCTCATTTTTAAGGGGATGACATTTCCTACAATCCATATTCACATTCCAAGTCCAAAAATGCTCTCACTAAAAGTTATCAATTTCTACATTATAGGTCAAATTCTAAAGTCAACAAAAATGCACTTTAAGTCAAAGACTATAACTTGCGATTGGTGAATCCAAATGACATGGGACCAAAGGCATTGGTTAGAGGACTTCAAGACCTTTCCAAAATGTCCAAGAACATGTTCATATGAACAAAATTGAGCAAGATATGCATTGGAGAAGTTGGGAAATTTTTATGAATTTGCAAAAGTTAACTTTGCTCAAAATACCTCATTTTTGCTAATGGGCCTCAAATCTCTTCTTGAAACTTTATCCATGGCCTATGCACGACCCATCAAGCTTAATTGAATTTATTTTCTTATTTTTATTAATTAATTGGATTTTTAATTGATTTTAATTCATTTAATTAATTTAAATTGTAGGAAATACAAAGATTTGATTTTTCACTCTTTTTGTGAAGCAAATGTGGTCAAGATATGTTGGAAAATTCGTGCACAAATCAAATATGCAAAAATATCCAAGTTTGGCAAATTTTTCCAATCATGAAGATTCAAAAATATATGATTTCCAATCAAATATTCCATCATCATTCCAATGGATTTTTGCTCAAAGATTTGACCTAATTTCAGTCTCTATATATACACAAGCCAACCCTAATCATGCACACGTGAAAGCACTGCAGAAAAAGCCATAAGCATATTGAAAAAATTCAAGAAAACTTGAAAATTGTTTTCTATATTCCAGGCCAATTCAAGGACTTTGGTGGATTCTAATACATTGCAGGAAGCGTGAGGAACGTGTAGCAATCAAAACCAGGCCTTAAAGCTCAAGAAATCATGACTTACAGTCGCACGGTTTGACATTTTTTCTCATAATCGTAACTCTTAATTCATGAGCATTTAATGTAATTTTTTGATTGTGTTGCATTGCTTGAATCCATATGAAGCTAATGGCATAAGTTAATTGAATTATAGCGTACAGAATCACAAGATGCCATTGATGAATTTTAGGGTTCATAAGCTTTCGAATTAGGGCTTTACAGTCGTGAAAAATTAGGCCTTGTGAGACCCATGATTGAATTCAGGAGACTCAGACGAACATAACTGGACCCTCGCGAAACATTTATGTAAAGCATAGAGCTAGTCGCTATTTTTCGTCGTTGCAGTTTGTGGGGGTTAAAAACCCCCGTTATCTAACGTTTATTTTGCAGGTTCAGCGAGGAAGACGATGAGTTGTTGACATGCCATTGGGTAATTCAAAAAGGGCGCGCGTTTATTTGTTTGTACAACATATGTGATTGTTTTTATATATTATATTTACTTATTGTTATAATAACAAACGCAGGCAAATGGCATAGTGGTTGATGTGCTGGCTTGAAATCATTGGGACCTGGGTTCGAGTCCCAGGTCCACCCAAACGCTTATGTTATTTTTCTTAGCATGTTCTTGTGCAGATTTCCAAAGGAATTCCACCATATACCTCCAGACATCCAAGCGCCATGTGGCTCCAGGCACAAATCCAGTGGTCAGAGTTGAATGATCATGGTACTCCCAGTCAACCATGCGCATGGAGGAGTCAGAAAGTCAAAAGGGCTTGAGATTAAAGGGCCAGAAATTCCAGATTAACCTCCATAATGGCCAGCACCCCCCCTTGGTTTATTTTTATTTTAATTCTTTTCCTTTTTTCTTCTTTATTATAAATATTTACTATAATTATATTTATTACTTAAATTAACCAAACTAATTATTTTCATGATAAATTCATAAAAATACAATATTTTTATTATTATTATTTATTAATTTCACTTTATTTTTGTAAATAAATGCTAACATAGATTAATTTAGTTAATTAGGGTTAATTTTAACTTTTTTTCTCAATAAAATAAAATCCATGTAGAATTAGGTTAATTAATATATTTAACTATTTTATTTTATTCTCATTAAAAACATAAAAAACTTAAAAAAATATTTCTTTTATTTAATTAATTAGAATTAGGTTTAATTAAATGCAAAAAGGACTAAAATTTCTTTCTTTCACAAAAAAAGGGTCAAAACCCTAAGGACTTCCCCGATTTAATTTCTTTTCGCGCATATTATTTTTGATCATATTCATGTAATTGCTCCGAGGATGTAATATCTTTAATTAGGACCTTTTTATCGCTTTCTTTTATTTTCTCGCAATTTAGTTTTTCCAAGGGTTTGTTTTTGGCGATGTAAATACCCGACGCCTTGTAATAGCGTAGATTTACTTTCCGAAATTTACTTTCCGCAACTATTAACTATTATGCATGACAAGACTTATATCTGAAATTAAAATCAATCCGTAGCTCACCATAACATGTGCAAAGATAACTTAACTGAATACTGACACACTCGCACATGCCACTCCTAGGGTACGCCTCACTTGGTTGCCTCGAGGTGGTCATTGAGTATAGGAAGTTTTAGAGGTTGCCCTCTTGTCTAAAGATCCAAGTTGCCTCGAAACGGTTGCCTCGGATAAAAAAGGATCTAGGACATTAGGGTTACCGCTAAGGCGTCCTACTATTGCTTTGGTGACCACACATGTCCCATATAATCGAATTGACCCGAATAACTCCAACGACGGTGATACCAACTCCTCAATAGTGGGATAACACTGTCTAAAGGACATTTACACAGCTTAATTTCTTTTGAGTAGGTAGAGGTTCTCAGGTGCTTGCTCTTTCAAAATAAAAACAACTTTTCGCACTTACACTTTTCTGACAAAAGTTTTCAAACAAACATTTCATGACACTCTTGAGTACTGATACAAGAGTTAAATGAAGTTTTCAAACATACTTTTTTCAACACCCACAAACACAAGAAAAGCAAACATTTTTGAAAACATAGTGAGCAATTACCTAAGAGCCCGTGGATAACCACAGATAGAAAGGGTGCTAACACCTTCCCTTTCTATAATCTACCTCCCGAACCGAGAAACATATCGAAAAGGAATTTTGCTGTGCTTTTGTCCTTTCCTTGTTGGAGAAAATAAAAGACGGTGGCGACTCTTACTTACCGCGACATTTTGCGAACCAGCATTTCAAAACAGTCAGTTCTATTTCCACCGATCACAGTCACCTTTAGTGAAAGTTGGTGATTATTATCTTTTTTCTACCCTCAGTGAATGTTGGTAGTTCATCTTTAGTGAACGGTTGTGCTATGATATATTTTCTCTCTACCTTCAGTGAAAGTTGGTAGGTCATCGACAGTGAACATCGATGATTGTTATCTTTTTGCTACCCTCAGTGAATGTTGGTAGTTCATCGTCAGTGAACGGAGGTGCTTTGATATTTTCTCTTTCTACCTTCAGTGAAAGTTGGTAGGTCACCTTCAGTGAAAGTTGGTGATTGTTATCTTTTTGCTACCCTCAGTGAATGTTAGTAGTTCATCGTCAGCGAATGGCGGTGCTATGATATATTTTCTCTCTACCTTCAGTGAAAGTTGGTAGGTCATCGACAGTGAACGTCGATAATTGTTATCTTTTTTCTACCCTCAGTGAATGTTGGTAGTTCATCGTCAGTGAATGGTGTTGCTTTGATATTTTCTCTTTCTACCTTCAGTGAAAGTTGGTAGGTCACCCTTAGTGAACGTTGGTAGTTCATCATCAGTGAACAACGTTTCTTTGATATTTTCTCTTTCTACCTTCATTGAACGTTGGTAACTCTCTGTCAAGTAAACGTCGGTATTGTTTTTCTTCTCCCTTTCTACCTCCAGTGAACGTTGGTAGTTTTGCCTTCAGTAGGAGTTGGTGTATCCTTTTACTTTTTGTCATCCTCTATGAGTCAGTTCTTTTGATCCACCAGTGATTTATTTACCTGGTTGGGTTTCTCTTTTGTTTCTTTATTTCCTTTGTTACACCCTCAACGGTGTTTTGTGTCTCTTTGGTTTTGTTCATATGCATTCATGCTCATAAGCATTGCATGGAATATTAGGGCCAAAAATAGGGTTTGTTTTATATTTAAGTATCTTCGATTACGTCGACATGAAGATTTTTAACCTTTGTATCTCCGGATAGAAGAAACTTAAATAAGAGCGGCTATTGTAACCCAATTTTTACCCCTAAGATCCCTTCATCATACCATGTTGATTCAATCACAACAAGATCACATTAGGGTTCTTGGCTCTCCTCCCCACCTTTAGCTTTGCTTTTTGAGGAATCACCAAGCACCTTGACTTGTTTTCTTTTGTGACCATGAATATTTTGTCTTGATTTTTATTTTAGTTAATAAAATGCAATTTTGACTTGTCTCACTTGTTAATAATGTAGGTAAAGGCAATGAGATTTAGCAAGTTGCTCCATGGGTTCATGAGTTTATTTCCATGCCCTAGGAAATAAAACTTCAGAAGTCCAAACCTCACCATTGAAGTTGTTTTGGTAGGGATGGCATGGCAAGGTTATTTTGGTTCACTACATTTCCAAGATGTCAAAATTGATTTAAAAGTGCAAGGGATTGATTGGATAAGTTATCATGGTTGGACAAGGTCTTGTTCCCATTGATCACAAGTACATATTTCTCTCAATTCTAACGATATGGAAGTGGTTTTGGTGGCTATGAGTTCTCATTTTCATCCTCAACAACTTCTATTTACAAAGAAATGGTGTTGGTACAAGAAGGTGATTCAAATTTGTCAAGGTTCCTCAAAGCATTTTCTTCATCTATGAGTTAGGGTTTTGAACTTCAAAGAATTATATCTTTCTCATCTTTTGGTATTTTTGAATGATTTCAAATACATCCTTATCTTCAAAAGGTTATTAACAAATCACTTCAAAAGTTTCAAGGAGTTTTCATGTGTAAGAAACATGATGATGAAGAAAGATTACAACTCCTCTAGATGAACCCCCAATTTCTCATGTGTGACTTCAAATGATTATAACTTGGTCAATATTTATCACCTTGAGCCTAATCTTTTTCCATAATGATCTTGAGGATGTGAACTTTATGACTTATTTTATATGCAAAGCGAGAAAATGGATGGAAGATGTCCTAAGGATACATGAAATTATAGGTCATTTCATGATTTTTTTTCCAACTTCAACAATTCATAACTCTCTCAATTTCTGGAGATTTTGAATGGTTCAAGTTTAAAAATGTCATTCAAGAGGTTTATTTCATGCCATATTTTTTGGTCAAGAGAAAATTCCACGTGGAAGTCCATGTTTGTATGGAAAACATTATAAGTCACTTTTGAAGAAAAAATTTGAAATATTTCTAAGTATGGAAAGTCAACCTTTTTTCCCCAACTTTGACTCAATTCAAATTTCAGCTCAAGCATCCATTTGATTCTATTATTTTTCCATTGCAAAGCTTGTAACCTCATCTTTCTAAAGCATCAAAAATCATGCCTTAAGACCCCTTGAGCTGAGAATGCCATTGGATTGAACTTGGTAACTTGGAACTGAAGTTTCTTCATAAGTCAGAATTTAAAATTCATGTTTTGGCCTCTAAACATCAAATTAGCATGCGTTTATGATATAAACATGTTTAACCAAGTTACCAAAGTGGATTAGAGCCTTAAAACGCAAAGATTGGATGAGTTTTGATGGAAATTAGATCACACTTTGCGCGTGCATCAGGTTCACACGATTTCCTTCCAAACTTCATTGTTTCACACGCTTGAACATTCCATTTGATTCCCTATAAATAGAGGGTCATCCCCCATTCATTTCCCCAAGCTTTGAGATCCAAAAACACTCTGTCAAAACCTCACATGAACTTCAAAATTTTTAAATCAGTTTCTGAGATTCCATCTTTTTCTTCCAAAATTCTTTGCACATTCATCTTCCTTAAGCATCATACAAACTCTCTAGCACTTAAACCAAGTAAAAATAGCTATAATTCAAGCTACAGAAGTCCAGTATCAGAGCTTCTTTCTTGAACTTTAAAAAGGTAGAATTATCCACCATTTGGATCCAAATAAAGCACTAACTTGTTCTACTCCTTCTCCTGATTCTAGTGCTTCTTACAATCTTTAAATCCATTGAGAATTGAGAGAGAAATCTCAAATTGAAGGTGCTCGCTATTTTCTGAGTTTTTGATTCATATCTCTTTGTATAGTTTATATAAATTTGGCACGATGGTGGTGTTAGGATCGTCTTGAAGAGACGAATCCAATGATACTGGTTTAGGATCCTATTTTTTCCATTTGAAATATCTCACAAAATCTCCATTGCACGGTGGCTGGAGGTTGAAGACGATGACATGTCTCGTCTCAACCAATGATAGCGTGCCAAACGTTTTAATTACATTGGTTGCCTTTTTTCTGATTCCATGTGCATCTTACTAAGGTCCATATCAAGCACAATGCGTCTGGTCCATTGGATTAGCTTACTAACGTGTTTTGCTATGATCTGATGACCCATATCTTTTTGGTTTTATTTTATTTTCTGATTTTTATATTTTAATTGATTTAATTTTCAAAAATTCATAACTCTTTTATTTTTTATCCAAAAATTATGAAAAACTCACAAAAATACTTTGAATTATTTTTTATCTCATGAATATTTTTTCATATTTTTATTTTGACAATTGATATTTTTTATATTTTTTGCATTGTTTGCTTTGTTTTAATTACCTTAAAAATACTTTCTGACATTTCTTAATTCTAAAAAAATTCATAAATTTCATTTTGCATATTTCTGACTTTTTGAAAATTTTAGGGAATTTTATTTTGATGTTTACTATTTTTTATCTACTTTCTATTTGTTTGAATAATTTTAATTAGTTTTAAAATAGTTTCTGACTTTTAAAAATTGCCAAAAAAATTTTAAAAATATTTGAGTACTTTTCTGATTTTTCTATGGTCTTACTTAAATTTTCTTGATTAATTTGAGTATAGTTGATATTTTTCTTTCTTATTTCCATTTTAAAACATTTTTAAAACCTCTTTTTTATGTATATATTAAATGCAATATTATTTTGTGATTATTTTCTGGATGAGCTTGGGTTGAATTTTGATCATAAACTTTATTAACATCATTGGATCCATGGTGTTGAGTCTAACTCCATAAAAATGGATGAATGATTTTAATAATAGTTTGATTTAAGTTTAATTCAAATATGGTTTGTATATTCTTTCTCACCCCTCTTCATCTTGTCCCTTTCTTATTGCACTAAGTGTTGTTGGAACATGATCTCTATATCATGTCTCAAAATAAATCGTGCATAGATTGCTATTGACCGGCCTCAAAATAGGTCTGACTTCTATATAAGTCCACTTACGATTGCTTAACATAGTGCTAACTTTTTTCACGATTCGAATAAATGATCATTTGTGTATCAAACCTATGTTTGCAAGCCCAAGTATGTTAATTTGATCCCTTTGATCCAATAACCTCGAGATTCATTGTGTGAAGGCTTTGGTTCTACCAATCCTCTAATGGATCTACAACACTTTTGGTCAATGCGGATCACTTAAACATCGTTGATCATTAAATGGTACTTTTGAGAATTCCAAATGGATGATATACTTGACAAAAAGAAAATGCAACTTGTTGTGTGGAGGCTTTGGTTCTACCAATCCTCTAATGAGTTCTAAATGCAAGTTTCAAGATGGTCATCCAACTAACCACTAATTATTAAATTGTTTTTACTTTATGCCCTTTTACTTTTTATACTTTATGTACCATATACTTTAAGAATTACATTTCATGTCATTTTTATTTTGCTCACTTGAGCCTTTTCTTTCCTCTTCTAAGACACCTAATAATCAACATAAACCATAAAGACCTTTAAAATACTTGGTCTATTTGGTTACTATCCTTGGAATTATGGAGTATTAGACTTCTTGGACTTAGGATTAGAAACCTTGGCCTATATTGGAGACCTTGTGACCTTAATTGATATTTTGTCTGGAGTTCTTGAGGTTTACCTCAAGACATTGGGTTGTTTGTTTGTTTTGTATGCAGGTTATTATGATTACATTCTTTGTTTGTAATCTGGAATTCACCCGTATACAGCTGTTACTCTGCCCAATTTTTGTGAAGACTTAATAAACTTGAAGTTTGGTTCTCTCAAGAGGTCTAGTATCTTTGCTTGTTTGGTTTCAATCCAAAGAATGAGAATTCTATCTTGACTCATAATGTCAAGTATTGGCTTCTTGTTTGTTATATGGTTCTTATCCCTAGCTTTTACCTTATGCTTTAGGATAGTCCCTTTATCTCATCTCATCTTCTTTAATTTCAAAAATCTTCTTCCTCCTTTTAAAAACTCTTCTTGTTTTGAAACTTGAACCATTTTCATAATAAACTTGGACTTAGGTCCATGCATCTTCAAAACTTTTTCATAAATAAACTCTAATCAATTTAATAATACCTTGATATTTTTTGTGAGAAGACTAAAATTTAATCAATCTCATTTCAAACCATTTTGCCACTTTGGATTTTTATTTCAAAACCTTTCTCAAAAGATTAGACTCTTGTCAATCCTTGTAGTGATGTAAACAACTATACTTCTACAATATATAGTGAAGAGAGACATTTTCCACTTGGGTGTTGAGTGAGGCATTGTTGATTTTAAAATCCAAGCCATATCCTCGACTTTGAGATGATGCAAATTCTCCTTTCTCATGATTGTGGGTAGTAAGTATGTTTTCCACACGGAAAATGACGATGATGTCTTATCTCATAAAATTAACCAACACACTTGTGTTTTAAATTTTTTTAAAAGAGGAACTACGTGTACCCTGATCCACTATTGCATGAAAGGTGGTATGTAGGCACTAAAGGTTCGCAACCACGGCGGGTGCAAAAACCATAAAAATATATTTCTTTTCTCACCTCCACCATCCATTTTTATGCAATATTTTATAGCCAAAATATATAAATTTTACAAAGAGGTTCTTGTGGAGTACCGTAGATGTTTAGGGTGCTAATAACTTCCCTTTGTATAACAAACCCCCTTTCCTTGAATCTTTCCCCCTCTTTTTGGGTTACTCACTCTTTTCCTATTCCTTTGGAAACAATAAAGCACGGTGGAGATTTTGATTTTGATTTGTATAAGTTTAGTCAATCCAATGGCTTAGTCTTAAGCATTTCTACCGCTACATACTTGAAGTTTGATTCCATGAAGAGGTATAGTATCTTTGCTTGCTTGATTTCAATCCAAAGAATGGGAGTTATATCTTGACTCACAATGTCAATTATTGGCTTCTTGTTGGTTAGATGGTTCTTCTCCATAGATTTTACCTCATGCTTTAGGATAGTCTCTTCTTCTCCTCCCATCTTCTTTAATTTCAAAAATCTTATCTCTCCTTTTGAAAACTCTTCTTGTTTTTAAACTTGAACTACTTCATAATAAACTTGGACCTTGGTCCATGCATTTTCAAAACCTTTTCATAAATAAACTTCAATCGAATTAAATAATACCTTGACATTTTTTGTGAGAAGACTAAAAGTAAATCAATCTCATTTCAAACCATTTTGCCACTTTGGCTTTTTACTTCAAAAATTTTCTCAAAAGATTGGACTCTTGTCAATCATTGTAGTGATGCAAACAAAAATACTTCTATAATATGTAGCGAAGTGAGATATTTTCCACTTGGGTGCTAAGTGAGGAACTGTTGATTTCAAAATCCAAGCCATATCCTCCACTTTGAGATGATTCAAATTCTCCTTTCTCATGATTGTGGGTAGTAAGTATGTTTTCCACATGGACAATGACGATGATGTCTTATCTCATAAAATTAACCAACACACTTGTGTTTTAAATTTTTTAAAAAGAGGAACTACGTGTACCCTGATCCCCTATTGCACAAAAGGTGGTACGTAGGCACTAAAGGTTCGCAACCGCAGCGGGTGCAAAAACCATAAAAATATATTTCTTTTCTCACCTCCACCATCCATTTTTATACAACATTTTATAGCCAAAATATACAGATTTTACAAAGAGGTTCCTGCTGAGTACCGTAAATGTTTAGGGTGCTAATACCTTCCCTTTGCATAACCAACCCCCTTACCTTGAATCTTTCCCCCTCTTTTTGGGTTACTCTCTCTTTTCCCATTCCTTTGGAAATAATAAAGCGCGGTGGCAATTTTTATTTTGATATGTATAAGTCTAGTCAATCCAATGGCTTAGTCTTAAACATTTCTACCGCTACACACTTGAAGTTTGATTCCCTTAAGAGGTCTAGTATCTTTGCTTGCTTGGTTTTAATCTAAAGAATGGGAATTCTATCTTGACTCATAATGTCAAGTATTGGTTTCTTCTTGGTTAGATGGTTCTTCTCCCTAGCTTTTACCTCATGCTTTAGGATAGTCTCTTCTTCTCCTCCCATCTTCTTTAATTTCAAAAATCTTCTCTCTCCTTTTGAAAACTCTTCTTGTTTTTAAACTTGAACTACTTTCATAATAAACTTGGACCTAGGTCCATGCATTTTCAAAACCTTTTCATAAATAAACTTCAATCAACTTAAATAATACATATACATTTTTTGTGAGAAGACTAAAAGTCAATCAATCTCATTTCAAACCAATTTTCCACTTTGCCTTTTTACTTTAAAAACTATTCTCAAAAGATTTGACTCTTGTTAATCCTTGTAGTGATGCAAACAACTATACTTCTACAATATGTAGCGAAGTGAGATATTTTCCACTTGGGTGTTGAGTGAGGCATTGTTGATTTTATAATCCAAGCCATATCCTCCACTTTGAGATGATGTAAATTCTCCTTTCTCATGATTATGGATAGTAAGTATGTTTTCCACACGGACAATGACGATGATGTCTTATCTCATAAAATTAACCAACACACTTGTGTTTTAAATTTTTTTTAAAGTTGAACTACGTGTACCCTGATCTCCTATTGCACGAAAGTTGGCATGTAGGTACTAAAGATTCGCAACCGCGGCGGGTGCAAAAATCATAAAAAAATACTTCTTTTGTCACCTCCACCATCTATTTTTTATACAACATTTTATAGCCAAATTATATAGATTTTACAAAGAGGTTCTTGCAGAGTACCATAGATGTTTAGGGTGCTAATACCTTCCCTTTGCATAACCAACCCCCTTACCTTGAATCTTTCCCCCTCTTTTTGGGTTATTCGCTCTTTTCCCATTCCTTTGGAAACAATAAAGTGCGGTGGCGATTTTTATTTTGATTTGTATAAGTCTAGTCAATCCAATGGCTTAGTCTTAAACATTTCTACCGCCACAGAAAAAATGGCGACTTCACTGGGGAAAGATTGACCTCTTGCTGGTCCATCCCTAAGTGGGTTAAACCTATCTTTTTTTATATCTGTATATGTGCTATTGTTTGTTATATATTATATGTTTTATATCTGTTTGTTTGGATTTTCCTGGTTTTCAGGGTGCTTGGTGATTACTTATAAGTCCTATACCCGAACTTGGGAAAAATTTAAGATAGGACGGGCGGTATTGTCTTGCTAACTTTTAGGGAGTAATCCCAAAAAAGGAGGCATGAGATCCCCTACTCAGTTGAGGCCTCTTTGATTGTAGTGTCGTTTACCGAGTAATCAAGAAGACGTACTGCTTTCGACCTGGGAGCCTGCTGAAGCTGAGGACCTTAGAATACATAACCCATCTAGGCCTTTTAGGTGTAGTGCGGAAGCTATGATGGAATAATCCGGAAATAGTTGTCACGCGATACTACACTTGGACGAGTTTCTCTTGAGAATATTACTAATTAACGAGTTAATTAGGAAGTTGGTAATATCCGAAGGAAGGATGTAGACTCTGGGAACCTCTAGAACCTTGTTCGGAAGGTGATAACTTTTAGACCATACCTTATGGGTAGTACCTTACACCTCATGCTCGTGAAGTTGAACCTATGAACCCTATGTTTGTGATCTTGTGTGTGATTGTTGCATCATGCATCCATGCACTCATAAGCATTATTTGAAGAAATTTTATTTCAAGGGACTTGAAAGTTGACAATTTGTCAATATCTCAGGTACCTTTTGACCATGGATTCTGGAAAAATAAATACCGGAAAATATAGTTTCAAAGATCCCAAGATAGATGAGTTGATCAGTCTAATTCCCAAGATTGAGTGTTCTGCAGATTTTTGGAAGAAGTATGGATCCATCATTCTTCTCATGAAGCTTAGGATGAAGGAGGGTATTCACCAACCTTGGTCCAGTTCTTTGATCTGATGTATCATTTCTTTACTTTCCCTGACTATCAGTTGATGCCTACACTAGAGCAGTATTCTTATCTGTTGGATTTACCGATCACCGATCGTGTTCCTTTTACCAGTTTGGAGGGTTAGCCAAAACCACTCGAGATTGTTACTTTGATCCATCTGGGGAAGTCTGAGGTTGAAGCCCATATGACTACTTAAGGAGGTATTAGAGGATTACCAACTCAGTTCTTATTTTAGAAAGTTCGTTACTTTTCCAGGATGAAGAGTATAGTTGCTTTTGAGGACATCTTTGCTCTACTTGCTTATAGGTTGTTTTCATTTCCTAATGTGGATAACTTTGTTGACATTAATGCTATTAGGATCTTCATGATTGGAAACTCAGTTCCTACATTGTTGGGTGATGCTTATTACTCTATTCATCTTCAGAATTCTTATCATGGGGGGATGATTATCTGTTGCACGCCTCTGCTATACCGGTGGTTTATTTCTCATATGCCTCAGTCTGATGCTTTCCGGGATGTTAAGAAAGAACCCCCTTGGGCTCCTAAGATCATAGCACTCACTCACTCAGATATTTATGGGTATCATTGGGCTTACCATGATGTAGAGATTGTCGACAGCTATAGTAGTTTCCCCAATGTACCTCTTGAAAGTATTTTGTGCTTTGTGTGTTTGAAGACTGTCTTGAAATGCCTTAGTGCGGCGATTTGCTTTGCGTTTAACTCTTGTATTAGTCCTCAAGAGTGTTAACAAAGAAAATGTTTTGAAAGTTGTTTTTGAAAAGTAGTATTTGTGTAAGTGCAAAATGTTTTCTTGAGCAAACTTCTAATAGCTATCTACTTATATACTCCAAAAGGGTCGTTCTTTTCCTTCTATCCTTTAGATAGAGCTATCCCACTATTAGTGAGTAGGTAGCCCTATCGTTGGATTTATGAGGGAAAATATAGGTTCTTGCTGAATCTCCATAACATTGAGGCGATCCTCCAACTGTTTGTATTCATCATCAGCGGGAGGATATTGTTCCTCAAAGAAGTCAGCTTCATCTTCATCAGTCACCGGGTTGTTATCTCCTTCTTTTGTCTGATTATCCCCCTCGGTTGACACAGTTGAGAGATCTAGAGCTCTCTTGACTGGTCCTCTAATTCTCCTTCCCAAATTCAGGACACCTACTGACTTCTTTGACTTTTTCTTCTTGTCTTTGAGAAGAAGAGTCTTCAGGTCCTCTTGCCCCTTAGCCATAGCCAGGAACATTTTTTGGAATTGGGCATTTTGTGCTTGGAGATTCTTCACCGTTTGTTCCATATCAATCTTACTGAAATAAACAGTAGGAAGATAAGGAGACCTGTATGGGAGAAACCTATCATGATATAATGCATGATATGTGGATGCATGTTTTCAAGGATCTCGCGGGGTAAACACAAGATGTTAGAAGTTACTTACAACTTTTATTGGATAACTTCATATCAGTGGATGTCATTCCATGAGAATTAAGCTCACCATGTCAAGTGGGTCATAGCCCCTGACTCGAGTGGTTGTACTTTGATCTTTGACGGTTTTTGGTTAGAGGAAAATAAATCTTCTCTCCCCTTGATAGACGTCTGGTTCAACGTGACCCTACATCATAGGCCCTTGAGATCCTTGAAATGGTTATTGAAAATGCTATGGTATGATGTCATGATGTTATGTACAATTATTTTTTGAACCCCAAAATTTTCCCTCTCATTTTACCAAGATTTCCCCTCACAAGACTCTTTGGACTCCATACAGGATTAGGGTTTGCTCTGCTCAAGACATCTCCTTGCATTGTTGACCTGAATTAGGGTTTGAGTTTGCACATGGATTTTTGGACTTCCATGCTCAAAGTGACTTTCATACTTCATGTTGGACTTATAAGATTTCCCATACCAAGTTTCAAGCCTTGAATCAAATTTTTTCCCAGTCAATTGGACAGTTGACCTATAAATCAGTTGTATTGGGGAAAAAGTCAACTGTGGCCAATTTACAGTCAAATATCATATTTTTTTTATCCACATCAACAATATAGACTCATATTAACCATTTGATAAAGTTTGGACCACAACTCCTCAAGAAATTTGATCAGATCATCAAAAGGGCAAAATGGTCATTTTTTGGGTTTTGACTGCAGAAGGGCAATTTCTGATTTTTAACCTAGCCAATGGAAAATTGGGTTCAATTATGGATTCAAGGACTCAATGGCATCATCTTGACCTAATCACAAGGTTCAAAAGATCTCAAAAGCATTGGATTGACAGATGAATTTTCCAGTCAACTGACCTAAAAATCAACTGTACACTGAAAAGTCAAATTCTGACTTTTTGGTCAAAATCAAGTGCCAAGGGTCATTTTTCATCAAGATGTGTCAAAACACGAAACTTGTTCACCAAGAAACCTAATTCTGAAAATTAGGGTTTTTCTCGCATTTCTCAGAAGAAATTAAGTTCTCAGAAATTCAATTGATTTTCACATGTTTTCATGCTCTCTCAAATTTACTGAAAAAAGGCAGTGTTTATTTGATCCAGGTTAACCAGATAATTTGCATTTTTCAAAACATTTTCTTGTTTAGGGAATAAACATTTGCTTGTTTATTGGAATACACAGTGCGTGTTTTGATTGGAATACAGTTGCAAGATTACAGAGTTATTGGATTACTTGAAGTTTAAGTTATATTGATTGGAATTATTGGGTTACTTGGAGTTTAAGTTATCTTGATTGGAATTATTGGAATGCAGTTCAATTATCTTGATCGGGAATCTTAAGAATCAGTGAAGACACAAAGAGAAAATCACAAGTTACTAACAGTATTGGATTTTTATTGAATGTCAGAATACCTCATAAGACTCTTTTTTTTCATTTATTTCAAAATGGTTACAATACAATTTATTATTTAAGTGCTTTAAGTTTTACAACTTATTGTATTTGAAAAATGAATTAGTACAATTGTTTGAGTATTTCTCTCTAAGTTACAAAGAAAAGTCTAAGCCTAAGGATGACTAAGCTTCCATTGCTCTCATGCTCGCCAAAGAATCTCTTGCTTCCTCCGCTTTTGCCACCATCTAGTTTGCGCTCACATGAAAGAAAGAAAGAAAAATAATTAGCACAGTTAATTGGATATGAGTAAGAATTTTCAAAAAAAGAAACAATGTGCTCATCATTAAAGTTTGCCATTTGGAATCAGAGGGGGGGCTATTTTCAATTCATCACGTTTTTATTTTTCTCTTTACAAATCACAAGAAGATTACTCTTCTTGGTTCAAAAAAAGAAAAAGAAAAATGCAAGTGGCAAAGCAAATTTATCCAAATGCAAACAAGGCGCCCAACTAAAAACATATTCCAAACTGCAGCATGATGTCCAAACAATGCAACAAGGCGAACTAAACAAAGCCAAACTAAATTGGACAAAGTACAAGCAAGTAACTAAACAATGCAGCATAGCAGTAAGGATGCAGCAGTGCAAGCATTACAAGCAAGTAACTAAACAATGCAGCATATCAGTAAGGATGTAGCAGTACAAAATGAACAAATTATAAACAAACAGCAGGAAAAGAAGAAAGCAGTATGGTAAACCAAACAACAAGCAAAGCTTGTTGCAATAGCCTTTTTTTCATCACTTTCCAGATTGTTGGCAAAATTTTCAGAAAAGGGGGAAAAAGCATTTTTGCTTTTATCATTGAGAGAGGAGAGAGAGAGAAAAGATATCACCTATTTTGTTGGAACTTCATAAAAGGTACAACTTGGCCATCCTACCCACAGGTTGTCAAAGAGAAAAAGATATAACAATAGAAAAACTGTAAGAAAAGAAAGAGCATTTTGTCAAACAAAAATCCCCAAAAAGCTTGCAGAACCAAAACTGCAAGAACAACAACCAAAACATTTCAAACTTGCAGAACCAAACTGCAAGAACAACTCTCCAAAACCCAAAACCTGCAGAACTCAGTTCAAGAACACAACAAAACTTGCAACTCATTTAAAAAACCCTTCAACCTGTAACCCGATCCAAACAATAAAAACAAAAACTGTAACAAGCAGAACAAACCTCCAAAATCATTAAGTTTTCAAAACTTCCAAAAAATCCTCAAACAGTCCCCAAACCAAAGGACTGTCAAAAATGTAAAGCCATTTTCAACAACTAATCAAAACTCCCTGCATCAACCCAAAACAAAACTGCAGAACCAATTCTCAAACCTATTAAACCATAACCAACATCCCAAACAGTTCAAAACCATTGCAAACTATTACAAGTTTCAAACATACAAAAAAACACAACAAAACCATAAGAACAAACAGCTAAAACAACCAAATCTGTAACCCAGTCCAAAACATACAAAAATCTGTAGCAAACTGTCAATACACCAATAACCTTCAACAACTCAAACTCACAAAAACATCCAAACCTGTTAAACCATATACCAAACTACCAAAGCCAGTCTTCAAACCACAAAAACATACACAAAGATCCAAAGACCTGTAATTCAGTTCCCAAATACCAAACTGCAAAACATTCAAAACCCTTCCAACATTCCATCAACATCATCAAAACCAATAGCAACGATATCAAGCAAAACTGTAAACAAGAACATTCAATAACCAGTAACAATATTCCAAATTCCTTAAATAGTTCAAAACCAAGTTCCAACAATTTCAAATCAAAGAAATAGAAAAGTACCAAAAATATCCAACAATGTCAGAGGCATCATCATCATCAAACAATATCCAACAAAGCACGAAGAAATCTAACAATCAGAAGTACAACATCCTTCAAAGCTCAAGGGACAGAAATAAGTTACCAGAAAAGCTCATGCTTCGTCCTCATTTCTTCTCCTCACGCCTCTGGCCACCAGGGAGCTTTATTTTCCATCTCACCTTTCCCCTTCTCAAAGAGAAAGTCCCACAGGTATGACCACTTTATCTCCCTCATAACATTTCCTGCGTCTCAAGCATAGCACAATAGGTTAAACAAACTAAACATGAACAAAGCATGCGAAATCTATGAAACTGTCAAGTCCAAAAACCAAAGCAGAACCATACCTTTTCAAAGCAAAACCATTGATCATTGTGAGGAGGTGAGAAAAGGAGAGAGTGCTCCGGCAACTTGAGGGTGAGGAGAAAATCAGATCAAACGCGTCTCAAACCCTTTAGAGAGTTTCATCTCAAACTTAGGCATTTCCAGAAAAGGTGTAAACCAAGTTGAATCAAAGGAGGATAAGGACGATTGAGTGATGAAGATGAATGAATTTGAGAGAAGTGAGAGAGACGAACAGAGCGGCGCCGCTGTGAAAGGGAAACACAAACCCTAATTCTTTTTCCCCTAATAAGAACAATTTTGCAAACTTAAGGAATTGGGCCTATCTGGTTCACAAACATTAAGCCCAGCGTGTAATTACTAACGCACCCCCCCCCCCTTTTGGCCTGTTTCACATGCAGCAAGCAAAGCTTTTTATTTATTTATTTGGGCCTGGTATCTTTTAGATCCTTAAGCCCATTTTCACTTGTTTTTGTTTCAATCTATTTTAATTTATATTATTTCTTTGTAATATACTAATAATATGTTAAAACCATTTTTGTAAAATTAATTTGATTTTCTTAATTAGTTTTATTTTAATCATTTTCTTTTTTTTATTAATTTTCTTACACTTAATAAAAACACCAAAAACATTTAAATTAGTTTATTTTTCTTTCTTTATTTACATGATTAATAAAATACATAAAAGAATAATAATAATAAAATTTTAATCTTTCTTTTGTAGAATAAATTTTATTTCTCTCTTGTCAAGTAAATACATTGCATTTCATACTTTATTGATTTCTTTATTTCATAAATTGTCGTAGCTTTATATTGAATCGCACAGCAATTCGATTTGGTTGTATTATTTGATATTTGGACATTTTTACTTTTTATGTGATTCATCCCCATTTGTAATAATTGTACCCACATTCCCGGATACTTTTGTAATAGCTTAGACTTTTAATTCCCGCAATTTATTGCTTTCTATATACTGTGTAGTAATTAGGCATGTATGGCAAGATTCAAAAATCAATCGCTAGTTGGCCTAATCCAAGAATAAATGACTTGAAATCAACACACTTCTCATACGTGCACCTCTAGGGTAACCTCGCTTGTTGCCTCGGAAATACAATCATGTCCCTCAAATATATGACACTCTAGCAAACGACCATTCATTAAATAAAGATCGTATTCCTTCGATGACCCTCGATGTTGCCTTTGATAAAACGATCTCGCCCCTTACAAAATTGCTAGAGCGTCTCAATAAGTTGCTTTCAATGATTGCAAAATTGACCTGCGCCTGTCCCTTCACATCCAAGGATGGTGCTTCTTACCAAATCAATGGTAATATAGCACCATTAAAAGGACGAAGAAAAGAACAACTTAAGACCTTTCGAGTAGATAGATTCGTTCTTAGTTACTCGCTTGCTCACGACAACCATGGCAAAACTTCTTTTCAAAACACTTTTGTGTGTATATGAATATTTGTACATAACAACTTGCTTGCTTTGCATAATGTGATGCAGTGGGAGAACTGACTTGGGTTTTTTGCGTTTGATTGCAATTGTTGCGGATAGCAAGAGTCACCACCGACTTTTCTTTTATCCAATAAGGAAAGGTTGAAAATAATGGGAAAGACTTTTAGAGATGTTTTCTTGAGTTCAGGGGGTAGGTTATGAAAAGGGAAGGTATTAGTACCCTTTTCATCCGTAGTTATCTACGGGCTCTTAGTTGCTTTCTAGATCACTTGCTTTTGTTTGAAAATGTGCTTGTGGTATGGGTTTTGAAAGTATTTTGAAAAATGTCTTTGTAATGGTTCTCGTTTCTATAAGAACACGTACAAAGTGTCGTTTTAAAAATAGTTCAAAGAGGTGTTTGTGGAATTTGTTTTTGAAAGTGATTTTGAAAAGTTTCTTCGTAATGGTTCTCATCTATATAAGAATGCGTACAAAGTGTTATATCTTTTGAAAATGTTTCAAAGAGAAAGTGTTGGTGTATAAAATGTTATTGTTGTGAGCAAGCGAGCAACTAGGAGCATCCTACCTACTCAAAAGTTCTAATTGTTCTTTTTCTCCTCCTTTATATGTTGCTATCTTATCATTGATATGGTAAGAAGCCCCATCATTGGATGTAAAGGGACGGGCATGGGACGTTTGTATAGTCATAGAAGGCAACATATGGGACGTTTTAGCAATGTCGTTTAGGGACTAGATCGTTTACCGAAGGCAACATTAAGGGTCATTGAGGGACTACGATCTTTTATCGAGGGTCTTTGCTAAAACGCCCATTTTCGAGGGACATGACTATTTTTCTGAGGCAACAAGCGAGATTACCCTAGGGGTGCATGTTTGTGAATAGTGTGTTTGATTGCATGCATTTGTCTTTGATTTTTTAGAGTTGTCTATTTGTTTTTTTTATCTTGTCATACATACCCTATTCTACTAGCAATTATACAAAAGTAATAAAATGCAGAAGAATAAAATCCTACACTATTATAACCATATTGAATAGCATGAAAATATAAAGGAAAAATTAAATAAAATCAAGAAAACTGGGTCTTTCGATTTAGGCAGAAACACCCCTCGATTTTGCACTTTTTGACCTCCTTCGATTTGGGGCCTGGAGTCAGTGACGTCATGCCCTTCGATTTGGGCTTAACCTGAGGCATGTGATGCAACCTTCGATTTTTCCTTTCTGCCTCCTTCGACTGGGGTTTAGAATCAGCATGGTGTGCCTTTCGACTTGGGCCTGGGTGTCAGCATGGTGTGCCTTCTTCACCTTAAGTCCTTTGTTGCATCATTCGTTTCATACTCATGTCTCCTATTTCTTTCTTTTGAGTTTTTGAGTAGCAACATGGTCTAAGGCCATGCTAGAATCACTTTGAGGCCAGGTTAGTTTTTAAAGCATATTTAATAATCCAAAAAACAAAACCCAAAAGGATTAGCCATGAAAACAAGTTAAAAGGGTGGAAACGAAAAGGTGAACAATGGTATGTACATGTTTGAAACGAAAAGAAAGTTTATTCACATATCATGCCTGAAACGAAAGATTCAAGGGTAAGAGGGACTTACCTTGCTTCGAGCTGGAGCGTGTGCTGGACCTTGAATGCCTGCCTTGAGTGCTTCTGGATTCGAAAGGAGGAAACGAAGGTGACGTCTCTAAGGCTAGATTCAAAGGAGAAGAAACAAGTGTAATGTTCTTTCTACTGGATTCGAAAGGTAACAAGGTGTGGGGATGTTTCATATTCAAAGGGGGGAAATGTTTGGGTTCTAGGTTTGTGTTTGATGAGTGTTTAAGTGTTTGAGAGTTTGATGGTGTTTGAGAATTTTTGAAGATTCGTTCCTCTGGCCCAAAAAAATTCCTCTTAAACATGTTGTGGAGCCTCTTATTTATAGGCAAATCTTGGCTGAAGTTTTGGAGGGAAAACAAAATAGTTTGAACAATTTGAGTAAACTGCTTTTTTAATTATCGAGGGATAGTGCTTGTATGCTATTTTGGTGCAAGAATGGGGAAGTGTTTCAGGACTGCTGTGCAGCAGTTTTGGCCAGTGTACCAGGCCTAAACTTGGCAGCAAGCATCTTTGAATATTTCATCCTTTCATTTTGGATCCTTCTTTGACAAGATTCTTCTTCCAAACATGTTATTTGATTTTCCTCCATCAAGGGTCCTTCGAATGGGTCACCTTTGTGCATCCTTCGAAGGAGCCAAATGTGTGCCCCCTAAATGGGTCACCAAAGTAAGCCTTAACGGGGCTTTATAAATCCTTCGAATGGGCCATCGAGCATGTCTTTCGAATGGGATGCCCACATGTGTCCCTTGAATGGGTCATGTATTTTTCTTTGAAAAGAGCCAAATGTGTCCTTCGAATGGACTAGTAAGGCATATCCTTTGACAGGGACTCATATGTATGCCCTTCAAGTCCACCACTATATGTCTTTTGATTGGGGCCATCAACCATGTGTGTTGAAGTTTGTCAAGGATGGAATTCCAGCATACTAAAGAGAAATGTTGTCCAGTCGAAGCTAGTACAAACATAGCCAATGTCCTGTTGAAGCCTGTATGCAGGAGGTCTATACTTTGTGACTTCAAGCAAGCACACAAGAGGTCAATGCTCAAACAAAGACTTGCATGAAGGGAGCCACATGCCCAAACAGAAGAGGCATGCTGGAGGCAAAAATGCCCAGATTCGAAAGAGGCATACAGGAGGCAAAAAAGTGCAATTGAAGGATGCCAAAAGGGAGATTTTTTCCTTGGAATCAAAGGAGGCTACAAGAGGATTTGTACCTAGCTAGTCATCAATTTGTGAATCTAAGCAAGTATGGGGGAATATTGGTCCAATCAATACAGGCATGCACGCATCAAACATCCAATCGAAGGAGGCACATAGGCATCCATTGCATTGTGAACCCTGTGAGGCCAATGGCGCAATCAAAGGTGGCATGCAGAAAGCTCCTTCCTTGTGAATCCAAACCAGTGTGCCAGAGGCCAATGCCCAGTCAAAGGATATAAACCAAGCTTGCATCGAAAGAGGCCAAAAGGACAATCGAAGGAGCTGAATCGAAAAGACCTGTTTTTCTCCAATTTTGTCAAAAAGATGATTTTTATTTGTTTTTCCTCCTTTTTTGATAGTTTCCTTTTCAACTTGATATTGGAAAATCCAATTGTACTTGTGCAAGCCTGAATCTTGAGAATACTTGTGAGAAATGGCTTGAGAAATGAGAGGGCAAATTTTAGGGTACAACGGCAACCAAAGTGGGGTACCCTAGAGGTGTATATGTGCAATTGATTCAATTCAGTCATTTTTGTATTTTATTTAAGTTTGCTAGCGTTTGATTATTAGTCTTATCATACGCGTCTAATTACTAGCAGTTAATATATATTGCAGAATATTAAAGTGCATGAATTTAAATCTACTCTATTACAATGTTTTGGGGAGGGGGGTCTTTACATGTCTAAAAATGAGGGGGATAAAGCACTAAATGTCCTAGTTTTAATCTATTATATCCAGTAAGCATGTGCATTAATAATAAAAATGAGAAACTAAATAAACGCGCATGAAAATGAAAATAACGTCTAAAAATATCCTAAGAAATAAACATCTTTTCGTTTTGTTTTAATTTTAAGAAAATATAACCTAAGTCTATTTAGTTTTAATTTCAAGAAAGAGGTTAAAATAATTAATTAATTTATTTACAAAATTAATTTAATTAGAAAAACAACTAGCCTAATATTTTTTGTGATTTTTGATTTAAGGTCAATTTAAATAAAAGAGGGTTAATAAAGAAATGAAAACAAAAATAAGAATAGAAAAGGAAGCATCCTTCGATTGCAGGGAGATAGTGCCTTTCGACTCTATGAAGGGAAAGTTGTCTTTCAATTACCCTTTGATCCAGTGACAGGATATGGCTTTTGATATAGAAGGCGCTTCTGGAATTGCATGATGGATCACTTATGAGGGCATTACATCTGCAAACATGTTGTCAAAAAGGAAAAGCATGACCTGAATTCCAAACCCAGGTTTTTCGATTTTGTACTCGTTGGGTCTATTCAGGCTACATCTGCAGCAAGTGTTAGCAACAAAACAAATGTAGACTTGGGTGTCGAACCCATCCTTAATCTTGAATATAAATCGAATAAAATTATAAATTCCAATATGTCATGCAAATGTAGAGATTATTCTTTTTACCAATTCTTACCAATGGTTTATGGATGAATATGTGATGATGGGTGTGGGTACCCTTGTTTGATGATTTCATCGATTTGGCTTCTGGATGTGGGTACCTTTGTTTAAGGGTTGCTTTGATTTGGACCACTTATGATATTTTTGATAACATTGGTGGGTTTATGGGACATGTTGTACCAAAAAAATTTCCCTCCCATTTTCACTCAATACATGCCTCAAGAGGTCCTTAATTGCTCAAGGATGACCAAGAATTGACAAGACAAATTCTCCTTCCAAGGAAATAAACCTCAAACTAGGGTTTCAATTTCAAGAAAGATGTATGAGTCCAAAGGATCCAAAATGTTCTCCATTGTCTTAATATGTCCTCAAGATCATCCATGCCAAATTTCATAACTTGAGCAATAAGTTTGCTCAGTCAACTGCTCAAATGCTTGGAAATTAACTATACTAGGTCCAAAGTCAATTGTGGCCCAAATACAGTCAAACTTCAAGATTTTTGGTCAACGTCAATATTTTGAAGTATTATCCATCATTTGATCAAGGTTTGATCATGATTCCTCAAGAAATGCTCCTAACTCATCAAAAGTCAAAAATTGCAAATTAAGGTTTCTATAGGAAAAGTCAACCAAACTTTGACCAGGCATAACTTTCTGATACTTTATCATAAATTTTTCCTCCAACGCTCATTTTTAAGGGAATCCAATTGCCTACAACTTCTCTTCAGCCCCAAGTTCAAGAAATGCCTCATTCAAAAGATACAAGCTCAGACATTATAGGTCCTTTCAAAAAGTCAACAAAAACACCTTTTGGGTCAAAGCTCCTTACATGAATATGGAGGATCCAATTGAGGTGAAACTAAAAGGGTTGTTTAGAGGACATCCTAAGCTCTATAAAAAGTCAAAGAACACCCTCATAGGGTTAAAATTAAGAAAGATATACATTGCTAAAGTTGACCAATTTTATGAAAATGCACAAAAGTAAATGTGAGCAAATTGGATCTTTTCGATAAATGGGCATGGGTTTTGGATCTCAAGCATACCCATGAACTTATTTAGGATATTTAAATCCATTATTTTATTTTTATGAGATTTGCTTTTATTTATTTGAATTTTTATTCATTTAAATCAAAATAAATCAAATAAAATAGTGAAATAGTGAAATAAAATCCAAAGATTTGCTTTAGGATCATATCATAGGTCTACAATCAGATGATCAAGTCAAGATTTCGTGCAAGGGCTGATTGGAAGAGAAAAAGCATGTTTTGGCCATGTTTAGAAACAAAAAATCCAAATTGCAAATCAAATCTTTTTTTCACCAATCTTCAAGATTCTATCTAATTTTGTTAACCTAATGCATTCTCATATATATATGTACAATATTTCCATACCAAAAGGAGGAGGTTTTGGCCGCATAGAACAAACATACAAAGTGCAATTTTTCACAAAAAAGTGGCAATAGATTTGACCTTTGCAGAGAGATTCAAGAAGTTTTGACACTTGCAATCCATTCCTGGGAACATTCTGAAGCAAACAACATCATTTACACGCATTAAGACGTCCAGAATCATCCCATACGACATCACAGTTTTCACATATATTCTTGAAATTGATTTTGATCATACAAGCATTATAAATAGGTTTTAACTATGCATTCTTGTTTGTATGAGCATTTATAACATGTTTGAATGATCAATTTCCAGTTTTGGTACAGATATGATAACCTGCCATTGTTAGGGTTTCAAGGTTCGTTTTAGGGTTTTCATGTACATGTGAAATTGGACCTAACAATGGATACCATCATGCTCAGGGGGTCAAACCCTATTGATTGATGTATTTGGATTTAATTTATATTGCTTGGTGTGAATTTTTGAAACGCACAGGTTTTTAGTGACAGGTTCAGTCCATAGGTAAAAGTTCTCAAGCTAAGATGATGGGTAGCTGGAGAAGATGAAGGCGTGGCACAACCTGATTGGGTCGTTTGAAATTAGTGTGTGTTGATTTATTAAATCAAATTTTGGGCGTTTATTTAATATATATTATTTTACGTTTATCTTATACACTGAATGAACAGGCTGGTGTGTTGGTAAAGGAGGCGCTTGGCAAAGGGAAGGACCTGGGTTCGAGTCCCAAGTCCAACATTTTATATTTTCTAACTAATTGCTTGCAGATCCAGAGGTCCTCACTCTCAAATGCACCATATACACCCTCAAACCCAGCCATTTAATCTGCATGGCTCTGGATCTAACACCCCTAGCTTGCAGGCACATGATGGACTACCCTTACACCACCACACCAGATTAGGCGCTAGCATTGGGCCAACCACACTTGGGCTTGGCCAAAATTTTACCAACATCACCCTGCAATTGGGTATTCACCCCCTCAGGCCCACTTCTTTTTTCTTTTCATTATTTTTCTTTGTCATTTTTTTTAATTAATTTCAAAAATCATTTTTTATTATTTAATCATAAAATCAGTAAAATCACAAAAAATAGGACTTAGGTTTTTTTTATTAAAATTAATTTTAATAAATTAATTAGACTTAATTATTTTGATTGATTTATTTAAAATAAAATAAATTAGAATCTAAGTTTAAATTTCAAATCTTTTTCTTATAAAATATCCAAAAATATATTTTTTATTCAGATTTAATTTTTTTTAATTCATAACTTTTCCAATTAATTACTTTTTCATCATTTATCTTTTTTTTCAAATAAAAAGAAACAATCACGAATACTTCTTTTGTAACTTATGCGCACTTTAGGGTTTAGACGCTTCGCGTATTTATTATTTTTTCTGTATTATTTTCCAATTATGTAATTGTTCTAGGTTTGTAATAATTAAATTAGATTTAAATGCATGTCTATAATTATGTAATTGCACCATGGCCCTGTAATAGTTAGGATTTTTATTTTTCCGCAATTTATTTTCCGTATGATAAACTGCTTAGATGTATGCTAATAGGATTATATGGAAAGATAACAATTAATTGAACATGGATAACCCTAAATGCGCAAGATAAATGAACAGAATCAAGCACACTTGCACATGCTCACCCATAGGGTATCTTCCACTTTGGTTTCCTTCGAATACGGTCACAATTCTCGAAATGTGAGAATCCTTAGTGGTTGTCCTTGAGTCTAAGAGATCACTAGTCCCACGATGACCCTCTCGATTGTTGCCTCAGTTGAAAAGTGATCTTAGGGCTTTAGGATAGTTACTAAGAGTTCTTACCCAGTTGGCTTAGTGACTGTAACATCCCTTCCGTTAGTCCCTCAACATCCGACGATAGGGCTACCTACTCACTAATAGTAGGATAGCGCTATCTAAAGGAAAGGAGGAAAATAACGCCTTTTTCGAGTAGGTAGATAGTTGTTAAGTACTTGCTCAAAATAATTCATTTTTACACCACACTTTCAAACATTTTTCAAACGAAGTTTTCAAAACGCTTTATCACACTCTTGAGGACTGATACAAGAGTTACCATAAAGCAAACAAAAACTTTCAAAACACACAAACATAAATAGTTTTTTAAAATGAGCAAGTACCTAAGAGCCTGTGGAAAACCACAGATGAAAAGGGTGTTGATACCTTCCCTTTCCATAATCTACCCCCTTACTCAGAAAATCTCGAAAAAGGTCTTTTTATGTTCTTTTCACCATTTTCTTTGTTGGATAAAAGAAAAGTCGGTGGCGACTCTTGCTTACCGCGACATTTGCAAACAAAAAATGCAAACTAGTATTAATAGTCGGTTATGCCACCGTATCACAGAACTGGCGACTCTGCTAGGGAAAACAATAAAAATGGGGTTTACCTTAGGGTCTAGTTCATTTCTAAACTGTTTTCTTGGTCTGTTTTGATTGCTTTATTTTTAAGTGTATTGTTTGGGTTACTATAGATCCTACACCCGGATTTGGGGAAACCTTTTAGGTAAGTAGCAATAGATCATGAAAACTGTGCGGGGTATACCGACACGGTTGGAGGGATGGCTACGTTGATGCGACACTTTGGTTTATACTGGTAGCCCTTGAGTTAATCAAGGAGAATACGGGGCCGCTTCATGGTGTCATAAAGTGTCAACTGACCTTTGAAACTTTAATTAAACAACTTGGCCATTAGGACGTAGTGAGATGGCCGTCTTTGGTGTATTCCCAAAGTCGGCAGATACTCGATGCTACACTCATTGAGGTTTGACTAATGAGTTTTGTTTGGTTGCAAGTCAGTTGCCTATCGAACGAAACATGTGGGAAAGATCAGTGATATTGAGATCCCTTAGAACCTGGTTATTATTTATAGGACAAGTTGAACCAATGCAACTTCAAGAGGGTATGACCTTAATACCCATGCAAGCCTTAAACATAAGGTTTTGGTGTGATTTGCTTGTGCTTGCCATATATGTGATTTCTTAGCATAATCATGACATCATAACATGGCATATCATACTAACCATTTCAAGGATCTCAAGGGTTTGTGATGCAGATTATGGTAAATCAGATGTCTGACAAGGGGAAAAGGGGATTCATTTTCCTCTAGCCAATGTTGTTAAAAGATCAAAACTCAACAACTTGAGTCAAGGTCTATGACCCACTTGATATGGTGAGCTTGACTCTCGTAGAAGAAGATTGAACGATACAAAGTTCTTTAATCAAAGTTGTAAATGCTGACATTTTCTTGTTTACCCCGAGAAATCCTTGAAGACATTGCATACATATATCATACATATCATTGCATAAACAGGTTTCAAAGCAGGTTTCCCATCCTCTTCGCTGTTTATTTCAGCAATGGCTCTAGAATAAATAGTGAAGGACTTACAGACTCATAATGCATAATTTCAACAGATGATTATGGCTATGGCCAAAGGGCAAGAGGAACTGAAAGCCCCGATTGTTAAAGATAAGACCAAGAAGCCAAAGAGGATAGCTGGTATGGTAAATCTGGGAAAGAAATTCAAAGGACCGCTAAGGCAAGCGGTTGAGCTGACATCTTCATCAAAAGAAGGAGATAACCAAGAGGGTGAGACAAGAGAGGAAGACCCTAGTATGAGGGAATCTGACAATGAGACCGATTACAATGAAGAGAAGTATCCTCTGGCCGACGAAAAGTACAAACAGTTGGAAGAGCGTTTGAGTGCAATAGAGATCCAGAAAGTGCTTGGGCTGGACTTTGAAGAGTTGGGTTTGGTGTCTGGGGTTGTCATCCCACCAAAGTTCAAGGTGCTAGTGTTTGCCAAATATGATGGTGTTTCATGTCCCAAAATGCACCTATGATCTTATGTGAGGAAGATCCAGCCTCACACTGCTGACAAGGACTTATGGGTCCAATTCTTTCAGGATAGTTTATCCGGAACTCAGTTAGAATGGTTCTACTAGCTGGAGAGGACCAACATTCATAATTGGGAAGATATGGCCGCTGCTTTCTATAATCAGTATCAATATAATGAGGACCTTGCTCCCACCCGTAATCAACTCCAAAGTATGGCTATGGGGTCGAGCGAGGGCTTTAAAGACTACGCTCAGAAGTGGAGGGACTTAGCAGGAAGAATCCAACCTCCCTTGTCTGATAGAGAGCTAGTGGATATGTTTTTGGGTACCTTGTTTGGTCCATTCTTTAATCACCTGATTGGAATCTCCCCAGCCGACTTTACTGAATTAATCTTGACAGGGGAAAGAGTGGAAGTTGGAATTAGGAGTGGTAAGATCAAAAAGGATGCGTCCTCCAGTGCAGTAAGGAAGCCATTCACTGGAAAAAAAGAGTTTAGTGTTGTGTACAACCAAAGGAATCAGGACAGAACCGAATGTCGTCCAGCGGTAGGGGCTGTTATGATCTCCAAATCTACACCTGTTCAACAAAGGAATAATCAGCCTATAACAGAAAGGCTGGTAAGAGAGTATACCCGGATAAACATGACTCTGTCTCAAATTTTACCATAATTATTGAAGTCCAATCTGGTAACTTTGAAGGAAGCTATGAAGAATCCTAATACTGCCTCTCCATGCTACAATCCAAATGCTCGATGCGCCTACCATTCTGAGACTCTGGGGCATAACACGAACGACTGTTGGGCTTTGAAGAACAAGGTGCAGGATCTGATTGAGGCAAAAGAGATTGAATTCGATCCCCCTGAGACTCCCAATGTCATAACTACACCCATGCCCAAGCACGACTCAGGAATCAATGCTATTGATGTTGTCTCCACCATGGAAGATGCTGACAATGAGTATGACATAGATCTTCCCTACTACCAACAGTGGACCCAGTAACTGGACAAAAAAGACTTTGTACCAATTACTTTTGTTCAGAAGTAACTGTTTTTCTTGTTTTTTGGATATGTAATAAACAATATAACTTTATGGTCATGTGTCTTACTCGGGGCACATCGGTTTATTTGTGAGGGTTATCATATTTCATTTTCATATGGCAATAATAAAGCATTGGAAGATTATGCATAAAAATTTTGCACTCACTGTTTTTCTTTTCTACTTTTACTTTGTCTATACATTTATGCTCTTACACACACTCACGTATCAAACTACAGATCTATATCCACTATGGATCCCATTGATAACAGTTCTGCTATCGCAAGTTATGACTTTGAAAACCCGATCAACCAAGCCGAGGACGAAGGTGAGGAAGATTGTGAGGTACTTAGAGAACTTGTTAGGCTGTTACAGCAGAAAGAGAGGGCTATACAGCCTCATGAAGAGCCAGTTGAGACAATAAACTTGGGCACAGAGGAAGACAGAAAAGAAGTCAAGATCGGTGTAAATCTGGGGCTTAATGTTAAACAGCGGTTGATACAGATATTGCATGATTATGTCGAGATCTTTTCCTGGTCATATGAAGACATGCCAGGACTGGATACGAATATTATGGTTCACCGTCTGCCAACTAAAGAAGATTGCCCTCCGATAAAGCAAAAGGTTCGTCGCATGCACCCTGAAATGTCAGAGAAGATCAAAGCAGAGGTTATGAAGCAGTTCAATGCTGGTTTCTTATCCCCAATGGTTTTCCAACGTAGTTCCGGTGCCTAAAAAAGATGGCAAGGTACGGATGTGTGTGGACTACAGAGATTTGAACAAGGAAAGCCCCAAAGATGACTTTCCGCTTCCCCCACATCGACGTTCTGGTTGACAACACCGTGCAACACAAGATATTTTCCTTCATGTATGGTTTCTATGGTTACAATCAGATCAAGATGGCACCCGAAGACATGGATAAAACAACCTTCATTACGAAATGGGGCACTTTCTGCTACAAAGTGATATCATTTGGATTAAAGAACGTTGGGGAAACCTATCAACGAGCCACGGTAGCCTTGTTTCATGACATGATTTACCATGAGATAGACGTCTATGTTGATGACATGATAGCCAGGTCTCAAACTGAGGAAGAACACCTTGATCATTTACAAAAGTTGTTTGATAGGTTGAAGACGTACAAGCTGAAGTTAAATCCGAACAAGTGCACCTTCGGGGTAAGGTCCGGTAAAATTTTAGGTTTCTTTTTTAGTGACAAGGGTATTCAGGTGGACCCTGCAAAGGTAAAGTCTATACAAGAGATGTCGGCTCCTCGCACTGAGAATGAGGTCAGAGGATTTTTGGGATGACTAAATTACATTTCCAGGTTCATTTCCCATTTAACTTCTACTTGTGAGCCAATCTTCAAACTCCTGAAGAAAGATCAAGTGGTAAAGTGGAATGACCAATGCTAGATTTCCTTAGAAAGAATCAAGGAATACCTTCAAGAACCACAAATTCGGATGCTTCCGATAGAAGGAAGACCTTTAATAATGTACTTAACAGTGTTAGATAATTCAATGGGGTGTGTGCTGGGGCAGCATGATGAGTCTGTTCGAAAAGAGCATGCAATATGTTACCTTAGCAAAATGTTTATCGACTGTGAAACAAGATACTCACTGCTCAAGAAAACTTGTTTCACTTTGGCATGGGTTGCTCGCCGACTGAGACAGTATATGTTGACCCACACTACTTTGCTGATATCTAAGATGGATCTGATCAAGTACATATTCGAGAAGCCCGCCCTCTCCGGAAGAACAGAAAGATGGCAAATGATCTTGACCGAATATGATATCTAATACATAACCCAGAAATAAATCAAGGGAAGTGTACTAGCTGATCATTTGGCTCATCGGGCTGTGGATGACTACCAGTCCATGAATTTTGAATTCCCATACGAGAATATTATGCTAGTGACTAACTATGAAGAACTTGGACCGAATGAAGGACCTGAAGAAGGATCCCGATGGATTATGGTTTTTGACAGAGCCTCGAATGCACTCGGCAATGGCATTAGTGCTTTAATTATATCTCCTGAAGGCTGTCATACTCCTTTCACCGCTAGATTATGTTTAACCTGTGGCAACAATATGGCGGAGTATGAAGCATGCATCATGGGTCTCAAAACTGCTATTGACCAGAGGATCAAGCTCTTGAGCGTATTCGGGGATTCATCCTTGGTAATAAGTCAGATCAAAGGAGAGTAGGATACAAAGCACCCGAATCTCATCCCGTACAAAGAACACATGCTGACATTGCTCCACACTTTGAAGAGGTCACCTTTGAACATTTTCCGCGAGAAGAGAATCAATTAGCAGACGTGCTAGCTACCATGTCATCTATGTTCAAGGTCAAGTGGGATAATGAGGCTCCCCGAATCACTATTGAGAGGTTGGAAGAACCAGCATACTGCTATGAGATTAACACTGAGGAAGTAGCAGACAAACCTTGGTTTCACAAAGTGAAAAGGTATCTCGAGGCTCAAGAATATCCCGAGGGGGCATCTATCAATGATAAGAAGTTTCTAAGAAGGTTCGTCGTAAAGTTCTTCCTCTTTAATGGAATCCTCTACTAGCGCAACCATGACTCTACTTTACTTTGATGCATAGACAAGAGCGAAGCAGAGAGGATTATGGTAGATTTACACTAAGGTACCTTTGGAACCCATTATAGTGGACATACCATGTCTAAAAAGATCCTACGGGCAGGATACTATTGGTCCACTATGGAAGCAGACTGCTATCAACATTCCCGAACTTGTCACAAATGCCAGATCTACGCTGATAAAGTGAGTGTACCTCCAGTTCCCTTGAACGTCCTGACGGCTCCCTGGCCCTTTGCAATGTGGGGCATTGATATGATCAGAGAGATTAGACCTACCGATTCCAATGGGCATCGCTTCATCCTAGTGGCCATTGATTATTTCACGAAGTGGGTTGAAGCTGCCTCTTTTTCTACTGTTACCGTGAATGTCGTGGTGCGATTTATCAGGCATAACCTGATTTTCCGGTATGGTGTGACTGAGAGAATCATTATGGACAATGGTACAAATCTCAACAATACGATGATCATTAAACTCTGTAAATAATTTAAGATCCAACATTATAATTCTTCCCCTTACCGACCGAAGATGAATGGCAATGTGGAGGCTGCTAACAAGAACATTAATAAAATCATATAGAAGATGAAGGTGACATACAAAGACTGGCATGAGATGTTACCATTTTCTCTTCATGGTTACTGCACCTCAGCACGAACGTCGAAAGGGGCAACACCATACTCTCTGGTATATGGTATGGAGGTTGTCCTGCCTATTGTGGTCCAGATTCCTTCTTTGAGAATCATGAAGTATGCGGGTTTGAACGAAGACGATTGGATCTAGACTCGACTTGATCAACTGAATCTGATTGATGAGAAAAGGCTTACTATTATCTGTCATGGTCAAATGTATCAAAAACGGATGATCAAGGCTTTCAACAAAAGGTCATACGTCAAGTATATCAAGTCAGTGATCTAGTGATCAAGCTTATCATACTTCCGTAAGGTGATCCCAAGGGCAAATAGACTCCCACGTACAAAGGTCCATTTATGATCAAAAACATATTTTCTGGTGGAGCCATGATTCTGACCACCAGGGATGGTGACGACCTTCCTCACCCTGTTAATGCGGACATAGTGAAAAGATACTACGCATGAATAAAGACCCACTAGGTTGAATGGCCTAGGAAAAAATAAGGGCATCCCGGGGAACCAAAAGGGTTCGAGCAAAAATAGGGGGAAAAAACAAAAAAATCTATACACCCGACAAGTAGAAAACCCGCAAAGGCAGCTTGGGCAGAAAAGGGTATCCGGATGGACTGAAAACCCGAAAGGGCGGTCTAGGCAAAAATTAGGGATTTAAAGCCTGTCACTATGTCCCATTGGATCACCTTGCAATCAAACTTCAGTCTCAACTATCAAGCTCAAACGATACCTACCAATCCAGGCAGCTTCAGACAAGTAGCAAAGTGATGAGACGCTCGAAGACATAGGGGCAATAGCAGAATTGAAACTCAATGGGATTATTACACATAGCTGTTTTCTTCTCTTTGTACACTATTTTGTATAGTTTTCCCTCTCACAACGGTGTTCTCCTACTAGAACGTCAGCCTCTTTCTACAAAATGCCTGTTATAGGCAAACTTCATAAATCAATACAAATCATTTCTTTGGAAGTGCAAAACTGTTTGTTTTTCTTTTTTCTGTTTTGTTTTTCAAAAACTTCCAATGACTTATTCTTGACATATGCATTTGAGTATGATTTCTATTCACAAATATTTTCATAAGAAACAGAAAGATAGTTGCTCATGACTTTAAGGAACGGGGCAAAGCCTAAAAAACCATTTTAGTCCCGACAGTTAGTCCTTCCAGTAGGTACAGGGGCAAAGACATTTTTGAGACTAAGTCACCATTACATATGACCCCTGGACGTCTATGTTCCCCACAGAGTAGAAACAACCAAAGTTTAGATTTCTTCTTCCTCAAAGCAGAAATTATCTCCTCCAGCAAAGTTCCAGTCAAGAGCTGAAATCTGTGTTCCCCAACCGAGCTTTATAATTTCAAATAGTTATAAAGTTTCCTCCCAGGTAGAGTTTATTTCTGTAACTACGGATGTTCATTCCCCAACATAGTTTATTTCTCTACAACGGCAAAATATTCCAATAAAACATCTCCCTCCATAGAGTTTATTCTCAAGCAGATTTAATCCCCAACAGAACATCCTCAAACACGAAGAGGAAATCCCAGGCAAATTATATCCATTCATCATCCCCAGCGGAAACGAAGGATTCAGCCTCCTTATACTCTTCAGCAGCAGTCCGGGATTTACTTCCCCAGACTAAGAAATATCACAATAGCATTCCATATTCATACATTATGGCATACACATACATATTGAATACAACATAATCTCATTTATTTTGAGAACATCGTCAATGCCTTTCATAATGATGATGTTGAATATGACTAACTCTTTGCCTTTTGATGGAAAAGATCAAATTAATAAACACCGCTAGCTACCTATACGACCTAGTAGCTTTCTCAAAAGTTATAGGCTATTTCAGCATCTTCCTCAGAATGACATTCTCAGAAGACCTTCTCTAGTTCAGTCAGATCGCCACTAAGATCTCCCTGATTCTTATTCCAGTTGAAGATTGACCCAAGACTTTTGTCTAGTTCAGTTGAATTGATCCTAAGATTCTTCTGATTACTGTTCCAGTCAAAGTTGATTAAAGACCTTCTCTGGTTCAGTCAGACCGCCACTAAGATCTTCCCGATTCTTATTCCAGTTGAAGATTTACCCAAGACTTTTGTCTGGTTCAGTTGAATCGATCCTAAGATTCTTCTAATTTCCGCTCCAGCCAAACTTGATTAAAGACCTTCTCTGGTTCAGTCAGATCGCCACGAATATCTCCCTGATTCTTATTCTAGTTGAAGATTGACCGAAGACTTTTGTCTGGTTCAGTTGAATCGATCCTAAGATTCTTCTGATTTCCGTTTCAGCCAAAGTTGATTAAATACCTTCTCTGGTTCAGTTAGATCGCAACTAAGATCTCTTTGATTCTTATTCTAGTTGAAGATTGACCCAAGACTTTTGTCTGGTTCAGTTGAATCGATCCTAAGATTCTTTTGTTTTTCCGTTCCATTCAAAGTTGATTAAAGACCTTCTCTGGTTCAGTCAGATCGCCACTAAGATCTCCCTGATTCTTATTCCAGTTGAAGATTGACCCAAGACTTTTGTCTGGCTCAGTTGAATTTATACTAAGATTCTTTTGATTTCCGTTCCAATCAAAGTTGATTAAATACCTTCTCTGGTTCATTCAGATCGCCACTAAGATCTCCCTGATTCTTATTCCAGTTGAAGATTGACCCAAGACTTTTGTCTTGTTCAGTTGAATCGATCCTAAGATTCTTCTGATTTTCGTTCTAGACAAAGTTGATTAAAGATCTTCTCTGGTTCAGTCAGATCGCCACTAAGATCTCCCTAATTCTTATTCCAGTTGAAGATTGACCCAAGACTTTTGTCTGGTTCAGTTGAATCGATCCTAAGATTCTTCTAATTTCCGTTCCAACCAAAGTAGATTAAAGGCCTTCTCTAGTCCAGTCAGATCGCCACAAAGATCTCCCTGATTCTTATTCCAGTTGAAGATTGACCCAAGACTTTTGTCTGGTTCAGTTGAATCGATCCTAAGAATCTTCTGATTTCTGTTCCAGTCAAAGTTAATTGAAGACCTTTCTCTGGTTCAGTTGAATCGGCCCTATGTTTCCTTTGATTTTTATTCCAGTTAAAGAAACTGCAAAGCCTGGAGCACGACCAGATAATAGATGAATCTCATTCCCCTATTAAGTCGTTGCGAATACGACCGGATAGCAGTCAGCTTTATTATCCTCAGCAAGTCACTATGAAGCCTGGATCCTAACCAAATAGCAGTCCACTTCCATCTCTTCAATCAAGAGATGATCCCCCAGTAGAGTAATGGACAACCGAAGCCCCTAAACTCTATTTCCCAAGAGGATACTAACATTCCTCAACGGAGTCCTCCTCAATAACAGGCATAGGAATTCCCATAAAGGAATATCTCATGAAATCAACATTGTTCCATATGGCATCTTCAAGCCCATCTCCGACAACTCTCCGTCATATTCTCTAGATGGCATCTTTAAGCCCGTCTCTGACGATCTCCCGTCACCTTCTCCAAATGGAATTTGTAAGCCCATTCCCAATATTACCTACGCAATCAAGTATCATTTCAGACGAGTGCAAAATTCTTGGAACTCTAGTGTTCAATCATCTTCCACCTTCAGATCATGAAAGGCAGACCAACCAATCTACATCCTCAGGTTTAAGAAGATTGAACAGGGGCAGCTGTTGTACTCAAAAAAATTCCCTCCCATTTTCATTCAAGACATGCCTCTAGAGGTCCTTAATTGCTCAAGGATGACCAAGAATTGACCAGACAAATTCTCCTCCCAAGGCAATAAACCTCAAACTAGGGTTTCAATTTCAAGAAAGATGTATGAGTCCAAAGGATCCCAAATGTTTTCCATTGTCTTAATATGTCCTCAAGATCATCTGTTCCAAATTTCATGCCTTGAGCAATAAGTTTGCTCAGTCAACTACTCAAATGCCTGGAAATCAACTATACTACATCAAAAGCCAACTGTTGCCCAAATATAGTCAAACTTAAAGATTTTTGGTCAACATCAGTATTTTGAAGTATTTTCCATCATTTGAACAAAGTTTGATCATGATTCCTCAATAAATGCTCGTAACTCATCAAAAGTAAAAAATAGCAAATTAGGGTTTCTATAAGAAAAGTCAACCAAACTTTGACTAGGCATAACTTTCTCATACTTTATCAGAAATTTTTCCTCCAAGGCTCATTTTGAAGAGAATTCAATTCCCTACAACTTCTCTTCAATCCTCAAGTTCAAGAAATGCCTCAATCAAAAGATACAAGCTCAGACATTATAGGTCCTTTCAAAAATTCAACAAAAGCACCTTTTGGGTCAAAGCTCCTTACATGAACATGAAAGATCCAATTGAGGTGAAACCAAAAGGGTTGTTTATAGGACATCATAAGATCTCTAAAAAGTCCAAGAGCTTCCTCATAGGGTTAAAATTGAGAAAGATATGCATTTCTAAAGTTGACCAATTTTATGAAAATTTACAAAAGTCAATGTGAGCAAATTGGATCTTTTGGATAAATGGGCATGGGTTTTGGATCTCAAGCATATCCATGAACTTATTTAGGATATTTAAATCCATTATTTTATTTTTATGAGATTTGTTTTTATTTGTTTGAATTTTTATTCATTTAAATCAAAATAAATCAAATAAAATAGTGAAATAATGAAATAAAATCCAAAGATTTGTTTTAGGATCATATCATAGGTCTAGAATCAGATGATCAAATCAAGATTTCGTGCAAGGGTTGATTGGAAGAGAAAAAGCACGTTTTGGCCAAGTTTAGAAACAAAAAATCCAAATTGCAAATCAAATCTTTTTTTCGCCAATCTTCAGGATTCTATCTAATTTTGTTAACCTAATGCATTCTCATATATATGTACAATATTTCCATACCAAAAGGAGGAGGTTTTGGCAGCATAAAACAGACATACAAAGTGCAATTTTTTCACAAAAAAGTGGCAATTGTTTTGACCTTTGCAGAGAGATTCAAGATGTTTTGACACTTGCAATCCATTCCTGGGAACATTCTGAAGCAAACTGCATCATTTACATGCATCAAGATGTCCAGAATCATCCCATACGACATCACGGTTTGCACATATATTCTTGAAGTCGATTTTGATCATACACGCATTATAAATAGCTTTTAACTATGCATTCTTGTTTGTATGAGCATTTAGAACATGTTTGAATGATCAATTTCCAGTTTTGGTACAAATATGATAACTTGCCATTGTTAGGGTTTCAAGGTTCGTTTTAGGGTTTTCATGTACAGGTGAAATTGGAATATATTATGCCATTGTTATGCAATTAAATGAAACACCAATAAATTTACAATGATATACTTGTTCCTGGTTAATCTTTGCAATATATTACATAGATTATTTCAAGCAAAACCATGCTAATATGTTCTTCAAACATCAATTAAATTTAATATATTTTTATGACATTTGATTCATCCAAAGATTGAACAAACAGCTTTTTGAGGTATGTCTGCTTTTTGTGTTGTGTAGTTTGTCTTCAAGGTTGTTCCAGATTGATTCCAAGTAAATATGGACATGCATTAACATTATTATGCTGGAAGTTATTATGAGATAAAACAAGGAAGAAAAAGCATCTTCTAAATGACCTACTCTTCTAAGGTCGACACAAAAAATAAGGTGAAGGCATTGTTATGGCTATTGCCATTTATTCTCCTAAGTTTCAGCAACTACAAAAGATTCAACGAATTCACTTAAAGTTCTAATCCATTGTCAAGAAGTTAAACAAGTGTTTCGGGATTGACAAGTTGTGTCAATCAGTGATAATCATATTTTCGTTTCAAGTTCATCCAAGCCTTGGGAATGAGAGTCTGATAGAGTATTCTGCATATGTGCAAGAGGAGTTCTATTTGATTCATACTCTAAAGTTTATGTTATTAATGTTGATTGATTCCTAATCAGTATCGTATTCAGCTAGTTAAAACTTAAATCATCTAAATTTGTATATGATCATTCCAACCCTCCTTTATTTTTGTGTGTGTGTAAATAGGTATAATTATTCTTTTCTTTGTGTGTTGTATGCTTGAAATATATTTGTATATGTGATATGTTTATGTATTACATACTTTAATTTTTTATTCATACAATGCATCAGTTTAATTATTTTGTCGTTCATTGCATTCATTTGCATGTCATACATTCATGCATCACCATTCACTTTTAAGCATTAATTTTTTTTTGCATTCACATCAAACTCATTTGCATTAAAAGATCATTTTGAAAATTAGCATTAAAATTGCTCAATTATTTTATCATTCATGCATATTAGTAGAATTGATTTTATCATGATCATTAAATAAAGGTATTTATTTCTAAGTGAATCATTGTTTCAAGGCTTATGTTTTTTAAATGTTTAAAATTTCAACTTTATGATTTGAATCATTAATACTTGAGCTAAAGTCGTGATTAGAATTAAAGATATGAGATTTTGGACTGTTGAATTTGATTGTAATCATACTTTAAACCTAATTTAAATCAAAGTCTCTTTCACTTAAAAATACAATGGTCACGAACTGAAAGGTCACACATTTACCCATTTCCAGTTCGGTTTCTTTTTCTAACTCATTTTATTTCTCATTCTCGTTTTTGAAACCCTCTGAGAAAATTTCAAAAACTCTATTTCACATCATTTTTAATCATCATATCATCATCTTGATCAGTCATTCATCATCACCATCATGGCTTCTCAACTTCAATCCAAGAGGGGATTTGAAAATTAACAAGGGAAGTGTTCCATTTCTTCATCTCTCTCACCCAACATACGTTTCCCTTTCTTTATTTTTCCAACATGTACTAGATTACCCAACTAGCCCAATTAGTTTCGATCTTGTTGGCTAGTAGCCATGTGATCACCACATCGATATTTCCCACTTGAGGAAAACATTTAGAGTCACAAATCCCACAGATAAATAATTTTAAGTTATGAATAAGGATCTATGGAGAACCGATTACATGTTCTTACTATTATATTGTAAATATTAAGTCGAATAAGCTTAATATTAATGTATGATGGGTGTAATTACATGGGCGGGAAATGAGAAAAAGTAGTGGGGTTGAGTAGAGCAGAAGGAAAAGATCAAGAGTTCCAAGAGACTGAAATTTCAAGACTCAGAGAGGACATCTAACATTTATTAGTTCAAGGACGACTTGATTCTCTAATAAGTAATTTGAGAGACTCTGCAAATGGAAGTAAAAGACGAAACCATCATAAGTATAACTATATAGAAGAGTGCAATCTAATGAAAATGTGTCTTAGTCTATGTGACACTACTACAAAATTGTCATACCACAATGGTTGGAAAAAGGATATCACAAGGTCTGATCAACCACTGTGAGGTAAGGGGTGGTTTTATGTCTGGTGTTTTCCACCACTGTTGCGAGACCGTGATGATAAGGCATGACGTGCACTACCTATCACAACGGTTATGCTTATCAACCATTGTGATGTATATTTAGGTGATGGGTTTGAAACCCAACAACAACAATTTATTTGGAATATAAATAACATTTCATCACAGTTACAGTACATAACCATTGTGGAAAGTACCCAAATTTTATTATATAATATGTAGATTTCTTGTTTTTCCATACACCTCACTAAAGAAATACAATCACTCAAATTGAAGAAGAAGTATATAATCTGAAAATTAAATTATTCTTGAAAAACAACTTAAATAAACCACTATTGTTTGAATTGCATGAATGTCACAACTCATATCTTGCTCTTTAACATTTATAATATTGTTCAATGGCCTAAGTTCTTCATGGAATCGATTCCTTCGCTTCTAGTTTATTTTGAGTAGCATCAATTTATTGGTCATGTTAATATCATCATCGTCATTGTCATGTTGATTGTGACGATGACTTATCATCATAATAATCATGATGATAAGTGACGATGATGAGGTGGATTTTTCCAATAAATTGATGTTATTCAAATTAAACTATAAGAGAAGATATTAGTGTCATGGAAGATTTAGGTTATTGAACCATATTCTATATGTTAAAGCGCGTGAGATAAGTTATGATATGGATGCAATTTAAAAAACATTGATTGATATAAGTTAGTTTTCAAATACAACTTACTTTTCAAACTATAAGTTTATAAATTAATTTAAATGAATGTATTTTTAGTGTAGGGTTTATGAAACAAGAAATATACATCCAATGTAATAAACTCAACTTGATCTTCTGTCAATCTGCATAGGAATTTAAAGAACAAAACATTGCTAACTCACTAGAAACCATTTTTCTTGTGACTTAGAAATGTTTTGTTCTTGTTCTGAGAGCATTAATCAAGAACAACAACATACAACAACACAAGATATATATATATATATATATATATATATATATATATATATATATATATATATATATATATATATATATATATATATATATATATATATATATATATATATATATATATATATATATCACCATGGTTGTTAACAAAAACTGTGATAATGAACAAGACCTATTTACAACTGTTTTAATAAATAATCACGGTGATAAATAAATTTAGGCTTAATTATAACATTGATTCCTCTATTTAGTTTTTTCTTGATTTTGATCCCAACATTTTAAAAATCACCATTTTAGTCAATTTTTTAAGTTTTCTTTTGAATTATCATCCCCTCATTTTAAAAACCATGATTTTGGTCCCTTTTTTAAGTTTTTAGTTGCAATTTTAGTCCCTTTTTTGAGATTTATTTTAAATTTTGGCCCCTTTTTCATCAATATTAGAATTAGAAAGGGGACTAAAATTTTAACTTAAAACTTAAAAATGGGACCAAAATCAAGGTTTTTAAAATGAGGGGGCAAAAATTTAAAAGAAAATATAAAAAAGGGACTAAAATTGTGGTTTTTAAAATGGGGGAATTAAAATCAAGAAAAAATCTAAATGGGAGGATAATAGTTGCAATTAAGCTATAATTTTATTTTAATATATTTATAATATATATCTGACAACCTCTTTTTGTAACAAAAAGTAGAAAAAATGTTGGTGTTGGGAAGCGAAGCTTGTCACTCAAATTATATGTCAATGGTTCTTCAAAATAATCGTGATGAAAAGTTTATCAATAAAATATATAAAAAAATATGCATATAAGAAAGAAGATATGACTACAGCGGATAAATGACTATGGTATTATAGTGTTACCGTAGGTGTATTTTATTATAGTGTGACCATGTTAACATGTCCGTAGATAAGAAACAATATAAGGATTGGTAATAGAAAAAACCTTTGAGGGAGCTCCAGTTTAAATGGAGCTAGGAACTCAATAGTAGAGATGAGGAGACTTTTGCAAGGGCTAGTAGAGTTTCCTGGAACTGAGAATTTTGTGCCTGGAGATCCTTTACAATTTTATCTAGATCCATCTTGCTGAAATAAATAGCAGAAAGATAAGGAAACTTGTTATGTGAATACCTGGCATGTTATGATGCATGGAATATGTACATGCAAATGATTTCAAGGATTAATGAGATTTAAATTTGTATAGACAAAAGAAATGAACAAACGTCAATTTTCATTAAACAAAACAAGAAAGATTACATCATGCTTCTTGGGCTTACAAAATAACTTTCTAAGATAAAAAGACTGAATGCGTCCTTTTCGATGCAAGGTAGGCGTTCACACTTTTCTCTTCTTGTAGCTGCTTCGTAAGATCCAAGACCTTCTTCTCACTAGAATAGAATTGAGCCTCGAAAGTATCTCGTTATTCCTTAAGATGAATCCATCCTTTTTGCAAATCTTCGAGAGAGGTAGGCATGTCGGGACGGAGGATAGTATAGGGAACATCTCCTTCAACCATAGGCTCCATGATGACTGGTAGGATGGAAGGATAAGGCATCACAAGTTTCTGAGAACAAGCTCTCACCCATTTAAGGTAAGGCTCGAGGGAAATGGAATTCTTGTGTCCTAGTTTCTTACTATCCACCTTGTTCAACATCCTCCAAGCTCGGATAAACCTCTGGAAGTAACCTTGATCGTCATTCTCGTAGTCAAATACCACTCCTTGGATAAGCATCTCATGTGGTCCATCCTTTCGGGCGTAACCAAACTATCATAAAGCCAATCAGGGGTTGTAAGTGATACCTCCTCTAACGCCAAGTAAGGGGACATTATGGAATTCTCCATAACGGTCGATGATAGTAACATTCTCCAAAGACCGGGAACACCAATGAATATCTGAATGTCTGAGTGTCATCAACCTATGGGACCACCTTGAGCCTTGCTCATTCCTTAAAAAAGATTGGGGAAGATGCGAAATAAACCATCTTTCCAAGAGAGGAGTTCAACACGTGAGAATACCTCTCTTCCTCATAGTGCGAGAGTGAAAAGAATGTAGGATGTCTCCTAACAAAGTAGGCACCGGGTTACGAGACATGAAGATTTTGACGGCGTTTACATCTATGAGTTGGTCAGGATTTGGGAAAAAAACCATCCCATAGATGAGAAGGGCCACAATTTCCTCAAAAGCTTGTAATTACAAGGAGTTCCAACAATATTGAGCTTTCTCAAACAAGAACTTGGCTAAGAAACCTTTGACACCACTCCTTGTTTCCCAATTAGTTGTGACACCAGGTTGTTGCAAGTGTAGAGCTTGAGCAATCTCTTCTGGTTTTGGATCTCTTTCAGTACCGTTAAAGGGTAGTTGTTTGAGAATGGGAATCCTCAAGAGTTGGGAGACTTCTTCCAAAGTTGGCACAAGTTGATAATCGGGAAATGTGAAGCAATGGTGTAGAGGATCAAAGAATTGGAAGAGCACCTTAATCATATCTTCATCAGTGTTGGAGGTAACCAAGTTTAGGAGGCAACCATATCTTTCGATAAATGGAGAATTCTTAGGAACCCTTGATGCTAACTCTTTAAGTTGAGGAGGGATCCTTAAGAGATTGACTTGAATGGTTTTCCTGCGAATATAATCCATGTCCTACAAAACAGAAAAAAGATAAATCTCAAAAATCCTTGAAATGGTTAGTGAGATGAGTATGATGTTATGATGTTGATAATGTTATGTACAAGTAAATATATAAAAACGAGACAAACATGTCCTTAGGTTTAGGCTTGCATGGATTCTTATAGGTAAGTACCCTCTTGAAGTTAAGTTGGCTCAACCTGTCCTAGAAATAGTAACTGGGTTCTAAAGGAGCTCAATATCACTAGTTTGTCTTCTCGGGCATTGTTTCAGCGCAAGCCTCTTTAATGGCGACCAAAATATCCTAAAAAACTAAACCTCAATGAGTGTAGTATCGAGTATCTACCAACTTCTGACTGCACCAAAGTCGGTCATCTCACTACGTTCTAATGGCCAAGTTGGTTAAGTAAAGGTTCTAGAAGTCAGTTAGTGCTTCATGACATCACTCAGCGGCCCCGTATTCTTCTTGACTACTCAAGGGCTATCGATACCCACAAATATGTCACACTAAAGTAGTTATTGCTTAGACCATGTCGGTATACCCAGCACAGTTTTCACAATGTATTGCTACTTACCTATAAGGTATCCTAAATCCGGGTAGAGGATTTAAGCCCAAACAAAAGAACCAAAATGTAAAGCAAACAAATCAAACAATGAAAGCAAGTAAATATGATCTAGCCCTAAGGTAACACCACTTTTGAGTATACTCCCCAGCAGAGTCGCCAGTTTTGTAACGCGGTAGGAGAACTGACTTGGTTGTTTTGCGTTTTATCGCAAATGTTGCGGTTAGCAAGAGTCGCCACCGAATTTTCTTTTATCCAAAAGGAAATGTTGAAAAGTACAGGAAAGACCTTTGAGATGTTTTCTTGAGTCCGGGGGTAGATTATGAAAAGGGAAGGTATTAGCAACCTTTTCATTCGTAGTTATCTACGGGCTCTTAGTTGCTTGCTAGATCACTTGCTTTTGTTTGAAAATGTGCTTTGTGTGGTTTTTGAAAGTATTTTGAAAAGACTCCATCGTTTAGGCAAACTTTGTAATGATTCTCGTTCGTAAGAATGTATACAAAGTGTTGATCTTTTGAAAATGTTTCAAGTTTGAAAGATGTTTTTTGAAAGTGTTGGTGTTTGTTTTGAAAATAGCAAGGATGTTTTGGTTTGAAAATGAGCAACCAACTTGGAACATTCTACCTACTCAAAAGTCTTTCATGTTTATTTCCTCTTTCCTTTGACATTGTTATCTTATCATTGATTTGGTAAGAAACCCTATGTAAAAGGGACGAGCAAAGGTCATCGTATAGTCATGAATAACAATGTTGTAAGATATCTTAGCATTTTCTTTGACGGACTAAGATCATTTGTAAGGCAACATTTGTAGCGTCATCGAGGGACTATGATCTTGTATTTTGTTTGTTTTTGCTAAGACGTCTTACATGCGTATTATGACCATTTATTTCTCAAGGCAACAAAGTGGATTTTACCCTAATGGTGTGAGTATGCAAGTGTATTGATTTTCATGCATTTGTTTTATCTTGAATTAGGGTTTGCTAATTTGTTGATTTTAATCTTTCCATACAAACCCTAATTACTAGCATTTATATATAAAGCATTAAATTGCGGAAAATAAAAATACTAAGCTATTGCATCAATAGGGGAGGGGGTGTACAAATTTACAGATGGGGACTTTGCAAGAAAATTAAATCTAATTAACTATTACAACCATATTGAATATTGTACAAGAATTGAATATAAGTGTACAAATGCAAAAAATAAGAAATATAATTTTTGTTTGGTTTTCATGAAAATGTTTTAACCTAAACCTAATTAAGAAAATAGTTAATTAAAATTAGCTAAAACTAAAACCTAAATTAATTAACAAAGAATAATAAGTTAAAAATGATTTTTTAGGGTTTTTCATGAAAAGGCTTTGAATAGTAAAAATAATAGGAAAATTAATTAATTAAAATACCTAAGTTCTAAATTAATTTTAATTAAGAAAATAAAATAATATAATCATTAATCATAAGCCTAAATATTAATTCATAAAAAAAAAGAAATTAATTTGCTAAGAAAATTATTTTTGTTCTTTTTAATTTTTATAAAGAGAAATAAAATATAAATGAGTGTAAAAATAATAAAATAAATATTTTTGGATTTTTATTAATAATAATAATAATAATAATAATAATAATAATAATAATAATAAAGGAAAAAGAAATAAAATAAAAATAAGAAAAAGAAAATAATAATGAAAATTGGGCCAGGGTGTGCTGAAGTAAGGCAGTGAGTTAGAAGCCAGCAAAAAGATTAAAGGCCCAATGTGGAGGCCCGGGCGTGCTGTTTGGAAACAAAAAAAGAGTGAAAATGTGAAAAAATAGAACCAAAAGGTAGCGCTAGGTGTTGAACCCCTGACCTTATGCATATACACGCGCTAGCTTTGCCACTGGGATGGCTGTACATCCGTTAATATAACTGAAACAATAAAAACATAATACAACACAAGTTCCAGAAGTGAACTTCATCTTCAACATCCATCCATAGTTCCTGTAACTTGCTCATTTCTCAACAAAAATGAAAGATGAAAACATGAAAGTTGCTCCATTTTTCCATACGAATCCAACCATATAAATATCATGAGCTATAAATCAAAGAAGAATGAGAATTTCTAAAAGTACCAAATTCTGACCTAAATATTTTCAAAGATTCAAACCTAAAATTATCTAAGCTCAATCAATATAAATGAAATCTACGGACATGCACAATTTCAGGGCAATGATGTCTACATTTTATCTTCACAAATGCAAGCCTAACAATGCTTAAGTAATGAGTTAGAAGTTAAAGAAAAATACCTCAGAATTGGAAATCGTGAAATGCAAATGAGCTTGATTCAAGGTGCTGCAATGATCTGGTTAACTTCCTCAAGTTCCCAGGAAGCTAATACATTGATTAACTTGCACAATGGATGGCTGAAATGGTCTGGAGAAGTCAACTTGCAGAGCTCTGTTTTTGGTTATGGAGGTTGATGAAGATGGAGTTACAGTTATGAAACAGGGCCAGGGATAGGTTATATTTGATGTTTAGGAGCTTTGTGATTGATTAGGAAGAAAAACGCACGAGGGGAATGAGAGATATAAGTTTAAGGTCACAATTGTGCATCAATGGAGTTTTTTGTGCAATTTCTGGCTTAAGGGAGTTTGGGAGTGTTTCAGGATGCTTAAGCTCGTCCCTTAGCTTGAAAATAGTGTCTCTATTTATAAGCAAAAGGTTTTGTGTGCTAACACAAGTCAGAATTTGAATTTACATGTTTAAGCTCAACATGTGATTTTTTTGACAAAACAAGTTTCCATGCCTTTTGTAGTTGCTATTGTAGAGTGGTTGGACTTTAAACAGGATTGCTTCTGAATTTGTGGATAGAGTGTACTTAAAAAGAACAAGTTAGGAGCTCAAGAAGCTAACTTTGTGCATAAAGCTTGCTTTACAAGAATGGAAATGGTGACTTTCTCCCTAAAATGACAAAATGCTTTGGATAATGCTTGAATCAATTGGAAAATTGATCAATCAGTTGTGTAAACATTAAATTAAGGAGTGACAAAAAAGCTTGAGGCCCGAAAAGTGAAGATTATGCAATATGGCTATGGATTTGTTTCATTGTGCATCACAAATTTTGCCTTGCAAAATAACTTGAAACCCTAACTTCTGGCCTTCGATTATCCTTTTTCAGAAATGATCTCAAGGAGTTCTTGGACATTTTGGAAATCTTGTAATGTTCTCTACAACCCCTCTTTGAATCACTTTTGCAAAATCCAATTGGAACTATATGAAACTTGGCCCAGAAGTTAGGTCAAAATCCTGATAAAAATGCTCAAAATTTCACTAAGTGTTTTAGTTTCATGAGCATGATTTCATGGATTAATAACTTGAAATCCAAGAATTTATAGGAAGAGTTATGTAAAGAAATGTTTTATATATCATTTATATCTATAACTTTTATGTTGAAAGTTTCCTTTGAATCATCTTGCATCATGGTGAAAAATTGGCTCAAAGTTGTGAAAAAATATGAAGTTTTCAACACTTAGAAAAATTTCTAAGTTTGGAAACTTTGACTTTTAAAAATGAAATCTTGACTTTTTGATTTCGTGATGAACAAGTTTCATATTTTGACATGTTTTGATGAATTGTGATCTTTGACACTTGATTTTGACCAAAAAGTCAAAGTTTGACTTTTCAGTGTGCAGTTGACTTTTGATCAGTTGATTGAAAATCAATTATCAATCAAATGACCTTGAGAAATGTTTTGAGTGGTGACATTAGATAAAAATGATGAAATTAAATCCTTGAGATCTTGTTTTCAACCAATCAACCATTTTCTAGGTCAAAAATCAGAAATTGCCTTTTCTCAGTCAAAACCCTAATTGTGACCATTTTTCCCTTTTGATGATCTGATCAGATTTCTTGAGGAATTATGGTCCAAACATGATAAAATGACATATATGAGTTCACAATGTGGATATAGATAAAAAAATTATGAAGTTTGACTGTAAATTGGCCACATTTGACTTTTTCCCCAATACAACTGATTTTTAGGTTAACTGATCAATTGACTGAACAAAAATGTGATCCAGGACTTGAAACTTGACATGAGCAATATTAAGGGTCCATAATGATCCATGAAAGTCATATTAGACATTAAAAGTTCAATTATCCTTATGCAATCTCAAACCCTAATTTTTCAGTCATCAGTGCTTGAGGAGGTGTCTTGAGCTGATCAACCCTGGTGCAGTATTGAACCAAAGGAGATCTTGTGAGAAATTACTTGATAAATGAGAGCGCAAATTTTGGGGTACAACACTCTGCCACAACAATAGGTGGGTCTTACATGAAGAAACAATAAGCTTGCCCTTATGTTCACAACATATAAAAAATAACTCATTTTTATCAAAGGTCTCATGTATAGCTTGAACATAAATAGGTTTTTGTGATAGCCCGAGAGCTAAAATATTTGTCCATAGATTGCGTAAAACTTTTACGGGGTACCATGTAGAAATGGATTAAATGTTACAGAAGGATAAGGAGTTGTGCCAACATCCAATGGTGAAATTTGCAAGGCAGGATATCCAGGATGGATTTGATTTATACCACTCAGCATGGGAAGATCTTGAGCAGATGACACTACAGATTGACTAGTTTGAGCTCTTTCATAATATTCTTCTATCTGATTCACTGAAGCCATTTGGTCAACATGGCTTGCATTATTACGTTGATTATTAGCTACTTGTCCCTCCAAGACTAGCCATATTCTGATTTTGTGCGTGAATCCTCGGGGAACCATCAATGTTATTTCTAATTTCATGAGATGACTCTTGAGAAGGAATAGTTTGAGCATCATGCAACCAAGTACCCTTATTTACCATCTCAAATGCAACATGTAATGTAGCATGATAAGCCTCAGGAAACCATTGAGTAGGAAGAGCCAATTGTATACCAAAGCCCTGAGATGAAGAGCATTGATTTCGTTGAGGATGTACAATAGTCCCATTAGAAGATTATGTATTCATCACCCTGGGTGAACTAGTCTTGTTTGAGGCATAATTACCAACATTTCTATCAAACGACATTAACATTTTCAGTACATGACTAGAAAATTCATCTTTTGAAGCATTATCATCAAAGCTTTTTTTGTCACCCTTCTTTGTTTCAGTATAATTCCCATCAAAATAACCATATTTTGACTGCTCTGGGTAGCTGGGTTCCCGACATTTAAGTCCTCTAAAGGGATGATGGGGAATAGGCTATGAATTTACATGTTTGTTTCCATAAGATTATGTATCAACACCAACATCCCCCATGTGCGATACTGAAATTTCCGAATTACAGGAGGTCTTCGATTTCCTTGACCAAGTAACTTTGGGTTGTGCATATCAATTTCGTCAAAATTGGGATTTTCTCTCACACCGCTAGCTCGATGATGGGTAGGATTAGAATCTATAATATCATCAGATTTATCCTTTTTATTTGAGTTGTCTATTTCATATGCTTCTCATTCCTACTTCTATCTCTGTAATGACTCAAAAACTAAAGGATTCTTCTCGATATAATGCCTATATTTCCCTGTGCATTCATTTCTTCCATAGCTCCCCATAGAATCTGCATTCCTCCATGTGTCAACATTAGAATGTTGATGGTTGCTTGGTCGACTTACCCATGTAGCACCAGCATTTAGCATGGCAGACATACCATTCATATCAGAATCTTCCTCACAAAGTTGCATATTACCTGCACACTTTACATGTTCCAACAAAACAGATGAATTATTAAAAGAATTAGGCTCTACTGAGACCTTTTCAAACGAGGATTCAGTGTGAATCTCATTCGATTCACGTTTCTTCAGTGAACTCCTCTCTGATTTCGACTCCGATTCTACCTCTCTAAATGGATCATGAGGTGTTTTATCAAACACCTTATATGCGTTATTTTCTAAAACATCATAAAACAGACAATATGATTTTGGTTCAGAAACTCCTTTTCTTTTCATCCTTCTTTTTCCTCTTTTATGTTTGTCAATCTTAACTTACAATAAGGAGGTAATCCGACACATACACTTTTCACTAGATTTATTGAATTTGAAATTAGATAAAATTTTATAATTTCTTAAAAAGTTAATCATTTGAATGTAGTTTATTTTATATAGCCCTTTTTTGAATTTTTTTTTGGAATAACCAGGTATTTAAAAAAAATTTCTCAAATAACCATGTTTCAGAAAAAATTACGCAAATAACCATGTTTCAGATGACTCCCCAAATGAGGAGCCATCTCACTTGGCGCCTACACCTACTTTTTAAGGGGAGGTGCCATCTCACTTGGCGCCTAGGTGCTTAGGGCTTTCCCTAAGCCTAGTGAAATGGCGCCTTAGTGCATTTGCTAGGGCAATTTTCGCGTTTTTTTTTCAATCTGGTGCGTTACGTATTCGATATAGGATCAACAAAATTGACTTTTTATTTACAAAAAAATGATTACACCCATAAGTATTACATAAAAAAACAGATTTAATAAAAAAACAGATTAATCAGTGGTCCCCCGGAACCCGGTAATGACCACCGGTTCCGCATCCCCGTCCTCGCCTTTCCCGTGCTGGGTGCCGTCGTGTTTCCTGCTATGGCAGGGTCGATGGCCCAGCGAAGTCAATGCGTTCCGGATCCATGAAATCAGTCAGATCTCCATATCTAGAAGATCCGCTTTGGTACAGTCAGTTACCCATACCCTCAAAGTTTGGTCGTGTTGGCGGTGGGTGGGGTTCCATGGTTGGTCTGTAGCATTGATCGTCTGAGTACGGGGGGTATAAAGGAAATGGATCTTGGGGTGTCTGGTATTGAGGATGTTGGGTGATTTGGTGATACTGTGGTTGATGGTAAGTTGGGTCGGTTGGTTCATAATCTTCCGACATTCCTAGATCAGGGCTAAGGTTGGATGTTGAGGGGCCCATATTGGGATACATAGAATAATTAAATTATGTGTGGGGTATGCGGGTGTGTTGGTATTGTGATTGGAATTGCGGTTGGGTGTGAGGCATATGGGGATAATTGTATTGTGGTGGCGACTGTGGTTGGGTGTTTGTGGTTCTGTTTTGTCTGGGGGGTTGGTGGGAGGTTGATGTGTGTTGGGTTTGTTGTTGGGGAAATGAGGGTTGTGCCCATTGTGTTCGTGGGTCAACCAAATACCTTGGATGAGACACGTGCATTTCAGGGTTACTAACCGACCTGTACCAAGATAAATACTGATCCGTGTGTCGTATATTACCATGATTGAGGAAAACCGAGAATTGCAAGACATGTCGATGATGCCTCTGCCATATCTTACACCATTCTGGAGCAAAGTCTTTCCAGTTGGTAAGACCCCATTGGGCGTCGACCCTTTTGAGATGCCACGGGGACAAACAAGTCGGATCACGGGGTATCTCTTGATGCATTCTGAACTGCATCTTTACACGGTCACTGTGGTGCATCTCCACAACATTGAACCGTATGATTGCAGTCTTGGCGCTCCAAATTACTGCATCCTCGGGGTTTGGTTCATGGCCCAAACCCAAATATGGTCTCCAGACAAACTGCGCATAAAATTAAATCAGGTTAATGAAAACGTAATATATAAATAATTTAAAAGTAGAAAAGTTGAAAGGTACGACGTACATCATTCAGGCCTAGGTGATCCAATACATTGCGGTATAGTGCGACATTGAATCTTGGATTCTTGCCGTAATCCATACCCCTCACGCAATACCTAAAGGAAATGAAAAATATTTTATTTTTATCATATATTTGGTGAAGAGATGAATAGTAATAAATGATATAACTTGATGACTTACTTTGTTGCGTACGGGAAAACGAGTGTGTTATTGTTGACGGAGTTTAGGGACTCCATCCTCCACGAACCCCAGGCTTGAAGTAAAAAAGTGCAGCCATAAAATGTACATTTTTCCTTGATTGCATTTTTACACAAGGAACTGTATAGGTGGGCTAAAACAGCAGAACCCTAACTATACTTTCTAGTTTTTTCGAAGTCTTTAAGTAAATTTAAATACATAAAATTTACACTATTTCCCGTAATTTCGGGAAATAAAAAGGTTCCAAATAGTATCATTATATAAGTTCTAGCTTTTATTACCTTGTCTTTCTCGGAGGAATTTTCGTTTAATTCCAAAGTCGCATAATGATTTTTAAGCTTAGTTAGTAGTTTACCCTGACCTCTCGCACCACCACCTTCAACCATATCCCTGCCCAATAGTTCTTCACACAGAGAATTGGGTTGTTGAACCGACCCATTAACGGCCTTACCATCGACAGGGAGACCCAGTAACATGTACACGTCCTCTAGCGTGACGGTACATTCACCTATTGGTAGGTGAAATATATAGGTCTCTGGTCTCCACATTTCCAACATTGCAAGTATGAACTTTGAATCAATTGTGCAGTTGGAGATCTTTATAACATGTCTGAAACCTGCGTATTCTAGATATGGTACGATAAATGGGTCGGGAGCAAGGTAGTTGTGAGACCGGATTCTGAATCTTTTAGTATCCTGAGTTAATAATGTAAAAGGTGTAAGATTAAGTAAGATGAACAAAGCATTACCAGAAGTATGAAAAATGTATAACTATAAAAGAAACTTACAAATACTGCAATGTTGTCCCTTGTGCCTCTGTGAGAATCGTCCATTGTGAGAAGAGCCATTGTTGAAAATGCCTGAGATTATGAAAGACTTAGAAATTGTAAGAGATTATGAAAGAGTTTGTAGCAGAGAGTGAGACGATTGTGGGTGCGAGAGAAGTATGTTATGCTCTGTATTTATAGGCAAAAAAATTTCATAGAGTAAGTGAGGTGGTAACTGGTGCATGCATGCATGATAAGTATCACTCTTGCAGTGTAGGCGCAGGCAAGGTGGCAGCCTTGGAGAAGGCATCTCTGCATGCATGTAACACGATTGGACATGAAGGGAGGCGCCATTGGACTTGGCGAAAGAGTACAAAAATGAAAGGTGTCGTCATCCCCATTGGCGAATAAGAGGTGGCATGGGTTGTAGAGTAGGCACAGGCTAGGTGACAACCTTGGAGAAGGCATCCCTGAATTCATGTAACACTATTGGAGGTGATGGGAGGAGCCTTAGAGGTTAAAGTGTAGGTGCAGAGTAGGCGCGGGCTATGTGACAACCTTGGAGAAGGCATCCCTGAATGCATGTAACACTATTTGACGTGATGGGAGGCGCCATTGGACTTGGCGAAAGTGTACAAAAATGAAAGGTGTCGCCATCCCCATGGGCGAATAAGAGGTGGTATGGGTTGCAGAGTAGGCGCAGGCTAGGTGACAACCTTGGAGAAGGCATCCCTGAATGCATGTAACACTATTGGAGGTGATGGCAGGAGCCTTAGAGGTTACAGTGTAGGTGCAGGCTAGGTGACATCCTTGGAGAAGGCATCCCTGAATGCATGTAACACTATTGGACGTGATGGGAGGAGCCTTAGAGGTTACAGTGTAGGTGCAGAGTAGGCGCAGGCTAGGTGACAGCCTTGGAGAAGGCATCCCTGAATGCATGTAACACTATTGGAGGTGATGGGAGGAGCCTTAGAGGTTACATTGTAGGTGCAGAGTAGGCGTAGGCTAGGTGACAGCCTTGGAGAAGGAATCCCTGAATGCATGTAACACTATTGGACGTGATGGGAGGAGCCTTAGAGGTTACAGTGTAGGTGCAAAGTAGGCGCAGGCTAGGTGACAACCTTGGAGTAGGCATCCCTGAATGCATGTAACACTATTGGACGTGATGGGAGGCGCCATTGGACTTGGCAAAAGATTACAAAAATGAAAGGTGTCGCCATCCCCATTGGCGAATAAGAAGTGGCATGGGTTGCAGAGTAGGCGCAGGCTAGGTGACAGCCTTGGTAACACTATTGGACGTGATGGGAGGAGCCTTATAGGTTTCATCCTTAGTTAATTCAAATTCTGTATGACCTATTTAGTCTTACATTTATCAAAACACTGATTCACTTAATCTCTCAAACCTTCCAACCTTCAAACCCTTAAACAATCAAACCTTCAAAACTTCCAACCTTCAAACCTTCAAACAATCAAACCTTCAAACCTTCAAATAACTCATAAACTTCAAACCTTCCAACCTTCAAACCTTCAAACAATCATACGCAATGGCCTCTGCACCCCAATATGTCATCAGTGCATATTTCAACGGTGAGACATACATTTGTCCCACCTTTGGGTTTTCTTTTAGAGACACAGACAACATCCGATTTTGTTTAAACAGGAAAGCCAATTTCTTGTACTTTAAAAAACGATTGGAAGCCAAACTTGGACGATGCCCGGTGACATAAATATTTTATCAGAATCCAATTTTTTTTTGGTAACAACCAAATAATATTTTATAAGGTTGAGGTTCAAGATGATTAGGATCTTCATAATATGTTTTCCAGTCATGAGTATTCCGGGTATGACTCTATTGAGTTGTACATTATGCTGCGAGAGCCTAAGGTGACAGAAGTGGTTGATCCTTTAGAGACCGAACAAGCAGAGGTAGATGCAGTTGATGATGAAGAAGAAGATGACGATTTAGAGTTTGACGAAATGGTCAATGATGATTCTGACGACGATGGGATACCTGGTATTCCTGCAAACGAGATCAACACACAACCTCCGCACATGACAAACTTTAACATGGGCGGAGATGAACCTTCTTCTGATTTATTTTTCAATCCGTATATGCAGTCGGATGAAAACTTAAAAGAGAAAGACAAGTTTCATAACAGAGAAGAATGTATCAGAGCCATCAAAAAATTCCAAATGCTTAACTCGGTCGATTTTAAGGTGGACCGTGTAAACTCGGAAAGGTACAAGATCAAGTGTGTCCACCCTGATTGTATGTTCAAGCTCACTGTATCATACAAATTAAGAGGTGATTGTTGGGTCATAGGTTCCATGTCTACCCACACTTATGTCAATTCTACTCAATCAAAGGATCATCGAAAACTTAATTACGATCTCATTTGTCAAGAAATCCTACCACTCGTCAGCAACGATCCATCTTTGAAGGTGAAAACCATCATCTCCCACATCACTACGGTTTTTAACTATACTCCGTCTTATCGTAAGGCGTGGTTAGCAAAGACCAAGGCGATTGAAAAGTTATACGGAAACTGGGAGGAGTCATACCAAGAACTTCCTCGCTACCTGAATGCACTCCTGACTTATTCTCTGGGTACTGTTTACATTCTGGAAACAGTGCCAACATACGCCCAGGATGGTAGTCAACCTTGCATCACAAGGTTTGCATCATGCAAACCAATTATACAAATTGATGGGACTTGGTTGTATGGGAAATACAAAGGCACGCTACTGATGGAAGTTGCACAAGATGGCAACAACAAAATTTTCTCAATTGCCTTTTCCCTAGTCGAGGGGGAAACCTGTGGTGCTTGGAGCTTTTTTCTGAAAAATCTGCGAACACATGTGGCTCCTCAACCAGATCTCTGTTTGATCTCGGATAGACATGCACCCATTGAAAGTGCATACAATAATCCTGCAAACGGTTGGCATGACCCTACTTCTACGCATGTCTATTGCGTTAGACATATCGTCCAAAATTTCATGAGGGAGATCAAAGACAAAACATTAAGGAAAGCGGTTATGAATGCGGGATATGCATTGACACAACCCACATTCAAATATTACCGCAACACAATCCGTTTGTCAAATCCGGAAGCCGGTAGGTGGATCGACAATATTCTGGTAAAAAAATGGACTAGGTCATACGACAATGGCCAAAGATGGGGGCACATGACAACAAATCTAATTGAATCGATGAATGGGGTATTCAAAGGCATATGAAACCTCCCAGTAATAGCTTTGGTAAAATCTACGTATTTTAGGATGGCTTCGTTGTTTGCCAAAAGAGGTGAAATGTGGAATACGGTGTTGCAATCTGGACAACTATGGAGTGAAAGCTGCATGAAGTACATTAAGGCAGAAAATGCCAAAGCTAACACCCATATGGTTATACGGTTTGACCGACACAGGCACAACTTCATTGTGAAAGAGACAATCGACCACAACGAGGGCCTGCCAAGACAAGTATATAGGGTTGTACTACCTTCTCGTTGGTGCGATTATGGCAAGTTTCAAGCCTTTCGTATGCCTTGCTCTCATGTCATTGCCGTGTGTGCTTATACTCATCAAGACGCGCTACAACTTCTGTCACACATTTATAAATCTGAAATGTTGCTCAACGTTTACAACAACAGCTTCCCTTTGGTAGCAAAACCAGATTATTGGCCTGCATATGACGGTGAAATAGTATGGCACAATGACCAAATGCGAAGGAACAAAAAGGGTCGTCCCAAAAGTAAGCGCATCACAACCGAAATGGACTCCCTTGACAAGCTGGAAAGAAAGTGTGGTTTATGTCGTCAGGTCAGACACAATCCCAAAAATTGTCCGAATCCGGCTACTGCCTCGACCACATAAAAATTGTATTACATAAAATCTTTCCTTAATTATGTTGTAAACATTAGGGTTTTTCGTTAACAGTATTTGCTACAATAAATATTGCGCGTACAAGCAAAAAAAAACACGATATTTCGTCTACGAAATTACAACTCTTAAAACAATATCATCTGACCCATGCATCATCAACATTATGTTGCTATCTGTTTTGACTTCCTCCAACCAAACATTAGGTCTTCCTATCGCATGTGAGGTTGTTGTTCGTCTTCGCTGGATCCTTCAAATTTTCCCCCCCTCCACGATGTCTCCATCTAGCCATCGCATCAACTCCCGCTTCAAACGCTCCATGGAGTGAATGTGTCAGAATTTTATTTTCATCGCAGGTTTTGTGGTAGAGAAGATAATGTAACTATCTCTGGTAAAAATCACGGGCGATGTAATGACGCAAATAACAGAGTAAAAATTAAGAAAACAGTGCGAGAAAGTGTGAGAAATGACGGAGAAACGGACGAATTATTTATAAAAACAACATTTTGCCCTAGGAGCCAAGTGAGATGGCGCCTCCTCTCACTTTTAAAGTGCATGCGCCATCTCACTTGACTAAAAGAGAGAGGAGGCGCCAAGTGAGATGGCGCCTAGGGCTAAATTCTTAGTGGAGGCGCCAAGTGAGATGGCTCCTCCTTTGGAGAGCTATCTGAAACATGGTTATTTGCGTAATTTTTTTTCCGAAACGTTGTTATTTACGAAAAAAAATTTTAATACCTGATTATTCCAAAAAAAAATTCCCCTTTTTTATCCATTTAATTTAAACAAGTTGGACTAATTAAATCGAGTTGTTTGTAAACATTAATTAAAATTATATAAATGAATTCGAGTCAAATTTTAAAATGAACAAACATATAATGGAATCGACCAATCTGACCCCTATTTACAACTAATTATAATTAAGTTACTTCTGACAGACGTAAATTTCATTTTCACTGCATATGATCCAAAGATATTGAAAGAGACCGGCAAGAGCCATACATGTCCAGTTCATTGAATTACTGTTGCATCATTTTCTCTTTTTGTTTTATAAAGTTCTCTTTTCATTTTCTGTCTATCCCTTCGAATTAATTACCTGTCTTATTTTCTTGTCAAACTTATTAAAAGATAGTTGCACATTTATAGTAGTAACACTTTTGTATGACAAGACATTTCTAGTAACATTCTACATCGTGTCTAATTGTCTCTATTTTAAAAAGTCACTGTATTTTACTGAATTATTTATTTATTTTACTTAAATGCTTTCAAGTATGTTAGAGTATATATATATATATATATATATATATATATATATATATATATATATATATATATATATATATATATATATATATATATATATATATATATATATATATATATATATATATATATATATATATATATATATATATATATATATATATATATATATATATATATATATATATATATATAAGAAATTTTAGAATAATAGTTTAATTTTATTAAATAAAATAAAATATAGTGATGAGTAGAGATGCTAATGGTGTAATAGTAAGAGCATCTCCAATGGTACTATTCATTTTTGGGTTTTTTGTGGGACCTACAAAGTCACATCATCTTCAAGCAACTCATTCAATTTTTATTCACTACGAAAAAAACAATTTTTGGCAGCGCATCTACGAAAGTGCTTTTAAGAGAAAGCGCTTTCGTAGCCTTTAAAAAAAATTCGCTTAAAAAAAGCGCTTTTTTAGGGTTTCCTACGAAAGCGCTTTTCAGAAAGCGCTTTCATAGGTATTTGAAATATCTAACCTACGAAAGCGCTTTTGAAAAGCGCTCTTATAGGTGGCCCTATAAAAGCGCTTTTGAAAAGCGCTCTGAAAGGGGGACCTACGAAAGCGCTTTCTAAAGCGCTCTTATATGGGGGGCATACGAAAGCGCTTTTTACCTCAGAAGCGCTCTCATATATGGGTCTTAGAAAGCGCTTTTAAAAGCGCTTTCGTAGGTTGTTTTATAATTAAATTAAAAATCCCTAAATCTGATATTTGCCCTCACTTGTTCATTTCTTCGTCTTCTTCATTTCTTCCGTCTTCTTCAGTCGTTGCCGCCGTTCGTTCCGTCTTCTTCAGTCGTCGCCGTCGTTATCTGTTCATCTTGTCCATCTTGGTAAGTTTCTTCTTCTTCCATTATCTTCTTCCATTATCTGTTGTTCATCTTATATTATTACTACATTCTTCTTCCATTATCTTCTTCCATTATCATAGAGACGTTGGATGGCTCCTTTGAGTGGAAACAATAGAAGCAAGTTTAGCTACTAATTGTTCTTACCTCTGACTAGATGAGGCTACAGATTCAGAAGAGAGATATTTTAGATTCTGCAGAATTGAGACCATAGAGGTTAGGAGTGGATTCCATTTAGTAGCATAAACCACATATTCAAATGTTATGAGTCTCTCAGCAACCAATTTTTGCATTCTATCAAAGATAACATTTCTATATTCTTCCAAATGGTTCTGAATAAAAAAAAGGAAGGTTTTAAGAGACATATTTTGGAGGTAGTGAAGGGCTAGGTGAGGCTGTTTATTCATAGAAAGGATTTGGTATTGTGTTATTTCCAAACACATTTTCTGCTGAAGAAGGGTCATAATGAGGTTTGGGTTGTGGTTCAGGTACAATTTGGTCAAAAAGTTCTAAGAAGGTTCATGTACAAGATTAGCTTGGTCTAGGTTAGTTTTTTCAATTTCAATTTCATGATGAGTTTTAAAAAATTGGTCTTGGATGATTTCTGAATGGATTAGGGCTTTTGTGTCTTGCTTAGATCTAGTATGAAGTAAAGACGAAGGTTGAACTTCATACTAAGACTAAACAAGATTAGGTTGATGTTTAATTTTAGATTAAAAGATTTTAGGAGGAATTTCTTGGAGAGTTTTAGAATGAATAGGTAAATGCTCTAATTGTGAAGAGTCAAAGCTTGAGGATGAGGTTGAATTGGGACTGGTTGAAGAAATGGTGTGTTATTGAGGATTGTCAAGATTTTCTAGGATACGTTCCATGATCTGATTAGGATCAGTCATGGTGTTCGGGGATGGGGGTAGCTTAGGTTTTGAGATAAAATCACCACTTAAGTGTCTAGACAATGCAAGTAACTAATTAGTAACTCTTTTGTTAAAAATTTAATGATAAAATTTTAAAGAACTCATAATAAATCTCACAACTTTATTTCATGTATTAATATTTTATTCAATATTAATTTTTTTTAACTTACAATATTTATTTATATAAAAATTTCAGTATAAAAAAATGTTAAGTATAAAAGTTTGAATGTAAAAAATTTTAAATTATCATAACTTAAAAACAAATAATTATTAAATGGTAAAGTTAATACATTATTGAACAAACATTAGTTTAAAAAAATGAAATCAAATAAATTTAATATATTTAACTATGATTGTCAGCAATGAAACGCTGCTTCAGACTACACCGATCGCCATGCTGCCTGCCTTGGAATGATAAATTGTGGAGAAAAAATATGCCATGCTGGCGAACCAGTCCCAACAAACTACCGCTGGAGATGGTCTAAGTTTGTAGGAGTTAGTGAGGGCATAAAGGGAAAATCATCGAAATGGTCTAAAGTTAACAAATAAAATAAGAAATATAGTGTCAGTCTTAGTCATTCGTGAAAATTGGAGAACGAAGGAAAAAGTCTAGGGCACAGAGAAACCAAGGAGACAATTATCTATTATTGATTGAAGAGGTCGATTGTTAGGAGTAACAAGGTAAGGGTGGGTAATTGTGGTTGATTATGATTGGTATAAAGGGGTGGTACATGTAGATTTTGTTGATTATGTCGATTGATGATGAATGAGTATGAGATAATTGTTGAGATAATGTCTAATATATCATGATCTGAATTTATAATTGTGTGTATTATTGTGTTATTGTTGAATTAAGAATTATGATTGGGCATGATGAATTAAAGAATAAATTGTAAGGAATGAGTTATAGTGGTGAATTGGGTTACAATGTTAGAAATTTGAAAATAAGTTATTTTGGTGTTAAGGTTTTGTTACCTTAGAGTTGTCTGAGTTAACTCTTATATGTTTTAGAGTTGTGTTTGTATGCCTTGATGTTAAGGATTATTACCTTGTTGATGGTCGGACACAAATAATAATAGTGAGTTACTCTATTTAGAGTTATGAGGTTTTGTGAAATTAGATGTTGCTTGATAGATTTAGAGTGAAATAAAAGTAGGTAATTGATCTATAATAATATATTTTTAAAATAAGCTATTTGGATATGTTATGGGATGTTTGGGATAAGTCTAAGTTGGAAAAATGGGTTTAGGAGTGAAATTTTCGTAAGGAAATCGTGGGAAAATGCAAAAGAGTATTGATTGACTTGTTTTGGGCATATCTTGATCGTAAGTCCGTCTAAGGCCATGTTTGTTGTGTTAGAAAGCTAACACGATAATCTTTATGTCTAAGTGGAGATTGGATCTAAGAGTACTACAAAAGTAGTAGTTTTCGGGTTTCTATACCATAAATGTTGGCGATTTCAGACATGCATGGGTCAACTTGTTTCAAGTGTAACTGAAGTCTCGTGAGTCTGTTTAGGATGGGGTCAATTGCATTAGAAAGATGGTTTAATGATCTTTTCAACTAAAAATTTTCATAACTTTATCATAAATACATACTTTTTGGCTCCATTTTGAAGTAAGCAAAACATTATGCCCGATGCGAGTATGCCTTATTGTATTTTAATTAAACTAAACCGATTGGTGTATTAAGTCCGGAATAAAAATTATATTCTTAAAATAGACTCTATAAAATTTCAAGAATGTATTAATTTGCTTGATTCCAACTCCATTTGATATTTTAAATAATTATTGAATATGATATGTGACTAGTAGGAAGTATGATTTTAGTACCATTTGATGAGTTAAGAGTATAGGATAAATTAATAACCTCGAAATTATTTAATTAAGTAAATATCGAATTAGGAGTGTCTAATGTTGTGATGATGTTATGATATTGTAGAATATTAATTATAATTGGTTAATAATGTAAATGTTGAATAATGATGACATGTGTTGAATGATTATATTTATGATAAGTGTGTATTATTCTGTGAGCATGATAGTTGATGATGTTGATATGATGTTGATGATGATTATGATGTTATTATGTATGATATTGATGATGATTATGATATTATTGTGTATGATATTGATGATGATTATGATGTTGTTATGTTATGATGTTGAGAATAATATTGATGTTGTTGTTGTGATTGGTGAATAATAGTTCAATTAGGGAGAACTGTTATTGTTAGGTCAATGCATGTTTTGTTTATTTTCGGATGGGGACTTTAAACATTATGTTGTTGTTTCATTTACGTGTTTTGACATTCATTCAAGATGTCGTTGTTGTTGATGAAAGAGGAAAGTTACAATCAGATCAGAGTGGATTAATGACTTGTCCCGAATTCGAGAAGGGTGGATTCAGGGTCTGAGTAGGGTGAACCCGGTTCGATAAGGAACCTTTTCTTGTGATGGTACAACATGCGTTGTGTCAATGTTGTTGCATTAACATCCTATGTGGCATTGCATTGAATTTTGTTGATGAATTATGACGTAATGATACTTGTGAGTTTTATGTGATTATATGTGAGTTGTATATGTTAAATGTGAAAGTGTTAGAAACACAAGAAACGGGGTTTTGAATTGGGTTTCACTAATTTAAATCCTTTAGTTGGTGAAATAACAAGTTATCTTAGAACATAATACTAAATGAACACGGTTATTTTTATTCTGGTTCGTTATTAACTAAGTTACTCCAGTCCACCCCCTCAATGATGATTTCTCCTTCAACAAGGACTTAATCCACTATAACCAAATTGATTACAAACAACCCACAATAATTCTTATCAACCTTATTATCACCCCAAGTAAGTATGTCGATACTTATTGTAAATCTACTCAAACTGCAACAAGAGTCTTCTTGAGATCAGACCTTCACTTGGTCTCTTAAGGTATCATTCAACAGCAGTTGAGTACTTTCAGTGTATTACAAATTTTCTTCTTTTAAGCAGATAATATAGACTTTTCAATACAAAGAAAAACACCCAAGTTTTCTACTGCAAGATACGAGCAATAACTCCTTGCTTATTTACAAAACTATACTAAGAATATTTTCTCTAAAGAGTTTGCACAGCACTTTAGTGTAGTTTTTCTTGAGCTTGATTTAATCTGATATATTTTGTGTAATGTTGATTCTTACTTTTCCTCAGCTTCAAAGTCTTCCTTTTATAGATTGTAAAAGAGATTCGTTGAATGGGTAGAAAGGTAATTACAAATCTAGTTATTTGTTCTCAACACTCATAATGAGAGTGGTTACAGTATAGTACAAAAAGAATTGCCCTTATGCCATCCTAGAGGGTACAAGTCACAAAATACTTTATGTATCTTTTGTACACCATCACATATTAATCATTTTTAACTTCTTCTTATCTTCATAAGCATCGGATATTTGAATGTTGAACGTCGAAGCTTATTATAGAAGAATATTTCTTAAGTCTTAGAACCTAAGTCTTGGAGTCTTCAGAATTTGTCCTATCAGAACCGTGTCTTCAGAGTCATCAGCATTTAGTTATAAGAACTTGTTTGTCTTGAGATCATTAGAACTTGTTCATCAGAACCTCTTCTTCATAATCTTCAGAATTTTGTAACACATTGAAGTAAAGCTTTAGAAGGCCTCCAAAGCTTAACAATAAAGTCACGATTGGAACCTCTTGTACTAACATTCCTTAGACACGTTGCAGAAGATAGATTCCATAATATTTACTTAAATTGAAACACATAACCACATGTTTTCTTCCAAGAGTGTATATTCAGAACCTGATGATGTCACGCGCCTTGATACCAGAGTCAGAATATTACAACAACAGCTACACACTAGAACGAAACCATTAGTGTATACAAATGTTCACTAAGAAAACATGTAAAGTTATCATCAAAATCTTAAGGCTATATGTAGAAACACGTCTTGTTTTTACAATCTCCCCCTTTTTGATGATGACAAAACCATGTATTTTGATAAAACAATTTATAGGGGTAATCACTGTAACCGATAAATTCAGAGTTAAGCTCATAGCTCCCCCTGAATCTGTTAATACCAAGATTTCATTTAAGCTTGTTCAGAGTCTCCCCCTAAGCCCAAAACTCACAAAATAAATTTTGAGTATTCAGAACATAGATAGAGAAGTAACACTTCCCTATAACAACTCATCAGATTCTTACTAGAGCACCTGGTCTTCATCTTAGAACTTGGTTACTATCAGCACTTGATGAAGAATCAAAACTTGATTTTGAGCCTGATTGAATAATGCCACACATTATGCATCAGCGCTTCTATTACATGATTCTGATATCACTACTTCTTAAGATTCAGTGTTTGACTTGATATTTTCCAGTATATCAAACATTTAGACAGGTCGCAACTTTTGAATAGAGGGTGTGTTACGGAAGCACACATATCAGAGCACAGCTTCTAAGTGGCATCTCTATATGAGAGCATGCATCAAAATGTTGACTTGTCTTCCTTTAAGGAGAGCACAACTTCTGAAGCTTTAAGTCTGAATTCCATACTTTCAGAAAGTTCACAACTTCTAAATACTATGATATCAAGCAAGGTTACCTTTCTTTTAGTAAGTTTATAACTTCTGAGTTGTATTTGGTACATCTGTTTGAATATTCATATATTCATAAAGTGTACAACTTCTTAAATATGAAACCAGAGTTGATTTCATCCATAAGGTTCTCAATCTTAGCATCAAGATCTTCATCTTCAACCTGTCTTAGAATACTCAGCGAACTTGTTTAGAGTTCCTGGATTGAAACATCAAACAAATAGTTAGTAGCAACAAAATTTCATATGTTTGAGTTTAAGATTTTGAGCATAAATGTCATCAAAATCATTTTCCTTTCCCCCCCTTTGTCAGAAATCAAAAAGGTGATAAAGAGACAGAAAAATAAACTTTGATTGATAACCGACGAGTTTAAAAGATACAATTATTTTAGAACCAAAAGAGGATAAATCTTAAGTTCTAAGACAGACGTCTAATCCTAGGGTTCCTTCTTGAATTTTTCCATAAACTGCTTCAACATTTCAACCATCTGATTAAAGGAAGTTTTATTGAGCAATGTTGTTTTCTTCATTTCTGTCCAGTCGTTCTTGAATATGTTGATTGCTCTCTTGGAAATTTTTCAAGAGTTTCCTTTCACCCATTGATTTCCTTTTCAACGTTCATAGCAGGCTTTATTTCAGAATAAGAGGGTTGAGTGTCAACCATTGGTAATGCAGTACCAGACGTACTCGATGAAGGGATGGCTTCTAAGGCAAGCACAACTTCTGATTTTGGAGCAGGTAAGAGAAGAACTTTTATGGTGGCTTCTTCCCAAGCTTTGTGCTTCTTGGCAGCTTCAACAAGACTAAAGGATTCCATGATTCTGGAGTTTGTTTCCATCCAATATCTAAATGACTTCCAAGTCACTTCAACTTCTTTTGGATTTATACTAGTTAGGATTCTTCTTTCTACCAGATTTAGAGCATTCCTGACACGTACTCCGAAATGATACAATAACTTGTTCAAAGGAATATGTTGAATGTCTTTTTTGGCAAAGTATACCAAAGGTTTTATAGCATATGGCAAGGATCCCTGTCAGGAACAACAATAGTCTCTATAATTTCTTCTTCAGATAGGGAAACATCTTGATAAACATCAAGACCTTCTGCAGACTAGGAGAAATGGTTGAATGAAGGATAATGGATATTAATTCCCTTAGGGGAAATGAAGGAGGAGTGTGGAGACAAAGGTTTAGAAGGTTTTTGATTTATCTGAGGCTCTATAGGAATAGAGGTAGTGGCATCTGAGGTTTTTGAGTTTTATTCGTTGGAGGCTACTGGAAGTTCATTTAATTTTATTTTAGAAGATCTAGCTCTAGTATGTCCTTTTGAAGTCCTAGCAACCTTAGAGGTTTCTGAGCTATCTGAGCTTTCAAGAATCAACACTTTTTTTCTGGTTGTCCTTGTTTTCTTTGGAGTTGCCGAGTCTTCTTTAGCCTTAGATTCTTCGGTCACTTTCCTCTTTCTCTTTGGAGTGGGAGAAATGAGGGGTTTATTGTTGATTACATATGATCGATCAACCAGAAAGTATAGAAATCCTATCATTGGAGTTCTTCTATCCTTTAAATTTGATATACTTGATTCCTCGGGATCCTGTGTTTCTTCTCCCTTTTTCAAAGCGATATATCTTTTGGTAATTCCATTTATGGAGGCTCTAGTGATCACATTAGAATCTAGAATGTTCAAAGACTCAAAAAGATGGCTTTCAACAAGAATGTCTGAAATAAGTCTTCCAAAAGGGATCTTCATCTTCTTTTTGGATCATCCATCCCTTGAATAAGTAATTACGGTTTTTAGATGATTGAAGAGAATTTTGGAAGGTTAATTTTCTTAGAGGTTTGAATGGCATGCAGAAGATATTTTGGACATGATTGACATGATCAGGAGAGTTTGTTGGACAGTGGTGAGTAAAACTACCCAGAAAGATTCTAAACCAAACTCTTTGTTTAGGAATCAAAAAATTTACTTTTGGTTCCTTAGCATCTTCTTGATACATAAATTTATTTATACCAGGTTTCCTACAGTCCTCTGTTGACATTTTAGTTGGAGTAAATCCCAATCTATCAAGACTATAGAGCATGACTATGTCTTCTTCTGCAATCGAGATCTTCTTCCCATGGACGCTTGAATAGACATGTCCACTTACAGAGACATATGTGTATATCCAGAAGTCTTTAACTAAATTAGTAAAAACGGGCCCGTGAACACAATCAATGTAGTTTTCCAAATTTTGAAAACTAACGATATCTTGTAGATCGCAATCGTTTGCAGCAAGACTTTTGAAATCCACCAGAGCTTTAGCAACGACTACTAACTTACTTACATGGGTAGAGAGGAATAATTTAGGATGTTGTTGAAAGGGTCATAAACTCGGTTTAGCGTTTACTTGTTGAGATGCCATAGACGAGGAAGAAAGGATGCTAACTGAAAGTGTTTTAGGGTTTTCGAGAGGTTTGGGCTGAGAGAAAAAAAAAGTTAATAGGAGATAGAGGGTGAGAAAATGCTTTTAGAAATAATGACAAAATTTTGAACATACCAAGAGTCTTACAAAAAGTAAAGTAGAAGGATTTTTTCACTTATTTTCAAGATTGTCTCTCTAGGAACATCAATAGATAGACATAGCTTAGAAAGGAAAATTGTCTTATATTAACACTATTTTTGACAACACATTTAACAACTATAAATTCTTTAGATTCTAGAGGATAGAACTAATAAATTTTTATTGCTTACGAACTGTTAATAAGAGAGAGCATATTAAATAAAAGGAATACATTTTATAAGATAATAATAATAAGCATTTAAAACCTAACCTTGTTATAGTCATGCCATCATATATTTGTTTCTTCAGAATATCTTTTGCAGTCAAGAGTCCATTTGGTCATAACCCTCAGAATAAGCTCTCTAGCTTCCAGTATTTGAAATTGAATCTTTATCTTATTAATTCCAATTTTCTTGAGCTTAGACGAAAGAGAATATTGAGTATGACTTGTCTTTGAAATTTGTAAGCTGCATTTATTCAATTATCTACTTTGGAACACATGCCTTTCTCCCGTCATGCATTCCAAACAGCCTGAGTCTAAGAGCTAAGAAAGGTGTTTCAATTGCACTACTAAGGATGTCTGCAACATAGATTATCTTATATTTTGGTACCCATGATTTCCGGGGTGCTTTCTTGTTAGTTCTACCAGAGTTGTAAATAACTTTGGTTTAGCAAAAGAGTAATCATATTTACAAGAGTTAAAACTATTTGGTTTAGCCAATTAATTTTCATCAGATTCAAAATCAGATTTCTCTTCATCTTTTCAATATTCTTTTAGCACAAACCTAACAGACACAAAATGAGAGTGCAAGGTGGTTGGTATATTTTCCTTATCAGATTTTTATTTTTCATGAGGATCATAACCCATACCATTAACTCCATTTTTGTTTACCATAGATCATAAAAGCTAGCACACTTCTCCCTATGCTTTTAGCTAGAAATCTCTGGAAATCTTTGTAATATTTCTTAATGACACCATCAGTACACTCAGAGGGTTCTAGAAGAGTTCTCATGCCTTTAAGGGTTGAATTTTCATATTTTAATGAAAAAATTCTTCTTTTACAACAAAAATCTCTTCCTTAAGCTTATTGTTTTCAACAAATATAGATCCATGGTTCCTTTTTAGATCCTTGAACTGAATCTTGAGTAACTCGTGTTTTTCCAGAATTTTAACTATGAAATATCTTAATTCATAATGAGTGAGATCAGAGAATACCTCTTTGCAGAATACTTCTTTTGTTTCTAAATCAGCTTTATCTTTTGAAGGGAACTTCACTTGATGTTCCAACATGAGTCGTCAACATGTTCTGCATCTTAGACACAGTCAGAAGAGCAGGAATCATCTCATGTTGCCATTATCCCTTTCTTCTTGCCTTTAAGAGCTTTCTTCTTTGGTATGTCTTATAGAATCTTAGGATAATCATTCTTGTAGTGTCCTGGTTCATTGCACTCATAACAAATGACTTAGTTGCCATTGGACTTCCTTTGATCAAATGATGTTTCGAAGCGACCTCTAGTCCTTCTTGAGCTTCTGAATCCGCTACCTTAACTTACATTCCATAGACGGTTAAACCTTCTGGACAGTAGAGACAACTCATCTTCTTCATCATCAAAATCTTCTTCTGAGTCCTATATCTCTTCTACTTTAAGAGCTTTAGACTTCTCATATTTTTTGATGGCCTTGAGCATAATAGATTTTATCTTCTTCTGAGGTTCATCTTGTTCTAGCTTAATATCTTGACTTCTTAAAGAACTTATCAGTTCTTCTAGATAAGTGTTGTTCAGATCCCTTGCAAACTTGAGTGCAGTAACCATAAGCCTCCATTTAGATGGAAAGCTTCTTATAATCTTCTTCACATAAACTACCATTGAATAGCCATTGTTTAGAACTTTCGGTTCTGCAACTAAGGTTTGAAATCTTGAAAACATGACTTCAATGCTTTCATCATCCTTCATTTTTAAAGCTTTATATTTCTGAATCAAGGCCAGCGCCTTGGTTTCTTTGACTTGGTCATTTCCTTCACGAGTCATTTTGAGAGAGTTTAATATAGACTTAACAGAGTCTATATTTGTGATCTTCACATACTCGGTATAAGAATTTTAATTCAAAAGGATGGTTCTTGCTATGTGATGATTCTTAAAATCTTTCTTTTGTTGATCAGTCATAACTCTCCTAGCTATCTCTTTTCCAGTATCATATGTGGGAGGTACGTAGTCATCGACTACCATATCCCAAAGATTAACACCATGACCTAGAAAGAAACTTTCTAGTCTATCTTTCCAGTATTAAAAATGTTTCCATTAAAGATGGGAGGTTTAACGTTATAAATTTTATCGTTTGAATCTAATGCAACAACAGATGGTGTGGGTTCAACCATTGTGTTTCTTCAAATAAAAACTCGTTAGGATCTATATCTGTCAGGGTTAATTGTTTGATAATTATCAATACCAAAACTGGAGCTCTGATGCCAATTGAAGGTGTGAGAAACACAAGAATGGGGGGTTTGATTTCACCAAATTAAATCTTTTCGTTGGTGACAGAACAAGTTAGCTTAGAATGTAACAGTAAATGAACACGATTATTTTTATCCTGGTTCGCTGTTAACTAAGCTACTCCAATCCACCCCCTCAAGGATGATTTCGCCTTCAATAAGGACTTAATCTACTATAACCAAACTTATTACAGACAACCCACAATAAATCTGATCAACCTTATTGGCACCCCCAATAAGTCTGTCGATCCTTGTTGCAAATCCACTCAAATCACATAAAGAGTCTTCTTGACCTTCACTCGATCTCTCAAGGTATCATTAAACAAAACTTGAGTAATTTCAGTGTAATATAGATTTTATTCTTTTAAGCAGATTACTAAGAATTTTTTAGTACAAAGAAAAACACCTAAGTGTTCTACTGCAAAATACGAGCTACAACTTATTGCTTATTTATAAATCTATACACAAAAGATTTTCTCTAAATATTTTGCACAATTCTTTGGTGTAGTTTTGATTGAGCTTCATTTAATCTGATATATTTTGTGTAATGTTGATTCTTACTTTTATTTAGCTTCCAAGTCTTCCTTTTATAGCTTGTAAAAGAGATCCATTGAAAGGGTAGAAAGGTAATCAGAAATCTAGCTGTTTGTTCTCAACGGTCATAATGAAAGTGTGTTGTACCCTAAAATTTTCCTTCCCATTTTCTTCAAGACATTCTTCTAGAGTTATCAAATGCTCAAGGATGCTCAATAATTGATCAGACAAACTCTCCTCTTAAGCAATGGGTCCATAACTAGGTTTTGTGTTTCTCAAGGATGATTGGGTTTCAAAGATCTCAAGTGGTTTCCATGGTTCTCAATAGGTCTTTAAAAATGTTCATGTCAAGTTTCAAGTCTTGCATCACAAGTTTGCTCAATGAATAGCTCAGATGATTGAAAATCAAATGTATGGGGTAAAAAGTCAACTATGGTCAACATACAATCAAACTTCAATATTTTTAGTCAACATCAACATTTTTAAGTAATATTCATCATTTGATCAAGGGTTGATCATGATTCCCCAAGAAAAGCCTTCAAATATCAAAAGTCAAAAGTTACTAAATTAGGGTTTCCTTAGGAGAAGTCAACTGAACTTCGACCAGACATAACTTTCACACGCTTCATCAACTTTTCCCCAACCAAAGCCTATTTTGAAGGAAATTAAATTCTATACAACTTTGAATCTGTATGCCCAAGTCCAAAAAATGCTTCATTTGAGAGACATGAGCCGATACCTTATAGATCATTTCAAAAGTCAATAAAAAGATACTTTTTGTCAAAGCAACTTACTGAAGATGTGAAAAACACAAGAAGGGGGGGTTGAATTGAAAAAATTAAATCAAAAGGCTTAACAACACAGTATTTTTATCCTGGTTCGTTTGATCTCAAACTACTCCAGTCCACCCATCAAGGTGATTTCTCCTCTCTCCAATGAGGTCTTAATCCACTATTCTCAAAGGATTACAACAACTACTTTAACAAAAGTTAAAGTCTTCTTGAGTACAACCACAATCCGGTTAATCTCAAGGAACTTCTTTTACAAATGATTTGAACAAGTGTGTGTTGCTGTTTTCTTACAAAACTGTATATCACAACTGTGATAATTACACAAAATAAGCTTGGAATAAAATGAATTTTCTAAAGCTTTGAATATGCATGGTTTTGATAGCTTGGAAAATTGTTGAGTGCGTACGTACATGCTTCTTTTCACAAGCAGACCTGTTTATATAGGCAAGCAAGGATACGTTGTCCATCAAGCAGGTTTTAATAATAATAATGCACTTTCCTTTTGTAGAAGATCTTTGTCTGAAGAAAGTCGTTAGCATTTAATTATGTCTTGAATAACCAGTAACGCTTAAGAGTCTTCTTTGTTGTAACTGCTGATAACGCTTCAGAGTGTTGATGACTTGATAAAGATGTCTTTGATCAGAGTTAAAGTATATTTGTTTAGGCACAGATTCTGGTCATCAAGCTTCAGCGTATAATCTGGTAGCTTCAGCGTATAGCACATATTCCTGATCTTCTGATGCTGATTCCATCAGAACTTCTGCATATACAAAACATAATTTCTAAGGAGTATAATTGTTCTTTGTATATATCTTTAAAATAATTTATTATATGTATTTTGTTATCATCAAAGCTCTAATCAAGGGTTGTAGAATCAAACTATGTTCTAACACTTACATCAAGATAAAGTCTACAAATGCAAAAATGACCAAAAGAGAAATTGAATAAGACAACTTTAGCTTTCAAAAAGTCATAGATCATCTTCAAAAAATTAAAATTGAGAGAGTTATGACCATTGCAAGTTGCGAAATTTTGAGAAAATGCATGAAGTTTATTTTGAGCAAACTTGAAATTTTGGACTAATGCACCTAAGTTTTAAGGTCTAAACATGTTCATGATGCCTTAGAGGACTCCTAAACTCATTCTTACCTTATCTTAATTTTTATTTATATTTATTTGGATTTTTACTCAATTAAATTCAAAATAAATATAATAAAATACAAGTAAAAGGTAATAGGCGCATGGATATTCATGTTGGGTCAAATCAAAAGCCCAAATCCTTGCCAACTAATGCTAGAAACTGTGTGGATTTCTTTTGGAAGTGAATCTTCAAATTTTGGAAAGTATTTGAAATCATCTTTGGAAACAAATCATGCTTTGATCACACAATATTGTTTACCAAGTTTGTTGACCTAATTTCATAAGTCTATAAATAGACAACATCATCAGATGCAAAAAAGGGTGCAACTACCACCAGAATAAGGGTTTCAAAACTCAAATTTCTTCAAAGAAAACTTGCAATTTCGTGTAGCAATTTCCAGCCATATTCGAGCAGAACCAAACACTCTTATCCCTTCCTAAACATCTACAAAGTAAGTATTGTTTATTTCCAATGGTTTCCCATGCCTGATACGATCATGTTCATCATCTCTAATTGCAATTTTTTTCCATTAGTCGTATTTTTAATTCTATGCATTGATGAATATTTCTAACCATCTAGATCAGTTTATATGAATGTTTAGAGTAGGTTGAATCCATTACATGGAGTTTGTAACGTCCAAATCTTGATTTACCATTGTTGAACCATGCTAAGGTTTCTTATTCGAAACTCGTGATCAGGGACTTTTTGCCAAAACAAACCCTATATTCAAACTCAGGAGGAAATTTTAAGGGGGATAGCATGTTTTGTCTGCTTTAATTTTACATATTTCACAGGTTTCAAAAATCTTCTCATCAGAGAAGACGGTGGAGACCACCATGGGTGGTGATTTGAAAATTCTTACCGTCTGCGTGACATGATGGAGCGTCATGATTGGTTCTCTCTAAATACCAGGGCCTCACTTACGTTAAATTAATTTTGAATTCATATTTTTTTAATATGTTTTTATAATATATTGATTGATATTGATATTTGGACAAGCAACAACGCATGTCACGCTTTGTAAGGGTAGTATCTGGTATTGGCAAGGGGCACGGGTTCGATCCCTTCTCCTGGTATTATATTTCTCATGTTTTCTCTTGTTTGCAAATCTAGTACAAGCCAACCTAGCGTGCTCATTGTGCTCCTCACCTCATCACCATCAAATTTTCACACTACCATATCTAGTGCCACAGATTTGCATGTGCATCATGAGACCCTTGAAGCCAGCCACACTGGATCTCACGCAATATTGGGTTGTTGTTAATGGGCCTAGTGATTCATATTTTTCACACCCCCTGGATTTACTTCTTCAGGCCCATCACTTTTTTTTATTTTGTTTCAATTTCTCTTTTTGTTTATTTAACATAATTAACTTTTTTTTACCGCATTCTTTCTTTCTCCCAATTTTTGTGGTTTTGTACCCCTCTCCTGAAGCATTGTAATGGCGTAGGATCTTTCTATTCTGTTTTTATTGTTTTTATTTATTATTGTATAGTAACTAGGCTTTTATGGTAAGATCTAAAACGAAACGCTAGATAACCTTAAATACAAGATAAAATAACTTAATCAAAACACTATTCACACACGTACCTCTAGGGTGATTCCACTTGTTGCCTTCAGATAAAACAGTCATGTCCCTCAAACGTGGGGACGATTTAGCAAAGACCCTCGAGTTAAAAATATCATAGTCCATCGATGACCCTTTGATGCTGCATTTGGTAAACGATCTTAGTCCCTTAAGTTAAAATTGCTAAAGCGCCCTACGAGTTGCCTTTTTTACTGTACGATGACCCGCGCCTGTCCCTCACACATCCAACGGTAGGGCTTCCTACTAAGTAATGGTAGGATAGAACTATCTAAAAGAGGAGGAAAATAACACGAAATACTTTTAAGTAGGTAGATAGATTGTAATTGCTTGCTCACATAAAACAAAATATTTTCACAAAACACTTCTTTTTTGAAATATTTTCAAAATAAAACATTTTGTACGCATTCTCAACGATATGAGAATCATTACAAAATTGCCTCACTTAGGCATTTTTTTCAAAATATTTTCAAACACACAAAGCATTTTCAAAAGTGAGCAAGCGATTAAGAGCCTGTAGATAACTACGGATGAAAATGGTGCTAACACCTTACCTTTTCATAACCTACCCCCCGGACTCAAGAAAATATTGAAGGTCTTTCCTATTCTTTGCACCCTTTCCTTCAATGAATAAAAGAAAATTTAGTGGCGACTCTATCTATCTGCAAAATTTGCGATAAAACATAAACTAAGTCAGTTCTCCCACCATATTACAGATATGGCGACTCTGTTGGGGAGAAATAAAGCCGGTCACATTTAAAATACTTTACTTGCTTGATTTGTATGCTTTACGTTTCGGGGTTTTTGCTAGGGTTTATTTTTGTAAAGATCCTATGTCCAGATCTGGAGGAATTTTAGGTAAGTAGCAATAGATCGTGGAAACTGTACAACATAGAACGATATGGTTGAAGTGATGGCTACATTAGTGCGATACATTGGTTGGTATCGGTGTCCCTTGAGTCAGTCAAGGAGAATACTGGGCTACCGTATGGTGTTATTAGCAGTAGTTGACCGTAGAACTTTAGTTGATACAACTTAGCAATTAGAAAGTAGTGATATGGCCGGATTTGGTGCAGACTGAAGTTGGTTGATACTCGATACTACACTCATTGAGATCAGACTCTCGGGATATTCTGGTCGCAAATTAGAAGTTATGCTGAAACAATGTCTGAGAGAAATATCAGTGATATTGAGAATCCTAGAACCCGATTACTTCATTTAAGACAGGTTGAGCCAACTAAAACTCAAGAGGGTACTTACCTACAAACTCCATGCAAGCTTGAACCTAAGGCCTTCTGTGTTTTGTTTGTGTCTGATTAATTGTTCAAACATGACGTCATAACATCATGGCATCATACCATATCATTTTTACTAACCATTTCAAGGACCAATGGATTTATCTTTGTTCTTTGTTTTAGGTTACGACCTCCGCTCACAGAAACACTATCCAGATTAATTTTGTAAGGGTACCTTCTCAACTCAAGGAGTTAGCCTCAAGGGTTCCACAAAGTTATCAATTCATCAAAAGACATGGTTGACTACTCATTCTAATTATCTCAGGTTTTGAAGAAGACATGATGAGTGTTCTATTCCAGTTCTTTGACCCTGCACATCACTACTTCACCTTTTCAAATTATCAGTTGGTACCCATAATGGAAGAGTTCTCTAAACTATTGGGAGTACCTGTTCTTGATCAGACACCCTTTACTGGTTTGGAGAAAGCTCCAAATCTAGAAGATATTATAGCAGTCTTTCATCTGAAGCGGTCTGACATTATATCTAATTGGGAAACAAGAAGTGGAGTCAAGGGATTTCTTGCTAAATTTCTGATAGAGAAGGCTCAATTGTTTCTGGATGCTATGAGTTTTTAGGCTTTCAAGGAGATCTTGGCTCTGTTAATCTATCGATTGGTATTATTCCCTAATCTAGACCAACTCAGAGATGTGAACACCATCAAAATATTTCTTGCTCGTAATTATGTGCCTACCTTGCTTGGAGATATTTTTCATTCTCTTCACACTCGTACTATGAAGAAGCGAGGAACTCTCATGTGTTGTATACCTATAGTATCCAAGTGGTTTATTTCGCACCTTCACCACTCGATAATGAAGAATGAGCAAGGTTTGAGGTGGTCTCAAAGAATAATGTCACTCTCTCATACAGACATCTATTGGTATTCCCGGTCTCACGAGGATATCACTATCATTGACCATTTGTGCGGAATTCCCTAATGTTCCACTCCTTGGAATTAGGGGAGGTATTACTTACAACCCTTTTCTATATTTCTGTCAGTTTGGTTATGCTCAAAGAGACGGTCCTCATAACATGCTTATCCAGGGTATTGTATTCAATTACGAGAACGATCCTCAAGGTTATCGCTAAAGGTTTATACATGCTTGGTGAATGGTGAACAAGATTGATAGAAATACTTTAGGACATAATAATTCCATCCCTCTGGAACCCTACCTCAAATGGGTAGATGCTCGTGCTCAAAACTTTATGATGCCATATCCTGTTGTCCTACCAGTAATCATGGAGCATGTTGTAGAAGGAGACGTTTCCCACACCATCCTTCATCCAGACATGCCTACTGACCTTGAAGAATTGCAAAAGTCCTGGATTCAACTCAAGGAAGAACGGGACACCTTTGAGAATCAATTATATGCAAGTGAGAAGAAAGTGTTGATGCTCACAAAGAAACTTCACAAGGAGCAGAGTTTTAACGCATATATCAACACGAAGAAGAGGCGTCTATGAGAAACTTAAAACTTTATGAGTTTTTGATTTATCCCTTTGTAATATTGTGTTTTCACATGAACTTACTAATAAAAAACTTTGTTTTTTGTACTTTTTTTGGTTAACAAATTTAAATCTCATAAGGTCCTTGAAAACTTGGCATATACATATCATGCATATCACTACATGACAGGTGTTTCAAGACAGGTTTCTCATCTTTTTATTGTTTATTTTAGTATAAAGAATGGCTTTTGAACAAATAGTTAAGGCTCTCCAGGCTCAGAATGGCCAGTTCCAACAGTTGTTCCTGAACCTAGCTAAGGGGCAGGAAGATCTGAAGGCCCTCATCACTAAAAAGAGAGGAGAGAAAATCAAGAAACCAATTGGCATCCTCAACAGTGGTAGGAGACTCAAAGGTCCGATCAAACGAGCTTTGGAATTTGAAGGAGAATATGATGAGGAAGATGATAAAAATATGAAGGCAGACAACCAGGGTTCTTATGAAGAAGAAGCAAACTATTCAGATGAGCAGTATCCTCCGGCTGACGACAAATACAAGAAGCTGGAAGATTGTCTCAATGCTATGTAGAACCAGAGAGTTCGTGGGTTAGATTTTGAAGATCTAGGTCATATCCTATGGGTTGTTATCCCTCACAAGTTCATGGCCCTCATCTTTGCCAAATACGACAGTGTGTCTTATCCTAAGCTTCATCTGCAGTCTTATTTATGAAAAATCCAACCCCATACTGCTGATAGAAAATTATGGGTGAATTTCTTTCAAGAAAGCTTGTCGGGGATGCAATTAGAGTGGATCTACCAGCTGGAAGGAACCAACATTCACACTTGGGAAGACTTCACTGCTGCTTTTTACAAGCAGTATCAATATAATGCTGACCTTGCACCGATGCAAGTGCAATTACAAAACATGTCTATGGGCTCGAACGAAGGTTTCAAAGAATATGTCTAGAAGTGGAGAGACTTAGCTGGAAGGGTGAACCCTCCCTTGTCTGATTGGGAGCTAACTGATATGTTCATGGGCACTCTAACAGGTGCATTCTTTAATCTTCTAATTGGAAGTTCTTCATCTCGTTTTACTGAGCTAATCCCGACTGGGGAATAAGTTGAAGGTGGTATCAAGAGCGGAAAGATTCCAATGGTTGCATCTTCTAGTGTTGTAAAGAAGATGTTTAAATAAGAAGGAAACCAATGTTGTTTATGGCCATAAGGGCCGTAGTAAGAATGATCACCATCAGTCTGTGGAAGCAGTGTTGATTTCTAATTTTTCACCTATACGTCTCTATTGAGTGTAGGGGCACTACCCCGACGCATGTATTGGTGGATATAGGTTCCTTAATAAATATATTACCAAAAGGTGCTCTAGATATATTGGACTATGAAGGGGTTATGCTGAAACCCAGTGAAATTATGGTAACAACCTTTGATGGATCAAGGATAATGGTACACTTAGAGGTTGATCTTCCGATCAAGGTGGGATCTCAGGTTTTCAACTCTACCTTCTATGTAATGGATATTCGTTCGGCCTATTCCTGTTTGCTTGGAAGCCCCTGGATTCATGGGGCAGGCATTGTTACCTCTACCTTGCAATAAAAATTTAAGTATCTGGTTAAAGGGAAAATCGTTACAGTTTTTGGAGAAGACGAGTACATGGTGAGCCATTTGAATTCTTTCAAATATGTTGAGATGGATGGTAAATTCATTGAAACTCCCTGCCATACCTTTGAAGAAATTCCTCCAACGATTACGTTGCTTAAGCTACTCCTACTACTTCTAAGATTACCAAGGATCCACCAAGAATTGCTTCTCTGAAAGATGCTAGGACTGTGGTGGAAGAAGGTGGTTGCACTATTTGGGGTCAGCTTTCTGACATTCCTTACAAGTCCAACAAATTTGGTTTGGGTTTCACCTCACAGGCTCAGAAGGCGGTTTGTCGTGCTCGTGCTTGGAGATCACCTTTCTTCATCAACAATAATGAAGTCAATGTTATAGAAGACACTGATAGTGACTGTAATTTGGACAACTGGATATTCCCTACTACGAGTGATGGACTCAATAACTGGAAGGCTAAAGAATTTATACCAATCTCCTTTAGTCAGGAGTAATTGGTATTTCCTTTTTTATTGCTTTAAAGTTTTTGGGATATGTAATTTTAAATCAATAACTTTAAGCCTTGTGCCTTACCCGGGGCACAACGGTCCACTTGTGAGGGTTGTTATCTTTCATCCACATATGCTCATCTAATAAAACATTGGAAGTTTTGCATTAAAATTTTTCACTCTCTATATTTTCATTACTTTATTGCTTTCAAATATAGCTATATGTTTCTTTCACACACCCACACACTACATTGCATATCCACATCCACTCTGGATCTTGTCGATAATGATTATGCTACTACCATTCATGACTTTGAAAATATGATCTACCAAACCGAGGATAAAGGTGGGGAAGATTGTGAAATACCTGGAGAACTTGCCATACTCTTAATACAAGAAGAAAAGGTTATCAAACCACATGAATAATCAGTCAAAGTCGTAAATTTGGATACCGAGACAGACCAGAAAGAAGTCAAGATAGGCGCCAACTTAGAGAGCAGCGTCAAGAACAGGTTAATTTAGATATTGCATGACTATGTTGAGATCTTTTCTTGGTCATACGAAGACATGTCAGAGCTCGATACTGATATTATGGTCCATCGTCTACCAATGAAAGAGGGTTGTTCTCCGACTAAGCAGAAGGTTCGTCGCATGTGTCCCAAGATGTCAGAGAAGATCAAAGATGAGGTTATGAAGCAATTCAACCTGGGCTTTTTAGCAGTGACATCATATCATCAATGGGTTGCTAATATTGTTCTGGTACCTAAGAAAGACGACAAAATGCATATGTGTGTAGACTATAGGGATCTGAATAGGGCGAGTCCCAAAGATAATTCCCACTTTCGCATATTGATGTTTTGGTCGACAACACTGCTCAACACCAGGTATTCTCTTTCATGGACGGTTTCTCAGGGTATAATCAGATCAAGATGGCACCCGAAGATATGGAGAAAACTACCTCCGTCACACAGTGGGACACTTTCTTCTACAAGGTTATGTCTTTTGGATTAAAAAACATCGGCACAACTTATCAGCGTGCCATGGTAGCTTTATTCCATGACATGATTCATCACGAGATAAAGGTATAAAAGAGGAGGAAAATAACATGAAATACTTTTGAGTAGGTAGATAGCTTGTAATATTTTGCTCACAAAAAATAAAACATTTTCACAAAATACTTCTTTTCTGAAATATTTTTAAAATAAAACATTTTGTACGCATTCTCAACGATACGAAAATTATGAAAAAATTATCGCACTTAGGCATTTTTTTAAAAATATTTTCAAATGTACAAAGCATTTTTAAAAGTGAGCTAGCAATTAAGAGCCCGTAGATAACTACGGATGAAAAGGATGCTAACATCTTTGCTATTTTTAGAAAAATAGAGTTTAATTGAATAAATAAAGAAAACCTAATGACTAATTAATTTTATTCAAGAAACATAATTAAATTAACTATTTTTTTGTATTTTAGTTATTTTGTGAAAAGAAATAAAAATTAAATCAAGAACAAACCTAATTTTCTAATTGATTTTAAATTATTTACAAAAAGTTAGAATTATCCTAAAATTAAATTTAACTAATATTAAATTAAATTTGCTAAAAATAAAAATAAAACCTAAATCTAAATTTGTGAAATTGATTTTTATGATTTTTGTAAAAAAGAATTAATTTTGTTAGAAACTAAATTAAACAAAATAAATTAAATAAAAGAAGAAAAAAAATAGAAAGGAAATTAGAAATGGGCCTAGTGTTTGAGCAAAAAAAGGGGTGTCAAATGTAATTCTGGGCCCAAAAACTCCTTGGCCCTTTTGACTTTCCAGACCCCATGCGTTTGCTTGACTTGTGCCCATGATATACCCTCATGTGAGAAGCCTTAGATCTGGAACTTTGATAATCTGGTGGCTGCAGGCTTATGACGTATGGTGGACTTGTTGGACGTACGTATACCTGATCATGTAAAAGAAAATAATATTGAACAAATATGGGGACTTGGGGATCGAACCCAGGCCCTTTGGCACTTTTCATTGCACGCTGACCATCTGGGCTAGCTTGCTTATTTTTACAAAGAAAAATAAACACACATTATATTGGAAAAACAAAATAATATATTATAAAACGTGCGAATTTTGAACTAGCCAGTCAGGGAAGGCCACATTATCGTATTCCTCATCATCTCTGTCGTTTTAGACCCATGACTTTTACCTACAGACAAAGGGTGTAGGTATAACCCTTGTCCATTCCAAAACCTTACCCCTGCATGATAAATCAATACCAGTGGTACCAATCAACTCGTTGCAACCTCACGATCGTCATGGTATCACTATCCATGGCTAATTGTTCCTGCAAGCAAAACCCCTAAAAACGAAACTAAAACCCTAAACATGGCAACTTGTTGTATAGCCAATAAAAGTACAATTGGCTATTACCATTAGCTTGCAAATGATTCAAGGATTCAGAATATGTAAACAAACCATGCCAAAATTTCCAGGATCATGATATACGATTTCAAGAAAGTATGGAAGTCTTGGGATACTTACAGCACAATTCTGGGCGTTAGGAGGCTGGTTAATGATTGCAATGCGTTCCTGGGATGTCCAGCAAACGTTTGAGATGCTTAGAATGCTCTGAATTGGTTTGTAACTTAGAAATAAGTGTGCCACTTTTTTCCAATTTTTTGAAACTTGCTTTGTCCTTTTCACGCCTCCAATCTGCCTGCTTTTGATCTGTATTCCTTCCTTATGTACCCTAGAATGAATTAGGTTATAAACTTGCTTCAAATCTTTTTCATTTAAGATGATTGAATCATGATTTGATTCCTATGCAAATCTTTCCAAATTGAGCAAAACCAATCTTTTTGTGTCCAAATGATCCTTGCACGATTTGATTCCATCTCCAGCTATATAATAGACCTAAACATGCACAAAATCTCAAGCTCTGATTAGTTTTTGATATTTTCATGATTTTATTTTGATTTTATTTGATTTAATTGAAATAAAATCAAAATAAATGACAAAAATAAAATAAAGACAAGTGGGAATGGTCAAGGGTCGTGGATCATGTTAAAAACTCAATTCAAGCACAAAAAGTTGGGCCCATTTGACAAAAATTGCAATTTTGGGCACATTTGACTATTGGCAATTTTGCAAAAAGGGTCAACTTCACCAAAGCATAACTCCTTCAATTTTGACCCTAGAGACGTGTTATTGGACTTTTTAGAAAGCTTAAGGTGTCCTCTAAGTCACCCTTTTGGTCTCATGTCAATTGAGTCTTCCATGTTCATGTATGAAGCTTTGACAAAAAAGGTGTTTTTGTTGACTTTTCAGAATGACCTATAATGTCCAAATTCATATCTTCTTGTGAGTGCATATTTTGAACTTGGAAGCTGAAGATGAATTGTAGAGAATTACATCCCATTAAAAATGAGCTTTGTATGGGTCATTTTTGATAAAGTATGAGAAAGTTATGCTTGGTCAAAGTTGAGTTGACTTTTCCTACAAAACCCTAATTTAGCAACTTTTGGGTTTTGATGAATTGTGAGCAATCTTTGAGGAATAATGATAAACCCTTGATCAAATTATGAATAATAATTCAAAATGAGGATGTTGACCAAAAATCTTGAAGTTTGGCTGTATGTAGGACACAATTGACCTTTGCCCTAGCATAGTCGATTTTCAGGCCTTTGAGCAATTGACTGAGCAAACTTCCTCTGCAAGGCTTGAAACTTGACATGGATGATCTTGAGATTATATTAGGACAATGGTGAGAATTTGGGATCCTTTGGACTCACACATCTTGATGCAAACTGAAACCCTAATTTGGGGTAGACTGCCTTAGGAGAGGGTTTGTCTGGTCAACCCTTGGATTTCCTTGAGAAATTTGAGGACCTTACTTGGAATGTATTGAGAAATATGGGAGGGAAAATTTTGGGGTACAACAGCTGCCCATGTTCAATCTTCTTAAACTTGAGGATGTAGATTGGTTTGTCTGCCTTTCGTGATCTGAAGGTTGAAGATGATTGAACACTAGAGTGCCCAGAAATTTTCACTCGCGTGAAGTGGTATTTACCTTGTGATGTCGGGAATGGGCTTAAAGATGCCATTTGGAGATTGATGATGGAGGATGGGCTTAAAGATGCCATCAGAAGAGTGTCAACCGAATAAGAGATTCCTTTGCGAGAGCCCATATACATGTTGTTAAGGAGGACTACATTGAGGAATGCTGATCTCTGTCTTGGGAGAAATAGAATTTTAGGAACTTCAGTTGTCCTTTATTCTACTGGGGAATCATCTCTTAGTAAAGGAGGTGAAAATGAACTGCTATCTGGTTATGCTCTAGGCTTCACAGTGATTTGCTGAGGAAAATAAGATCGACTGCTATCTAGTCGTGCTCTAGGATTTACAGTGACTTACTGGGGGATGAGATTAAACTTGCTATCTGGTCGTAATCCAGGCTTCGCAATTTCTCACTTCTTATATGGTCGTGCTCCCGGCTTCAGAAGGAATTAAGTTGTTATCCGGTCGTATCCGAGCTTTAACTTGAATTTGAGGCATACTAATATCCGGTTGATTCCGGGCTTCTTAGTAATTGGTCGGGTAAACTGCCATTTGGTCGAAATCCAAGCTTTACAGTACCTTATACTGTTATCTAGTCGTATCCCAGGCTTCAGTATCCTTGAAACTATGTGGCCGGAACCTGTCGTCTGGATGTAATGAAACATTAATGAAGTCGTCACTGAACGTCTTTTATCCCGTCGAAAGGGAAAGGTAAACATCGAGAAAACCTGGAAAGGGAGAAATCACGGTCTTTCGACCGAGAGATCGGGTAAGGGAGTCTGTTACGCGAGGGGAAGGTATTAGCACCCCACACGCCCGTAGTACTCTACGGTATCCACTCTTGTTGTCTAAACTAATGGGTGTGGTCAAATCCTATGTCTATGACTTAACACTGAAAAGGGGAATGCATGCAAAAGGAAAAAGAAAATAATGTAGGGAAAATAAAAGTTGTGCTCGGTTGGGCCCTACCCCAATGCCTATGTATCCCTTTTAAGGACTCAGAGCAGCCGTAGTTCGACTTACATATTTTGGTTGGTTTGTGTTTTTTAGTTTAAGACAAAAAAAAACAGTCAAGATGGAAAAACATCAAATAAAACAAACAAATGAGATGGTAAAACATCGGTTAAAAAAAATCAAAGTAACATGTCAAAGATGGCAAAACATTGATAAAAAGAATGACAAAACATCACACCTAACAATGTTATTGAGGATCAAAGCAGGATAACAAACAGGTGTGATGGCGAAACATCAGCTTCAAACAAATGTGCGATGGCGAAACATCGGCTAAAAGATAACAAGATATCATGGAAAAGATAGCATAACATCAATAAATCGGATGACAAAACATCACACCTAATAATGATATTGGGAATCAAAGTAGGATAACGAACATGTGCGATGGAGAGACATCGGCTTCAAACAAATGTGCGATGGCGAAACATTGGCTAAAAGATCACAAGATATCATGGCAAAGATAGCAGAACATCAATAAATCAGATGACAAAACAACACACCTAACAATGATATTGGGAATCAAAGTAGGATAACGAACATGTGCGATGGCGAGACATCGGCTTCAAACAAATGTGCGATGGCGAAACATCGGCTAAAAGATAACACAGACAAGGAAAGATTGGTTTGTATCTTTTACTTTGGAGAAGGGCTTGCGTTCATTAGAGGTGTCTTATGATTTTCCAAGAAAACAAATTTTTGTCTTAAGATGCAAAATGCAAAGAAAGGTAAAAACAACTAAGGGAAGCTAGCCTAGCACTATCCCTAGTGTTATCATACAATGGTTGACCCTAAGGTTGAGGATAAAGGAGAACCCTACCTTAATTAACATGCTAAAAGGAGGTTAACAAAACTATCCTATAGGGGACATGCAATGAGAGAGAAGTCGTGATCTCAATTTCTAAATTGAGTGACTCATCGATCAACAATTAAAGAAGAAAAAAAACAATAAACATCCTATAGGGAACATGCAATGAGAGCGAAGTCGTGATCTCAATTTCTAAATTGAGCGACTCATCGATCAACAAGCAAACACAACACATGTAACAGATAAAAACCAGAGGGCCTCCTGACATATATCAGCAACAAAGGTCCCATCATGCAGTCACAGATTTATGCAAAATGAAGATGGAAGAAAGGAAATAGTACAATACCAAACGGATAGCTATCCGTAGCAACTGAGCAAGAATAAAAAGAAACCCAGATAAACTTCAAGCAAGCTGGCATCAGTAGACAAATCGAGTCAGAAATTACACCATCAGGATGTAAGCAATTTATCAGATATGATAAAATCCCAGGGGCAATGTGCAACATTCACAATCAAATGTATATGTCCTGAATGGAATATCAAATATGCCAAACACAAGGATGATACAAATATAATATATTGTGTTCTACAAATAAAATGAAACACCAAAGCCTCAAGCCAAAAGTGGCAACTTTCTCAGAGTACCTCGCATATTCAACAACCAAGTTAGTATTCCATAAGGTGAAAAGTGAGGAAAACATGGTAACAATTATCAAACATTAGTCATGATAGGAAAGAGGAAACAAGCATATGCACAAATTAGGTCAAAAGAATCAGAGGAATATTGCTCCCTTTTATCACCATGTTGAATTGACAATTGAATATCAATAAAGGATCATAGGATCTTGAGAATAATATAAACAAAGACCATGAAGGTCATTAGCAAACACATTTCAAACATTCTCAAATAAATTGTCACAACTCATAAGCACAATAGAAGAGGGGTTCTACACAATGCATTAGAAAGTTCAAACATTCAAGCATGGGACATTGAGTCAAAATGGTTTGATGCCAATATGGACAAATCATAATCAACATGATCATTAGGTTCCCAATTATAGGCCTCACTCAAGTTCATTGGCCATTAAACGAATTACAACAAGATATTCAAACTCAACTGGGTACCTTCACTTCAAAATTACATAAAAAATAGAAATAATGGTCCATAATTCCAACCAAAAAAGTACAAGCAACTTTGAAAGGTATAGAAGTCAGAATGCAAGCCCTAACTTCATGAATGTTTGAGGATGGGATCAAATAAGGCCCAATGTTCCAAGAATAGTTGGCAAAACTACCAATCTAGACAAGTTTTCAAAATAATTTGTGGAAAAATGTCAAACCAAGTTAAAAAAATCAAGAGGAATGATTTTGAGATCCTCCATGCATTCACGAACCCTAATCAAGACTTGAATCCTAAAAAAAATCCAAGGCACAAGGGTTTTGAACTTGAAACTTGCACTATAAGCAACAAAACCCTAGATTTTGACTTTTTAATCCGAAATATTAATTAAATAGGATCAAACTCAAACAAATTAAACTAAAGTCATACCAATTACCAAGAAACACTAAATGTCAGAAAATATATTTTTTCACATTTTTTTGAATTAAGGAAAAATCAAAAATGAAATTAAAATCAAACAATTATCCAATTAACAAATATTCACATTTCAAAATAATATTAAAATCAAAAAGTCATAAAAATGCCCAACAAAAATTATATTCAAATATTAGAACTAAAAACACACATCCCTGATTTTTGGTGAATTTTTTGGGTTATAGGAAATATTAAAATAAAAATTAAACCAAACAATTAGCAATTAAACTATTTTTTAAGAGAAAAATTGTAAACCCTAATAAAAAATCACAAAAAAGGTCCAAATAAAAATATATTCAGATTCTATGATCAAAAAAAAGCTTGCATGAATTTTTTTGGATTTGTTTGATTAACGGATGTGTTATAACCAAAATTATGAAACAAATATTTCAAATAAACTCTTGAAATTAAATTTCTAATCAAAATTAGAAAAACTATTAAACCAAAGTCAGAATCAATTTCTACATTATTTTGTGAGCTCAAAATATTTTTTTTTTGGAATTTTTTAGGTCAAAGGAATATTAAAACAAAAATGATTCCTAAACAAAGAATTATTTAAAATCATTAATTTTTAAAACCAATCAAAACATTTTTTAAAAATTCCATAACAATTACACAAGATAGTAGAAATTATTTTGAACTTGTGATAATTGTTTCAGAATTTTCTAAATTGTTTTGATCAAGAAATAAAAATTAGAAAAATCAATTAAATCAAAAATATGAAAAATGCGTGATAGTTTGAACAGGCCAATCACAGCGCGCCACCTCACTTCATCTTCAACCTCCAGCATAGGGCAAAACACGTGCAATTCCATAGTTCATGAGCCTATGTTCAGATCCATCAAACATGCTCGTTTCTTAACCAAAATCCATGAAATAAAGTGCAAATTGAAGCTAGCATATCATACTACATGATACAATTTGAATCAAACTCAAAGATCAAGCATAGATAAAGAAATAAAGTCCCAAAAACTAAAAAAACTCACTGTAAACATCAAAACCATGAACACGATTTCAACAATTCTGCTTGAATCAAAGCTCAAATATACATCAATCCTAATGATTGGCCAGCTAGCAATTCAATTAACATGATTTGCATCCTTAATTCAAGTTGAAACACATAAATCAAAGTCCAAAAAACTTACATGGACGTGAAATCTGGAAACGCGATTCCTTCACTCCAGAAGCAATCAAATGGTGCAGGCTTGATCTCCTTGCTTCACTGAAACTCAATCACCTAGAATTTTGAAGAATGATCCAAGGAGAAGAGAGATTTGAAGCAATTTGAAGAGCTGCTTTCAAGATGTTCAGATTTGCAATCTAGCAGTTATGAGCCTCTCTCTTCACAAATGAGCCTTGGTTCTTGTTATATAGCACGAGGGTAAGAGGATAGAAGTGGTATTTGTCACTCAAAACTGTTGGAGGCAAGTTTGGAAGTTTTGGCCAAAAATGAAGATACTCATGGAATCTGCGTTTCACTCGTGCATTTTTCTTGCCTTTTATGCGTTTTGTGAGCCAAATGAAGTCAGAATTACACTCCCAAAATGCCAGCTCATGATTGTTTGAAATGAAGAAGTGTTGGTAAATTTGCAACTTTGAGCAAGTTTGTCATTTTTTCAATCCAACATGTGCAATACCATATGGGGCACGAAATAGTGAGTGTGATGGGCCTCATCATTTCACAAATTACCAATGGGCTTGATTAGAAGCAAGAGGAAGGGCTAAAACTTGAGTTTGCAAGAAATGGCCATTTTGCATATTTGCCAAATTTCAATAAAATGCCCCAAAATTCCAAAACTCATAACTTGCTCATACTTTTGAATTTTGGCACAAATGAGCACAATTTGGAAAGGTATTGAAAATATCTACAATCCGTTAGTTTTGAGTCTTTTCAATTGAATCAATTAAGGTCCTCAAAATTTGGCTTGAAATTCAATAATTTTGGAAAATGACCCATAATTTTGTGACTTTAAAAGACCATAACTCTTAATTCCTTGCCAATTTAGACATGATACCAAAAGGAGGTGAAATACCATTCTCTTAGCTTTCCAAGCATATTTTGTTTGCATTTTTTTGATCAAAGATGAATAAAATGTGAATTTTTGAAATTAAGTCCTTATTTTCCAAAATTAGAAACTTTTAGGGTTTCTTCAAGAACAAGCTTCAACCCAAACTTCAATCTCCTTGATCCAATGACCAAAATGGACTTTAAAAATGAAAATTACATCCTTGAATTGATGTTTGGCCAGAAATTCACTTGGTCAACCTTGACTTTGACTGATTTTGACCAAAATGACCATTTTGCCCCTCTAAATCAATTGATCCACTTCCCTTCAAAATTGATGATCAAAACATCAAACACATGGTATTTCAAACATATAGAGGCCATGTAAAAGGTTTCACTTCAAAATTCTCAAGAAAACATGATGAAATCCCAAACCCTAGTTTTGATCAACACTTCAAGAGACTGATGAATTATCTTCAAAACTTCAAATCCTCTGGGCATCATGCCCAATTCCTTGTGCAAAGACTTTTTAAATACCCATGAGGTTTTGTAGCTCCCTAAATCAAGACTTATATATTGGCCAATAGCCTTGCTCAACAAAATCCTAATTTGACTGGTGAATCCAAAGAGTGATTCTCCTTGTAGTCAAACACAAACTTCAATCCTCTGATGATCCAAAGAGATGGATGAAACATCTTGAGATATGAAATAACTTTTGAGCTTGAAAGATCCAAAGGTTTAGATGATAAGATTCTATTTGAGTAACTTTTCAATGCAAATAACCTTCAAGGCTTGTGGAAGACTTGATAACCAAAGTACTTTTATCCCATCACAATTTACGAATGCAATGCAATATGATATTCATGATGAAACATAAGCCTAAATCAAGAGGGTAAATTTTGGGGTGCAACAATCCTTTGCCGCTATCTAGTCATAATCCATGCTTCACGGTGTCTTATACCATTATCTGGTCGTGTTCAGGCTTCATGGTATCTTATATTACTATTTGGTCGATTTCCAGGCTTCACAATAAATTACTGAGGGTTAAGCTGTTATCCGATTAATTTTCGGGATTCACAGCTTGTGATTACCACTATCTGGTCGACTCCAGGCTTCATGGTGTCTTGTACTGCTATCTCGTTGATTTCCAGGCTTCACAGTAACTTGCTGGGGATTCAACTATTTTTCGGTTGATCTCCAGGCTTCATAGCTTTGAATTCGGGATATACCACTATCTGGTCGATTCCAGGCTTCATGGTGTTTTGGAGAAATCAAGATATTATCCGGTCGAATCTGGGCTTCATAACTTGAACTGGAACAGAAATATTAGCATTGATTTGACTGAACCAGAGAAAACTTGTGAGAATTTGATTGTATCTTTCCCTGAAAGGTAAAGAGTTAGTGGTATGTAATGTCATGATGTATGAAATGTATTGAGTAATGATGTTCTCAAAATAAACGAGGTTGTGATGTATGATGCGATGCGCATGCCATGGTGTATAGATATGCAATGTTATTTTGTAATATCCTCTAGCTGGGGAAAAAATTCCTGACTGCTGTCGGAGAGTACAAGGAGTTGAATTCTTCATTCTCGCTGGGGGTAACGACCGAAGATGATTTAAGAATAAATTGGCGACAGAATGACTCTATGGGGAAGAGATACTCTGCTAGAAGATCTGTTGATCTGGAGAAATATCCTCAGCTGGGGATGAATTACCGTTGCTGGTGATAATAAACCCTGCTGGGGATTGAATTTCTGTCCGTGGAAGAAATAAACTCCACTGGGGATAATCTTTCATTGTTGGTGATAAATGAACTCTGCTTGAGGAGAATTAATCACCAATGTTTTTAGATACCTCTTACTCTGAGGTGAGTGTATGTACCTTTAGTCATATTCTCCAGCTGAGTCTATCCCTGTACCTGGTGGATAGAGAAATGTAAGGTTTAGACATTTCTTGTTTGCCCCCATTCCTAGAATTACGAGTAATTGTATTTTGTTTCACATGTAAATATTTATGAGCAACAATTATTCTCAAATGCATATATAAAAAATGGTTCATTGGACGTTCTTGCAAAATAAAATAGGAAAAGAAAAACAAATCGAAATTTCTTGTGAAAAATGAATTGTATTGATTTTGAAATTGTTGGCCTGTAATAGGAATTTTATACAAGAGGCTGATGTCCTAGTAAGAGAACACCGTCGAGGGAATTATACATTTTGTGAAAAAGAAAGAAAACAGCTATGTGAAACAATCCCACTGGGTTCCAACTTTGATATTGCCTTTATATCTTCGAGCGTCTCATCACTTTACTACTTGGTTGAAGGTGGATCAAACTGATTGGCACCGTCCGAGCTTGATAGTCGATACTGAAGTCTTGTTGCAAGATGATCCAATGAGACATAGTGTTACTCTTTGATCCCTAATTTTTTCCTGGACCGCCCTTTCTAGTTTTCAGTCCACCGGGATACCCTTTTTTGCCCAAGCCGCCTTTTCAGGTTTTCGACTTGCCGGGTGTATAGATTTTTTTTTTATTTTCATCCCTTATTTTTTCCCGAACCCTTTTGGTTCGCTGGGAAGCCCTTATTTTTTCCTAGGTATGTCAACCTAACGGGTCTTTGATTATGCGTAGTATCTTTTCACTATGTCTGCATTGACGTGGTGAGGAAGGTCGTCACCATCCATGGTGGTTAGAATCATAGCTCCTCCAGAGAAAATGTTCTTAACCACAAATGGCCCTTCGTAAGTTGGGGTCCATTTTCCCCTGGGATCACCTTGCGGTAATATGATGTTTTTGATTACCAGATCCCCGACTTGATATTCTTGTCGTCTGACTTTCTTGTTAAAAGCCTTGATCATTCACTTTTGATACGTCTGACCATGACAAATAGCAGTAAGTCTCTTCTCATCGATTAGGTTCAACTGATCAAGCCAGGCCTGGATCCAATCATCTTCGCTCAAACCTGCATCCTTCATAATCTGGAGAGAAGGTATCTGGACTTTGATGGGCAGGACTGCCTCCATGCCATACACCAAAGAGTAGGGTGTTGCCCTTGTTGAAGTCCGTGCTCAGGTATGGTACCCATGAAGAGCGAATGGTAACATCTCATGCCAGTCTTTGTATGTCATCGTCATCTTCTTGTTAGCCGCTTCAACAACCCCATTTATCTTCGACCGGTAAGGAGAAGAGTTGTGATGCTGTATCTTGAACTGTTTGCAGAGCTCAGTGATCATCGTATTGTTGAGATTTGTACTATTGTCCATAATGATCCTCTCTTGTACACCGTATCGACATATCAAATTGTGTCGGATAAACCGCGCCACGACGTTCTTGGTTACTGTAGCAAAGGAAGCTGCCTCAACCCACTTCGTAAAATAATCAATTGCTACCAGAATGAAACGATGCCCGTTAGATGCAGTAGGTATGATTTCACCTATCATATCGATGCCCCACATTGCAAAAGGCCAAGGAGCTGTCAAAACATTCAGAGGAACTGGAGGTACATGCACCTTATCAGTTTAGACTTGGCACTTATGACAGGTTCGAGAATGTTGATAACAATCGGCTTTCATAGTAGACCAATAATATCCTGCCCGTAGGATTTTCTTCTCCATGGTATGTCCACTGGAATAAGTTCCGAAGGTACCTTCATGTAACTCTACCGTAATCCTTTCTGCCTTGCTTTTTTCCACACATCGCAGTAAGGTTGAATCATGGTTACGCTTGTAGAGAATATCGTTGCTGATGAAGAACTTCGCAGCGAACCTTCTCAAGAACTTCTTGTCATTAACAGATGCACCCTCGGGGTACTCTTAAGCCTCAAGATACCTCTTTACCTCATGGAACCAGGGTTTATCTTCTACCTCTTCAGTCTCGATGTCACAGTAATGTGTGGGTTAGTCCAACCTCTCGATGGTAATCTGGGGAGCTTCATTGTCCCACCTGACCTTGAACATAGAAGACATGGTAGCTAGCGCGTCCGCTAACTGATTCTCCTCTCTCGGGAAGTGTTCAAAGGTTATCTCCTCAAAGTGAGGGAGCAACGTCAATACATACTCTTTGTAAGGAATAAGATTTCGGTGTTTCGTATCCCACTCGCCTTTGATGTGACTGATCACTAGAGAGGAATCTCCGAATACACTCAAGAACTTAATCCTTAAGTCAAAAGTAGCTTGAAGACCTAGGGTACATGCTTCATACTCCGCCATATTGTTGGTGCAATTAAAACATAATCGGGCGATGAATGGAGTATGACAGTCCTCAGGAGATATAATTACAGCACCAATGCCATTACCCAACGCGTTAGAGGCTCCATCAAAATACATAGACCATCGGTATCCTTCCTCACTTCCTTCATCCGGTCCAGGTTCTTCACAGTCGGTCACCAACATGATGTTCTCATCCGGGAACTCAAAATTCATGGATTGGTAGTCATCCACGGCTGATGCGCCAAATGATCCGCCAATACACTCCCCTTGATTGCTTTTTGGGTTGTGTATTGAATGTCATACTCAGTTAAGATCATATGCCATCTTGCTATTCTTCCGGACAAGGCAGGATTTTCGAAGATATACTTGATTAGATCCATTTTTGATATCAATAAGGTGGTGTGAGTCAGAATATACTGTCTCAGCCGGCGTGCAGCCCATGCCAAAGTGCAACAAGTTTTCTCTAGCAATGAGTATCGGGTCTCACAGTCGGTAAACTTTTTTCTAAGGTAGTAAATAGCATGCTCTTTTCGGCCAGACTCGTCATGCTGCCCCAGCACACACCCCATTGAGTTATCTAGTACTGTCAAGTATAAGATCAAAGGTCTTCCTTCGACTGGAGGCATCAGAATAGGTGGCTCTTGGAAGTATTCCTTGATCCTTTCGAAAGCGGTCTGACATTCATCATTCCATTTTACCACTTGATCTTTCTTCAGCAGCTTGAAGATTAGCTCACAAGTAGCAGTCAAATGTGAAATGAATCGGGCGATGTAGTTCAAACGTCCCAGAAAGCCTCTAAATTCTTTTTATGTGTGGGAAGCCGACATCTCCTGTATGGCCTTTACCTTGGCAGGGTCCACCTGAATACCTTTATCACTGATGACAAAACCTAGCAGCTTAACAGACCTTACCCCGAAGGTGCACTTGTTCGGGTTCAACCTTAGCTTGTATGTCTTCAACCTGTCGAACAGTTTTTGGAGATGATCAAGGTGCTCTCCCTCCGTATGGGACCTTGCTATCATGTCGTCAACATAAACCTCGATCTCATGGTGAATCATGTCGTGGAATAAAGCGACCATGGCGCGCTGATAAGTGGCCCCAACATTCTTCAATCCGAACGACATTACTTTGTAGCAGAAGGTGCTCCACTGTGTAACAAAGGTTATCTTCTCCATGTTCTCAGGAGCCATCTTGATCTGATTGTAACCAGAAAAACCATCCATGAAGGAAAAGATCTTATGTTGCACGGTGTTGTAGACTAGAACATCGATGTGAAGAAGTGGGAAATCATCCTCGGGGCTTGCCCTATTCAGATCTCTATAGTCTACACACATCCGTACCTTACCATCCTTCTTAAGCACCAGAACAACGTCGGCAACCCACTATGGATAAGAAGTGATAGCTAAAAATCATGCGTTGAACTGTTTCATGACCTCAGCTTTGATTTTCTAGGACATCTCGGGGCGCATACGGCGAACTTTATGCTTTATCAGAGGACAATCTTGTTTGGTTGGAAGGAGGTGTACCATAATATCAGTGTCTAAACCAGGCATGTCTTCATAAGACCAAGCGAAGATCTCAACATAGTCGCGTAGCATCTGTATCAACCGTTGCTTGACACTAGGCTCCAGATTCTCACCTATCCTGGCCACTTTCCTGTCTTCCTATGTACCCAAATTCACTGATTCAACTGGCTCTTCATGAGGCTGTGTGGCCCTTTCTTCCTATAGTAATAGTCTAGAAAGTTCTCCGGTACCTCACAATCATCCTCACCTTCGTCCTCGCCTTGGTTGATCGGATTTTCAAAGTCATAACTGGCAGTAGCAGGGTTGTTATTAATGGGATCCATAGTGGATGTGGATCTACATTATGATACGTGAGTGTGTGTAAGAGCATAGCTGTTTTGATAAAGTGAGAGACAGAAAAGAAAAACAAGGAGTGCAAAATTTGTAATGCAAGAAACGTCCAATGTTTTATTGATGATATATGAAAATGACAAATAATAAGTCCTCATAAACAAAGCCAAGATGCCTCGGGCAAGGCACCAGGCCATAAAGTTTCAAACTTGTTTATTACAAACTTCAAAACAAAAGTCAATTACTATGAAATAAAGGAAACAGGTATGAAGTCTTTCGCCATCCAGTTGTTGAATCCTCCATTGGTTGTAGGGTAGATCCAACTGTCAATGTCGGGATCTTCTTCACCGTCTTCAATCGCATTAACTCCCGGATTACTGATATGCAGAGGAGGTCTTCCAATCCGTGCGCACCTAATAGCCCTTTGAGCCCTTGTAGTAAAGCCCAAACCAAACTTTTTAGTTTTGTGTGTGAAATCAGGGAGCTGACCCCAATTTGCACACCCACCTTTTTCAATTAAAGCCTGGCATCCTTGAGGGAAGCCATCTTCATCGGAGATTTGTCGGAAGCCACTTCAGTTGACGCCAACGTCTGAGGGACTTCTTCAAAATTCTGACAAGGGGTTTCGATGAATTCCCCATCCATCTCCACATAGCGAGAAGAATTAAGATGACTCACCATATACTCCTCTTCACCTCGTACCGTGACAATCTTCCCTTTTATTAGATATTTCAACATCTGATGGAGCGTAGAAGTCACTGCCCCAGCCTTATGGATCCAAGGGCGACCCAACAAGCAAGAGTATGATGGTCTAATATCCATCACATAGAAAGTAGATGCGAAATTCTGAGAGCCAACTTTAACAGGGACATCCACCTGCCTGTGCACCATCCTTTTTGCCCGTCGAAGGCCCTGACCACAATATTGCTAGGCTTCAGAATCAAACCTTCACAGTCTAGACGGTCGAATGCTTTCTTTGGCAAAACATTCAAAGAGGAACCGGTATCCACTATTACATGGGCCATAGTAGTGCCCCTGCACTCGATTGAGACGTGCAGAGCATCATTATGATTTCTTCCTTTAGCAGTCAGATCTGCGTTTGAGAAACCCAACCCGTCGTCGGCAGTCAAACTAGCTACACAATCCTTGAATTGATCGGCAGAAGTTTCCTGCGACACATGCGTAGTTTTGAGGAAAGCAATTAAAGCCTTTGCGTGGGCTTCAGAACATAATAACAAGGATAACATGGAGATTTTTGACGGGGTCTGCCCCAACTGCTCCACTACGTTATAGTCGCTCTTCTTGATAATCTTCAAAATTTCTTCTATCTCTTGTTTCGAGGTTTCTACAATGATCTTCTTAGGTGCCTCTGTCCGGGCAGGCTCACCTATGATTTCTTTGCCCCGAGTCCCAGATGGCTCGGCGACAGGGGTGATAACTGGAATAGTAGCTGATGTACTAGAAGATGGAATGACAACAGGTTTGTGGACAACCGGAGGGTAAATCTCGGGAGAAAAGAGTCTTCCACTTCTGGTGACCTTGCTAGCCCCGACAATATTGCTGATGTCAGCATCAACTTCTTCACTTATCAGGTCTTATTTAACTCCATGGTAATACACATCGGCACCATAGTGCCAAGGGATAACCTTATCCAAAGTGTATGGGATAGGACCAGGGACAATAATGATTAATAGAGCAACTCTTGGGACGGATGTAATCCTAACAGGCTTTCTCGAGGAAGCCTTGGAAGGATTGGCGGGTATGGTTATGATGGCAACATCTTCAATTAGAACCAACAGAATCGTAGTCTTCTCGAACAGGATATCTTTGTTATCCATCAGGAGATGAACACCTAATTTCAATAAGTGGCAACCAGCAGGTAGAACGGAATACATGTGGCAACTTTCGCCACAACCCGGAAATAAACCGGCCTGTTGTACCCCAATTTTTGCCCCTAAGATTCCTCTATCATATCATATCAACTCGATTATAACAAGATCACATTAGGGTTGGTTCTTCCTCTTTTTCTATCTCATATCTTTAAGTTTGCTCTTGAGAAATCTCAAAGCACCTTAGTTGTGTATTTTGTATATGTGTTGTTGACTAACTTCTAATCAAAATACAAAAAATATTTGTCTTTGTCTTTTCATATTTGTGTTTTGTAGGTACCAAGTCGAAGCATCTGACAAATAAGGATTTCCGGTATTATTCTCCAAAAATATCTATTTTGCAAAAGAAAATTAACAAAAATTCATTTTTTTCACTGATGCAATCGATTGCTCTTAGAGTACAATCGATTACACATAGTGCATTTTGCGCCATTTTGGAAAAAATAAACTGTGCAAATCGGTTTGCACTATAGTGCAATCGATTGCACAGCGTGAAAATTTGAAAAAAATCAGCAATTTTAAACTTGTCAAATTTTGGCTCCAATTTTTCTTCATTTTTGAAAGATGTATCATTAATTCAAATTTTAGTGCCAATCTTTCATTTTTAAGAAGAATTATCATTAATTCAAATTTTAGCTCTAATATTTGAAAGAGTTATCATTAATTCAAATTTTGGCTCCAAGAATAAATTACCAAATTACCACTATCCCAATCCTAAAACTCTATAAATAGAGCCCTCATTTCATTCAAATTTCAAGCTTTTGATAGCCAAATCCACCTTGCTAAAAAATCTCTCAATTCTCTCCATCTACCAAATTCACTCAAAGCTTCATTTTCAAAAAGTTAGTAAGCTTTGCATTGAAGCTTACTAATCTTTGAGCTAAACCTTCACCCAAACACTTTTTCTCCATCAATTCTCTACATCCAAGCTTGGTCAATTGATTCTTGTGGTTGAATTGAAGCAAATTCTTGAAGTTATTTTGATAATTCTCTAGATCTACCTTTGGTAAGTTGGATAATTCATCTTTCACAATGTGATCTCTTGTTGATCTTTGGGTTCGATTCTTTGAGCATTATTTTGTGATTCCAATGGTGTTATTTTCTCATAATTTGATGGAATTTTTGTGCTCAATTGGATCCATGATCATAAGGTGTTTGATGATAAGTTTGAACAAGAAATTGGCCATTTAAAATGCTGTTTTTGCTACTGTAACAGTGTGCAATCGATTGCAGTAACTGTGTAATCGATTGCACAGAAGCAATTTTGCACAAATTTTTGAAAACTGTACTGTGTAAATCGATTTACACAGTAGTGCAATCGATTTACAAAGGGACAAAATGTATTTTTTGCCTTGTTTTGGGGCAGCTTTGATCCAAAATGATTTTTCTACTCACTCCTTTTAATTGTTGGTTTGGATTGCAATTTTAAATGTCCAATTTGTCTTTAAACTCAATGGACTTTGTGATATAGATGAAGTTGGATAAATGTTCATCAATTCAAATCTACCTAAGAGTGAATTATTAATTCATTTTTGGTGCTTTGGATTAATGATATGTTTAGTACTTTAATCCATCTAGAGGAGTGGTTGAATTTAAAGATGAAAGAATTTTGAAATGGTGATCCAAATTAGCTTATCATTCCCCTCCCTTTTCATCTTATCCCTTTATTTTTTTAATTGTGCTACATGTTAAGGGATGGTGATCTCTATATCATTTATCCAAACATGAAGTACATAGATTGTTGTTGACCGACCTCAAAATAGGTGCGACTTCTACATAAGTCCACTTACGATTGCTTAACATAGCGCTAAATTTTGTCCCAATTCGAATAAATGATCATTCATGGCCCAAGCTTATGATTGCAAGCCCAAGTATGTTAATTTGATCTCTTTGATCCAATAAACTTGAGATTCATTATGTGGAGGCTTTGGTTCTACCAATCCTTTAATGGATCTACAACACATTTGGTCAACGCGGATCACTTAAACATCATTGATCATTAAATGTTACTTTTGAGAATTCCAAACGGATGATATACTTGACAAAAAGCAAATGAAACTTGTTGTGTGGAGGCTTTGGTTCTACCAATCCTCTATTGAGTTCCAAATGCAAGTTTCAAGATGGTCATCCAACTAACCACTAATTTCTAACAATTGACTTTACTTTATGCTTTTATTTTTTATGCTTTATGTACCATTTACTTTATGTACCATTTACATTTCATGCTATTTTCATCTTTGCTCACTTGAGCATTTACTTTTATGTCATTTTTATTTTGCTCACTTGAGCTTTTCTTTTCCTTTTAAAGACACCTAATAATCAACATGAACTATAAAAATATTTAATGATACTTGGACTACTTGGTTACTATCCTTGGCATTATGGAGCGATGGACTTCTTGGACTTAGGATTAGAGACCTTGGCCTATGTTAGAGACCTTGTGACCTTTATTTGATATTTTATCTGAAGTTCTTGAGGTTTACCTCAAGACATTGGGTTGTTTATTTGTTTTGTGTGCAGGTTATACTGATTACATAATTTTTTTGTAATCTGGAATTCACCCGTATACATCCGTTACTCTGCCCAATTTTTGCGAAGACTTAATACATTTGAAGTTTGGTTCTCTCAAGAGGTCTAGTATCTTTGCTTGCTTGGTTTCAATCCGAAGAATGGGAATTCTATATTGACTCATAATGTCAAGTATTGGCTTCTTGTTGGTTAGATGGTTCTTATCCCTAGATTTTACCTTATGCTTTAGGATAGTCTCTTCATCTCCTCCCATCTTCTTTAATTTCAAAAATCTTCTCCCTCCTTTTGAAAACTCTTCTTGTTTTGAAACTTGAATCACTTTCATAATAAACTTGGACTTATGTCCATGAATTTTCAAAACATTTTCATAAATAAACTTCAATCAATTTAATAATACCTTGACATTTTTTGTGATAAGACTAAAAGTCAATCAATCTCATTTCAAACCTTGTTGCCACTTTGGCTTTTATCCTTAAACTTTTCTCAAAAGATTGGACTCTTGTCAATCCTTGTAGTGATGCAAACAACTATACTTCTATAATATGTAGTGAAGAGAGATATTTTCCACTTGGGTGTTGAGTGAGGCATTGTTGATTTTAAAATCCAAGCCATGTCCTCCACTTTGAGATGATGCAAATTCTCCTTTCTCATGATTGTGGGTAGTAAGTATGTTTTCCACACGGACAATGATGAGGATGTTTTATCTCATAAAATTAACCAACACACTTGTGCTTTAAATTTTTAAAAGACGAACTACGTGTACCCTGATCCCCTATTGCACGAAAGGTGGTACGTAGACACTAAAGGTTCGCAACCGCGGCGGGTGCAAAAATCATTAAAAAAAATTTCTTTTCTCACCTCCACCATCCATTTTATATACAACACATTTTTATAGCCAAAATATACAGATTTTACAAAGAGGTTCCTGCGGAGTACCGTAGATGTTTAGGGTGCTAATACCTTCCCTTTGCATAACCAACCCCCTTACCTAGAATCTTTCCCCCTCTTTTTGGGTTATTCGCTCTTTTCCCGTTCCTTTGGAAACAATAAAGTGCGGTGGCGATTTTTATTTTGATTTGTATAAAGTCTAGTCAATCCAATGACTTAGTCTTGAACATTTCTACCGCTATAGAAAAAAATGGAGACTTTACTGGGTATCAGATTGACCTCTTGTTGGTCCATCTTTAAGTGGGTTGAGCCTATCTTTATTTATATCTGTATATGTGCTATTGTGTTTATGTGTTATATTTTGTATATATGTTTGTCTGGAGTTTCATGGTTTTCAGGGTGCTTGGTGATTACTCATAAGTCCTATACCCGGACTTGGGCAAACTTGAAGATAGGAATGGCGGTATAGTCATGTTAACTTTGAGGGAGTAATCCCAAAAAAGGAGGCATGAGATCCCCCACTCAGTGGAGGCCCCTTTGACTGTAGTATCATTTACCGAGTAATCGGGAAGACGTACTGCTTTCGACCTGGGAGCCTGCTGAAGCTGAGGACCGTAGATTACCTAACCCATCTTGGCATTTTAGGTGTAGTGCGGAAGCTACGACGGAGTAATCCGGAAATAGTTGTCACACGATACTACGCTCGGACGAGTCTTTCTTGAGAATATTACTAATTACCAAGTTAATCGGGAAGTTGGTAATATCCGAAGGAAGGATGTAGACTCTGGGAACCTCTAGAACCTTGTTCGGCAGGTGATAACTTTTTAGACCAACACCTTATGGGTAGTACCTTCGGCCTCATGCTCGTGACGTTGAACCTATGAACCCTATATGTGTGATCTTGTGTGTGATTGTTGCATTATGCATCCATGCACTCATAAGCATCTTTTGAAGAAAACCATATTTCAAGGGATTTAAATGTTGACTATTTGTGAATATCTCAGGTACTTTTAACCATGGATTCTGGAAAGAGAAAGACTGGGAAATACAGTTTCAAGGATTCTAAGATAGATGAGTTGATCAGTCTAATTCCAGAGATTGAGTGTTCTGCAGACTTTCGGAAGAAGTACAGATCCATTATTCCTCTCATGAAGCTGAAGATGAAGGAGGGTATTCTCTCAACTTTGGTCCAGTTCTACGATCCAGTGTATCACTGCTTTACATTCATAAGAAGAGTAGGAAGGATTTGGGACTTAGAGGTGCTGTTTCTTTGGAGCCATATCTTCAGTGGGTCCGATCGAGAGCCATTCAGTTGAAGATGTTATATACTCGGGAGACACCCATGCCTGATCTGTTTGTGAAGACCACTCCTCCTTTATTAGATGATCTAGAAGAGCTGCAACTTGCTTTGGTTAGGATGCAACAGGAAAGGGATGCTTGGAAGAATAAGTTCCAGACTTTAGAGAGTTCTTACAGAGCAGACTTGAAGGAGAAAGACGATTTGATCGAGATCCTTGAGGGTCGAGCGGTGGAGTCTATGGAGAGGCAAGGGGATTTATTTTCCCATAAGCCTCAAACAGGTGCTGATTACTCACTTTCTGATCCAGATGATTGGAGGGAGGTTGCCATCAGACATTTGGAAGAAAACCAGAGGTTGAGGGCTCAGATTGTCAGGCTCACAGGGAAGCGCCAGCGTACATATTGATCTCCATCAGTTCCTTTTCTCTGGATTTTAGATTGTATTTTCATCTTGTACTTGGGATCATTGAAACTTGTAATTTATTTTGAAGTTATTATAATAAAAAATTTAAGTATTTCAAAAGCTTTATTACTTTGATGTTTGCAATGTGTCTATAAACGTTACATCCCTTGAAATATTAAATAATAAAATAAAATCATGTTCATTGCATATCATGCATCATATTACACATATTTCTTGCATATTATGCATATCCAGGTGCCTTACCCAGCTTCTTTACTCCGTTCAGCAAGCTGACTCATAACTACAACACTCGAGCTAATTTCAAAAAGAAGATGGATAACTTAGAACAGGAGAATCGCGAGCTACGCGAAGAGTTTATGCTTTGAAGGATGGCTTGGCCAACTTGACTACTCTGATGGAAGCTCTAGTGGTTGCTCAGAATCAGCCACCGAGTGTTCAACCTCAACCAACAAGGGCAAATGCTAAAGTTCCGACTGTTCCTGTATCTCCTACTTCGGCGGTTGTTCAAAATCGTATGCCTCAGGGTTATCCATGGGGAATGCCAGAGAATTTTGCACCTGAAGGTTTCAATATTGGCCCTCAAGATGCTCTAGTGGTTCAGAATGTTGTTACTCCAGCACCTCCTGTGGTACATACTGTTCCTGCTGCACCTCCTTCGGTGAATTTGGTTCCGTTTGTTAATGAAGATATGTGTCGTCCTTTCCCTCCGCCGAGTGAAGACTTGGGTATTTATGACCGAATGGATGATTTTCAAGAGAAGTTCGATAGAATGCAAAGAGAGATAAAGGCCCTCAGGGGAAAAGAGTTATTTGGGCAGAATGTGAATGAGCTGTGTTTGGTCCCGAATGTTAAAGTGCCTGCTAAGTTCAAGGTCCCGAAGTTTGAGAAGTACAAGGGCAACACTTGCCCTCGTGCTCACTTGGTGATGTACGTGAGGAGAATGTCTACCCACATCGATGATCAGTGTCTTCTGATTCACTTTTTTCCGGATAGTCTGACCAGCGCAGTGTTGAAATGGTATATGAGCTTAGACAGGCCCAACATCCATACTTTTAATGATTTGGGAGAAGCATTTATTAAACAATACAAGTACAATGTGGACATGGCGCCCGACCGTGACTAACTTAGGGCCATGGTTTAGAAAGATAGAGAATCGTTCAAAGAGTATGCGCAGAGATGGCGCGAAGTGGCTGCACAAGTGATTCCTCCCATGGAAGAGAAAGAAATGACTAAGATTTTTCTGAAGATGCTAGGCGCTTTCTACTACGAAAGAATGGTAGCAAGTGCCCCAAGTGATTTTACAGAGATGGTAGGAATGGGTGTCCGCCTAGAAGAGGCAGTAAGAGAGGGCCGTGTGATAAAGGGTGAAGGATTCAAAGGTGTGAAAAAGCCAGCTTATGGGTTTACAAAGAAGAAAGAGGGGGATACAAATGCTGTTATGCAAGAGAGAAGGGTAAACACTCCTAGAAGTAATTATCAGCGTCATCAGCAAGTCGCCTCAATTACTCCTATTATGAATGCCACTCTAACTACCGTTGCTTATCAAAGACAGTCCCAGTAGAGGAACCAAGGGAATAATCAGAGAAGGGAGAACTATGACCCTATTCCCATGAGCTATGCAGAGCTACTACCAGCATTGATTCATAAGAAGTTGGTCCAGACACAACCACCTCTAGCCATACCATCACCATTGCCTTGGTATTACAAAGCAGACCAGACGTGTGCCTTTCATCAGGGAGCACCAGGGCATAGTGTTGAGAATTGTTATCCTTTGAGGACTGAAGTGCAAAGGTTGGTGAAGTCTGGAATTTTATCTTTCAAAGACGTGGGACCTAATGTGAAAGACAATCCTCTACCCAAGCACGGTGGGGTGAATGCTATAAATATGGTGGCCGGTTGTCCAGACGACTTTCGAATTTTTGACATTAATCTGGTTGGAGGAGATTTGGTGAAGATACACGCAGACCTCTAAATTCAGTTATTATACGCATGACCATGCTGGTTGTGCTGTTTGCAGTACAGATATACAGGGTTGCGAGAAGATAAAGGTTGTTTTACATGAGATGATGGATGAGGGTTTAATCTATATAATCAGGCCTAGGGCATAATATGAAGAGGAAGTGAATATGGTTTCTGGATGTCCGGGTGAATTCAAATTTTTTGATGTGGATCATTTGAATAAGGATATCGTGCAGTTGCATGCTACCTTCTGCCGTATTGTTGGTCAGGTGGAACACCAATATGGATCTTGCATAGTTTGCTATCGAGACCCCCGAGGATGTTCTATTGTGAGGGAAGGTGTTCAGTTGCTGTTAGACAATGGAACTATCGAGATTACAGGTCAGAGAGATGATTATCACGAGATTGATATGGTTGAAGTTTGTTTGATGGAAGAAGAGTTAGAGGAAAAGTATGCCTCCGCAGATGAGTATTTCTCTTCAGGCGAAGACTTGTTTGCCGGAAATGACCTTTTGATGCCTGATTGTGTTGAGGAAGGGGTAAATGTCATTGTACCTTGTTTTGGTGCACGCGCTCATCTTGAGGTGGAGTACCATAGCAAACCAGCTGTAACCCCATTGGTAATTAGTCTGCCAGGTCCTGTTCCCTATAAATCAGATAAGGTTGTGCCTTACAAATACAACGCTACAATCTTAGAATATGGGGTGGAAGTTCCCATCCAGCCAATGCCAGATGTTAGAAATATAGCTGATAATAGCAGGGTGACCCGTAGCAGTCGTGTGTTTACGCTGGTTATTCGAAGAGATGTTGTTGCTGGAAAGAAAATTATTGAGAACGATGAGCCTAAGAAGGCTGCAGGAGAGACTAGTGGAGCTACATTAGAGAAAGAAGTGGATGATATCTTGAAGATAATCAAGATGAGTGACTACAGAATTGTAGATCAGCTATTGCAGACTCCTTCAAAGATATCTATCTTAGCTTTATTGATGAATTCCTATGCACATAGAGAATCGCTGATGAGAGTACTAGACCAAGCTTTTATGCAGAATGACATGCCGTTAGATCAATTCAGCAGCGTAATTGGAAATATTACATCATGTAACAACTTGAGTTTCTGCGATGATGAATTACCAGATGAAGGGAGGAATCACAACCCGGCCCTCCATATATCTATGAACTGTAAGAATGATTCGTTGTCCAATGTGCTAATTGATAATGGATCCGCGCTGAATGTTATACCGAGGAGTACCCTCATGAAGTTGAAGTATCAAGGAACACCTATGTGCCCGAGTGGCATCATTGTGAAGGCTTTTGATGGGTCGAGGAAATTTGTCATCGATGAAGTGGACTTGCCCATCCATATAAGACCATATTTTTTCTTGATAACCTTCCAGGTCATGGACATTATTCCCGCATATAGTTGTTTGCTAGGACGACCATGGATACACGAAGCAGGGGCTGTCACTTCAACTCTGCAACAGAAGCTAAAATTTGTGCGTGAAGGGAAGGTAGTGATCATAAATGGGGAGCAAGCGTTTTTGATATCCCATCTATCCTCTTTCAGTATTGTAGAAGCGGATGAGGCTGCTGTCGGAACCTAGTTCTAAGCCCTATCCATTGACAACATAAGGAGGAATGAGAATTATGTGGTTTCGCTGAAGGACGCGCAGCAGGTCGTGCGCAATGGTCATAATGCAGTTTGGGGACGACTTGTGGATCCACCCGTGAACAAAAACAAAGTTGGTTTGGGTTTCTCATCGAAGATTGGTAAAGGCGAAAGTTTGAAGTCAAAGTCTATTGTGAACATTTATCAGGATGTTTTCCGCAGCGGAGGTTACCTCCATCCAATTGGTTATGGAATTAATGCTGTTGAAGAGGATGAAGCAGAGCAAGAAATACCGAATTATGTGACGCATGGAGTCTGAGTTCAGAACTGGGTCACCATTGATGTTCCTTCTTGCATACATGTTTCAAAGTAATTTGTTTTGTTAATCTGTTTCTTTCTTTTGAAAAGCTTTCACTTTGCCCAAGGTGGAAGTATTAATGTTGCAGGGCTTATCTGTTTGCTTTGACTTTTAAGATCATTAATAAAAGTTGTCTTTGCTTCCAAAAATATGTCTTTATTTTATGTTTTTTCTTGGGAAATGGTAATCAAATAAAAAACCCTTTCAAAATAAATAACAACTGAAATTTAATCTGCATGATCACTTGTTATATGTGTCAGTCTCTAAAAGCAATCATAAATCATATGTGCAGTTTAATTAAAAAACCCGTTGAATACAATGACCCTGCACCCTCTCCCAACTTTGAATGTCCTGTGTTTGGGGTTGAAGAAGAAGATTATGATGGGATCCCGGAAGAGGTCTCACGGTTGCTTGAGTACGAGGAAAATACCATTCAGCCATATAAGGAGCCTTTGGAAGTGATTAATTTGGGTTCAGAAGAGGATCTGAAGGAAGTCAAGATTGGAGCATCATTACATCCTGATGTGAAGAGCGGGTTGATTGAGTTGTTGAAAGAGTATGTGGATATTTTTGCTTGGTCTTATCAAGATATGCCTGGTCTAAATACAGACATTGTCGAGTATCGTTTGCCGTTGAAGCCAGAATGTCCGCTAGTTAAACAAAAGTTGAGAAGAACCCATCCAGATATGGTAGTAAAGATCAAAGAGGAGGTCCTAAAGCAGATCAATGCTGGTTTTCTTGTGACGTCAGTGTATCCTCAATGGATTTCCAATATTGTCTCAGTACCAAAAAAAGACGGAAAAGTCCGCATGTGCGTAGATTACAGAGATCAAAATAAAGCTAGTCCAAAAGATGATTTTCCATTGCCTCACATTGACATGTTAGTGGATAGCACAACAAAATTCAAAGTATTCTCGTTCATGAACGGATTTTCCGGGTATAATCAAATAAGAGTGGCTCTAGAGGACATGAAAAAAAAACGTTTATAACACCCTGGGGAACATTCTGTTACAGAGTGATGCCCTTCGGGTTGAAGAACGCTGGTGCAACGTACCTGAGGGCTATGACAACCCTATTCCATGATCTGCTGCACAAAGAAATCGAAGTATATGTTGATGATATGATTTCCAAATCCCAAACTGAAGAAGGGCATATAGAAGATTTGTTGAAGTTGTTTCAGCGTTTGAGGAAATATCATCTCCGCTTGAATCCAAATAAATGCACCTTCGAAGTTAGATCGGGGAAATTGTTGGGTTTTATTGTTAGCCAGAAAGGAATTGAAGTTGACTCTGATAAAGTCAAAGCAATTCTAGAAATGCAAGCACCAAGAACTTAAAAGCAAGTCAAGGGTTTCCTTGGGTGTTTGAATTATATTTCCAGATTTATTTCCATCATGACTGCAACATGTGAACCGATCTTTAAGTTGTTAAAGAAAGATTAAGGTTGTCTGTGGACGGATGACTGCCAAAGGGCATTTGAGAGTATTAAAGAGTATCTGCTTGAACCTCTTATCTTGCTCCCTCCCGTAGAAGGAAGACCGCTGATTATGTATCTAACAGTGTTAGATAAATCTATGGGTTGTATTCTGGGACAACAGGATGAAACAAGAAAGAAGGAGTTCGCCATTTATTATCTCAGCAAAAAGTTCACTGATTGTGAGTCGCGGTATTCCATGCTGGGAAAGACATGTTGTGCTTTGGCCTGGGCATCAAAGCGTTTGCGGCAATATATGTTTAATTATACCACTTGGTTGATCTCCAAAATGGATCCAATCAAGTATATTTTTGAGAAGCCTGCTCTTACTAGGAGAATTGCTCGCTGGCACATGTTGTTATCTGAATATGATATTGAATACGGCACTAAAAAGGCTATTAAAAGTAGTGTGTTGGCAGATTACCTTGCTCACCAACCGGTGGAAGATCATCAATCTGCAGAATATGAATTCCCCGATGAGGATGTGATGTTTCTGAAAGTGAAAGATTGTGATGAACCATTGCTTGAGGAAGGCCCTGACCCTGAATCTCGTTGGAGTATAATTTTAGATGGAGCGGTGAATTCTTATGGAAAAGGAATTGGTGTTGTGATTTTCACTCCTCATGGATCACACATTCCTTTTACTACGAGGCTAACATTTGATTGCACTAAAAATATGGCGGAATATGAGGCTTGCATCATGGGTCTTGAGGAAGCTATTGATCTCAGAATCAAAATTCTAGATGTGTATGGTGATTCAGCTTTTGTAGTAAATCAGATTAAAGGAGAATGGGACACTTGTCACTATGGCTTGATCCCTTACAAAGATTGTTCTAGAAGATTACTACCCTTCTTCAATAAAGTTGAATTCCATCACATTCCTATAGATGAAAATCAAATGGTGGATGCTCTGGCAACTCTGGCTTCCATGTACCAAATGAATGCTTGGAATGATATACCCCAAATTACAATTCGACGGATGGATAGGCCCGCTCATGTGTTTGCAACAGAGGAGGTAGCAGATGAAAAACCTTGGTATTATGATATCAAGCATTTTCTTCAGACTCAGGAATACCCGATTGGTGCGTCGAGGAAAGATAGAAAGGCACTGAGAAGATTGGCAAGAGGTTTCTTCCTCAGTGAAAATGTGTTATACAAGAGAAATTATGACATGGTCTTTCTCAGATGCATGGATAGACACGAAGCAGACATGTTGATGCATGATATTCATGAAGGTTCATTTGGCACTCATGCTACCGGAGGAAAGTGCACCTTATCCGCATAGATCTGGCATTTATGACAAGCTCGTGAATGTTGATAACAGTCGGCTTCCATTGTGGACCAGAAATACCCCGCCCGAAGGATTTTCTTTGCCATGGTATGTCCACTGGAATGTGTTCCAAATGTACCTTCATGTAGTTCTGCCATGATCTTTTCTGCTTCAGTCTTATCCACACAACGTAGTAAAGTTGAATCAGGGTTTCGCTTGTAGAGAATGCCATTACTGAGAAAGAACTTTGCCGCAAACCTTCTCAAGAATTTCTTGTCATTAACAGATGCACCTTCGGGGTATTCTTGAACTTCCAAGTACCTCTTTACTTCATGATACCAGGGTTTCTCTGTTACCTCTTCGGCCTCAAGATCACAGCAATATACAGGTTCATCCAATTTCCAGATAATGATCCGGGGCGCTTCGTTGTCCCACTTGACTTTGAACATAGAAGACATTGTAGCCACCGCGTCCGCCAACTGATTCTCTTCTCTTGGGAAGTGTACAAAAGTTATCTCTTCGAAGTGGGGAAGCAATGTCAGCACATACTCCTTGTAAGGAATAAGATTTGGGTGTTTCGTATCCCACTCGCCTTTGACCTGATTGATCACGAGAGCGGAATCTCCGAATACACTCAGAAACTTGATCCTTAAGTCAATTGCAGCTTGAAGACCCATGATACATGCCTCATACTCCGCCATGTTGTTGGTGCAGTTAAAACATAGTCGGACAGTGAGTGGAGTATGAGTGCCTTTAGGGGATATGATCACAGCGCCAATACCATTACCCAAAGCGTTTGAGGCTCCGTCAAAGTGCATAGACCATCGGGATCCTTCCTCAGGTCCTTCATCCGGTCCAGGTACTTCACAATCAGTTACTACCATGATATCTTCGTCCGGAAATTCAAAGTTCAACGACTGGTAATCGTCCACAGGTTTGTGTGCCAAATGGTCTGCCAATACACTTCCTTTGATTGCTTTTTGAGTTGTGTACTGGATGTCATATTCTGTCAAGATCATTTGCCATCTTGCTATTCTTCCGGACAGAGCAGGCTTTTCGAATATGTACTTGATTGGATCCATTTTTGAAATTAACAGAGTAGTGTGAGTCAACATATACTGTCTCAGCCGGCGAGCAGCCCATACCAGAGCGCAGCAAGTTTTCTCGAGCAGTGAGTACCGAGTCTCATAGTCGGTAAACTTTTTGCTCAGGTAATGAATAGCGTGCTCTTTTCGGCCAGACTCGTCATGCTATCCCAGCACACACCCCATTGAGTTGTCAAGCACTGTCAAGTATAGTATTAGAGGTCTCCCTTCCACTGGTGGCATGAGGATGGGTGGTTCTTGGAGATACTCTTTTATCTTTTCAAAAGCGGCCTGACATTCATCATTCCAACGTACTACCTGATCTTTCTTCAGCAGCTTGAAGATTGGTTCACAGGTAGCAGTTAGATGCGAGATGAATCGAGCAATGTAGTTCAGACGTCCTAGAAAGCCTCTGACTTCTTTCTCTGTCTTAGGAACTGGCATCTCTTGAATGGCTTTAACCTTGGCGGGGTCCACTTGAATACCCTTGTCACTTACGACGAAGCCTAGCAACTTTCCAGATCTTACCCCAAAGGTGCACTTATTTGGGTTCAATCTCAGCTTGTACAACTTCAGACGGTCAAACAGCTTCCGTAGATGGTCAAGGTGTTCCTCCTCAGTTTGGGACCTTGCAATCATATCGTCGATGTACACCTCTATCTCGTGATGGATCATATCATGAAATAAAGCAACCATGGCACGTTGGTAGGTTGCCCCAGCATTTTTCAACCCAAAAGGCATGACCTTGTAACAGAAGGTGCCCCACTGAGTAACAAAGGTAGTCTTTTCCATATCTTCAGGGGCCATCTTGATCTGATTATAACCTGAAAAACCATCCATGAAGGAGAACACCTTGTGTTGAGAAGTATTGTCAACAAGAACGTCAATGTGAGGTAGGGGAAGTCATCCTTGGGGCTGGCCCTGTTCAGATCCCTGTAATTAACACACATTCGGACTTTACCATCCTTCTTCGGTATCGGCACCACATTGGCAACCCACTGAGGGTAAGAAGTCACTGCAAGAAAACCGGCGTCAATTGTTTCATAACCTCGACTTTGATTTTCTCGGACATCTCTGGACGCATGCGGCGGACCTTCTATTTTACCGGAGGGCAATCTTCCTTGGTAGGCAAGTGGTGAACCACGATGTCGGCATCCAAACCAGGCATGTCTTCGTAAGACCAAGCAAAGATTTCCATGTAGTCATGCAACATCTGAATCAATCGTTGTTTCACACTGAGCTCCAGATTGGCACCAATCATGACTTCCTTTCTATCTGTCTCAGTACCCAGATTTACCGTTTCCACTGGCTCTTCATGCGGCTGAATGGCCCTCTCTTCCTGGAGTAGCAGTCTTGCCAGTTCACCAGGCACTTCGCAATCATCCTCACCTTCGTCTTCGGCTAAGTTGATCGAATTTTCGAAGTCATAACTGGCAGTAGCAGAGTCATTACCAGTGAGATCCAGAGTGGATTGGAACCTGTATAAGTGAGTGTGTGTAAATATAGCTGTTTTGCAATACATAACAAAGAAAGAAAAAGAGCACAAGATTTGAAATGCAACAAACTTCCAATGTTTTGATTAATGATATATGAAAATGTCATACAAAAAGCCCTCACAAATGGAGCCACGGTGCCCCGGGTAGAACATCGCGCTATAAAAGTTTCAACATATTGTTTGTTACAAATAGAAGACAAAAAAGTTCATTACTGAGTGACAAAAGTAATAGGTGTAAAATCTTTTGTCGTCCAGTTGCTTGGTCCATTGTCGGTTGTCGGGTAGATCCAGCTGTCAAATTCCGCTTCCTCTACGTCGTCCTCAATAGCATTCACTCCTGGGTGGGTGATGAATACCGGAGGTTTTCCGATTCTTGCTTTGCGAACAGTCCTCTGAGCCTCTGCAGTGAAGCCCAGCCCAAACTTGTTAGTCTTTGGAGTGAAGTCAGGAAGTCGACCCCAGTTTGCGCACTCGCCTTTCTCAATCACAGCCCGGGCATCCTTCAAGGAAGCCATCTTCAAAGGAAAGTCTTCTTCAATCACTGCCTCAGCTGACACCAATGTTGGAGGTACCTCTTCAAAATGTTGAAAGGGGGTTTCAATAAACTCCCCGTCCATCTCAATATACCGGAATGAATTCAGATGACTAACCATGTATTCTTCCTCCCCCTGCACAGTAACAATCTTCCCTCTGACAGGGTATTTGAGCTTCTGGTGTAGAGTGGAGGTCACAACCCTCGCTTTGTGAATCCAAGGTCGTCCCAGCAAACAGGAATAAGATGGACGAATATCCATCACATAGAACGTTGAGTCAAAGACTTGGGAACCCACACGAATAGGAATGTCTACCTCACCATGCACCATCCTCTTAGAACCGTCGAAGGCTCTAACAATGATGTTACTAGGCTTCAATTCCAGGCCCTCACAATCCAACCGGTCTAAGGCCTTCTTGGGCAATACATTCAGGGAAGAACCGGTGTCCACCAACACGTGTGCGAGAGTAGTGCCCCTGCATTCTATGGAGACATGCAGGGCATCATTGTGGTTCTTTCCCTTGGCGGTAAGATCAGCATCCGAGAAACCCAAACCATTGTCAGCTGTCAAATTGGCCACACAGTCAGTGAATTGATCTGCAGATGTCTCTTGTGGCACATGGGCCGTCTTCAGAAATGAAACCAGGGCCTTGGCATGGGCCTCTGAGCATAGCAACAATGATAGCATAGAGATCTTGGAGGGGGTATGCCCCAGCTGTTCTACGACGTTGAAATCGCTTTTCTTGATTATCTTAAGAATTTCCTCCATCTCTTGCTGGGAGGCTTCAACAGCGGTCGTCTTCGGTGCCTCCGTCCGGGCAGGCAAATCGGTAGCAAATCCTTTGCCACGAGCATCAGAGGACTCGGCGGCAGGGGTAGACACAAGAACTTGATTTGGAAGGGAAACATGTACACTTGCGGGTGTGATGATAAGAGGTTTTCGGATAACTGGTGGTGCAATGTCAGGCGAGAAGAGCCTGCCACTGCGAGTAACTTTGGCAGAACCAGTGATGTTACTGATACTGGTACCGATGTTGAACTCCTGCTTCACTCCAAGCACATACACATCTGCCCCATAGTGCCATGGGACAGCCTTGTCAGATTCATAGGGGAGGGGCCCCGGAACAGTAATAATAATGGGTGCAACATACATGATCTTGACTGGTTTCCTCGGGGGAGCCTTGGTAGGATTGTTGAAAATTGTGATGACATATACTTCTTCAGCGGGAACAAAAGGAACAGCGGTCTTCTTGAACAGAATCTCTTTGCTATCCATCAGGCTTTGGATGCCTAACTTCAGCAGCGGACAACCGGTAGGGGTAACAGCACACAGGAGGCAACCCTTGCTACAACCCGGAAATAAACCGGCTAGCAACAGGTTCCTCTTAACAGTCAATAGAGGGGTAGCAACATCATCCACCGAAACAGCATACAAGTCTTCCTCAACGACATTTACTCCATGCTGGGGCATAGGAGCAGTCACAACATTTGGCCTCTCGGGCGCCTCAAATTGTATTTCCTTGGCATCGATAAGGTCTTGCACCTTATTTCTTAGGGCCCAGCAATCATCTGTAGTATGCCCGGCGCTATCAGAGTGATAAGCGCAACGGGCATTGGGGTTGTATTTTGGAGAAGCTGTATTCACCACCTTCGGAGCTTCTTTGACAGTTACCAGGTTGGTTGACAATAGTTGCGGCAAAATCTGAGACAGGGTCATGTTAAGCCGAGTGTACTGCCTTTTGGGCCTCTCACCCCTTTGTTGATTATACTGCGGAGGAGCAACAACAGGCTTTGAAATGACCAATGCATTGACAGCTTGGCAACGTTCCGGCTTAACTTGTCTTCCAGGACCATAAACCGCACTAGCTTCCTTCTTGAAAGGCTTCTTCTCAGTACTCGCGGAGGCACCTTTATGTATCTTTCCTGACTTGATACCAGCTTCTATCCTTTCGCCAGTCAAGATCAAAAATGTAAACCCAGCGGAAGAATTACCAATCAGATGATTGAAGAATGGACCAGACAGGGTCCCTAGAAACATGTCAACAAGTTCACGGTCAGTCAAAGGATGCTGCACCCTCCCAGCCAAGTCTCTCCACTTTTGCGCATATTCCTTGAATCCTTCGTCCGTTCCCAGCGACATACCCTGAAGTTGGGTACGTGTGGGAGCGAGGTCAGAATTGTATTGATACTGTCTATAAAACGCAGCAGCCAAGTCCTCCCAGTTTCGGATACTGGCTCCGTCTAACTGATAGAACCATTCGAGTTGAGACCCCGAAAGGCTATCTTGAAAGAAATGGATCCAAAGGTTCTTGTCTGCAGTGTAAGGTTGGATCTTCCTTACATATGATCGGAGATGCAGCTTGGGACAGGAAGCCCCGTCGTACTTTGCAAAGGCATGCGCCTTGAACTTGTGTGGGATCACCACCCCAGAAGATAAACCTAAATCTCCGAAATCCAACCCCGGCACCTTTTGAATCTCCATGGCACTTAAACGGTCCTCTAGTTCTTTGTATCTGTCAGCAGCAGGAGGGTACTGTTCGTCATTGTAATCCGTCTCGTTGTCAGAAACTGCAGGACTAGGAGCCCTTCCCCCTTGGGGACTGTCCTTCTCTGCAGAGGAAGTAGTTGGATCAGCCTCGTTATGGAGTGTATTCCCAAACCTGCGTCCCGTGTTGAACAACACAGTCCTCTTCTTCTTCTTCTTCTTCTTCAGGAGCAGAGCCTTCAACATTTGTTGACCTTGGGCTAAGCTCATGACCATCTCTTGAAACTGGGCGTTCTGGGCCTGGAGGGCCTTGATAGCTTGCTCGGTAGTAGGCTCGAAAGACATGATGATTGAGTGCTGAAATAAACAGCGAAGAAGATTAAGCAACCTGTAGAAGAAGGGTACCTGTTATGCACATGATGCAATGAAATGCGTATGATTTATGTTTTCAAAGATAATCGGGATTCAACTTTGTAGACAAAAAGGAAACACACTTCATTAGATTGAAACATTAAATTGTTCAACAATTGGCCCTTAGGCATTACAAGAATGAAAATACTGAAAAGGAAATAAAAGCTGTAAAAGAAACATCCAAAGCCCATCAGTGCTCCCATGGCCTCCTCTTCTCAATGCGGATATAGTCATTCAGGGTCCGCTCTTCCTCCAATTGCTTAGTTAGCTTCTGGATCTTCCGTTCCTGTTCGTTGAACTTTTCCCGATAAAAATCCCGTTCTTCCTTTAGCTGCGCCCAAGATCTTTTCAGTGTATCAACATCAGTGGGTATCTGAGGAGGGAGGACAGTTGGAGGCACTCCTTCTTCACCAAGAGATTCAAGAATGACAGGTCTGACAGCTTCATATGGCATACCTAACTTCTGAGCACGGATGCGGACCCATCTGTAATAGGGTTCCATTGGTAGAGAAGTCTTTGGTCCCAACTCATGTGGGTCAGATTTGTGAATTCTGCCCCAAGCCTTAATGAATCCATGGTGTAGTTCGTCACTGTCTACCTGAAATTCAAAATGGAAGTGAGGAACCAACATCTCATGAGGCCCCGCTCTTCTAGCTCTTCCAAACTGACGGAGAGCTAAACATGGATTATAAGAAATTCCTCCCTGAGTGCCAATCAAGGGAACATTAGGGTATTCTCCGCAACGATCAATAACAGCTACCTCATCCAAACCTCTGAAAGTCCAAGTGATGTCGTTATCAGTGAGAGACATTAACCTATGAGCCCAACCCTTTCCTTCTTCATTCTTCAGCACGAACTTAGGAAGGTGCAAAATAAACCACCTCACTAGCAAAGGAGCACAACACCATGGAGTTCCCCGTTTTCGGGCAGTACGAGCATAGAGTTGTTGCAGGATATCACCCAAAAGAGTGGGTACAGGATTCCGAGACATGAAGATCCTTATGGCATAGATACTGATAAAGGTGTCAGGATTTGGAAACAACACCAGACCATAGATTAAAAGAGCCAGGATGTCTTTGTACGCCTTGAAGTCTAAGTCATTCCAGAAATCATTAGCTTTGCCAACCAGAAACTTAACCAAAAAGCCCTTAACTCCACTTCTAGTTTCCCAGTTAGCCATTACCTCCTCTTTGGTCAAGGGAAGGACTGCAGCAATCTCTTCAGGCCTAAGAGTCTTCTCCCAACCAGTGAATGGAGTTTGCTCCAAAACAGGGATACCTAGCAAGTCAGAGAATTCTTCCAGGGTAGGGACCAACTGGAAGTCTTGAAAGGTGAAGCAATGATACAGGGGGTCATAAAACTGGGTCAGGACACTTATCAATTGTTGGTCCCACTTTGAAGTGATCAAACCGAGGAGAGAACCATGCCTCCTGATGAAGGAAGTAGTGTTTGGAATCCTACCAACCAATTCCTTGAGCAAAGTTGGTGGTTGAACAAAGTTGAGCCGGATAGTATTCCTACGCACGGGCATCATGATATCCTACAAAACAGAGCAAAGATGAAACCCTCTTGTCTTTGAAATGGGTCAGTCCTTATACAGGATGCATGCAATGGTATGATGGTATGATGCTACACACCACAAGTATTCACAATGATAAGGCACACAAGTCACACAAGACAACCCTTAGGTTTTAGGCCAGCATGTAGTTTAGGTATTACCCTCTTTTAGTTCTGTTGGTTAAAACTTGTCCTATCAAAAGTAATCGGGTTCTAGAGGATCTCAAATCCTTGACTACCCTCAATCGGTCATAACTCCAGCATCACAATCTTTTCTTGCGGCCAGAACCATCGCGAGAGTTTAGCCTCAATGAGTGTAGCATACTGCTACTGTTCTATGGCCATGTTTGGTCAATTTAGGGTTCTAAGGTCGGTTGGTGTTTGATGACTCCTTAGAAGACCCATATTCTCCTCGTTGCAACACAAGAGATATTGGTACAGACTAAGGCGCCACACCAACGTAGCCACTGCTTCACCCATATCGGTCTATACCAGACAGGTCCCTCACAGATTATGCTACCTAAAAAGGTTTCCCCCAGATCCGAGTTAGGATCTATGAAACTCCGACGCAAAGCCCACAGATGTAAAAGCAAACAAAGCAACCAATTGAAAACAAAGGTGATCTAAACCCTAAGGTAACCCAACTTATCAACAGAATCCCCAGCAGAGTCGCCAGTTCTGTGATACGGTGGGAGAACTGACTTGAGTTTTGCGTTTGTATTCGCACTTGTTCGGTTGAGCAAGAGTCGCCACCGACTTTTTATTTTAACCTAAAGGAAAGGTTAAAAAGCACAGCAAAAACCTTTTGAGATATTTTGTGGGTTCGGGGGGTAGATTATGAAAAGGGAAGGTATTAACACCCTTTTCATCCATGGTTATCCATGGGCTCTTAGTTACTTGGTTTTTTTAGATCACTTTCCTTGATTGCTTGAAATTGTGGTGTATGTGTGTGTTTTGAAAATGTTTTTTGAAATAGACGCCTTTGTTTCGGCAACCGTTGTAATTGACTCGTGTTTGAGTGTTTTACAAAAGTGTGTATCTTTTCGAAAAGATATTTCAAATGTTTTTGAGAGTTTGTTTTGAAAGTGTTTGTGAGGTGTGGCTTTTGAAAAGGAGGCAAGTGTTTTTGCAAGTTGATCTCAAGTAACTAAGAGTTTTGTCTACCCCTATTGTACTCAAAGGTTTTCTCTATGTTTTCAACCCCTTTTAACAATTTTGTTCCACCATTGAATTTGGTGGACAATCTTGCGTTTAGGAAGTTCAACGGGACGTGCACGGGTCATCGTATGGACCATGAATGCAATGGTGCCAAGTGTCTTTGGCAATTTGCTTGAAGGGGCTATGATCATTCCGTTTTAGGCAACTTTTGAAAGCGTCATCGAGGGACTTATGATCATTTGAATTTGTTTTGCCAAAGAAACTCGACGTGCAAGCATGGCCCATTTTGGAAGGCAACATGTGGGATTACCCTAGGGGGTGCAAGTATGATTGTGTATTGATTTCATGTATTTGTCTTGTATTAGGTTATCTAGCGTTCAATTTTATGTACATACAAACCCTAGGTCTAACCATGGTATAATTCGAAAGTGATAAATTACGAGAATTTTAAAATCTACGCTATTACAAACAGTATCCGGGAGTGGGGGTAAAAATTCACAAAAGGGGATGAGACTTAAATAATTACAACCAAATTGAATCGCGATCAAATATAATCAATATATAGCAAAGTATAGCAAATGTATAATGCATCAAATGTAAAATGTATTGTGTAAGTGTACGTGTATGAGAATTGTTTACAAGTTGCGAAATGTGAATTTAATAAGAAAATTAAATATCGTTTATTTATCAAGTATTGTTATCCGCTTTTGATTTAAATTTGTATTTTTATATTTTTTGTTTAATATGTACAAAAAGGTATTTTAAAAGAAAGAAAAAAAATGTTTTTAAATTCTATTCTTTATGGTGTTAAGATAAATATATTTTAATTAATTATGTACAAACAATATGTTTTAAGAAAAAAGAAAAAAAAGAAAAGAATGTTTTTAAGTTTTAACTAGATTATGTAATACCGTTTTATGTACAAATTAATTTTAAGAAAAGATAAATATTTAACTTAAAAAATTGTTTTTATGTATTACTATTTCTATATACAAAACTTTTTAGTTAAAAGAAAATGCAAACTAAAAAAAAAACCTACTTCTTATGTATCTTTTTATAAATATTTTAAATTAATTTTACATTAAAAATAGAAAGAGTTTTAAAAAAAAGTGTTAAGTTTAAATAAGAAAAAAAAAGTTAAGTTATGTGCAAAGGAAGATGGGCCAAGGGGGATAAATGGCCCAATCAGAATGGATATGGGGGGGGGGTGCGAATTGGGAAAACGCTTGGGCTTCAGCATAGAAACGGGTTGGGCCCAGCATCTTAACAAATTTCTTAGGGTTGTGAGTTTTGTTTCATTAGGGAAACGGCTAGGGTTTGCAACACAGAGGCGCGGCGCCCTTCTTCTTCGTCTTCACTTTGTATTCCTCACGTTTTCATCTCTGAGCTTCTTTCTCCTTCTGGCCACCGGTACCACCATCTTTCCTCTTCCCTCCATGGAACATCCAAGCAACAGTTAACAGGTAATTTCGTGTTTCAATCTTGCTTAAGGTTTTCGTTTTGCATGTTATGATTTCATATTCTAATGTTGTGCTTATTATCGTGTTTCTGTTGAGGTATGAAAAGGAAAGGAGGAAAATGGTACTACCTCTTGGAGACGGAGGAGGAAAGGGTTGAGAGCTGCTGTGGCGGCCAAGACGGCGGAGGAAACGGTGACGCACATTAAATTTGAATCCTGGTTTGTGTATTCTTTGGCCCTTTGTTGGTCTGATGATGATAACGGACTGAGAACCTTTTTGATTTCACTTTTCTTCTTCTGACTGTCTTGATGCCTCGCCTTTGCTTATGTTTGCTTCTTTATCTCCTCGTCCTCTTTGTTGCTTTGGTGATGATGATAAACTGAAAACCTCTTTGATATATTTTTCTCTTCTTCTCTTTTTGCTTCGCTTTCTGTATGCTTTGTGAATGATGCCTGGAAAATGCTGAGTCTTTGCCCAATGATAAAGTTTTCTGAGGGCCCTTGTGATGTTTGACACTGTGATTGCTTTCTGAGTTGGTGACGGCTTATGTTTTGTGTGGTTTGGGATAGTTTGGGTTGTCTTGGAATGAGGGTTTATGGCTTTACTGGTTTGGATTGTTGGTTGGTGAAAATCCCTATGATGAACTCCTTGAGTTCTGAGGGTTTGGTGGCTTGACGGATGAAGGTTTTGCTTGAATGTTTAAACAGGTTCTTTGATGGTTAATGAGGGTTTAAGGCTTTACTGGTTTAGATTGTTTGGATATGGCTTTGGCTTACTGGTTTTCAGGTTTGACAGGTTGATGGTTTGTCTGTTTTGGATATGGCTTTGGCTTACTGGTTTTCAGGTTTGACAGGTTGATGGTTTGTTGGTGATGGCTTATGCAGATTCGTGCTTTTTTGACAGGGGGTAAGGTTTTTGGGAGGCTATGCTTCAGGTTAGGCTTAGCAGGTTGTGTGTTTTCTGGTTTTTACTTGGCATGGTTGTTGGTTTAAGGTTATGCTACAGGTTGTTGAGGCTAAGGGCTTGATGATAGTCTTGGCTGTTTTTTGATCTTCTTCTTTGACAGTTTGTGTTGTTGGAGGTTTAAATAAGGTTTTTGTGTTTGGGCTTGTGCTGAACTGTGTGATAGGCTCTTGGACGCGAGGCCTTTTGAATGTTTTTGAATTTTGATATCTTTTCCTTGGTCAAACTGATGGGCAAACTTGCAAGGTTTTAATGTGGAAAAATTATTCTGTTACTTTTTATTGACAGTTTTGTTTGCATTCTAATTCCTTCATACTTCTGCCTTCTACTTCACTGTTTTATTGCAGTTTCTGTGTTTATATTTCTTTATGCCTAAAGCCAAAAACCAGTAAGCCTACACTTCTCCTCTCTTCTTCTCTCTCCTGACAAATTTTAAACATTCAATATGGTTTACATTTGTAGCTTAGTCCTGCATATTTTATCTCTTGTCCATATTGCCTGCTTCTTTTATGACAGTTTTGGCATCTTGGGTATTTTGATATCTTGAGATATCCTTTGGCAGCTTGTTGACTTTGGACTTAAACTTGCATATGCTGTCTAGCTTTGAACTATGCGTTTCTTTTGACAAACTTTGAATTGTGCAATTTTTACTTTGTGCATTCATTTGTAGTTGCAAGCATTCCATCCTTCTTTCTGAACCAGGAGAAAAACCGTGATTTGCAAAGAGGGTAAAACTGATTCCGGCTGTTTGCTTTTAATGATGACCCAAACTTTAATTGTCTGCTTTTTAAATATTTATCTGCTTCTGACTTCTTTTTCTTTCCTTTGCAGATAAAAATTAAATGGAGAGGAATAGCAAAAGATGGAGAATGAAGAGTTGAAGACTTAGAAAAATATTAGGATAGTTTTATTTAAATTTGAATAAATGTAATATCATTATTATAAATACTTTGTAAATGAATACTCGTATTTAAATAACAATTGTAACAAATATTTAAAAATGAAATAAAAATTCCTTTCATCCAATAAATACTTTTCTTCCTCTTTTCAATTGCTTACTTTATTATTTATAATTCTTTAAATTAACATAATTGAAAATAAATTCCAACTATTTAATCTTAGAATAATAAATAATTAAACAAACATTGTCTCAGCATTGATCAATTAATAAACTTGGTACTTCCAACATCCAAAGCAAAGCAACAGTCAATCACAACAATTGCCCAGACGTGTTTTCCTTTTACTGATTTTAACCTAACATTGCAAATCCAATCCAAATGCATCTTTTCACTGATTAAATCCAGCAAACGCAAATTCAAACCCAATGTCTCTTTTCATTGATTTAGTCAAACCCTGCGAGTTTAATCCAAATGTTTCAATCCATATTTTAGAATAGCTTGACAAACACCGTAGAATTAAATCTTTCTGAAGAACCGCGCATAAAAACCCTAATTCCTGGTTAAATGCCAAAGAAACGTTCGCCTGATCAAAGTTGAGCCAAAATCAACCAAAACCCTAAGCGACTGTAAGAACTGTTCTAGAGCCATGAAAATCAATGAACACCCTAATTTTTGTCTGACTGACGAGAAAAGTCTGTTTGACCGATTCTTGAGCCAGTTTGAAAAAATCAGGAAACGCCTGAAGCTGTGATTTCTTGAGGAAAAATGTGAGGGCAAATTTTGGGGTACAACAGTTGCACCTGTTCAATCTTCTTGGACCTGAAGAGTTAGAAAGGCAAGTTTGTCTTTCGCGACTCGAGGGTAAAAGGAGATTGGACACTAGAGTGCCCGGAAATTTGCACTCGCATGCTGGAGTATTAGCAATGTGATGGCGGGAATGGGCTTATAGATGCCATTTGGAGATAGGATGGATAGGATGGTGGGCTTATAGATGCCATCTGGAAGTGTGACAGAACCTTGTCGGGAATGGGCTTATAGATGCCATTTGGAAGTGTTGATCGCGTAAGAGATTCCTTAGCGAGAACTTGCGTGCTTTGAGAGAGGAAGATGTTTCCTGGCTTGTTACAGGTGTTGATCTTCAGTCCCTTCATACAGATATGCCCTGGCTGGATACAGGTATCGAATCTGGAAAATGTCTTCAGATGTTCCCTGGCTGGATACAGGAATCGAATCTGGAAAATGTCTTCAGATGTGCCCTGGCTGGATACAGGTATCGAATCTGGAATATGTTGTCGTCAGATGTGCCCTGGCTGGATACAGGTATCGAATATGGAAAATGTCTTCAGATGTGCCCTGGCTGGATACAGGTATCGAATCTGGAATGGTTGTCTTCAGATGTGCCCTGGCTGGATACATGTATCGAATCTGGAAAATGTTGTCGTCAGATGTGCACTGGCTGGATACAAGTATCGAATCTGGAAAATGTTGTCGTCAGATGTGCCCTGGCTGGATACAGGTATCGAATCTAGAATTGTCGTCTTCAGATGTGCCCTGGCTGGATACAGGTATCGAATCTGGAATTGTAAAAGGTTGATGGAGATGGCTTTCCTGGCTGGATACAGGGGTTGACCTTCATACTCTTTATGCAGATATGCCCTGGCTAGATACAGGTATCGAATCTATAATCAATCACTCACAGATGTGCCCTGGCTAGATACAGGAATCGAATCTGGATTCGTGATATTTGATAGTAATCATCTTTTGGATTGATCTTTTTCCTGAAAAGGCAAAATATCAATGGTATGCAATGTCATGATGTATGAGATACACGATGTCATGATGCTCAAAATGAGTTAGTGTTGTATGCACTTTGTCATGTATGTAAATAGGATGTATGAAATATGAAACGTCTATGAATGTATTTTCATCTAGGAAAATAAATCCTTGACGACCGGCCAGGGAATCAAATCTTGGGCTGATATTGAAGAGAAGAGTTCTTCGTTTTCGTTGGGGATTGTTGCAAGATAAACCGATAGGAGAAGATGACTCCGTTGGGGCATACACTTGTTGGGGAAATCACTCTGAGGGGAAGTACTCTGTGGGAAGAGATAGTTCGCTGAGGCTTTGATGAGAGCTCCGCTGGGGATTCTGCTGATAAATTATGTCGGAGAATTTGATGAACTCCGCTGGAGATTGTTGAGGTAGCTTGGTCATGTTCTTCAGTTGAACCTACCTTGGTACCTTGGCGGACAAAGCAACTAGACCGCTTGGTCACTTCAAAATTGCCCCATGTTTCTGATGTCACCTGTCATTAATCCTTTGTTTCGTATGTAAACATTTATGATCTAACAATTTAACGTCAAATGCATATATCAAAGATGAACATTGGACGTTCTTTGCAAAACAAAACAAAAAAAGAAAAGCAATGGATAATTTGTCTGAAAAATCGAACTTGTATTGATTTTGAAATTTGCCTGTAAATAGGCGTTTACGTACAGGAGGCTGACGTCCTAGTAAGAGAACGCCGCCGAACAACATAGAGTTTATAAAATTTTGAAAAGGAAACAAAACAGCTATGTGAAAAACTAATCCCACTGGGTAACGACTCTGCTATCGCCGTTATGTCTTCAAGCGTCTCATCATTTTGCCGCTTAGTTGAAGGTGAGGCTGATTGATCGATGCCGAAGTTTGAGCCCTGATAGTTGATGCCGAATTCTGGATGCAAGGTGATCTAATAAGACATAGTATTACGCTTCATCCCTAACTTTTGCCTGGACTGCCCTTTCGGGTTTTCAGTCCACCGGGATACCCATTTTTGCCCAAGCCGCCTTTTCAGGTTTTCGACTTGCCGGGTGTACATATTTTTTCATTTTATCCCTTATTTTTGCCCGAACCCTTTTGGTTCGCCGGGAAGCCCTTATTTTTGCCTAGGTGTGTCAACCTAGCGGGTCCTTAGTTCACGCGTAGTTTCTTTTTACTATGTCTGCATTAGCGGGGTGAGGAAGGTCGTCACCATTCATGGTGGTTAGGATCATGGCTCCTCCTGAGAACACATGTTTAACCACAAATGGCCCTTCGTACGTAGGGGTCCATTTTCCCCTGGGATCACTTTGAGGAAGAATGATGCGCTTGATTACCAAGTCCCCAACTTGATACTCTTGTGGTCGGACTTTCTTGTTAAATGCCCTGATCATCCGTTTCTGATACGTTTGACCATGACAGATGGCAGTGAGTCTCTTTTCGTCAATCAAGTTTAATTGATCAAGTCGAGTCTAGATCCAGTCATCTTCGCTCAAACCTGCATCCTTCATTATCCGGAGAGAGGGTATCCGGACTTCAATCGGCAAGACTGCCTCCATGCCATAGACCAAGGAGAAGGGAGTTGCCCCGGTTGACGTTCTTGCTGAGGTACGGTATCCATGAAGAGCAAACGGTAACATCTCGTGCCAATCTTTATAGGTCATTGTCATCTTCTGCACAATCTTCTTAATATTCTTATTTGCTGCTTCTACAGCCCCATTCATCTTCGGTCGGTAAGGTGAAGAGTTGTGGTGCTGTATTTTGAATTGCACGTAGAGCTTAGTAATCATTTTGTTGTTAAGATTGGTACCATTGTCCGTAATGATCCTTTCAGGTACACCGTATCGACAGATCAGGTTGTGTAGAATGAATCGTGCCACGACGCTCTTGGTTACAGTGGCGTAGGAAGCTGCTTCAATCCACTTTGTGAAGTAATCAATCGCTACCAAGATGAAACGGTGCCCGTTGGATGCCGTAGGTCGGATCTCGCCGATCATATCGATGCCCCACATTGCAAAAGGCCAAGGTGCTGTCAAGATGTTCAGAGGTACCGAAGGAATGTGCACCTTATCCGCGTAGATCTGGCATTTATGACAAGCTCGTGAATGTTGATAACAGTCAGCTTCCATTGTGGACCAGAAATACCCCGCCCGAAGGATTTTCTTTGCCATGGTATGTCCACTGGAATGTGTTCCAAATGTACCTTCATGAAGTTCTGCCATGATCTTTTCTGCTTCAGTCTTATCCACACAATGCAGTAAAGTTGAATCATGGTTTCGCTTGTAGAGAATGCCATTACTGAGAAAGAACTTTGCCGCAAACCTTCTCATAAATTTCCTGTCATTAACAGATGCACCTTCGGGGTATTCTTGAACTTCCAAGTACCTCTTTACTTCATGATACCAGGGTTTCTCTGTTACCTCTTCGGCCTCAAGATCACAGCAATATACAGGTTCATCCAATTTCCAGATAATGATCTGGGGCGCTTCGTTGTCCCACTTGACTTTGAACATAGAAGACATTGTAGCCAGCGCGTCCGCCAACTGATTCTCTTCTCTTGGGAAGTGTACAAAAGTTATCTCTTCGAAGTGGGGAAGTAATGTCAGCACATACTCCTTGTAAGGAATAAGATTTGGGTGTTTCGTATCCCACTCGCCTTTGACCTGATTGATCACGAGAGCGGAATCTCTGAATACACTCAGAAACTTGATCCTTAAGTCAATTGCAGCTTGAAGACCCATGATACATGCCTCATACTCCGCCATGTTGTTGGTGCAGTTAAAACATAGTCGGGCAGTGAGTGGAGTATGAGTGCCTTTAGGGGATATGATCACAGCGCCAATACCATTACCCAAAGTGTTTGAGGCTCCGTCAAAGTGCATAGACCATCGGGATCCTTCCTCAAGTCCTTCATCCAGTCCAGGTACTTCACAATCAGTTACTACCATGATATCTTCGTTCGGAAATTCAAAGTTCAACGACTGGTAATCGTCCACAGGTTGGTGTGCCAAATGGTCTGCCAATACACTTCATTTGATTGCTTTTTGAGTTGTGTATTGGATGTCATATTCTGTCAAGATCATTTGCCATCTTGCTATTCTTCCGGACAGAGCAGGATTTTCGAATATGTACTTGATTGGATCCATTTTTGAAATCAACAGAGTAGTGTGAGTCAACATATATTGTCTCAGCCGGCGAGTAGCCCATACCAGAGCGCAACAAGTTTTCTCGAGCAGTGAGTACCGAGTCTCACAGTCGGTAAACTTTTTTCTCAGGTAATAAATAGCGTGCTCTTTTCAGCCAGACTCGTCATGCTGTCCCAGCACACACCTCATTGAGTTGTCAAGCACTCTCAAGTATAGTATTAGAGGTCTCCCTTCCACTGGTGGCATGAGGATGGATGGTTCTTGGAGATACTCTTTTATCTTTTCAAAAGCGGCCTGACATTCATCATTCCAATGTACTACCTGATCTTTCTTCAGCAGCTTGAAGATTGTTTCACAGGTAGCAGTTAGATGCGAGATGAATCGAGCAATGTAGTTCAGACGTCCTAGAAAGCCTCTGACTTCTTTCTCTGTCTTAGGAACTGGCATCTCTTGAATGGCTTTAACCTTGGCGGGGTCCACTTGAATACCCTTGTCACTTACGACGAAGCCTAGCAACTTTCCAGATCTTACCCCAAAGGTGCACTTATTTGGGTTCAATCTCAGCTTGTACAACTTCAGACGGTCAAACAGCTTCCGTAGATGGTCAAGGTGCTCCTCCTCAGTTTGGGACCTTGCAATCATATCGTCGACGTACACCTCTATCTCGTGATGGATCATATCATGAAATAAAGCAACCATGGCACGTTGGTAGGTTGCCCTAGCATTTTTCAACCCAAAAGGCATGACCTTGTAACAGAAGGTGCCCCACTGAGTAACAAAGGTAGTCTTTTCCATATCTTCAGGGGCCATCTTGATCTGATTATAACCTGAAAAACCATCCATGAAGGAGAACACCTTGTGCTGAGCAGTATTGTCAATAAGAACGTCAATGTGAGGTAGGGGAAGTCATCCTCGGGGCTGGCCCTGTTCAGATCCCTGTAATCAACACACATTCGGACTTTACCATCCTTCTTCGGTACCGGCACCACATTGGCAACCCACTGAGGGTAAGAAGTCACTGCAAGAAAACCGGCGTCAAATTGTTTCATAACCTCGGCTTTGATTTTCTCGGACATCTCTGGACGCATGCGGTGGACCTTCTGTTTTACCGGAGGGCAATCTTCCTTGGTAGGCAAGTGGTGAACCACGATGTCGGCATCCAAACCAGGCATGTCTTCGTAAGACCAAGCAAATATTTCCATGTAGTCATGCAACATCTGAATCAATCGTTGTTTCACACTGAGCTCCAGATTGGCACCAATCTTGACTTCCTTTCTATCTGTCTCAGTACCCAGATTTACCGTTTCCACTGGCTCTTCATGCGGCTGAATGACCCTCTCTTCCTGGAGTAGCAGTCTTGCCAGTTCACCAGGCACTTCGCAATCATCCTCACCTTCGTCTTCGGCTAAGTTGATCGGATTTTCGAAGTCATAACTGGCAGTAGCAGAGTCGTTACCAGTGATATCCAGAGTGGATTGGAACCTGTATAAGTGAGTGTGTGTAAATATAGCTGTTTTGCAATACATAACAAAGAAAGAAAAAGAGCACAAGATTTGAAATGCAACAAACTTCCAATGTTTTGATTAATGATATATGAAAATGTCATACAAAAAGCCCTCACAAATGGAGCCACGGTGCCCCGGGTAGAACATCGCGCTATAAAAGTTTCAACATATTGTTTGTTACAAATAGAAGACAAAAAAGTTCATTACTGAGTGACAAAAGTAATAGGTGTAAAATCTTTTTCCGTCCAGTTGCTTGGTCCATTGTCGGTTGTCGGGTAGATCCAGCTGTCAAATTCCGCTTCCTCTACGTCGTCCTCAATAGCATTCACTCCTGGGTGGGTGATGAATACCGGAGTTTTTCCGATTCTTGCTTTGCGAACAGTCCTCTGAGCCTCTGCAGTGAAGCCCATCCCAAACTTGTTAGTCTTTGGAGTGAAGTCAGGAAGTCGACCCCAGTTTGTGCACTCGCCTTTCTCAATCACAGCCCGGGCATCCTTCAAGGAAGCTATCTTCAAAGGAAAGTCTTCTTCAATCACTGCCTCAGCTGACGCCAATGTTGGAGGTACCTCTTCAAAATCTTGAAAGGGGGTTTCAATAAACTCCCCGTCCATCTTAATATACCGGAATGAATTCAGATGACTAACCATGTATTCTTCCTCCCCCTGCACAGTAACAATCTTCCCTCTGACAGGGTATTTGAGCTTCTGGTGTAGAGTGGAGGTCACAGCCCCCGCTTTGTGAATCCAAGGTCATCCCAGCAAACAGGAATAAGATGGACGAATATCCATCACATAGAATGTTGAGTCAAAGACTTGGGAACCCACACGAATAGGAATGTCTACCTCACCATGCACCATCCTCTTAGAACCGTCGAAGGCTCTAACAATGATGTTACTAGGCTTCAATTCCAGGCCCTCACAATCCAGCCGGTCTAAGGCCTTCTTGGGCAATACATTCAGGGAAGAATCGGTGTCCACCAACATGTGTGCGAGAGTAGTGCCCCTGCATTCTATGGAGACATGCATGGCATCATTGTGGTTCTTTCCCTTTGCGGTAAGATCAGCATCCAAGAAACCCAAACCATTGTTAGCTGTCAAATTGGCCACACAGTCAATGAATTGATCTACAGATGTCTCTTGTGGCACATGGGCCGTCTTCAGAAATGAAATCAGGGCCTTGGCATGGGCCTCTGAGCATAGCAACAATGATAGCATAGAGATCTTTGAGGGGGTATGCCCCAGCTGTTCTACAACGTTGAAATCGCTTTTCTTGATTATCTTAAGAATTTCCTCCATCTCTTGCTGGGAGGCTTCAACAACGGTCGTCTTCGGTGCCTCCGTCCGGGCAGGCAAATCGGTAGCAAATCCTTTGCCCCGAGCATCAGAGGACTCGGCGGCAGGGGTAGACACAGGAACTTGATTTGGAAGGGAAACATGCACACTTGCGGGTGTGATGATAAGAGGTTTTCGGATAACTGGTGGTGCAATGTCAGGCGAGAAGAGCCTGCCACTGCGAGTAACTTTGGCGGGACTAGTGATGTTACTGATACTGGTACCGGTGTTGAACTCCTGCTTCACTCCAAGCACATACACATCTGCCCCATAGTGCCATGGAACAGCCTTGTCAGATTCATAGGGGAGGGGCCCCGGAACAGTAATAATAATGGGTGCAACAAACATGATCTTGACTGGCTTCCTCGGGGGAGCCTTGGTAGGATTGTTGAAAATTGTGACGACAGATACTTCTTCAGCGGGAACAAAAGGAACAGCGGTCTTCTTGAACAGAATCTCTTTGCTATCCATCAAGCTTTGGATGCCTGACTTCAGCAGCGGACAACCGGTAGGGGTAACAGCACACAGGAGGCAACCCTTGCTACAACCCGGAAATAAACCGGCTAGCAACAGGTTCCTCTTAACAGTCAATAGAGGGGTAGCAACATCATCCACCGAAACAACATACAAGTCTTCCTCAACGACATTTACTCCATGCTGGGGCATAGGAGCAGTCACAACATTTGGCCTCTCGGGCGCCTCAAATTGTATTTCCTTGGCATCGATAAGGTCTTGCACCTTATTTCTTAGGGCCCAGCAATCATCTGTAGTATGCCCGGGGCTATCAGAGTGATAAGCGCAACGGGCATTGGGGTTGTATTTTGGAGAAGCTGTATTCACCACCTTCGGAGCTTCTTTGACAGTTACCAGGTTGGTTGACAATAGTTGCGGCAAAATATGAGACAGGGTCATGTTAAGCCGAGTGTACTGCCTTTTGGACCTCTCACCCCTTTGTTGATTATACTGCGGAGGAGCAGCAACAGGCTTTTAAATGACCAATGCATTGACAGCTTGGCGGCGTTCCGGCTTAACTTGTCTTCTAGGACCATAAACCGCACTAGCTTCCTTCTTGAAAGGCTTCTTCTCAGTACTCGCGGAGGCACCTTTATGTATCTTTCCTGACTTGATACCAGCTTCTATCCTTTCTCCAGTCAAGATCAAATCTGTAAACCCAGCGGAAGAATTACCAATCAGATGATTGAAGAATGGACCAGACAGGGTCCCTAGAAACATGTCAACAAGTTCACGGTCAGTCAAAGGAGGCTGCACCCTTCCAGCCAAGTCTCTCCACTTTTGCGCATATTCCTTGAATCCTTCGTCCGTTCCCAGCGACATACCCTGAAGTTGGGTACGTGTGGGAGCGAGGTCAGAATTGTATTGATACTGTCTATAAAACGCAGCAGCCAAGTGCTCCCAGTTTCGGATACTGGCTCCGTCTAACTGATAGAACCATTCAAGTTGAGACCCCGAAAGGCTATCTTGAAAGAAATGGATCCAAAGGTTCTTGTCTGTAGTGTAAGGTTGGATCTTCCTTACATATGATCGGAGATGCAGCTTGGGATAGGAAGCCCCGTCGTACTTTGCAAAGGCATGCACCTTGAACTTGTATGGGATCACCACCCCAGAAGATAAACCTAAATCTCCGAAATCCAACCCCGACACCTTTTGAATCTCCATGGCACTTAAACGGTCCTCTAGTTCTTTGTATCTGTCAGCAGCAGGAGGGTACTGTTCGTCATTGTAATCCGTCTCGTTGTCGGAGACTGCAGGACTAGGAGCCCTTCCCCCTTGGGGACTGTCCTTCTCTGCAGAGGAAGTAGTTGGATCAGCCTCGTTATGGAGTGTATTCCCAAACCTGCGTCTCGTGTTGAACAACGCAGTCCTCTTCTTCTTCTTCTTCTTCTTCTTCAGGAGCAGAGCCTTCAACATTTGTTGACCTTGGGCTAAGCTCATGACCATCTCTTGAAACTGGGCGTTCTGGGCCTGGAGGGAATTGATAGCTTGCTCGGTAGTAGGCTCGGAAGACATGATGATTGAGTGCTGAAATAAACAGCGAAGAAGATTAAGCAACCTGTAGAAGAAGGGTACCTGTTATGCACATGATGCAATGAAATTGGTATGATTTATGTTTTCAAATATAATCGGGATTCCACTTTGTAGACAAAAAGGAAACACACTTCATTAGATTCAAACATTAAATTGTTCAAGAATTGGCCCTTAGGCATTACAAGAATGAAAATACTGAAAAGGAAATAAAAGCTGTAAAAGAAACATCCAAAGCCCATCAGTGCTCCCATGGCCTCCTCTTCTCAGTGCGAATATAGTCATTCAGGGTCCGCTCTTCCTCCAATTGCTTAGTCAGCTTCTGGATCTTCCGTTCCTGTTCGTTGAACTTTTCCCGATAAAAATCCCGTTCGTCCTTTAGCTGCGCCCAAGATCTCTTCAGTGTATCAACATCAGTGGGTATCTGAGGAGGGAGGACAGTTGGAGGCACTCCTTCTTCACCAAGAGATTCAAGAATGACAAGTCTGACAGCTTCATACGGCATACCTAACTTCTGAGCACGGATGCAGACCCATCTGTAATAGGGTTCCATTGGTAGAGAAGTCTTTGGTCCCAACTCATGTGGGTCAGCTTTGTGAATTCTGCCCCAAGCCTTAATGAATCCATGGCGTAGTTCGTCACTGTCTACCTGAAATTCAAAATGGAAGTGAGGAACCAACATCTCATGAGGCCCCGCTCTTCTAGCTCTTCCAAACTGACGGAGAGCTAAACATGGATTATAAGAAATTCCTCCCTGAGTGCCGATCAAGGGAACATTAGGGTATTCTCCATAACAATCAATAACAGCTACCTCATCCAAACCTCTGAGAGTCCAAGTGATGTCGTTATCAGTGAGAGACATTAACCTATGAGCCCAACCCTTTCCTTCTTCATTCTTCAGCACGAACTTAGGAAGGTGCGAAATAAACCACATCACTACATAGGAGCACAACACCATGAAGTTCCCCGTTTTCGGGAAGTACGAGCATAGAGTTGTTGCAGGATATCACCCAAAAGAGTGGGTACAGGATTCCGAGACATGAAGATCCTTATGGCATAGATACTGATAAAGGTGTCAGGATTTGGAAACAACACCAGACCATAGATTAAAAGAGCCAGGATGTCTTCGTACGCCTTGAAGTCTAAGTCATTCCAGAAATCATTAGCTTTGCCAACCAGAAACTTAACCAAAAAGCCCTTAACTCCACTTCTAGTTTCCCAGTTAGCCATTACCTCCTCTTTGGTCAAGGGAAGGACTGCAGCAATCTCTTCAGGCCTAAGAGTCTTCTCCCAACCAGTGAATGGAGTTTGCTCCAAAACAGGGATACCTAGCAAGTCAGAGAATTCTTCCAGGGTAGGGACCAGCTGGAAGTCTTGAAAGGTGAAGCAATGATACATGGGATCATAAAACTGGGTCAGGACACTTATCAGTTGTTGGTCCCACTTTGAAGTGATCAAACCGAGGAGAGAACCATGCCTCCTGATGAAGGAAGTAGTGTTTGGAATCCTACCAACCAATTCCTTGAGCAAAGTTGGTGGTTGAACAAAGTTGAGCCGGATAGTATTCCTACGCACGGGCATCATGATATCCTACAAAACAGAGCAAAGATGAAACCCTCTTGTCTTTGAAATGGGTCAGTCCTTATACAGGATGCATGCAATGGTATGATGGTATGATGCTACACACCACAAGTATTCACAATGATAAGGCACACAAGTCACACAAGACAACCCTTAGGTTTTAGGCCAGCATGTAGTTTAGGTATTACCCTCTTTTAGTTCCGTTGGTTAAAACCTGTCCTATCAAAAGTAACCGGGTTCTAGAGGATCTCAAATCCTTGACTACCCTCAATCGGTCATAACTCCAGCATCGCAATCTTTTCTTGCGTCCATAACCATCGCGAGAGTTTAGCCTCAATGAGTGTAGCATACTGCTACTGTTCTATGGCCAAGTTTGGTCAATTTAGGGTTCTAAGGTCGGTTGGTGTTTGATGACTCCTTAGAAGACCCATATTCTCCTCGTTGCAACACAAGGGATATTGGTACAGACTAAGGCGCCACACCAACGTAGCCACTGCTTCACCCTTTTCAGTCTACGCCGGGTAGGTCTCTCACAGATTATGCTACCTAAAAAGGTTTCCCCCAGATCCGGGTTAGGATCTATGAAACTCCGATGCAAAGCCCACAAATGTAAAAGCAAACAAAGCAACCAATTGAAAACAAAGGTGATCTAAACCCTAAGGTACCCCACTTATCAACATAATCCCCACCAGAGTCGCCAGTTCTGTGATACGGTGGGAGAACTGACTTGAGTTTTGCGTTTGTATTCGCACTTGTTCGGTTGAGCAAGAGTCGCCACCGACTTTTTATTTTATCCTAAAGGAAAGGTTAAAAAGCACAGCAAAAACCTTTTGAGATATTTCGTGGGTTCGGGGGGTAGATTATGAAAAGGGAAGGTATTAGCACCCTTTTCATCCATGGTTATCCATGGGCTCTTAGTTACTTGGTTTTTTTAGATCACTTGCCTTGATTGCTTGAAATTGTGGTGTATGTGTGTGTTTTGAAAATGTTTTTTGAAATAGACGCCTTTGTTTCGGCAACCGTCGTAATTGACTCGTGTTTGAGTGTTTTACAAAAGTGTGTATCTTTTCGAAAAGATGTTTCAAATGTTTTTGAGAGTTTGTTTTGAAAGTGTTTGTGAGGTGTGGTTTTTGAAAAGGAGGCAAGTGTTTTTGCAAGTTGATCTCAAGTAACTAAGAGTTTTGTCTACCCCTATTGTACTCAAAGGTTTTCTCTATGTTTTCAACCCCTTTTAACAATTTTGTTCCACCATTGAATTTGGTGGACAATCTTGCGTTTAGGAAGTTCAACGGGACGGGCACGGGTCATCGTATGGACCATGAATGCAATGGTGCCAAGTGTCTTTGGCAATTTGCTTGAAGGGGCTATGATCATTCCGTTTTAGGCAACTTTCGAAAGCGTCATCGAGGGACTTATGATCATTTGAATTTGTTTTGCCAAAGAAACTCGACGTGCAAGCATGGCCCATTTTGGAAGGCAACATGTGGGATTACCCTAGGGGGTGCAAGTGTGATTGTGTATTGATTTCATGTATTTGTCTTGTATTAGGTTATCTAGCGTTCAATTTTATGTACATACAAACCCTAGGTCTAACCATGGTATAATTCGAAAGCGATAAATTACGAGAATTTTAAAATCTACGCTATTACAAACAGTATCCGGGAGTGGGGGTACAAATTCACAAAAGGGGATGAGACTTAAATAATTACAACCAAATTGAATCGCGATCAAATGTAATCAATGTATAGCAAAGTATAGCAAATGTATAATGCATCAAATGTAAAATGTATTGTGTAAGTGTATGTGTATGAGAATTGTTTACAAGTTGCGAAATGTGAATTTAATAAGAAAATTAAATATCGGTTATTTATCAAGTATTGTTATCCGCTTTTGATTTAAATTTGTATTTTTATATTTTTTGTTTAATATGTACAAAAAGGTATTTTAAAAGAAAGACAAAAAATGTTTTTAAATTCTATTCTTTATGGTGTTAAGATAAATATATTTTAATTAATTATGTACAAACAATATGTTTTAAGAAAAAAGAAAAAAAGAAAAGAATGTTTTTAAGTTTTAACTAGATTATGTAATACCGTTTTATGTACAAATTAATTTTAAGAAAAGAGAAATATTTAACTTAAAAAAATTGTTTTTATGTATTACTATTTCTATATACAAAACTTTTTAGTTAAAAGAAAATGCAAACTAAAAAAAAACCTACTTCTTATGTATCTTTTTATAAATATTTTAAATTAATTTTACATTAAAAATAGAAAGAGTTTTAAAAAAAAGTGTTAAGTTTAAATAAGAAAAAAAAAAGTTAAGTTATGTGCAAAGGAAGATGGGCCAAGGGGGATAAATGGCCCAATCAGAATGGATATGGGGGGGGGGGTGCGAATTGGGAAAACGCTTGGGCTTCAGCATAGAAACGGGTTAGGCCCAGCATCTTAACAAATTTCTTAGGGTTGTGAGTTTTGTTTCATTAGGGAAACGGCTAGGGTTTGCAAAACAGAGGCGCGGCGCCCTTCTTCTTCGTCTTCACTTCGTATTCCTCGCGTTTTCATCTCTGAGCTTCTTTCTCCTTCTGGCCACCGGTACCACCATCTTTCCTCTTCCTTCCATGGAGCATCCAAGCAACAGTTAACAGGTAATTTCGTGTTTCAATCTTGCTTAAGGTTTTCGTTTTGCATGTTATGATTTCATATTCTAATGTTGTGCTTATTATCGTGTTTCTGTTGAGGTATGAAAAGGAAAGGAGGAAAATGGTACTACCTCTTGGAGACGGAGGAGGAAAGGGTTGAGAGGTGCTGTGGCGGCCAAGACGGCGGAGGAAACGGTGACGCACGTTAGTTTTGAATCCTGGTTTGTGTATTCTTTGGCCCTTTGTTGGTTTGATGATGATAACGGACTGAGAACCTTTTTAATTTCACTTTTATTCTTCTGACTGTCTTGATGCCTCGCCTTTGCTTATGTTTGCTTCTTTATCTCTTCTTCCTCTTTGTTGCTTTGGTGATGATGATGAACTGAAAACCTCTTTGATATATTTTTCTCTTCTTCTATTTTTGCTTCGCTTTTTGTATGCTTTGTGAATGATGCCTGGAAAATGCTGAGTCTTTGCCCAATGATGAAGTTTTCTGAGGGCCCTTGTGATGTTTGACACTGTGATTGCTTTCTAAGTTGGTGACGGCTTATGTTTTGTGTGGTTTGGGATAGTTTGGGTTGTCTTGGAATGAGGGTTTATGGCTTTACTGGTTTGGATTTTTTGTTGGTGAAAATCCCTATGATGAACTCCTTGAGTTCTGAGGGTTTGGTGGCTTGACGGATGAAGGTTTTGCTTGAATGTTTAAACAGGTTCTTTGATGGTTAATGAGGGTTTAAGGCTTTACTGGTTTAGATTGTTTGGATATGGCTTTGGCTTACTGGTTTTCAGGTTTGACAGGTTGATGGTTTGTCTGTTTTGGATATGGCTTTGGCTTACTGGTTTTCAGGTTTGACAGGTTGATGGTTTGTTGGTGATGGCTTATGCAGATTCGTGCTTTTTTGACAGGGGGTAAGGTTTTTGGGAGGCTATGCTTCAGGTTAGGCTTAGCAGGTTGTGTGTTTTCTGGTTTTTACTTGGCATGGCTGTTAGTTTAAGGTTATGCTACAGGTTGTTGAGGCTAAGGGCTTGATGATAGTCTTGGCTGTTTTTTGTTCTTCTTCTTTGACAGTTTGTGTTTTTGGAGGTTTAAATCAGGTTTTTGTGTTTGGGCTTGTGCTGAACTGTGTGATAGGCTCTTGGGCGCGAGGCCTTTTGAATGTTTTTGATTTTTGATATCTTTTCCTTGGTCAAACTGATGGGCATACTTGCAAGGTTTTAATGTGGAAAAATTATTCTGTTACTTTTTATTGACAGTTTTGTTTGCATTCTAATTCCTTCATACTTCTGCCTTCTGCTTCACTGTTTTATTGCAGTTTCTGTGTTTATATTTCTTTATGCCTAAAGCCAAAAACCAGTAAGCCTACACTTCTCCTCTCTTCTTCTCTCTCCTGACAAATTTTAAACATTCTATATGGTTTACATTTGTCTTTTTCTGAAAAAGCAAATGGCGGAAAATGATGAAATGGAAATAGGTTGCTTGCATAAGTAGCTTAGTCCTGCATATTTTATCTCTTGTCCATATTGCCTGCTTCTTTTGTGACAGTTTTGGCATCTTGGGTATTTTGATATCTTGAGATATCCTTTGGCAGCTTGTTGACTTTGGACTTAAACTTGCATATGCTGTCTTGCTTTGAACTATGCAGTTTCTTTTGACAAACTTTGAATTGTGCAATTTTTACTTTGTGCATTCATTTGTAGTTGCAAGCATTCCATCCTTCTTTGTGAACCGGGAGAAATCCCGTGATTTGCAAAGAGGGTAAAACTGATTTCGGCCGTTTGCTTTTAATGATGACCCAAACTTTAATTGTCTGGTTTTTAAATATTTATCTGCTTCTGACTTCTTTTTCTTTCCTTTGCAGATAAAAATTAAATGGAGAGGAATAGCAAAAGATGGATAATGAAGAGTTGAAGACTTAGAAAAATATTAGGATAGTTTTATTTAAATTTGAATAAATGTAATATCATTATTATAAATACTTTGTAAATAAATACTCGTATTTAAATAACAATTGTAACAAATATTTAAAAATGAAATAAAAATTCCTTTCATCCAATTAATTCTTTTCTTCCTCTTTTCAATTGCTTACTTTATTATTTATAATTCTTTAAATTAACATAATTGAAAATAAATTCCAACTATTTAATCTTAGAATAATAAATAATTAAACAAACATTGTCTCAGCATTGATCAATTAATAAACTTGGTACTTCCAACATCCAAAGCAAAGCAACAGTCAATCACAACAATTGCCTAGACGTGTTTTCCTTTTACTGATTTTAACCAAACATTGCAAATACAATCCAAATGCATCTTTTCACTGATTAAATCCAGCAAACGCAAATTCAAACCCAATGTCTCTTTTCATTGATTTAGTCAAACCCTGTGAGTTTAATCCAAATGTTTCAATCCATATTTCAGAATAGCTTGACAAACACCGTAGAATTAAATCTTTCTGAAGAACCGCACATAAAAACCCTAATTCCTGGTTAAATGCCAAAGAAACGTTCGCCTGATCAAAGTTGAGCCAAAATCAACCAAAACCCTAAGTGACTGTAAGAACTGTTCTAGAGCCATGAAAATCAATGAACACCCTAATTTTTGTCTGACTGGCGAGAAAAGTCTGTTTGACCGATTCTTGAGCCAGTTTGAAAAAATCAGGAAACGCCTGAAGCTGTGATTTCTTGAGGAAAAATGCGAGGGCAAATTTTGGGGTACAACAGGCGGCTTAGGCAAAAAGGAGCGTCTCGGTAGGCCGAAAACCCGAAAGGGAGGTCTAGGCAAAAATTAGAGACATAAACAGAATAAATTTCCCGTTAAGCTGAAAACCCGCAAGGGCAGCTTAGGCAAAAGTTAGGGATTTTTCTTGGCAAGTAACTACGTCAGACAAGACTTGATCGTTGAAGCAACAATCTTCTCGGATCCTCACCATATTTCAACAAAAGCTGCTGCTCAGGATGTCAAAAGTTGTTAGGGGGAATGGTGGTCATTGTATCTCAATGTATCTTTTCTATTATATATTACCATTTCCCAAACTTTGTAATCATCCATGGAGTCTTGCCATTCGCAGACTACCATTTTATGAATGAAATTCGAGCTTTTACTCAATTCTTTATGTTCTTATTTTATTTAGCTTGCAAAGAATCCATTTATTACTGATACTAATTGTTAAAGCTAAAAGATTAAAAAGAAAAATTAACTTTTAAAGAAAAAGGAGATCTTCACAATTCAATTTACTTTGGGATTTGTGATGAAACAACGACAACAATAATGGTGTCCCAAGAATGAACAAACTACGTTTGTTTTAAGAAGATTTACTTCCTTCATGAAGGTTTTTCTCAGGTCATTTTGCTGGTATGTGCGCAATCTTTGTGTGTTTCTCAGATGGCTAAAGACGATACCAGTGGGTGTAAGGTACAATATTGGGTTTGTGAATCCATTATCCCCAGCCAAGTCTTGGTTCGCTTTTGATTTTAGGTTTGCATGGTCAGAAGCCTCCGTCCCAAATTCCCCAGCGAAGTTTTCCCTCATATGATGAAAGGTTTTATTCCCTTGGTGTGCTAAGATATCGCTCTTTTTGCAGTATTGGCATTAGTGTTGACTTCTTGATTCCCCAGGAAGGCTATACCAGGGCATCTTTTGTTGGAATAGGTTTGTATGATATGAAGACTCAATCCAATATTCTCCAGTGAAGGCCTCGTTTATTTGATATAAGTCCTTTCTCCCCAAAGAAGTTGGTGCAATAATTACTCTCGAAGAACACGTATCTCCGGTTTCCCCAGTGAAGAACGTATCTTGGTTTCCCTTCGATGATGTGGTGTCGACCTCCCCAATGAAGTCAGCATGGAGTCCCCGGTAGATGTCTCGATGATAAAGCATTGTCTCCCTTAGTGAAGTCTGTATGTTTTTCCTCCTTCAAAGTGGGTCTGAATCCCCCAGTGAGGTTTCGTTGTTTCGGCGTCAGTCTGCTTTATTTGAGGCTGATCTTGCAATCTCCAGTAGGCATGTTGCTTTTGGAAAAATGGTTTCTTCGATGAAACCGGAAGAAAGATGTTCTATCCTGGTATGTTTTTGATTTAGCTACATCCGGATTATGTTTATCCTCAGTGAAGTTAGGACAGGCAATAGGTTTGGTTTCCGCAGTTGCTTTTACCTTTCTTGGATTGATCTTTTTGGTTGAAGTTTAGCCTAATGTTATTAGTACCTGAAGCAGTTTTGTTTGTTTATACTGATTATGTATCCTTTTACCAGCATATGCACGATATCACTCATACATTCATACATACATCATGCATTGCCAAATATCATTTTTCATTTACATTGTGTTCTAACCTTCCTGCAGTGCTCCTTGCTTAGGTGGATTTGGTTTTCCCTCTTGAGTTTATTTCTCAAAGGAGGTATCTGCATTGGCCGTCTTGCTCCAGTTTATTTCTGATTTGGATCTATGATCCCCCGACAATATTATTTACTTTGGATTTATGAGAACTTTGAGTTTTGGTTTGTGCATTTATTTTGCACGAGAAGACTTTATCCCCTCAGCAGGAATATCGTGGAATTTCCCCAAGAAGTCATATCTCTTTCCCCAGGAAGTCATATCTCTTTCCCCAGGAAGCCATATTTGTATCCCCAGAAAGTCATTTCTTTTTTGCAATCCTCCGTGACCATAAATAGCAAGCCTATTTATTTGAGACAACTTACATATTACCCTTTCCAGGCAGAATGCCTTGGTTAAAGAAGAAGTTGAGACCCGTTCTAGGTAAAACGCCAGAATTTGGGGATAACTTGATATTTTCCCCTTCTACCTTCAGTGAACGTTGGTAGTACATCGACAGTGAACTTCGATGTTTGTTATCTTTTTGCTATCATCAGTGAATGTTGATAGTTCATCGTCAGTGAACGGAGGTGATATGATATTCTCTCTTTCTACCTTCAGTGAACGTTGGTAGTACATCAGCAGTGAACGTTGGTGTTTGTTATCTTTTTGCTATCATCGGTGAACGTTGATAGTTCATCATCAGTGAATGGAGGTGATATGATATATTCTCTTTCTACCTTCAGTGAACGTTGGTAGTACATCGGCAGTGAAAGTCGGTGTTTATTATCTTTTTTCTATCATTAGTGAACGTTGATAGTTCATCGTCAGTGAATGGCGGTGGTATGATATTTTCTCCTTCTACCTTTAGTGAATGTTAGTAGTACATCGGCAGTGAACATTGGTGTTTTTTATCTTTTTGCTATCATCAGTGAACATTGATAGTTCATCGTCAGTGAACGGCGGTGGTATGATATTCTATTTCTACCTTCAGTGAATGTTGGTAGTACATCGGCAGTGAACGTCGGTGTTTGTTATCTTTTTTCTATCTTCAGTGAACGTTGATAGTTCATCGTCAGTGAATGGCGGTGGTATGATATTTTCTCTTTCTACCTTCAGTGAACATTGGTAGTACATCGGCAGTGAACATCGGTGTTTGTTATCTTTTTGCTATCATCAGTGAATGTTGATAGTTCATCGTCAATGAACGGCGGTGATATGATATTCTCTCTTTCTACCTTCAGTGAACGTTGGTAGTACATCGGTAGTGAACGTTGGTGTTTATTATCTTTTTGCTATCTTCAGTGAACATTGATAGTTCATCGTCAGTGAACGGCGGTGATATGATATTTTCTCTTTCTACCTTCAGTGAACGTTGGTAGTACATCGGCAGTGAACGTCGGTGTTTGTTATCTTTTTTCTATCTTCAGTGAATGTTGATAGTTCATCGTCAGTGAATGGTGGTGGTATGATATTCTCTCTTTCTACCTTCAGTGAACGTTGGTAGTACATCGGCAGTGAACGTCGGTGTTTGTTATCTTTTTGCTATCTTCAGTGAACGTTGATAGTTCATCGTCAATGAACGGCGGTGATATGATATTTTTTCTTTTCTACCTTCAATTATTGAGTTGGTAGTTTACCGTCATCTGTGAGTCGATATCTATTTTTTTCTCTTCTACCTCCAACTATTGAGCTGGTAGTTTATCGTCACCTGTGAGCCGATATCTTATTACTTTTCTACCTCCATCTATTGAGTTGGTAGTTCACAGTTATCCGTCGATGCTTTTTATCCTCCTCTCTGATTCTATTCCTTTGGTCCATCAGTGATTTATTTTCCTGGTGTGGTTGCTCCTTTGTTTCTTCATTTTTGTGGCATCCCCAGTGATACCTTTGCGTCTCTTTTGTTCTGTTCATATGCATTCACAATCATAAGCATTGCATGGCATCTTAGAGACAAAAATAGGGTTTGTTTTATATTTAAGTATCTTCAATCGCGTCGACACGAAGATTTTTAACCTTCGTATCTTCGGATTAAAGACACTTAAATAAGGGCAGCTGTTGTACCCCAATTTTTGCCCCTAAGATTCCTCTATCATATCATATCAACTCGATTATAACAAGATCACATCAGGGTTGGTTCTTCCTATTTTTCTATCTCCTATCTTTAAGTTTTCTCTTGAGGAATCTCCAAGCACCTTAGTTGTGTATTTTGTATATGTGTTGTTGACTAACTTCTTATCAAAATACAAAAAATATTTGTCTGTCTTTGCATATTTGTGTTTTGTAGGTACCAAGTCGAAGCATCTGACAAATAAGGATTTCCGGTATTATTCTCCTAAAATCTCTATTTTGCAAAAGAAAATTAACAAAAATTCATTTTTTCACTGATGCAATCGATTGCTCTTAGAGTGCAATCGATTGCACATAGTGAATTTTGCGCCATTTTTGAAAAAATACATTGTGCAAATCGATTTGCACTATAGTGCAATCGATTGCACAGCGTGAAAATTTGAAAAAAAATCAGCAATTTTAAACTTGTCAAATTTTGGCTCCAGTTTTTCTTCATTTTTGAAAGATGTATCATTAATTCAAATTTTAGTGCCAATCTTTCATTTTTAAAAAGAATTATCATTAATTCAAATTTTGGCTCTAATATTTGAAAGAGTTATCATTAATTCAAATTTTGGCTCCAAGAATTAATTACCAAATTAGCACTAATCCCAATCCAAAAACTCTATAAATAGAGCCCTCATTTCATTCAAATTTCAAGCTTTTGATAGCCAAATTTGACTTGCTAAAAAATCTCTCAATTCTCTCCATCTACCAAATTCACTCAAAGCTCCATTTTCAAAAATTTAGTAAGCTTTGCATTGAAGCTTACTAATCTTTGAGCTAAACCTTCATCCAAACACTTTTTCTCCATCAATTCTCTACATCCAAGCTTGGTCAATTGATTCTTGTGGTTGAATTGAAGCAAATTCTTGAAGTTGTTTTGATAATTCTCTAGATCTACCTTTGGTAAGTTGGATAATTCATCTTTCACAATGTGATCTCTTATTGATCTTTGGGTTCGATTCTTTGAGCATTATTTTGTGATTCCAATGGTGTTATTTTCTCATAATTTGATGGAATTTTCGTGCTCAATTGGATCCATGATCATAAGGTGTTTGATGGAAAGTTTGAACAAGAAATTGGCCTTTTAAAATGTTGTTTTTGCTACTGTAACAGTGTGCAATCGATTGCAGTAACTGTGCAATCGATTGCACATAAGCAATTTTGCACAAAGTTTTTACAACTGTACTATGTAAATCGATTTACACAGTAGTGCAATCGATTTACACAGGGACAAAATGTATTTTTTGCCTTGTTTGGGGGAAGCTTTGATCCAAAATGATTTTTCTACTCACTCCTTTTGATTGTTGGTTTTGATTACAATTTTAAATGTCCAATTTGTATTTAAACTCAATGGACTTTGTGATGTAGATGAAGTTGGATAAATGTTCATCAATTCAAATCTACCTAAGGGTGAATTATTTAATTCATTTTTGGTGCTTTTGATTAATGATATTTTTAGTGCTTTAATCCATCTAGAGGAGTGGTTGAATTTAAAGATGAAAGAATTTTTAAATGGTGATCCAAATTAGCTTATCATTCCCCTCCCTCTTCATCTTATCCCTTTCTTTTTTTAATTGTGCTACATGTTAAGGGATGGTGATCTCTATATCATTTATCCAAACATGAAGTACATAGATTGCTATTGACCGACCTCAAAATAGGTGCGACTTCTATATAAGTCCACTTACGATTTCTTAACATAGCGCTAAATTTTGTCCCGATTCGAATAAATGATCATTCGTGGCCCAAACTTATGATTGCAAGCCCAAGTATGTTTATTTGATCTCTTTGATCCAATAACCTTGAGATTCATTGTGTGGAGGCTTTGGTTCTACCAATCCTCTAATGGATCTACAACACCTTTGGTCAATGCGGATCACTTAAACATCGTTGATCATTAAATGTTACTTTTGAGGATTCCAAATGGATGATATACTTGACAAAAAGCAAATTCAACTTGTTGTGTAGAGGCTTTGGTTCTACCAATCCTCTAATGAGTTCCAAATGCAAGTTTCAATATGGTCATCCAACTAACCACTAATTTCTAACAATTAACTTTACTTTATGCTTTTATTTTTTATGATTTATGTACCATTTACTTTATGTACCATTTACATTTCATGATATTTTCATCTTTGCTCACTTGAGTATTTACTTTTATGTCATTTTTATTTTGCTCACTTGAGCTTTTCTTTTCCTTTTAAAGACACCTAATAATCAACATGAACCATAAAAATCTTTAATGATACTTGGACTACTTGGTTACTATCCTTGGCATTATGGAGCGACGGACTTCTTGGACTTAGGATTAGAGACTTTGGCCTATTTTGGAGACCTTGTGACCTTTATTTGATATCTTGTATGAAGTTCTTGAGGTTTACCTCAAGACATTGGGTTGTTTGTTTGTTTTGTATGCAGGTTATTGTGATTACATACTTTGTTTGTAATCTAGAATTCACCCGTATACAGCCGTTACTCTGCCCAATTTTTGCGAAGAATTAATATATTTGAAGTTTGGTTCTCTCAAGAGGTCTAGTATCTTTGCTTGCTTGGTTTCAATCCGAAGAATGAGAATTCTATATTGACTCATAATGTCAAGTATTGGCTTCTTGTTGGTTAGATGGTTCTTATCCCTAACTTTTATCTTATGCTTTAGGATAGTCTCTTCATCTCCTCCCATCTTCTTTAATTTCAAAAATCTTCTCCCTCCTTTTGAAAACTCTTCTTGTTTTGAAACTTGAACCATTTTCATAATAAACTTGGACTTATGTCCATGCATTTTCAAAATATTTTCATAAATAAACTTCAATCAATTTAATAATACCTTGACATTTTTGTGAGAAGACTAAAAGTCAATCAATCTCATTTCAAACAATTTTGCCACTTTGGCTTTTATCTTTAAACTTTTCTCAAAAGATTGGAATCTTGTCAATCCTTGTAGTGATGCAAACAACTATACTTCTACAATATGTATTGAAGAGAGATATTTTCCACTTGGGTGTTGAGTAAGGCGTTGTTGATTTTAAAATCCAAGCCATATCCTCCACTTTGAGATGATGCAAATTCTCCTTTCTCATGATTGTGGGTAGTAAGTATGTTTTCCATACGGACAATGACGATGATGTTTTATCTTATAAAATTAACCAACACACTTGTGCTTTAAATTTTTAAAAGATGAACTACGTGTACCCTGATCCCCTATTGCACGAAAGGTGGTACGTAGGCACTAAAGGTTCGCAACCGCGGCAGGTGCAAAAATCATTAAAAAAAATATTTCTTTTCTCACTTCCACCATCCATTTTATATACCACACATTTTTATAGCCAAAATATACAGATTTTACAAAGAGGTTTATACGGAGTACCATAGATGTTTAGGGTGCTAATACCTTCCCTTTGCATAACCAACCCCATTACCTAGAATCTTTCCCCCTCTTTTTGGGTTATTCTCTCTTTTCCCATTCCTTTTGAAACAATAAAGCGTGGTGGCGATTTTTATTTTGATTTGTATAAAGTCTAGTCAATCTAATGGCTTAGTCTTGAATATTTCTACCGCTACACAACCAACAATAGATTCTTCTTAACTGTCATCAAAGGAGTAGAAACTTCATCCACGGAGGTCACAAATAAATCATCGTCTATAGCATTTACTCCATGACCGTGTTTGGGCATGGGAGTAGTTATAACGTTGGGCTTTTCTGGAGCGTCAAACTCAATCTCTTTAGCTTCGATCAAATCTTTCACATTATTATTCAAGGCCCAACAATTGTTTGTATCATGACCTGGGCCATCAGAGTGATAGGCGCAGCGGGCATTCGGGTTATATAGCAGAGATGTGGTGTTGGGATTCTTAGGGGCTTCCCTCAGAGTTACTAGGTTGGTCTTCAATAACTATGGTAGAATTTGAGACAAGGTCATATTGAGCCGAATGTGATGTCTTTATGGTCTCTCCATTCTTTGCTGATTGTTGCGTTGTGGAGAAACAATGGGTCTTCATATCACTACCGCATTCATCGCTTAACGGTGTTCAGGTCTTCTTTGGATCCTCGAGCCATATACTGCACTAGCTTCTTTCTTACCGGTGAAAGGTTTCTTTACTGCACTTGATGAAGTATCCTTCTGTATCTTACCACTTCGGGTACCAGCTTCTACTCTCTCCCCAGTCAAAATTAACTCAGTAAACCCAGATGATGAACTACCGATCAGATAATTGAAAAACGAACCAGATAGCGTCCCCAGAAACATGTCAACCAACTCCCTATCAGACAAAGGGGGTTGGACTCTTCCAGCCAAATCTCTCCACTTTTGAGCATAGTCCTTAAAACCTTCGCTTGCACCCATAGACATACCCTGAAGCTGAGTACGAGTGGGAGCAAGGTCAGCGTTATATTGATACTGCTTGTAAAAAGCAGCAACAAGGTCTTCCCAGTTTCGGACGTTAGCTCTTTCCAATTGATAAAACCATTCAAGCTAAGTCCCTGACAGACTATCTTGAAATAAATGTACCCACAAATTTCTATCAGCAGTGTGGGGTTGAATTTTCCGGACATACGAGCGGAGATGGAGTTTAGGACAGGATACTCCATCGTACTTAGAAAAAACCGGATCTTTGAACTTATGAGGGATCACCACTCCCGATACCAATCCCAGCTCTCCGAAATCTAGACCAGGGATCCTCTGAATCTCCATAGCACTCAGATGGTCTTCTAGTTGTTTGTACCTATCCTCAACAGGAGGATATTGCTCTTCATCATAATCAGTGTCATCATCAGAAATGGCAAGACTGGGGCCTTTCTCTTCTTCTTGGTTCTCCCCTTCCTTGGATGAAAGGGACAGATCAGCTTGCTGTTTCAACCTATCCCCAAACCTTTTGCCCATACTCAGAGGAACAACCTTCTTCTTCTTCTCTTTCTCTTTCATAATGAGAGCATTTAAATCCTCTTGCCCTTTAGCCAAGCTCAAGAGCATCACTTGGAATTGGGCATTTTGTGTCTGAAGATCTTTGATAGCTTGATCAGAAGACATCTCATGCTGAAATAAACAAAGAAGAAGATGAGAAACCTGTAATGGTACCTGTAATGGCGTGCATGATAATGGGATGCGTATGTAATGATTTCAAAGGCTTTCGGAGATTTAAATTTGAAAAACAAAAATAAAACAAACTTTATTAGATTAACTTGTAAAAATGTTCAACAATGCCTTTAAGGCGTTACAAAGAAATAAATGGAAAACAAATCTAAACTAGAAAAAGCAAAATCAGAAATCCCATGGACGCTTCCCCTTCGTGCTGACATAGTCATTGATCGTTCTTTCATTCTCGAGTTGCCCGGTGAGCTTCAAGATCTTCCTTTATTGCTCATGATACTTTTCCCGGTAGGTATTCCTCTCCTCTTTCAGTTGAATCCAAGATCTCTTCAATTCCACAAGATCAGTGGGCATGTAGGGATAAAGGACTGTATAAGGAATGCCCTCTTCATTGTTAGGCTCCACAATCACTGGCAACACAGCTTCATAAGGCATCCCAAGCTTCTGACCACGAGCTCGGACCCACTGGAGATAAGGTTGCATAGGGAGAGAGGTCTTTGGTCCCAACTCTTAGGGATAAGATCTGTTCACCATGCCTCAAGCTCGTAAGAACCTTCGGCGGTGCTCGTCAACGTCTTCCTTATAGTCAAAGGAAATATCTGCGAGAAGTAAATCGTGAGGACCGTCTCTCCGAGCACGACCAAACTGTCATAAAGCTAGGGAGGGATTGTAGGTTATAACCCCTATGATTCTAAGCAACGGGACATTAGGGTATCCCCCACATCGATCAATGACAGCAGTGCTTTCCATAGCCATGGAACTCCAAAGAATGTCTATATGGGAAAGTGACATCAACCTGTAAGACCATCCTAAACCTTCTTCATTCTTCAACACATATTTTGAGAGGTGCGAAATAAACCACCTTGACAGTAGCGGCATAAAACACATAAGAGTCCCTCTTCTTCGCACAGTACGAGTATATAGGGCATGCAGGATATCACCAAGTAGAGTAGGCACTGGATTGCGAGACAGGAAGATCTTAACCGCATTCACATCTACAAATGAATCTAGACTCCGGAAGAGAACCAAACCATAGATAAGGAGAGCCAAGATGTCTTTGAAAGCCCAGAAATCCAAGTTTTCCCAGAATAACTGAGCTTGATCCATCAGAAACTTGGCTAAGAAACCTTCAACCCCGCTTCGTGTCTCCCAATCGGATACTACATCAGCCCGTTTCAGATGTAGAGCTGAAGCAATTTCTTCTGGTCTAGGAGTCTCTTCCAAACCTGTGAAGGGCATCTGCTCAAGGATAGATAGGCCCAATAAGTGCGAGAACTCTTCCAAAGTGGGAACTAGCTGATAATCTGGAAAAGTGAAACAATGATGCACAAGATCGAAGAACTGGAAAAGCACACTCATCATCTGTTCATTAAACTATGAGGTAACCAAACTAAGAAGCTGACCATGTCTTTTAATGAACGAAGAAGTCTCGGAAACTTTTGAGGCTAACTCTTTGAGTTGAACAGGTATTTGCATAAAGCTAACTCAGATGGTGTTTCTGCGCATGGAAGCCATAATCTGCAAAAAAGAACAAAGATAAATCCCCTCGGTCTTTGAAATGGTTATTATAATGAAGTATGCATGCTATGTTATGATGCATGATGTCATGGTAAAACAAACAACAGGTATAGCAGATAACAGACGTGGCAAAGGCAAACAAGTCACACAATAGCCCTTAAGTTTAAGGGTTGCATAAGGTCAAAGGTATTACCCTCTTGAAGTTCAGTTGGTTTCAACCTGTCCTAGCAATAGTAACCAGGTTCTAGAGGCTCTCAATATCACTGATCATCCTCTATCGGTCATGGTTTCAGATCACGCAATCTTTTCTTGCGGATGGAACTATCTCGAGAGTATGGTCTCAATGAGTGTAGCATCGAGTATCAACCAGTTCTCAGCTTTACACCGAAGCCGTCTATCTCACTACTTCCTAATGGCCAAGTTGGTCGATTAAGGGTTCTAAGGTCAGTTGATTCTTAACGACACACATAGCGGCCCCGTATTCTCCTCGTTTCTCCAAAAGGGATACCGGTACCAACCAATGTGCCACATCAATGTAGCCACTGCTTCAACCGTATCGGTCTATGTCGTACAGTTCCCTCACAGTTTATTGCTACTTACCTAAAAGGTGTCCCCAGATCCGGGTTAGGATCTATAGTAACTCCCAATACGGAACCTTTAAAAGTAAAGCAACCAAAACAAACAAGAGAAGCAATTTATGATGAACTAATCCTAAGGTATACCCCACTTATAAATTCCCAAGCAGAGTCTCTAGTTCAGTGATGCGGTGGCAGAACCGGACTGTTTTGAAAAAAATGCTGGTTTGTGTTTTGCGTTTGTGTTCGAAAAATGTCACGGTAAGAAAGAGTTGCCACCGACTTTTATTTTATCCAACTGGAAAGGAAAAAAGCACAGAAAAATTCCTTTTTCGAGATTTTGAGTACGGGGGGTAGATTATAGAAAGGGAAGGTATTAGCACCCTTTCTATCTGTAGTTTTGTACGGGCTCTTAGGTGCTTGTTCATCATTTAAAACTTGCTTCCGTGTTTGTGTGTTTTGAAAAGTTTTTGTTTTACTTCGTTTTAACCCTTGTATCAGTCCTCAAGAGTGTTACGAAGTGTTTTTGAAAACTTGTTTGAAAAGTGTTTGGGGAAAAAAAGTTTGTTTGTTTTGAGCAAGTACCTACTAGCATCTACCTACTTGAAAAAAGAATGTTTCTGTTCTTATATCCTTTAGACAGCGCTGTCCCACTATTAAAGAGTAGGTAGCACCATCGTTGGAGTTGTGAGGGTCAATTCGAAAGGGACGTACGATCACTAAAGCAATGTTAGAACGTCTTAGTAATAACCTTAATGTCTTAAGATCATATTCGAGGCAACATTTCCAAGGCAACATTTCCGAATGGGACTTTTGATCTTTGTTTACACAAGAGGGTAACCACTAAAACACCCTATACTTTAATGACCGTTTACTGAAGGCAACCGAAGTGAGAGTATACCCTAGGAGTGCGCATGTGTGAGTGATTTGATTTCAGTTATTATCTTTGCACATTTAGGGTTTTCTATCCATTTTAAATTGGCATACATTCTTGTCATTCCATCCTATTATCATACATCTAGCAGTTAATATTTGCGAAAATTAAAACGCGAGAAATAAAACTACGCTATTACAAGGCTTCGGGGAGAAGGATTAGTTACATAGCCAAAAACCCGTAAAACGATAAATAAAAGAAAGTCCTAATTAAACTATAACATTCCATGAGAAGTTACATTAATGTCGTAAAAAATAATAAATGCGCGCGATGAATCAAGAACGAGAGAAATTAGGGTTTTGACCCCGACAAAACCTAATTAAAAGAAAAATAATTTTTTGTGGTTTTTGCTATTTTTAGAAAAATAGAGTTTAATTGAATAAATAAAGAAAACCTAATGACTAATTAATTTTATTCAAAAAACATAATTAAATTAACTATTTTTTTGTATTTTAGTTATTTTGTGAAAAGAAATAAAAATTAAATCAAGAACAAACCTAATTTTCTAATTGATTTTAAATTATTTACAAAAAGTTAGAATTATCCTAAAATTAAATTTAACTAATATTAAATTAAATTTGATAAAAATAAAAATAAAACCTAAATCTAAATTTGTGAAATTGATTTTTATGATTTTTGTAAAAAATAATTAATTTTGTTAGAAACTAAATTAAACAAAATAAATTAAATAAAAGAAAAAAATAGAAAGGAAATTAGAAATGGGCCTGGTGTTTGAGCAAAAAAAGGGGTGTCAAATGTAATTCTGGGTCCAAAAACTCCTTGGTCCTTTTGACTTTCCAGATCCCATGCGTTTGCTTGACTTGTGCCCATGATAGACCATCATGTGAGAAACCTTAGATCTGACACTTTGATAATCTGGTGGCTGCAGGCTAATGACGTATGGTGGACTTGTTGGACGTACGTATACCTGATCATGTAAAAGAAAATAATATTGAACAAATATGGGAACCTGGGGATCGAACCCAGGCCCTTTGGCACACTTTCCATTGCACGCTGACCATCTGGGCTAGCTTGCTTATTTGTACAAAGAACAATAAACACACAGTATATTGGAAAAACAAAATAATATATTATAAAACGCGTGAATTTTGAACTGGCCAGTCAGGGAAGGCCACGCTATCGTCTTCGTCATCATCTCCGTTGTTTTAGACCCAGGACTTTTACCTACGGACAAAGGGTGTAGGTATAACCCTTGTCCATTCCAAAACCTTATCCCTGCATGATAAATCAATACCAGTGGTACCAATCAACTCGTTGCAACCTCACGTGCGTCACGGTACCACTATCCATGGCTAATTGTTCCTGCAAGCAAAACCCCTAAAAACGAAACTAAAACCCTAAACATGGCAACTTGTTGTATAGCCAACAAAAATATAATTGGCTATTACCATTAGCTTGCAAATGGTTCAAGGATTCAGAATATGTAAACAAATAATGCTAAAAGTGCCAGGATTATGATATACGATTTCAAGAAATCAAGGAAGTCGTGGGATACTTACAGCGCAATTCTGGGCGTTAGGAGGCTGGTTAATGATTGCAATGCGTTCCTGGGATGTCCAGCAAATGTTTGAGATGCTTAGGATGCTCTGAATTGGTCTGTAACTTAGAAATCAGTGTGTCACTTTTTTCCAATTTTTTGAAACTTGCTTTGTGCTTTTCACGCCTCCAATCTTCCTGCTTTTGATCTGCATTCCTGCCTTATGTACCCTAGAATGAATTAGGTTACAAACTTGCTTCAAATCTTTTTCAATTAAGATGATTGAATCATGATTTGATTCCTATGCAAATCTTTCCAAATTGAGCAAATCCAATCGTTTTGTGTCCAAATGAGCACGATTTGATTCCATCTCCAACTGTATAATAGACCTAAGCATGCACAAAATCTCAAGCTTTGATTAGTTTTTGATATTTTCATGATTTTATTTTGATTTTATTTGATTTAATTGAAATAAAATCAAAATAAATGACAAAAATAAAATAAAGACAAGTGGGAAGGGTCATGGGTCGTGGATCATGTTACAAACTCAATGCAAGCACAAAAAGTTGGGCCAATTTGACAAAAATTTCAATTTTGGGCACATTTGACTTTTGGCAGTTTTGCAAAAAGGGTCAACTTCACCAATGCATAACTCCTTCAATTTTGACCCTAGAGATGTGTTCTTGGACTTTTTAGAAATCTTAAGATGTCCTATAAGCAACCCTTTTGGTCTCATATGAATTGAGTCTTCCATGTTCATGTATGAAGCTTTGACAAAAAAGGTGTTTTTGTTGAATTTTCAAAATGACCTATAATGTCCAAATTTATATCTTCTTGTGAGTGCATATTTTGGACTTGGGAGTTGAATATGAATTGTAGAGAATTACATCCTCTTCCAAATGAGATTTGGATGACTCATTTTTGATAAAGTATGAGAAAGTTATGCTTGGTCAAAGTTGAGTTGACTTTTCCTACAAAACCCTAATTTAGCAACTTTTGGGTTTTGCTGAATTGTGAGCAATCCTTGAGGAATCATGATCAACCCTTGATCAAATGATGAATAATACTTTAAAATGAGGATGTTGACCAAAAATCTTAAAGTTTGACTATATGTAGGACACAATTGACCTTTGCCCTAGCACAGTCGATTTTCAGGCCTTTGAGCAATTGATTGAGAAAACTTCCCCTACAAGGCTTCAAACTTGACATGGATGATCTTGAGAACATATTAGGACAATGGTGAGCATTTGGTATCCTTTGGACTCACACATCTTGATGCAAACTGAAACCCTAATTTAGGATAGACTGCCTTAGGAGAGGGTTTGTCTGGTCAACCCTTGGATTTCCTTGAGCAATTTGAGGATCTTACTTTGAATGTATTGAGAAATATGAGAGGGCAAATTTTGGATACAACACTATCCTTACTCCACCCTAGAGAGTAGAGATCACAAACTACTTTGTGTATCTTTTGTACATCATCAAACGTTAACCATTTTGAACTTCTTCTTATCTTCAGAGGCTTCTGATACTTGAATGTTGAACATTGAAGCTTGTTGTAGAAGAATCTTTCTTAAGTCTTAGAACCTAAGTTTTGGAGTCTCCAGAACATGTCCTATCAGAATCCTGTCTTCAGAGTCTTCAACACTTGATTGTAAGAACTTGTTTGTCTTCAGATCATCAGAACTTGTTTAGCAGAACCTCGTGTACAGAATCATCAAAACTTTATAACACACTGAAGTAAAGCTTTAGAAGGCCTCCAAAATGTAACCATAAAGACAAGATCATAACCTCTTATATTAACGTTCCTTAGACATGTTGTACAAGATGGATTCTAGGATCTTGACTTCAAATGAAACACGTAAACACATGTTTTCTTCCAGTAGTGTATGTTCAGAACTTGATGACGTCACACGCCTTGATACCAGAGTCAGAATATTACAGCAACAATTACACACTAGAACGAAATAATTAGTGTATACAATTGTTCACTAAGATAACATGTAAAGTTATCATCAAAATCTTAAGGCCAGGTGTAGAAATACTTCTTGTTCTTACAGAATGAAGGAGTGAGTATATGTTGTGTTGTTGTTGTTACATTGCAGACTATATTGTTGCAATTTAATTTTCTCTTATACTTTTTATAATTGTTTATGATTGCTCACCCCTTCTTTTTGAATGTTGCTTCTATGTGGATAACATGCAGATTCTCAGGAGTAGCATTGCTGAAGTAAGTGGAAGAATAACTCTTGAAGTGACTTCCATTTAGTGTCATTAAATTTTAGTAGGGTATTGCTTTGATCATGTAACATCGAGATTCAGAATCGTTTCTATGTTGTTTTATATTTGTTGGTTATTTGTTGAACCTATATGTTATATTGTTGAGAGTATAAATTATAACTCTCTCTTATTTATGTTGATTAAAATTGGAAAATATTTTATGAGATCAATAATATATTTTGATTATATATTTTGATCTAACTCAATTATGAAATTGAATTTACATAAACTTATCCTTAAAACTTATATATTTGTGAATAGATAAAAAGGTAAAAGTTAATTTAAAGTGGAAGATAAAAATAAATATAAACAAGAGCAATTTTATTATTGTAATTAAATATAATATATAGTATAACCATGTATCTTTTAGGTGCTATTAAAAAATTCTTAACACCTTTATGACTATAATGATAAAGAAATTAACTCTTATAAATTTAAAGTATCTTTGTTACAAAAGGGTAGAAAAAATCAACAAGAATTATCAAATATTTGAGACTTGATATGGGGGTATTTGCATTTTGACTACTACTGAAGTAAGAAAAATAGAATAACCTCTAAACAAATAACTTCAAAAGTGAGGAGAATTATTGGTCAATTATAGACTAGTCATAGGTGTAGTTAGTATCACCAACATAATGACTATGAATCAAAAGCTGGAAGCTTTGATGGGGATGAAACTTTGAAAATAAGCAATTAAATTGCAAACAGCTTCCGCTTATCTTGCCTTTCGTAAGACATGTAATGTAAATGTGCATTAATTTCGACTTTAATTGTAATGGTCTATATGCTTGTACTTGAATATGATTATTTTTCTATAAAGTTGCTGAAACAAAAAAAAAAATTACTGTAGAATAAAGAAGCATGCCACATGCATGGACTCTTGAAAGGTTTTTGTGGATTGTGTTCGGTCGAATTTGACTAACGTTAACATCTAAAACCCTAAAAGAGAAAATGGATGGTGCATTAATTTTTACATGGTCAATCAATAATAATTAATTATATAAAATGTTAATTTATATTGTAAATTTTAAAATATTTTTATGATTTAATACTTTAAAATATTTGTATTGAATGTTTATATATATATATATATATATTTTTTTTTTTTTTTATACAGACAGTATATTACTATTAAACTCTTGTAATTTGAGTTAAGTGATTAACATTAATTTTATATGTGAGTTTCGGTGGTACATTGATACTCATCAACTTAATTTTAAATTTTATCTCTATTATTTTTTCTAGAAAGATTTATCTCTATTATTTTTTCTAGGAAGATTTAGGAGTTATGGACCTTTATTCGATTAATTTGATATTATTTTGTAAGTGGAGGTGTAGAATGTTATATAAAAAGCGTAGGTGGATTAGAAAAAATTAAATAAACCAACAATTTACACCTAATTAAATTATAAAAAATCGATTTGGTTCAGTTTAAAAATCGAACCAAACTGAATAAAGTTGATTTGTTTCTAGATTTTAGTATTTAGGAACGATTAAATAGGTGAATTAAATTGATGTCTATAGTTACTCACTTAATTTTTTTATTGAATTAATTATTAAAGTCATATTTTGCACCGATCCATTTCTTCTCCATCTTTGTTTACGCTCCATTCCTTTAAGAAAAACACTCATCAAATAACCTAACTCCAAACATAGAAAGTAGAAATCCTAAGTTACAAAAACTTGCTCTCGTCGAACTGTTGCTCTTGTAGGCCACCCCCACTATTGCTCTCGTCGAACTATTGCTCTCGCAGGCTACCACCACCGTTACTCTCACCATCGTCATTCTACTATGTTTTGGCCACCTTCCGAAATTCTCCCAATCCTCTGTAAATAAAACTAAACTAATCTACGTGACACTCTAGCTCCCTCTAAATATATTTCCTTTTTGACTTCATTTGCAAAGGGAAGGGTGGCTCGCTTAGCAAATTGATATTATTTTGCACCAAATAAAGATTTTAGCCACCTTTGAACCGCCTTCCATTCGTTGATTGAGTAATGGAACTCCAATCCAATTTTACCGCTTTTGCAAGGGATTTTTGATGGGAAGTTAAGACAAAATAACCGAATATTACGAAGCGGATATATAATTTCCCTCACTTGTAGGAACTTTGAGGATCAACAACAAATATAAGACGGAAAACCGAATAAATAAATGCACAAAAAATACTGATATTTTAACGTGGAAAACCCCTCAATATGAGAGTAAAAACTACGAGTCGTTCAGACCAAATAAATAGATCCATTATAGTTAATTGAGGTTACAAGAGAGTCTTAAAGTGATTCACAAAATAGTGATAACAACTGTAAATCACAAAGCAAATTAGCTTACAAATAAGAATCCAAAAAGCTAAAAAATTACCCAAATCAGCAACTTATGTGCGAAGTAATTATCTCTCAGCTCATACTTTTTTTTTGAAGATCTCAATGATCAAGAGTTAGATATAGGTGTTGCGAACCTACCCTCCAAATTTGAGCTCGATCCGATGAATAATGAATCGGGGATCATTGATATAGTGAGACTGGTGTAGAAAAAACGGGAATGAGTTTCTCTCCTCTTTTCTCTCTTTTGAATCCTTATTTTCTCTCTATTTCTCTTAACCTTAAATCGAAACTCTCCACTTATATAAGTGAGACAAATAAGCTATTCATATTTGGGTCTTTCTCCATATAGGAAGGGAGACCAAGCCTAACAAATCTCCCCCTCACAACTATCTGGAGGAAATTGCCAAATCGGAGATATCACAACAAGCTTCAAATTTTCCTCTTCGTAAGACTTTAGTCATTATATCAAAACCATTATCATTTATATCAACTTTATCTAACTCCAAAAACTTGGCACCCAAAACATCATGTATCCAACGATATTATAAAAAGTCGAATTCTTACCAAGATGAGTAATGCTTTGACTATCAACAAATAACACATGTTTATCTTGAACAAAACCAATCTCCTGGAAAAAAATTTAAACCAAAGTAACTCTTTGTTATGCTTGCATAATGGCAATGAACTCAGCCTCTGTAGTAGACAATGCTACACATTTTACAAATTAGACTTCCAAGCCACATCTCCCCCTACAAATTTAGTCATATAGTCCAAAGTGGACTTTCTAGAATCAATGTCTCCATCCATATCAGAGTCGGAGTATCACACTAGAATAGGCTTATTCCTCCAAAACAAAGCCCCATACAAATAATACTTCAAAGATACCTTAAAATCCATTTTATAGCCTTCTAATGCTCTCTATCTGGATTTGATAAAAATATACTAACTGTACCGACATCATGTTCTATATATGGTCTTGTACACACCATTGCATACATTAAACTACCCACAACAAACACATAAGGAACATATTTTATATCAAATGCTTCATCTTCACTAGAAGGACTTTGGTTAGAACTCAATTTGAAATGAGTAACAAGAGGAGTTCTTACTGCCTTAGAACTTTCCATTTGGAATCTTTGTAGCATTCTTTTGATATAATATTCATGTGACATCCAAACTTCTTCTCTTTTCTGTTACACATGAAACTAATGTCAAGAATTTGTTTAGCTTCTCCCATGTCTTTCATGGAAAATGACTCTCCCAACTTCTTCTTTAACCTGTAATGTTAGAAATAGTTTTCCCTATAGTAAGCATCATTAAAAAAATTTCTAACAAAGATGCAATGATCTCAAGTAGTCTTCTTCTATACTTGATCACATATAACAAACTCAAACTTCTTGCACCATTGACTTGGAGATTGCTTCAACCCATATAGACTCTTTCTTAATCTACAAACATGATTTTCTTTGCCTTTAACTTAAAAACCATCAGATTGTTTCATGTAGATCTCTTCCTCCAAATCACCATGAAGGAAAGTTTTTTTCACATCCATTTGCTCAACCTCTAAATCAAGAGTAGCAGCTAAACTCAACACGGTTCTGATTTATGCCATCTTTACAACAGGTGATAAAATCTCATTAAAATCAACATCCTTTATTTGACGGAAACCTTTCACCACTAATCTGGTTTTATATCTTGGAGACGTAGAGCTACTCCCATGTTTAACTCTATAAATCCACATGTTTTCCAAAGCCCTTTTACCTTTAGGAAACTTCACTAAATCATAAGTGTGATTATCATGCAATGGTTTCATTTAATCATGCATTGCATCCAAACACTTTTGATTTTCATCACTTTCCATAGCCTCTTGAAAACACTCAGGCTCACCCTCATCAGTCAAAGTCACATACTCATTAGAATTATACATTGTAGAAGGTTGTATCTTCCTGATAGACCTCCTAAGTTGAACTTAAGTTGATTCTAGAGCTTCACCAAGATTCTCATCCTGTTTCATATCATTTTGTACTTCATCATCATCATTAGTTGTAATATTTACCTCTTCTCCAAGTTGTTGATCATCAACATAATCATATGGATCACCATCATGATCATCACCACTAATAGCATCTAGATTATGATTAGGTAACTGAACGGGATCAACAATAGACAAACTAATATCTTTTTCGGGTGTAGTATTCTCTATCTTATCAATGTATTTAATATTTTGGTCTTCCATGAATATTACATCGCAGCTTCAGATAAGCTTCTTCTCTACAGGATCATACAACATATAACCAAACTCATCTTACCCTTAGCCGATGAATATACATTGTTTTGACTTTGCATCCAACTTGGATCTTTCATCCTTTGTAATATGCACAAAATCCTTACAACCAAAGACTCTCAAATTATCATACTTGACATTTTTTCGAAACCAAATCTTGTTTTGAACTTCGTTGTTCAAAGCAACAATAGGAGTGAGATTAAGAACATGCACTGTCGTGTAAACTGCATTACCCCAATAATAATTTGGAAATTTAACTTCAGAGAGAATACACCTTACTATCTCAATTAGTGTTCTATTTATCCTCTATACTAAAACATTCAATTGAGGAGTTTTAGGAGGAGTCTTTTCATGTGAAATATCATGCTGCTTGCAATAGGAATTAAATGGTCCACAATACTCACCACCATTATCAGAATGAACATATTTCATCTTCTCACGTGTCTGCCTCTCTACCAAAGCATGAAATTCTTTGAACTTCTCAAACACTTTTCTTTTGTCTTCAAGGCATAAACCCATAGTTTCCTAGAACAATCATCAATAAAGGTAACAAAATAAAGTGCACTACTAAAATATTTTCCCTTTAATGGCCCACAAACATATGAATATACTAATTGAAGAAACTTTGACTTCCTTGAGGGAGGATGTCTCTTGAAAGATACTCTAGTTTGTTTACCAGCCATACAATGAGAACACTTCTCCAAATATGCATTCTTTAATACTTGAAGAACATCCTTTTTGGCCAAAACATTCAGCCCTTTTTCACTAATATGACTAAGTCTTAGGTTCCAGAAAGATGCTTCCATGTTGAAACAACCGGTCGAATAATCATCTGATATAAAATCAATGAAGTCACCACCGAACGTCTTTTATCCTACCGAAAGGGAAAGGTGAACATGGAGAGAACCTGAAGAGGGAGAAATCATGGTCTTTTGACTGAGAGATCGAGTAAGGGAGTCTGTTACGCAAAGGGAAGGTATTATCACCCCTTACATATGTGGTATTCCATAAGATCCGCTCTTGTTGTCTAATCCAATGGGTGTGGTTAAAATCTATGTTTAAGGCTTACAACTAAAAAGAAAGATGCAATGGGAGAATGTATACAAAAGAGAAAACATGGGGAAAAGAAGGAAAGGTTACAAAGGTCGCTTGGATGAGCCCTGTGAACAGATGCCTACATATCCATTTTTAGGAATCAGAGCACCGTAGTTCGGCTTAAAATTTTCCATTGGTTACAACATTTTTTATGAACAATGCTAGCGAAACATGTCTTTTTTGAAAAGGTTTTAAAAGGAAAAGTCTGAAGATAAAAGAGTTTGAATTGGTTTATTTTTTACCTTAGAAAAGGATTTAAGTGAAGTTAGAGTATTTTGAAGTTTGAAAGAAAAAAGAAGGTTTTAGTTTTAAATGCAACATGCAAAAGAGAAAGACAAAGACTAGGGGAGACTAGCAAAGATAGTCGTATAGTTGTCATACAAGGATGACACTATGTCAAGGATGAAAGGGGAATATCTACCTAACTGGACGTACATGGATAACTATCTTAATGTCTAGCTTGAGGACTAATCCTAAGTGAGCAATGCTAAGAGAGTATGGTAAATATCTCATAAAAGAGACACGAGAGCAATCATACAATCATAAGAGAAAGTACAAGAATGGATGACGAAACATCCAAAGAGAGATGGCAAAACATCATAGATCCTGTGACAAGAATCAAATAAATAGATGGCAAAACATATGAACAAAAAAAAGTTCGAGCATTACTCGAATATCAAACACCTACAAGGCACGTTCCCAGTAGTTAAAAGGTATGTCTCATCATAGACAAGTAACTAAGCATCAGACCAAGGGTCAAGCCATAGCCAAGGGGATTGAATCACCTAAGTCAAGCAAGTCATAAAATTATGGGAATATAATAGATTCTTAACCACGATATCAATTACTAGGGCAAGAAAGATCAGGGGGGAAAAGACAAGGTGTATATGTACATCAAGCATCAGTGTCGGTCAACGAGAGCTCAAGAAAACATGGGGATCCGATTGTAGGAACCATTTTCACTTCCCTTAATAGGACTTAGAATCATTTGGATCTTGGGCACATGTTTAGAGCATCTACTTGTAAAAAGTGAGCATATGAACGACATAGACGAGTGTGATACGGTGGGAGAACTGACTTGAGGTATTGCGTTTGTGTTCGCAAATGTTCGGTTTAGCAAGAGTCGCCACCGACTTTTTATTTTATCCTAAGGAAAGGTCAAAAAGCACAGGAAAGAACTTTGAGATGTTTTCTTGGGTTCGGGGAGTAGATTATAGAAAGGGAAGGTATTAGCACCCTTTCTATTCATGGTTATCCATGGGCTCTTAGTTACTTGCTTAGATCACTTGCATTTGCTTTTCAATTGTTTGAAATGGTGCTTTGTGTGTGGTTTTGAAAAATGTTTTGAAAAAGAAGCCTTGTCTAGGAAACCATTGTAACAATTCTTTACTCGAATGTTTTACAAAGGTGTTTGTCTTTTTGAAAAGATGTTTCAATGTTTTTTTGAAAGTTTGTTTTGAAGTTGTATTGTGATGTGTATTTTGAAAAATGACAAGGATTGTTTTGCAAGATTGATCAAGTAACCAAGAGCTATCTACCCTAAATTTCTCAAAGATCTTTCTTATGTTTTAACCCTTTTAAAAATGTTGTTTCACCATTGTATTTGGTGAACAACCTTGTGTTAGGATGTTAATGGGACGAGCGCGGGTCATCGTTTAGACCATAGAGGCAACAGTGCCAAGTATCTTTGGCAATTTTCTTAAGGGACTTGATCATTTTAGGCAACTTGATAGCGTCATCGAGGGACTATGATCATTTGATTTGTTTTTGTTTTGCCAAAGACACTTAACATGCAACCATGGCCCATTTTTGAAGGCAACAAGTGGAGTAACTCTAAGGGTGCAAGTGTGCATTGTGTTTGTTTTTAATGCATGTTTATCTTGAATTAGGTCAAGCTATTTGTTGATTGATTTTGCATACAAGCCCTAAGTCTATCATGGCATAATTTGGAAACTTTTAAATGTGCGAGAATTTAAAGTCCTAAATTATTACAACATGATTATGGGGATGGGGATACAAGTTTGAATTTGGGGGATATTTGACAAGGAAATAAAATCTAAATTATTACAACCATATCGAATATACAAATATTTAACATTTGAATAAATACAATTTAAATAAATATCAAAATGCAATGTATTATGCAAAAAAGATTTTTCATATATGTAAAAAAGTTTTCATGTTTGAAGTATAAACAAAATAAAAAAAGTCATATTTTTGATTATTTTTGTTATTTAGGGTAAAACCCTAATTTTCAAGTAAATAGTATTTATTTATTGATTATGTGCAATATATATTAATTTATACACAAAATAATGAAAAAGGAAGTATATTATAGAAAAAGTATTTTTGATGTCAAAAATTAAATAAAAATAGAAATGTATTATTTTTGTATTTTTGCCTTAAATATTTATTAAAATATGTATATGTATATATTATATATATTTAATGTGCTAAATATGTACAAAAATAAAATATTAATTATTTACAAAAAATGTATATTTTAGAAAATGTTTTCAAAATGTAAATAAAAAATAATAACTAAAAAATGAATATTTTTGTATTACTTTTTAGGGTTTTAAATAAAAAGGTTTTATATTATTTACATGCATATGGCTAATAAAGCAAATAAATATCAAATAAATATGAAAAAAAAATGTGGAAAAATATTTTTGGTGTTTTTTATGTTTGAGCAAAAAATATAAAGTCAGAAATAAAAATAAAAACACAAAAAATGACAAGTATTCAACATTTGCGCCAGGGGGGTGCAAAACTAAAAAAAGGGTGCAAAAAGTAAGGATGGCTCAGGCCCAGCCCAAACCATCATCTTCAACCTTCAGCCTCTTGTTTGAAACAGAAAACGCGCGCCTCTTTGATCAAACACCAACTCCTGATTCTTTGATTTTTATGCAAAACTCATAACACAAATATTATAGAGCATCAAAAGATGAATTCAAACATGTAAAATACTTGGATTAACTCTCAAAGGCCAGAGAGAATTTCTCTGGCCCTAAAATTTAACCTAATTTTTTCCTCATGTTCATGGCTAAAATTCTCACAGCACGCTTAACATAAATGAAAAGTGAACACATGTATGGCTTCAGGGCTATGAGTAGGACATGTTTTATTCACAAACCTAAGCTTAAATCTTCCTAGATTGAGAGATAGAAGTCCATGGATTACCTGTTTCAGCTTGGATCGTGTAGAGCAATATGGCCACCTTCAATGGAGTTTGAGCTTCTGTATAGCTTGCCTGAGGTCCAAGGAAGCTTCTCAAGTACCTAGCTTGCTTTGAAACAACCTGTATCGTGCTATAGAAGTTCACCTGCAAAGCTGAAAAATGAAAATGGCAGATGAGGTTAGGGGTGTTACAGTTGGTGTTTAGGGCTTGGAACAGTTTAGGTGGATGGAAAGGAATGTGTTTGAAGTTGTTTTGGCAAAAACACACGAGTGAACTGAGTTGTGCAACTCAATCTGTAGGGATACCCTGTTTTTGCAGCAAAACAGTGCTTTGGGGTATTAGGGGGTATGAGGGATGGTTGAGTCGTGTTTCAGGCTTGGTTTGATGTATGGAAAATGTTCACAAGGTTTTCTTAAGCTCTGGTTTGTAGGAAGTGAAAGTTGGATCTGTTTTGCAAACTTGCTTGTTTTTGGAGTAAAGAAACTCAAGTTGCAATGCAGGCCTGTGTACTCTATGTCTCTATGCTGCAGCATTTGCTCTTGATAAATGGGATTTGTGCACAAAACTTTTCCTCAAAGATCTGGCCTGTACCTCAAGGATTTGGAACTTGACATAAAGTATCACTTTTCAAAAATGGCAAATTTGCTTTTTCCAATTAAGGGTTAATTTAGCATGTATTGTCCAAATGAATGAAATAAAGCCTTAACACAATGGTTAGGCATTAAATTATTGAGTGTGAAGAGGTTTAGAGGCCTGCAAGCTATCACAAACCCTGCTGATTTGAAAAATGCAATTGTCATGAACATGCTTTGGCCATGAACAAAAGTGAGTTTTTGCCAACTTTACAAATTCGATTCTCTCTAACCACAAGGGTGTTTGAGAAGTTCTTGGACAATTTGGAAAGCTTGTAATGTGTATTATAATCCATATTTGTAATACAAATTTAAACTCCAAGTGGAACCACGTGAAAAATGGCCTAGAAGTTGGACAAAAATCCTGCCTAGAATAGGGCAAAATTTCTCTAAGTTAAAAATGTTTGACACCCTTGTTCCAAAAATCATAACTTGAGATACAAGCTTCCTTTAAGAAAACGTTGTGAATCAAAGTTGTAGATTTTGCAATGTACTACAACTTTCATGTTTCAAGTTTTGTTTGAATCCAATTTCATCTTGGTGAAAAAATGGGACAAAGTTAGGAAAAAATAAGAAAATTTTATAACTTGGAAAATTTCTAAGTTATGAAATTTTTTCATTTTAAACCCTAATTTGCAATTTTGGGTTTCTTGATGAACAAGTTTCATAATTTGACATGTCTTGATGAAAAATGAATCTTGGCACTTTATTTTGACCAAAAAGTCAAAGTTTGACTTTTCAGTATACAGTCAAATTTTGATCAGTTGACTGAAAAATTCATCTGTCAATCCTATACATTTGAGATCTTTTGAACTTGTTGAGTGGGTCAAGACAATGCCATTGAGTCCTTGAGTCTATATATGAGCTTGGTTTGCCATTGGTTAGGTCAAATAGTCAAAAATTGCCTTTGTGCAGTCAAAACCCTAAAAATGACCATTTTGCCCTTTTGGTGTTCTGATCAAATTTCTTGTGGAATTGTGATCCAAACTTGATCAAATGATTCATATGAGTTCATAATGTTGATGTGGGTCAAAAATCATGAGGTTTGACTGTCAATTGGCCACAATTGACTTTTCCCCCAATACAGCTGATTTCTAGGTAAACTGTCCAATTGACTGGGCAAAGATTGGAATCAAGGCTTGAAACTTGATATGGATAAACTTGTAAGTCCAACATGAAGCATGAAAATCACTTTGGGCATTTTAGGTCAAAACATCCCTGTGCAAACTCAAACCCTAATTTGGGTCAACAGTGCAAGGAGGGGTCTTGAGCAGAGCAAACCCTAGTTTGACCTTGAACTCCAAGAGTCTTGTGATGAGAAAATGTTGATGAAATGAGAGGGCAAATTTTGGGGTACAACAGTTGCCCCTGTTCCATCTTCTTGAACCTGAAGAGTTAGATTGGCAGATCTGCCATTTGTGACTTGAAGGTGAAAGATGATTGAACACTAGAGTGCCCAGAAATTTGCACTCGGTGATGTGATGGTAGAGGGAATGGGCTTAAAGATGCCATTTGGAGATGGGCTTAAAGATGCCATCAGGAATGTGACAGAATCTTGTCGGGGGATGGGCTTAAAGATGCCATCTAGAATATGACAGAATCTTGTCGGGGGATGGGCTTAAAGATGCCATCTGGAATGTGACAAAATCTTGTCGGGGGATGGGCTTAAAGATGCCATCTGGAATGTGACAGAATCTTGTCGGGGGATGGGCTTAAAGATGCCATCTGGAATGATTGTTGTAGGTGAGTGGGTGAATATCAGAAAGGTATCCATGTTTGGAACGTCTCTGAGTTGGGGGTCTGAATAAGAAATAGATTGACATCCGTGTTTGGAGAATCTGTAAACTGTTTTCTTGGAGTTGAATAAGTAATAGATCAGCATCCATGTTGGGGAAGCGTCTGTAAACTGTTTTCAAAAGTTGAGTCTGAACAAGCGATAGATTAACATCCGTGTTTGGAGAATCCGTAAACTGTTTTCAGAAGTTGAGTCTGAACAAGCGATAGATTGACATCCGTGTTTGGAGAATCCGTAAACTGTTTTCAGAAGTTGAGTCTGAACAAGCGATAGATTGACATCCATATCTGGAATCACCCATAAACTGTTTTCAGAAGTTGAGTCTGAACAAGCGATAGATTGACATCCATATCTGGAAGCACCCGTAAACTGTTTTCAGAAGTTGGAATCTGAACAAGCGATAGATTAACATCCATATCTGGAAGCACCCGTAAACTGTTTTCAGAATTTGAGTCTGAACAAGTGATAGATTGACATCCATATCTGGAAGCACCCGTAAACTGTTTTCAGAAGTCTGATTCTGAACAAGCGATAGATTAACATCCATATCCGGAGAACCCGAAAACTGTTTTCAGAAGTTGAATCTTCAACTGGATCTGCATCAGGAAAATCTTTAGGAATCGATTTAACTGGACCAGAGAAAGCCTTTGATTGGATCGGCAACAGAAAAATCTTTAGGAATCGATTTAACTGGACCAGGCAAGGTCTTGGAATCTTCAACTGGATCGGCATCAGAAAAATCTTTAGGAATCGATTTAACTGGACCAGAGAAGGCCTTTGACTGGATCGGCATCAGAAAAATCTTTAGGAATCGATTTAACTGGAACAGGCAAGGTCTTGGAATCTTCAACTGGATCGGCATCAGAAAAATCTTTAGGAATCGATTTAACTAGACCAGAGAAGGCCTTTGACTGGATCGGCATCAGAAAAATCTTTAGGAATCGATTTAACTGGACCAGGCAAGGTCTTGGAATCTTCAACTGGATCGGCATCAGAAAAATCTTTAGGAATCGATTTAACTGGACCAGGCAAGGTCTTGGAATCTTCAACTGGATCGATATCAGAAAAATCTTTAGGAATCGATTTAACTGGACCAGAGAAGGCCTTTGACTGGATCGGCATCAGAAAAATCTTTAGGAATCGATTTAACTAGACCAGGCAAGGTCTTTGACATAGCTGAGAACTTAACTGGATCTTTCCTGAAAGGTAAAGGTCAGTCATATGCAATGCATGATATGAATCAAGAAATGATGTTCTCAACATAAATGAGATTGTATGGTATGATGCGTATATGTATGTATCACGATGTATGGAAACGTGATGTTTTAGCTGGGGAAAATAAATCCCGGAGCCGCTGGAGAATAGAGTTAAGTTCTTCGTTTCCGCTGGGGATGATGAACGAAGATGATTGCAGGAGAAAAGAACTCTGTTGGGGAATAAGCTGATGAAGAGATTACTCTGCAGGGAAATACTCTGTGGGGAAGAGATGCTTTGCTGAGATTTTGATGATGAACTCCGCTGGGGATATTGAAAACTCTGTGGGGAGTATGTTTATTTCTGCTTGGGAAAAGAGTTTAGGAGTCTCGGTTGTCCGTTGCTCTACTGGGAAGTCGAAGTTGAACTGATATCTGGTCGGGTCCAGGTTTCGCAGTAACTTGCTGGGGTTTGTAGAGTAGTCTACCAGGGAAGAGGAGTTGTGGTCCTTTGATTTGTAGTGGTCGGAGGGGCTACCTCAAGCTGGGGAATCCTGGTGTTTGTTTGGGAAATAAACCCTGTTGTCTAGTCTGTTAGAGAGGTGATGAACTCGTTGGGGAAGTCCTCGAGGATTCTTGAAGTTGTCTCAGCTGGGGAAAATGGGAGTCATCCTATGAGAAGGATTTTGGGGAGATTTGTCATTGCCCCTAGTTGCAAGTGTTTGTGACATTGCCAGAGAATGTTTGACTGTATGTAACCCCTTGTTGGGATTGACGTTCAATGCCCCAAGTGGCGGAGATGGAGACTTTCCCCTGGTTACTCTGCACTTCTTTGAGAGATTTCCTAGAATCTTGACTGGACTGGCCCAGGTTAACTGAACTTTGAAAGATCTGTTGAAATCTTGACTGGACTGCCCCAGGTTAACTGAACTTTGAAAGATCTGTTGAAACCTTGACTGGACTGTCCAAGGTTAACTGAACTTTGAAAGATCTGTTGAAACCTTGACTGGACTGCCCCAGGTGTGCTGGATAGTGACATGTCATGCCCCCTTGTTGATAGGAGATTTGTCAATGGAAGTGTCATCCTTTTTGAAGTGATTTTGTTCACCGAGAGAGCTTTCGTTCATCGGATATTCGTTGTGTGAATTTCTTCGATGTCAAACAAATAGCCAAATGCAAACAGTGATATTCAAGTGATGCAAAGTTTATGTTTGTCCTGAAGTTTTTTTGAAAATGCGTTTTAGCGAGTAAAGAAATTTTGCTAAGAAAATTCAAACTCAGGATTTAGAGCAGAGCCTTACAGGAGTCAGGATACCTTTTGTAACAGTATGCTTTTGAACTAACCCATGCTTCAATTAGGTCTTTTGCAGGGTTGTAACGTGGCTTGGTTCACGGTTTAAGAAACAAAGGATAAAGGCTCAAAGTATATTTGTACCCACCCGCTCTTCGTGATGTTCTTCAATCCTAAACTCAGTTAATCGTGCGTCGAACTCTATTCGAATTCGAAACGAATTTTTTGGGTGATGGTTCACCAGTTGAATTTTATGGAAGGCAGTCATCATTTGCAACATTTTTCATGTTGTTGAGGATTTGTAGCGACCTCGTTCTTTTGATTTGTTATCCCTAACTTTTGCCTGACTGTTCCTGTTTTCGAGATTACAGTCAGCGGGATGCCCCAGCTTTCTTAAGCCTCCTTTATAGGTTTTGGCTCAGTGGGATTTTCTCTTTTGAGAGATTGACTGCCTATGAGATAAAGAACCATCACTGTCTTTTGATTCTAGAGGAATATTTTTGATGTCATTCGTTGTATTACGAACTGAGAGTTTGCGACTTCAATGCGCATCCTTTTTTGGATTAACTGAGAGACTACCCTGTCCCAGGTTTAAATCAAAGGTTTCAATTTATGTTTAAAACAGAAAACTCCTACTTCTTTGGCTCGAAGGGGTTGACTAGGGATTATCTTCCTTATAACTCCAGTGTTTAGGATATGAAAGAAACGCCTGTACATCGTCAGCAAGGTCTGTTCAAAAGCATACTGTATGAGATCATGGCATTGTTTCGTCATTCTCCCTCTAAAGGCTTGTAACTTTTAGCAAGAGTTGAATGTCATAAAGTGAGTAAAAAGCATAGTTTAAATGTAATTAAAATGATTGGATCTAATCAAGACAAACATATGCGATGCATTAATGAAACAAAGTTTGGCATTAATAGATAATTGTTCGAATAACAAAGAGATATTACAACTTGAAAATCAAATGAAACAAAAGCCTTCAATTATTTGGCATGGGAGCAGTGATTATGTTTGGAGTCTCCGGAGGGTCAAACTGGATCTCCTTTGCATCGATTAGGTCTTGAACCTTGTTTTTCAGACTCCAACAATCATCTGTATTATGTCCCGGGCTATCGGAGTGATAAGCACAGCGGGCGTTAGGGTTATACTTTGGTGACGTTGTATTTTGATTCTTTGGAGCTTCTTTTAGAGTCACCATATTGGTATTTAGCAACTGTGGCAACATCTGAGGCAAAGTCATGCTGAGACGAGTGAATTGCCTTCGAGGTCTCTCGCCCCTTTGTTGGTTGTGATGTTGAGGAGCTCCAGCAGGTTTTGAAATAACAACCGCGTTGACAGCTTGGCGGTGTTCAGGTCTATTCTGTCTTCTTGAACCGTAGACAACACTGGACTCTTTCTTCCCATTGTAGGGCTTTTTCTGAACGTCAGAGGGTGTAGCTCCTTGGATCTTTCCACTTTTGATGCCAGCTTCGACCCTTTCGCCGGTCAGTATTAGCTCGGTGAACCCGACTGAGGAGCTTCCAACTAAGTGATTAAAGAAAGGCCCTGTCAATGTTCCCATGAAGATGTCAATCAGCTCCCTGTCAGTTAAAGGAGGTTGTACCCTACCAGCCAGATCTCTCCACTTTTGGGTGTATCCTTTGAAGCTCTCGTTGGAACCCATGGTCATATTGTGCAATTGCACACGAGTTGGTGCAAGATCAGCATTGTACTGATACTGTTTGTAAAAAGCAGCAGCTAAATCCTCCCAGATGTGGATGCGAGAACTCTCCAATTGATAAAACCACTCGAGTTGAGTCCCTACCAGGCTTTCTTGGAAGAAATGGATCCAAAGCTTCGGATCAGTTGTGTATGGTTGAATCTTGCGGACATAAGACTTTAAATGCATCTTAGGGCAAGAGACTCCATCGTACAGGGCAAAGGTAGGGACTTTGAACTTTGGCGGGATGACCACTCCAGAAACCAAACCCATGTCCCCTAAATCCAAGCCAGGTATTTGTTGGATCTCCATAGCATTGAGGCGATCCTCCAACTGTTTGTATTTGTCATTAGCGGGAGGATATTGTTCCTCGGAATAGTCAACTTCAACTTCATCAATCTCCAAATTGTGGTCTTCTTCAAGACTATCCCCCATGTTGGATGGAGTTGAAAGGTCTAGGGTTTTAGGTCTTCTTCTCAAGTTCAGGATGCTCGTTTCCTTCTTGGACTTCTTCTTCTTGTCTTTGAGAAGGAGAGCTTTCAGATCCTCCTGCCCTTTACCCATAGCCAGAAACATTTTTTGGAATTGAGCGTTTTGAGCTTGGAGATCTTTCACCGTTTGTTCCATATCCATCTTACTGAAATAAACAATAGGAAGATAAGGAGACCTGTATGGGAGAAACCTGTCATGATGCGATGCGTGATATGTGGATGCAATGTTTTCAAGGATATCTCGGGGTAAACACAAGAAAATGTTAGAGATTGAACTTTGATCAACATCTTTGATTGGAGAACTTTGTAATGGTGGATGTCTTTCCACGAGAATCAAGCTCACCATGTCAAGTGGGTTATAGCCCCTGATTCAAGTTGTTGCACTTGATATTTGTAGGCGTTTGTTTAGAGGGGAAACTCCTACCCCTTGGTAGACGTTTGGTTCAACGTGACCCTGCATCAAAAGACCCTCGAGAATCTTGAAATGGTTATTGTAAATGCTATGGTATGATGTTATGATGTTATGTACATGTATGCAAAAGCAAGTAAGTGTATATACAGGTAATCATATTCATACAAAACAAACAAGTCCTTAGGTTTAGGCTTGCATGGGGTTTGTAGGTAAGTACCCTCTTGAAGTTAGTTGGCTCATCCTGTCCTAAAATAGAAACCGGGTTCTAAGGAGCTCAATATCACTGGATTATTTTATGTGTTCATTGTTTTGGTTTAGCCACTTAACTGGCGACCAAAATATTCCAAGAAAACAATCCTCAATGAGTGTAGTATCGAGTATCTACCAACTTCAGACTGCACCAAAATCAGTCATCTCACTACCCCTAATAAAAGGCCAAGATGGTCAAGTAAGGTTCTAGGTCATTAGTGCTTAGTGACCTCACTCAGCGGCCCCGTACTCTCCTTGATTGAACTCAAGGGTTACCGGTACTCACAAATATGTCGCACTAATATAGCTATTGCTTCAACCGTGTCGGTATACCCCACACAGTTTCCACAACGTATTGCTATCTATGAATGTTTCCCAAATCCGGGTGTAGGATTTCAAGCCCAAACAAGAGAACCAAAATGTAAAGCAATCAAAGCAAACAATTAATCATGCAAAAGGGTGATCTAGGACCTAAGGTCACTCCACTTTTAGAATACTCCCCAGCAGAGTCGCCAGTTCTGTGATACGGTGGGAGAACTGACTTGAGGTATTGCGTTTGTGTTTGCAAATGTTCAGTTTAGCAAGAGTCGCCACTGACTTTTTATTTTATCCTAAGGAAAGGTCAAAAAGTACAGGAAAGACCTTTGAGATGTTTTCTTGGGTTCGGGGAGTAGATTATAGAAAGGGAAGGTATTAGCACCCTTTCTATCCATGGTTATCCATGGGCTCTTATTTACTTGCTTATATCACTTGCCTTTTCTTTTCAATTGTTTGAAATGGTGCTTTGTGTGTGGTTTTGAATTTTTTTTTGAAAAAGATGCCTTGTCTAGGCAACCATTGTAACAATTCTTTACTCGAATGTTTTACAAAGGTGTTTGTCTTTTTGAAAAGATGTTTCAATGTTTTTTTGAAAGTTTGTTTTGAAGTTGTGTTGTGATGTGTGTTTTGAAAAATGGCAAGGATTGTTTTTCAAGATTGATCAAGTAACCAAGAGCTACCTACCCTAAATTTCTCAAAGATCTTTCTTATGTTTTAACCCTTTTAACAGTGTTGTTTCACCATTGTATTTGGTGAACAACCTTGTGTTAGGATGTTAACGGGACGAGCGCGGGTCATCGTTTAGACCATAGAGGCAATAGTGCCAAGTATCTTTGGCAATTTTCTTAAGGGACTTGATCATTTTAGGCAACTTGATAGCGTCATCGAGGGACTATGATCATTTGATTTGTTTTTGTTTTGCCAAAGACACTTAACATGCAACCATGGCCCATTTTTGAAGGCAACAAGTGGAGTAACTCTAAGGGTACAAGTGTGCATTGTGTTTGTTTTTCATGCATGTTTATCTTGAATTAGGTCAAGCTATTTGTTGATTGATTTTGCATACAAGCCCTAAGTCTATCATGGCATAATTTGAAAACTTTTAAATGTGCGAGAATTTAAAGTCCTAAATTATTACAACATGATTATGGGGATGGGGATAAAAGTTTGAATTTGGGGGATATTTGACAAGGAAATAAAATCTAAATTATTACAACCATATCGAATATACAAATATTTAACATTTAAATAAATACAATTTAAATAAATATCAAAATGCAATGTATTATGCAAAAAAGATTTTTCATATATGTAAAAAGGTTTTCATGTTTGAAGTATAAACAAAATAAAAAAAGTCATATTTTTGATTATTTTTGTTATTTAGGGTAAAACCCTAATTTTCAAGTAAATAGTATTTATTTATTGATTATGTGCAATATATATTAATTTATACACAAAATAATGAAAAAGGATGTATATTGTAGAAAAAGTATTTTTGATGTCAAATATTAAATAAAAATAGAAATGTATTATTTTTGTATTTTTGCCTTAAATATTTAATAAAATATGTATATGTATATATTATATATATTTAATATGCTAAATATGTACAAAAATAAAATATTAATTATTTACAAAAAATGTATATTTTAGAAAATGTTTTCAAAATGTAAATAAAAAATAATAACTAAAAAATGAATATTTTTGTATTACTTTTTAGGGTTTTAAATAAAAAGGTTTTATATTATTTACATGCATATACGTAATAAAGCGACTAAATATCAAATAAATATGAAAAAAATGTGGAAAAATATTTTTGGTGTTTTTTATGTTTGAGCAAAAAATATAAAGTCAGAAATAAAAATAAAAACACAAAAAATGACAAGTATTCAACATTTGGGCCAGGGGGGTGCAAAACTAAAAAAGGGGTGCAAAAAGTAAGGATGGCTCAGGCCCAGCCCAAACCATCATCTTCAACCTCCAGCCTCTTGTTTGAAACAGAAAACGCGCGCCTCTTTGATCAAACACCAACTCCTGATTCTTTGATTTTTATGCAAAACTCATAACACAAATATTATAGAGCATCAAAAGACGAATTCAAACATGTAAAATACTTGGATTAACTCTCAAAGGCCAGAGAGAATTTCTCTGGCCCTAAATTTTAACCTAATTTTTTCCTCATGTTCATGGCTAAAATTCTCACAGCACGCTTAACATAAATGAAAAGTGAACACATGTATGGCTTCAGGGCTATGAGTAGGACATGTTTTATTCACAAACCTAAGCTTAACTCTTCCTAGATTGAGAGATAGAAGTCCATGGATTACCTGTTTCAGCTTGGATCGTGTAGAGCAATATGGCCACCTTCAATGGAGTTTGAGCTTCTGTATAGCTTGCCTGAGGTCCAAGGAAGCTTCTCAAGTACCTAGCTTGCTTTGAAACAACCTGTATCGTGCTATAAAAGTTCACCTGCAAAGCTGAAAAATGAAAATGGCAGGTGAGGTTAGGGGTGTTACAGCTGGTGTTTAGGGCTTGGAACAGTTTAGGTGGATGGAAAGGAATGTGTTTGAACTTGTTTTGGCAAAAACGCACGAGTGAACTGAGTTGTGCAACTCAATCTGCAGGGATACCCTGTTTTTGCAGCAAAACAGTGCTTTGGGGTAATAGGGGGTATGAGGGATGGTTGAGTCGTGTTTCAGGCTTGGTTTGATGTATGGAAAATGTTCACAAGGTTTGCTTAAGCTCTGGTTTACAGGAGGTGAAAGTTGGATCTGTTTTGCAAACTTGCTTGTTTTTGAAGTATAGAAACTCAAGTTGCAATGCAGGCCTGTGTACTCTATGTCTCTATGCTGCAGAATTTGCTCTTGATAAATGGGATTTGTGCACAAAAATTTGCCTCAAAGATCTGGCCTGTACCTCAAGGATTTGGAACTTGACATAAAGTATCACTTTTCAAAAATGGCAAATTTGCTTTTTTTCAATTAAGGGTTAATTTTGCATGTATTGTCCAAATGAATCAAATAAAGCCTTAACACAATGATTAGGCATTAAATTATTGAGTGTGAAGAGGTTTAGAGGCCTGCAAGCTATCACAAACCCTGCTGATTTGAAAAATGCAATTGTTATGAACATGCTTTGGCCATGAACAAAAGTGAGTTTTGGCCAACTTTGCAAATTCGATTCTCTCTAACCACAAGGGTGTTTGAGAAGTTCTTGGACAATTTGGAAAGCTTGGATGTGTACTATAATCCATCTTGGTAATGCAAATTGAAACTCCAAGTGGAACCATGTGAAAAATGGCCAAGAAGTTGGACAAAAATCCTGCCTAGAATAGGGCAAAATTTATCTAAGTTAAAAATGTTTGGCACCCTTGTTCCAAACATCATAACTTGAGATACAAGCTTCCTTTGAGAAAACTTTGTGAATCAAAGTTGTAGATTTTGCAATGGACTACAACTTTCATGTTTCAAGTTTTGTTTGAATCCAATTGCATCTTGGTGAAAAAATGGGACAAAGTAAGGAAAAAATAAGAAAATTTTATAACTTGGAAAATTTCTAAGTTATGAAATTTTTTCATTTTAAACCCTAATTTGCAATTTTGGGTTTCTTGATGAAAAAGTTTCATAATTTGACATGTCTTGATGAAAAATGAATCTTGGCACTTGATTTTGATCAAAAAGTCAAAGTTTGACTTTTCAGTATACAGTCAAATTTTGATCAGTTGACTGAAAAATTCATCTGTCAATCCTATACATTTGAGATCTTTTGAACTTGTTGAGTGGGTCAAGACAATGCCATTGAGTCCTTGAGTCCATATATGAGCTTGGTTTGCCATTGGTTAGGTCAAATAGTCAAAAATTGCCTTTGTGTAGTCAAAACCCTAAAAATGACCATTTTGCCCTTTTGGTGTTCTGATCAAATTTCTTGTGGAATTATGATCCAAACTTGATCAAATGATTCATATGAGTTCATAATGTTGATGTGGGTCAAAAATCATGAGGTTTGACTGTCAATTGGCCACAGTTGACTTTTCCCCCAATATAGCTGATTTCTAGGTCAACTGTCCAATTGACTGGGCAAAGATTGGAATCAAGGCTTGAAACTTGATATGGATAAACTTGTAAGTCCAACATGAAGCATGAAAATCACTTTGGGAATTTTAGGTCAAAACATCCCTGTGAAAACTCAAACCCTAATTTGGGTCAACAGTGCAAGGAGGGGTCTTGAGCAGAGCAAACCCTAGTTTGACCTTGAACTCCAAGAGTCTTGTGATGAGAAAATGTCGATGAAATGAGAGGGCAAAATTTTGGGGTACAACATTTGCCCCTGTTCCATCTTCTTGAACCTGAAGAGTTAGATTGGCAGATCTGCCATTTGTGACTTGAAGGTGAAAGATGATTGAACACTAGAGTGCCTAGAAATTTGCACTCGGTGATGTGATTGTAGAGGGAATGGGCTTAAAGATGCCATTTGGAGATGGGCTTAAAGATGCCATCAGGAATGTGACAGAATCTTGTCGGGGGATGGGCTTAAAGATGCCATCTAGAATATTACAGAATCTTGTCGGGGGATGGGCTTAAAGATGCCATCTGGAATGTGACAGAATCTTGTCGGGGGATGGGCTTAAAGATGCCATCTGGAATGTGACAGAATCTTGTCGGGGGATGGGCTTAAAGATGCCATCTAGAATGATTGTTGTAGGTGAGTGGGTGAATATCAGAAAGGTATCCATGTTTGGAACGTCTCTGAGTTAGGGGTCTGAATAAGCAATAGATTGACATCCGTGTTTGGAGAATCCGTAAACTGTTTTCTTGGAGTTGAATAAGTAATAGATCAACATCCATGTTGGGGAAGCGTCTGTAAACTGTTTTCAAAAGTTGAGTCTGAACAAGCGATAGATTAACATCCGTGTTTGAAAACCTTCAACACACATAATTCCTACTCTATGACACACAATGAGTGTCCCATTCGAAGGAAATACATTGTTGGGTTTCAGGCACATAGCTAGATGTCCCTATTTGAAGGACATACATTGTTGGATTTGAATCACATAGTTGGATGTCCCATTCGAAGGACATACATTGTTGGATTTGAAACACGTAGTTGGATGTCCCATTCGAAGGAAAAACATTGGTGGCACATTCGAAGAATTCCATGTTGTCCATTCGAAGATACACGTATGACCCATTCGAAGGACACACCTTGGGTGGAAACCAAATATTATTGTCTGAAGAAGAGTCTGGTCGAAGGTTGAACCTATGTGGTCAAAACAAAAGGTTGAAGTATCCAAAGATGCTTGCTGGCCAGAGTCTTATGTGGTGTCAAGTATAAGCCTGCTGCACTGGTCACAACACTCCAAAACTACTACAAAGTGTCCTGCTACACTGCTCCCGTATTTGCACCAAATTGGCATACAAAAACTACACCTCAAAGGCTACAAAAACAACATACCCAATTTGTTCAAATCTCATTTGTTTTCCCCCTAAAACCTCGTCCAATTTCAGCTATAAATAAGAGGTTTCACCATACATCATAGAGAGCTCTTTAGTAGCCAAAGAAACTTTTATGGTTTGAAAAGAATTATTACACGCTCTCAAACTCTCAAACTATCAAACTATCAAACTCTCAAACTCTCACAAAAAAAATATCAAACCCCTTCATACATTATTCAACCCATAATCAAAAAAGAAACACTGCCATATTGTTCTTTCTTTTGAATCCAAGTTTCCTTGACCTTCGAATAGCCTCTTTCCTTCCTTCGAATCCAAGAGTATCCCAGGGTAGCAAATCAAGTCCAAAACCCACATTCCAGCTTCAAGCAAGGTAAAAGTCCTCTTAACATTAAAACTTTTGTTTCAAGCATAACATGTAAATAACCATTTCCTTTCATTTCAAACATCATTATTACCCTTTAGCTTGTTTTCGTTTCCACCTTTTATGTTTGTTTTCGTTTCTAATCTTTTGGTTTGTTTTCTTTGTTTGTCAAAGACATTTTAAGAACTAACCTGACTATGAAACAATATTAGCATGGATTCAACCCATGCTACTATTTAATCCAAATGAAAGAAAATAGGAAGAGGGTGTTGTGAATCGAAGCCTTAGGCTTCACCCCATGTAGCTATCTGACCCCAAATGAAAGGAAACTAAAACAAAGGTGGTGTGAATTGAAGGTTACAGGTTTCGATATACACTGGTTATAGGCCCCAAATGAAATAAAGCAGAAAAAGGGTGAATCGAAGGGTGCATGCTCATACTGACTTCCAGGCCCAATCGAAAGAAGCAAGAAAGAGTTGAATCGAAGGGCATTTACTGTCTGGATCGAAGAACTTGTTTTCCCTTCTTTTATTATATTTTGTTTTTACATTCTATTGTTGTTCAATATGGTTGTAATAGCGTAGAACCTTTATTTTCCGCATTTTTATTACTTACATAAATGTTAGTAACTAGGGTGTGTATGGCAAGATTAAAACCAACACTTATACCACACTAATCAAAGACAAAAATGTATGCAATCAAACATACTACACACACATGCACCTCTAGGATAATCTCACTTGTTGCCTCGGAAAATAGTCATGTCCCTCGAATATGGATGTTTTAGAAAAGACCCTCGATAAAAGATCGTAATCCCTCGATGTCCCTCGATGTTGCATTCAGTAAACGATCTAGTCCCTAATGAAATTGCTAAAACTTCTCATAGGTTGCCTTCTATTACTATACAAACGACCCACGCCCGTCCCTTCACATCCAACGATGGGGCTTATTACCAAATTGATGGTAAGATAGTAACATCTAAAAGAGGAGGAAAATATCATTAGACCTTTTGAGTAGGTAGAATGCTCGAAGTTGCTTGGCTTGCTCACAACTAAATAAAAACATTTTCACACCAACATTTTCAATTGAAACATTTTCAAAAAAAAAACACCTTGTACACATTCTTATAGAGATGAGAATCATTACAAAGGTACTTTTCAAAATCACTTTCAAAAAACATCTTCCATAAACAAACATCTCTTTGAACTATTTTCAAAACCAACACTTTGTATGCATTCGGTTATGACCATTGCAAGTTGGGAAATATTGAGCAAATGCATGAAGTTCAAATTGAGCAATCTTGATATTTTAGGCTATTGGGCCATGGTTTAAGAGTCCAAACGCGTATCACACTATTCATACACCTCAAACCTTGTTCTTACACCCTTTGACCTTTTTTTAATATTTTTTTATTATTTTTTATTTATTCATTAATAATATAAAAATAAACAAAATAAAATCATATCTTTTTACACAAGGTCCAAGACCACTTATCCTTGACCTAATCTTTCACTATATAATATCATTCATTCTCATACAAAGGGACACGAAAAACCCTTGCCATAAAATTTCCAAAAAAAACATCAACTCTTTTCAAGAACCCTAGAGTTTCAAAACTCTTGTTACAGACCCTTTCACTACAAGATATCCATTCCATTCACTCCTAACTACCATGCAGAGTAAGATTGGATTGATTTTGAGGGTCTAAAATGCATGAGAACACCATACCATGCATATCCAATTGCATAACTTTGTGAATTTCATATCTTAATTTTTGTATCGTTTTAAATCTTATTGGTGTTACTAACATGTTTCTGAGGTGAATTTGAAAAGGTCTGGATCATCACCATGATCCCATGCATACTGAATCGTGAACTACCATGCTAGCACCTATTTCACATGTTTTCATTATAGCTCTTAATCCCTTGCATTTTAGCCTTAAAAAATTCCCCCATTTGATCCACAGCCTCTGTTTTAGTGGGGTAGGACATTATTGGATCATTAATGTTTTGGTTTTTGCAGGATTTGAAAAAACAGGTGGCCGGAGAAGACGACTGGAGCTAGGGCTTCGATGTTTCTCCAGTCAATATATTTGTTTATATATTATATATTAATTGTTTGATTTATATAAATGGATGTATATCCACCCCCGTGGTGGAAACGTGCGCTAAGTCACTCCTCTCCCAGGTCACGGGTTCGATCCCAGGTTTTTCCAAATTCTTTCATGTTTTCATTATTTTTGCAGCTTTGTTATAAAACACATTGGAGGCATATCCTTGACATAAACAGTGCGTTGGCTGAGTGGTATGTTGTGTGAAACTGTTGAGGGCGTGGGTTCAACACCCACCCCTACTCATTTGGTTATTTCTTTTTCCAATTCTATGTTTCTCACTCTTTTCTTCCTTCTTTTTCCTATTCTTTCATCAAAAAAATTTCAAAACTTTTTTTAACACAAACCTTAATTTTATTTTTATTTGTAGGTTTTTTAATTTTATTTTAGATTTCTATTTTAATTTTAGGTTTTAGCTTAATTTTAGGTTTTTAGTCAATAAACCCTAATTTAAATTTTTTAGGTTTTTTTTCAATTAAATAAAAATCAACCTAGATTTTAGGGTTTGCTTAATTAATCAATTCTTTTTAATCAACTAATTCTTTTTTCTAAATTAAAATCAATTACGTTTGTTTTTAGATTAATCATCAAACGATCACAAATCGATTTTCAATTTTTTTTAAATCTTCGCGCATTTACTTTCGCATTAGTTTTTCCGATTATGTAACTGTTATAGTATGTAATAGGTTTATTTAGGATTTACATTTTCCCACGTTTTATGGTTTTGTACCAACTTCCCCGAAGCTTTGTAATAGCGTATGACTTTTATTTTCCGCAATTTACTGCTTTCCTTATTACTATATAGTAACTAGGCGTGTATGGCAAGATCTAAAACCAATTGTTAGATAATCCTAATCAAGATTAAATAATTAAATTGAATCACTTTTCACACACTCACCTCTAGGGTAACCTCACTTGTTGCCTTCGAATAAAAATAGTCATATCCCTCGAACATGGGGACGCTTTAGCAAAGACCCTCGGTTAAAAAGATCGTAGTCCCTTGATGACCCTCACGATGCTGCCTTCAGTAAACGGTCTTAGTCCCTTACAATAAATTTCTAAAGCGCCCCCTATAAGTTGCTTTTATAACTGTATGATGACCCGCACCTGTCCCTCACACATCCAACGATAGGGCTTCCTACTAACTAATGGTAGAATAACACTATCTAAGGAGGAGGAAAATAACACGAAAGAATTTTGAGTAGGTAGATAGCTCGTAATCGCTTGCTCACAAAAACAAATATTTTTTTTCACAAACACTTTTCTTGAAATATATTCAAAAACAAACACTTTGTACGCATTCTTAACTTATACAAGAATCATTACAAAGTTGCCATACTTAGGCATTTTTCAAAATATCTTCAAACAAACAAACACAAAGCATTTTCAAGCAAAGTGAGCTAGCGATTAAGAGCCCGTAGATAACTGCAGATGAAAAGGGTGCTAACACCTTCCCTTTTCATAACCTACCCCCCGAACTCAGAAAATTCTCGAAGGTCTTTCCTATTCTTTTCACCCTTTCCTTATTGGATAAAAGAAAAGTCAATGGTGACTCTTGCTATACGCATATTTGCGATAAAACGCAAAACCAAGTAAGTTCTCCCACCGTATTACAGGGGAGAAATAGAAAACCCTAATTAACTATTATAAACTGTAAGCAGTTACAATAATCGAAAAATGAGAAAATAATAAAATACGTGAATCGGTAAGAAAGGAAAAGGAAAAAAAAATTGCTTGGATTGATTTTTGTTAGAAAAGATTTGATGATAAACCTAATAACCTAATTAATTTTAATTTGGGAAAAAAGAAATCGACCAATTAAGTTAATCAAACCCTAAATTGATTATAATTAATTAAAAAAACCTAAAAACCCTAATTAATTTTGACTTAAAAAAAGAAGAAAGTTTATTAATTAACCAAAAAATAAACCCTAATGTTTATTGGGGTGTGTGAGAAAATTAATTGATAAAAAAACATGGGTTAGTTTGATGAATTTAGGGTTTTAAAAAGTGAAAATAGTAAGAAAAATAGGGTTTTAAAAAAGTAACCAGGGCTAGGTGTTGAACCCACGCCCTCTGTCCTTTCACTCAGTACCTTCACCACCAGGCCAGGCGTGCCTTGGTGTTAGGAAATAGCTTCAACGCATTTTGTAAACTGCAAGGCAAATAAATCAGAAAAAACATAAAAATGCCAAAAGACTGGGATCGAACCCACGCCTTGGTATACAAAGATCTTATCGCACGCGCTTCAACTGTTGAGGCGGTAATACATCCGATAATTATAATCAAACAATAAATATATAGTATAAGAATGCTGCCTAAACCGGAGTTACGTCGAAGCCCTAGCTCCGATCGTCTTCTCTGATTGTCCATTTTCACCAACCTGTAAAAATCAAAGACGTTAGAAAACAAAAAGCACCCTACCACCCTAAATTTGAGGGCTATAAATTCAATGGTACCATTATTTTAGTATGAAAATCAATGGTTTGGGAGCTATGGTGAAAAGGACCCGGATCAGTGCAAATATGGTGTTTTACAATTTGGATTTCATGGGACCTCTATGATGGTTCTATCATGCACTATCAAACCTCATTAACAAGTTAATGACATTAGTATGTGTTAAAGAAAACAAAAAATAATTAAAAAAAAATACAATTTTGGCAAAAGTATGAAATCGGAGATACAACGCGATGGTGTTTCATGCATTTTGGACCATCAAACTTGGTCCATTCTTACTCTATATGATTTCTGGGAATGAATGGAGTGTCTACTTTGTAGTGAAAGGGTTATGATAAGGGTTTGAAGGTTCTTTTAGATTTATTGGAAATTTTTAGATTTTAGACAAGTTTTGTATAAAGGTTTTTTCATGGCCTTCATGCCTGAAAACAGTGGGAATATATAGGACAAATTAGGTCAAATATTTGTGGACTTGGACCTTGTAATAAAGGCCTTGTATTATTTCATTTAATTTTGACTTAAATGGATAAAAATATAAAATAAATAAAATAAATAGGTTAAGTGGTGCATGAGTAATATTTGAGGTGTATGAGAACTATAATACACGCTTGGACTTCCAAACAATGGCCCATTAGTCCAAAATATCAATTTTGCTCCATTTTAACTTCATGAATTTGTTCAAAATTTCCCAACTTGCACTAGTCATAACTCTCTCAATTTTTGTCATTTGAAGGTGATCTTTGACTTTTTGGAAATCTCAAGATGTCCTCTACAATCCCTATTTTAATCTTTTTTACATTTGAAGACTTTAATCTTGATGTGAGTTTCCTTGACAAAAAGTGTCTTTTTGTTGACTTTTAAAATGACATGTAATGTATTGGCTCATATCTCTCAAATGAAGCATTTATTGGACTTGAGCTTAGTGATGCATCCGCAAGGGCACAGAAATATCAAAGTAATATAAAATATTATCGAACCCACAAAGACCAATGTCAAACTACTGTAATCTATTGTTGCTTTGTAAAGCCAAGGCTAATGAATGATTAATTTAGGGGAAACTAGAACTAAGAACTAAAACTAAAACTGATAGGTGCCAACTGATCAATTTATTTATTTATTGCAAACTCAAACAAAAGCAAAAAAATTAAATTTAAACTCTTGGGTTGGCTCCCACGCAACACTTCTTTTAACGTCGGTAGCTCGATGACTCAAGAGTGTCAGTACTCATGGTGATTCTCTCGAGAATGACTCCTCGATCTAATTTTTAATCATCATTGGTTTCCATGGCCACTTATCAAGCCATCTCACATATCCCTCACCTTTTCTTTTCTTTCTTCTATGGGGTGGTTCATTCTTTTGAACTTGTGGTGGTGGTTATGGAGCAATCTTGAGTATTAGATTTTCAAGTTTGGGCTTAGTTATTTCATCCACCATCTTGAATATAAACCTTCCCTTGTTAACACTAATGATTCTCTAGTTTCATGGTCCTTAAATATTATCTTTTTATGCGGGACCTCAATCAAAGGTGCATTGGTGTGGATATTCTCCATATACTTATTGGATTGGGAATTTACATTAGCTACCACAAATATTTACAGAAAAGAAATAGGTGAGTTATAGAGAGGAGGAACAACAATTGATGTTCCCTTTCCTACCTCTTTGACAACCTCTCTTTCAGATGGTGACAATCTATTTTTCTCAATCTCTACTCTTTTCTCACCAGAATTATTATCAACCTCATTATTACTCTCTTCAACCTCATTATCACTCTCATTAGGATTTTCGATTTGTTTTTCACTACGGGTTGTTACAACATCCACATACTCTTCAGGGAAGGGTCCTAGAGGATTTTGTGCAAGCATGGAGATCTGGATCTCCAAGTCCATGTTGTGAGTCGTGAGGGACTCAACCGTATTATTAGCTATCATAGATTCTAGCCTAGAGTGAGTTAGCGTCGCATCAAAATCCTCCATTGATGTTGCGAGGTTGAAATTATAGGATTCATACGGTTCCTCAAAGTCAGTTAGCATCGCATTTTGTGTTTCCATAAAGCTCTCCATAATCATAGTTTCTAGCCTGGAGAAATTTAGTGTCGCAATCATATCCTCCATTAATGTTTCGAGAGTGGAATTTTGGGACTCTTGTGACTCCTCAAAATATGGGGCGTGGTGATTGTAGAGGAAATTTGGTTAAGGATAAGTTAGCGTCGCATTGTAATCCTCCAGTAATGTTTCGAGATTGGATTTATGGGATTCTTGCGACTCCTCAAAATTTTGGGATTCGTAGTTGTTGAGGTAATTTGAGTGAGAGTGAGTTAGTGAAGCAATGAAATCTTCCATCAGTATTTCCAAATCAGATTTATGGGATTGTTGTGATTCCTCGAAATACTGAGAATGGGAGTTGTAGAAATTTTTTGGGTATTACATAGTAATTAAGGTAAGAGTGTTTTAGTCTATATGGTGCAACAAAGGAAATAACGATATTGATTGTTGGTCCTTGACAACGGTGCCAAAAACTTGATGTGTCCGCAAGTGCACGGAAATATCGAAGTAATATAAAATATTGTCAAACCCACAGAGACAAATGTTAACCTACTATAATCTATCGTTGCTTTATAAAGTTAAGGCTAATGAATGATTAATTTATGGGAAACTAAGAACTAAAATTGAAATGAAAATAATTTTAAGAAAATATATATGAAAAGAGAGATCAGAATGTGTATTTCGCGTACCACTGGGACTCTGTAACTCGTTGGGTTATATTGATGTTAAAAATGTGTTTAGTAGAAAATATCAATTTAAAGACTGAACCTCACACTCTCATGATTTTGAATAAAGCCGCATTCCTTAACCATGAGATTTCTCTCTCGCTCGGCCATTTTAATTAAGGAATGTGTTTTGAAAACTGAACAAGTTCTAATTAATCTTAAAGCATTATCGTTGTGTTTAGAATTAATGTCTATTTTCTACTATCCGGTTCGATCCCCACGCTCTCGTAGGGCCGACTCAAACCTTAGTTAATTTCCCACGCTCGTGGAAAAATCGTGTTAAGTAACCTCTCACTCTCGTGACAAAGATATTTAAATTAACTTTAAAAACAAAGACCGAAATTGAATTTTAAAACAAATAATTAAGCCAACTTATTACCTAGTCCCGTCGGGAACGATGGTCCTCACATACCGTACTCAAAACTATTTAGATAGAAATACTTAAAGAAACAGACATCCAATTATAATTATTAACCATTAACATAAGCATTTTTATATTGGTAATAATAAAACAATATTATAAGAACAAGAAACTAAAATAATTGCAAATAAATATACCTGGAATAAAACTTGAATAAAACTTGAATAAAATAAATCTTGAAACTTGAATAGAACTTTGAAATGATATCGGAAAGATTTATCCAAGCATTACATAAATTATAGGCCTACACTAATGGTGTGGTAGTTCCTCAATATGAGAAACTACCACTTTTATATGAGTAATATGCTGCCTAAAACTATGAAGCGCTTTCGCGTACCAAACTTGGATTATCTCCAAGAGGACAACTCGATCCTTTTTATAGTGGTTACTAGTGGAAGTTACTTTGTGATTCATGTGGCAAGTAGTGGAGATCATGGTCGAAGAAGTTGAGAAAATCATGGGTTGAGTGGATGAAATGGAGAAAATGGAGCTTCCTTGCAGACGTGGAGAGAACTTCGTATTTAATACTGAAAGAAGCTTGTGACGAGTGGCAGGAATTGTGTGTCATGGAGCATACATCTTTTAACATGTGCAGACCGTAACAGCATGCGTGCCGAGGGGAAAAAATATTTTAACATGTGCCAACCGTAACATCATGTGTGTCATGGGGCACACATATTTTCAAGGCGTGACGACTGACATGAAGGCTGTTACGACCGTTGTAGTCCTTTGTCATGCGTTTTCCTGCTATTTTTCTGCTACAATGTTATTTTCAACTCATTTCCTTGCCATTTCTTCCTCTTTTCTTAAGCAAGCCTTTTGAAATCTAAATACCTGAAATGAAATAGAAATACTGGCATAACAAGATAAAATGAATGAAAAACAATATAAAGTGCATGTGAATCAAGTCGAATATACGATATAATTTCACGTTATCACTTAGAGAGAAAAAGCTGTAGAGAATTGAATTTCCTTCAAAATGAGCTTTGGTTGGGGGAAAAACCGATAAAGCATGTGAAAGTTATGCTTGGTCAAAGTTCAATTGACTTCTCCTAAGGAAACCCTAATTTAGCAATTTTTGACTTTTAATGATTTGAGTGTTTTTCTTGATGAATAATGATCAACCCTTGATAAAATGATGAATATGACTTTAAAATCTTGATGTTGACCAAAAATCATGAAGTATGACTGTTTGTTGACCATAATTGAATTTTTACCCAATACATTTGAGTTTTAGTCATCTAAGCCATTGATTGAGCAAACTTGTGATGCAAGGCTTGAAATTTGACATGAGCATTTCTTGATACATATAAGGAACCATGAAAACCACTTGAGTCCTTAGAAACCCAACTTACTTGAGAAAATTGAAACCCTAGTTGTAAGTCCATTGCTTAGGAGGAGAATTTGTCTGATCAATTCTTGAGCAACCTTGAGCACTTAAGAACCCTAGGAGAATTTCTTGAAGAAAAGGGAGGGAAAATTTTGGGGTACAACAGTTGACCCTGTTCAATCTTATTAAACCTGAGGAGTTGGATTGGCATGTCCACCATTCGTGATCTGAAGGTGGAAGAGGATTGAACACTTAAGTGCCCAGAAATTTGCACTCGCATGTGCAGGAGGTGACACTGTTAGTTGATAATATTACTTGAATGGGATTAAAGATGCCATTCAGAGATATGAAGAAATGTCGTTGGAGATGGCTTATAGATGCCACCCAAAGTAACCTTCGATAGAAGTATAAGAATGAGTCTACACATAACTGTATTTGAAGAATGCTATCCAGAATGAACCTTTGGGGAATGTGTTTAAGTAGTTTCTCACCAAATTTAGTCTCTGAGGGAGATGCTTTTCAGAATTTGGTCTCTGAAGAGAGTGTTCATCGTGTAGATAGTCACTTTGTCACGTTTCGAGAATTAATCTACAATCTACTTTTGTTGGTAAACCCGTCTTATTTCGGGAATCCATACCACCTGGCTCTGTTGATAGTTTCCCTGTCCTGTTTCAGGAGCTAATATTTTCTTGGTTATAAAGATAGTTTTCCCATCCGGTTTCAGGAGTTAATATTTGCATAATCATATGTATAGTTTCCCTGTCCTTTTTCGGGAATTAATCTCTGACCGACTTTCTATTGGCGAACCTGTCCACTTTCGGGAATTCATATCGCCTGGTTATAGAGATAGTTTCCCTGTCTTGTTTCGGGAATTAATCTTGGACCTGGTCATACAAATAGTTGCCCTGTCTTGTTTCGAGAATTAATTTGTGACTTGTTCAAGAATTTTTTGATGATATCTGTCTGTTTGTAGACTTTTACCTGAAAAGATAAAAAGTTAGTTGTATGCAATGTCATGATGTATGTAATGCATTGTGTAATGATATTCTCAGAGTAAATGAGAGTGTGCTATATGCGTGTCGTATGCATATGCTATGATACTTATAAATGATGTATGGAGGTGAGATGATGTTGAAGCGTATTGATAGCTTTGTATGACATCTTTGATTGGGAAAATAAATTCCTGACTGTTGCTGGGGGTGAAGAATATGTGTAATCTTCAATATTGTCTAGAATGTTTCTGCTAGGGATTCTTGCTTGCTGTTTGAGGAAACTCCACTGGGGAATTTGATTTCTGCTTGGGAGAAAAGTTTAGGAACTTTGGTCGTTCATCGCTCTACTGGGGAATTTAATTCTTATATGCCCTGACTGGGGATAAGAGAGATGGATAACCTTCCGAGGTGCTATCTGCCCGAGTTTCCGATATGGATGTCGACTCGTTTTGGGAGGATAAGGTTAAACAAGATCTGGTCTGGTTTCAGATTCTATAGCAACTCACTGGGGATAACAGCCTGGATTATCCTTCACTAGAGATACAAATTTTGCCGATGATTTATAGTATCCAGAGAAATAGACTCAAACTTGGGAGACTGAATTCTATTGGGGAAATAAACCATACCGGAGAAATAAATTCTGCTGAGGAGACGTGCCCTGCAGGAGAAGAGAATTCTGTAGGGTTTTTTATAGTTGGAGAAATAAACTCATTTAGGAAAGAGAATTCCTGTGAAATGTGATGATAACATAATCTCTAATGAGGATTGGGACTCTGTAGGTTGGCGTCATTGCCGGGGAAAATATCATACTCCTTCATCCGCTAGGGGGATCTGTTGGGGAGTATGATTAGGTTAATTGCTGGAAGATACCCCAATTCCTGTTTGGAATCATATTAGACTTGCGGGGGGAATGTATCTCCGCTTGGGATGAGCTTGTGAAGGTAACTCTGTGGGGATAATCCCATGGAGGTTATTCTGTGGGGATTTTCCCGTGGGGACTTACGGACGACCTGAACGTTATCCCAATTCCTAGAGTCTTGAGTAAATGCGTATTCCTGTTTTTATGCATATATTTGTTAACAGTAATCATATTCATATGCATATGTTCATTCTATTTAGCCATTGGACGTTTTTTGCAAACAAAACAGAGAAAGTAAAACAAAGTTGAATTTTGAAATTGTATTTTGTATAGCATTTTTGTACATTAAAACAGAAATCCTAGTAAGAAGAAATCATCATGAAATAAAAAGAGTAAAAAGAGAAAACTACTATGTGGGAACGATCTCATTGAGTTTCAACTTTGCTATTGCCTTTATGTCTTCAAGCATCTTATCCCTCGCTATCAGAAGAAGTTGACTGAATTGGTTTGGACCGTTTGAAATTGACGTTGGTAACAAAGCTTGTTGTAAGTGATCCCACGGGACATAGTCGTACGCTTTAATCCCTAATTTTTTCCTGGACCGCCCTTTCGGGTTTTCAGTCCACCGGGATACCCTTTTTTGCCCAAGCCACCTTTTCAGATTTTTGACTTGCCGGGTGTACAATATTTATTTATATATCCCTAATTTTTGCCTGAACCCTTTTGGTTCGCCAGGATGCCCTTATTTTTGCCTAGGCCAGTCAACCTAGCGGGTCACTTTTATGCGTAGTATCTTTTGACAATGTCCGTGTTCAAAGGGTGCGGAAAATATTCACCATCCATGGTGGTCACTATCATGGCACCCACATAAAATATCTTCTTGACTACAAATGACCCTTCATAGGTGGGAGTCTATTTTCCCCTGAGGTCACCTTACAGTAAGATGATGAACTTTATTACCAAGTCGCCAGCCTGATATACCCGATGCTTGACCTTCTTGTTGAAAGCTTTGATCATACACTTATGATACATTTGTCCATGACAAACAACCGCATGTCTCTTATCGTCGATTAAATTCAACTGGTCCAGCCTAGTCTGAATCCATTCGTCTTCGTCTAAATCTACATCTTTCATAACACTAAAAAAGAATCTGAACTTCAACAGGAAGGACAACCTCCATGTCATAGACCATATAAAATGGGGTTGCCCTAGTTGATGTCTTAGCCGAAGTGCGGTAGCCATGAAGAGAAAATGGTAACATCTCATGCCAATCTTTATACATCACCGTCATCTTCTGTATAATTTTCTTAATATTCTTATTGGCGGCTTCCACTGCGCCATTCATCTTCAGACGATATGGAGAAGAGTTGCGGTGCTTGATCTTGAACTACGTGTAGAGTTGCGTGATCATAGTGTTGTTGAGATTGGTACCATTGTCTGTGATAATCCTTTCGGGGATGTCATACCGACAGATAAGGTTATGCTTAATGAATCGGGCAACTATATTCGTAGTAACAAAGGCGAACGAGGTTGCTTCAACCCATTTTGTGAAGTAATCAATGACGACGAGGATGAAGTGGTGTCTGTTGGAAGCCGTATGATTGATTTCTCCAATCATATCAATGCCCCACATTGCAAACGGCCAAGGAGAAGTCAAGCCTTTCAAATGAACTAGAGGCACACGTACTTTGTCAGCATAGATCTGGCATTTATTACAAGTTCTTAAATGGTGATGGAAATCAGTTTCCATAGTCGACCAATAGTAACCTGCTCTTAGAATATTTTTAGCCATAGTATGTCTACTACAGTGAGTACCAAAAATACCTTTGTGTATATCTTCCATAATTTTCTCCTCTTCCTTCTTGTCTACACAACAAAGCAGAGTTGAATCATGATTGCGTTTGTACAAAACTCTATTACTCAAGAAGAACTTGGCTGAGAACCTCGATAGAAATTTCTTGTCGTTGATACGTGCCCCCTCGGGGTACTCTTGAGCCTAAAGGTATCTTTTCACTTCATGAAACCAAGGCTTCTCTTTTACTCCATTTGTGTCAACTTCATAGTAATGTGCCGATTAGTCTAGCCTCTCAATGGTAATTCTGGGTGACTCATTATCCCATCTGACTTTAAACATAGACGACATGGTTGCTAATGCGTCTGCCAACTGATTCTCTTCTCGTGGGATGTGCTCAAAGGTGATTTCGTCAAAGTACAGGATTAAGTAAGCACATGTTGTTTATAAGGGATGGGATTAGGTTTCTTCGTATCCAATTCTTCCTTAATATGGCTGATTACCAGAGATGAGTCCCCGTATACACTCAAGAACTTGATTCTCAAATCAATAGCAACCTTAATACCCATGATGCACGCTTCATATTCAGCCATGTTGTTGGTACAGTTAAAGAACAATCTGGCCGTGAAAGGCGTATGGAAACCCTTGGGAGAGACAATCACATCACCAATTCCATTACCGAGCGCGTAAGAAGCTCCATCAAAAACCATAGTCCATCGGGAACCTTGCTCAGGTCCTTCATATGGCCTAGGTTCTTCACAATCTGTAACTAGCATAATATTTTCATCTGGGAACTCGAAATTCATAGACTGATAATCGTCTACAGCTTGATGACCCAAATGATCTTCCAATACACTTTCTTTGATTACCTTTTGAGTAGTGTACTGAATGTCGTATTCTATTAATACCATTTTCCATCTTGCTATCCTTCCGGAGAGAGCGGGTTTTTCGAATATGTATTTTATTGGATCCATTTTAGAGATAAACAAAGTGGTATGGGTCAACATATATTATCTTAGTCGTCGAGCACCCCATGCCAAAAGGCAGCAAGTTTTCTCGAGTAGTGAGTATCTTGTTTCACGGTCGATAAACTTTTTGCTAAGGTAGTATATTTCATGATCCTTTCGAACAGACTCGTCATGCTGGCCCAGTACACACCCCATTGAGTTCTCTAACACTGTTAGGTACATAATTAATGGTCTTCCTTCAACTGGTGGCATTAAATTAGGAGGCTCTTGTAAGTACTCCTTGATTTTGTCAAAGGATATTTGCCAATCATCATTCTATTTTACTACCTGGTCTTTCTTTAACAACTTGAAGATCGACTCACAAGTAGCTGTCTGATGAGAAACAAATCTGGAAATATAATTCAGTCGTCCCGAGAATCCTCTGACTTCATTCTCAGTACGAGGAGCCGACATTTCTTGAATAGCTTTGACCTTGGCGGGATCAACTTCAATAACTTTACCACTGACGACAAAACCCAAGAGTTTACTGGACCTGACCCCAAATGTGCATTTGTTCGGATTCAATCTCAGCTTGTACTTCTTCAGTCTCTCAAACAGCTTTTGTAGATGGTCCAGATGATCTTATTCAGTCTGCGATCTGTCTATCATATCATTGACATAGACCTCTATCTCGTGGTGAATCATGTCATGGAACAAAGCTACCATGGCATGTTGATATGTTGTGTTGACACTCTTTAACCCAAAAGGTATAACCTTGTAGCAGAAAGTGCCCCACTGTATGACGAAGGTTGTTTTCTCCATGTCTTCAGGTGCCATCTTGATCTGATTATACCATGAGAAACCATCCATGAAGGAGAATACCTTGTGTTGAGCGATTTTGTCAACCAGAACATCAATATATGGAAGCGAGAAGTCATTCTTGGGGCTGACCCTGTTCAAATACCTGTAGTCTACACACATACGTACCTTGCCATCTTTCTTTGGTACTAGAACCACATTTGCTACCCATTGAAGATATGAGGTAACAACCAAGAAGCCTGCATTTAATTGCTTCATAACCTCAGTCTTGATATTCTTTGACATCTCGGGACGCGTGCGACGAAGTTTTTGCTTTATTAGAGAACAACCCTCTTTCATTGGCAAATGGTGAACCACAATATCAGTATCGAGCTCTAGCATGTCTACATACGACCAAGAAAAGATCTCAACATATTCATGCAACATCTGAATCAATGTGTTCTTGACATTATCCTCTAGGTTGTCTCCTATCTTGACCTCTTTTCTGTCTGCTTCAGTACCCTAATTTACAACTTCAACTGGCTCTTCATGTGGTTGAATATCCTTTTCCTCTTGCACTAACAGTCTAGCAAGTTCTCCAGGTATTTCACAATCTTCCTCACCTTCATCCTCGGCTTGGTAGATAGGATTTTCAAAGTCATAAGTGGCAATACCAGAGTCGTTATCAATGGGATCCAAAGTGGATGTGGATTTGCAATTTTATTGTGTGGGTGTGTGTAAGAACACATAGCTATTTAAAAGTGAAATATAGTAAAATAAAGATAGAGAGCGCAAAATTTAAATGCAAAACGTATAATTCTTTTATTAAATGAAAATATGTTTATGAAATGACAACCCTTAACAAACAAACCGTTGTGTGTAACACCCCAATTCTACATGAAGTTTGCCAATCCAGGCCGTCACAGAGTATGTAAATGTATGTGACTCAATGAATGCACTATCACATACTCACAATAATCATCATCCATCGTAAGGCATACGCCCATATCACCATTATTACCAGTAAATAGAGGTAATTCATCATCATTTAAAACTCCCTGGAACTTCGTGTTATCAACAAGATTCCACAACATCAATCATAACTTTACAACAACTCAATATAAATCAACATTAATCTACGATTCTATCAGTAACATCATCAAACAAAAACTTAACAATAATTTCACACATAACTGGTGTTGTACCCCAAAATTTTCCTTCTCATTTCATCAACATTTCTCATCACAAGACTCTTGGAACTCAAGATCAAGCTAGGGTTTGCTCTGTTCAAGACACCTCCTTGCACAGTTGACCTAAATTAGGGTTTGAGTTTGCACATGGATGTTTTGACCCACAATGCCCAACATGACTTTCATACTTCATGTTGGACTCACAAGTTTGTCCATACCAAGTTTCAAGCCTTGATTCAAATTTTTGCCCAGTCAATTGGACAGTTGACCTAGAAATCAGCTGTATTAGGGAAAAAAAGTCAACTGTGGCCAATTGACAGTCAAATCTCATGAAATTTGACCCACATAAACATTATGAACTCATATGAATCATTTGATCAAATTTAGATCATAATTCCACAAGAAATTTGATCAGATCACCAAAAGGGCAAAATGGTCATTTTTAGGGTTTTGACTGCACAAGGGCAATTTTTGACTGTTTGACCTAGCCAATGGTAAATCAAGATCAACCATGGACACAAGGACTCAATGACATTGTCTTGACCTATCCAACAAGTTCAAAAGATCTCAAATGCATAGGATTGACAGATGAATTTTTCAGTCAACTGATCAAAATTTGACTGTATACTGAAAAGTCAAACTTTGACTTTTTGGTCAAAATCAAGTGCCAAGGGTCATTTTTCATCAAGACATATCAAATTATGAAACTTGTTCATCAAGAAACCCAAAAATGCAAATTAGGGTTTAAATTGGAAAAATTTCATAATTTAGAAATTTTCTAAGTTATCAAATTTTCTTATTTTTTTTCTAACTTTACCCCACATTTTCACCAAGATGAAAATGGATTCAAACAAAACTTTCAACATGAAAGTTGTAGTCCATCACAAAGTCTACAACTTTGATTCACAAATTTTTCTCAAAATAAGCTTGGATCTCAAGTTATGATTTTTGGAACAAGGGTACCTAAAACTTTTAACACGGAGAAATTTTGCCCTAGTTTAGGTAGGATTTTGACCCATCTTCTTGGCCATTTTTCACATAGTTCCACTTGGAGTTTCAGGTTGAATTTCAAATATGTATTGTAGTACAAGTTGCAAGCTTTCCAAATTGTCTAATAACTCCTCAAACACCTTTGTGTTTAGGGAGAATCGAATGCTTGAAGTTGGCAAAAACTCACTTTGCAACCATGGCCAATGCATGTTCATACCACTTGCCAAATCTGATCTAGCTAGCTTGGTTCACAATTACAGGCCTCTAAACCAGTTTGTACTCAATAATTTAATGCAAATCCATTGAGCCAAGGCATTGTCTTGGTCATTTGGGAATTGTACACTAGATTAAGCCTTAAATGGAAAAAGTAACATTGCCACTTTTGCTTGAACTTTGCTTTATGTCAAAACAGCATCCTAGAGCCTTGAACCATATCTCATGCTGCAAACAAAATCCATTAATTAGAGGGGCCAAGAGGGTTGTATGCAGGGTGATAAGATGGCATGTACAAGCCTATAACCTCACTTCCACTCTCTTGCTTCAAGGAGAAGAAAAATTATCAAACACAAGGCATCTCACACATCTGATAAAACCAACTAAAACAAAGTTGTCAAACAGGTTTCATACACCCTAGAAAGCCAGAAGCATGAGCCTTTGACCTCTAAAAACTCCTTGTGCACAAAATCCCCATTTTCTTGCAAAACAGGGCCAGTTTTGCATTTTGCAAGCCACCATCAAATTCCATCGTTCGTTTTGTCCAAAGCTACTTCAAACACCTTCTAACCAACATACCTGAGCTATCCAGATCACTCACAAGTTGCTGTAACTCCATTAACACACATTTCCATTTTTATTTGGAAGCTTTGCAGGTTGAGTTCTATAGCACGGTTCAGACCGCCTCAAAACAAACTAGGCGTTGGGAAAGCTTCAGTGGACCTCAGGAAAACTCAAAAGAATCTCAAGCACCCTTGGAAGTTGCTGCATTGTCCAACTCGAAGTCAACTGAAACAGGTATTCCATGAACTTCTATTTCTCTACCTAGGAATAGTTAGACTTAGGTTTGTGAATGAAAGATGTTGTATTCATAGCCCTGAAACCATACATGTGCTTAGTTTTCATTTATATTAATAGTGCTAGGAGAATTTCATCCATAAAGTTTCTGAAAAAACTAGGTTAGAGATTAGGGCCAGAGAAATTCTCTCTGGTCTTTGAGAGTTAGTTTAAGTTTTTTATATGGTTAGATTCATTGTTTGATGCTCTACAAGTTTCATGTTATGAGTTTTGTCAAAAAAACACAGAATCAGGAGATAGCAGTTTGTGTGGAAAACGCGCGTTTTTGTTTGAACTGGGGAAGAAGACGAAGTTGACTGGGCTGGGCCTGGTTGTTTTTGCTTCTAACACTTGCATTTTCAGTTCACACCCCCCTGGCCCATTTCTTTGCATATTTATCTTTTTTGCATATTTATTTTTATTCTGACTTTATTATTTTATGTCTAAATATAAAACAAATGCCAAAAATTATTTTTATATTTTTTCCATTCATTTGGTATTTTATTTTTATTTTTACTAGTATAAAAATGTTTATATATTTTTATATCATTTTGTTCAAATTAAAAAAATAATGCAAATAATACTTTTATTTTCATTTATTATTTTTATATACATTTGAATACATTTTCTTGAATATATTGTATTTTTGTAAATAATTTATATTATATTTATACACTTAATATATTTAATACATATATATATATATATATATATATATATATATATATATATATATATATATATATATATATATATATATATATATATATATATATATATATATATATATATATATATATATATATATATATATATATATATATATATATATATATATATATATATATATATATATATATATATATATATATATATATATATATATATATATATATATATATATATATATATATATATATATATATATATATATATATATATATATATATATATATATATATATATATATATATATATATATATATATATATATATATATATATATATATATATATATATATATATATATATATACTATATTTTGTTAAATAATTAGAACAAGAAATATATATATATATATATATATATATATATATATATATATATATATACTATATTTTGTTAAATAATTAGAACAAGAAAAAACCTAAAAATAATACATTTTTATTTTATTAAATATTTTATACTAAAAATACCTTTTTCTCAATATACTTTTATTTTTATACAAATTGATCCATTGTTGTAGATAAATAATAAATAATACTATTTATTTGAGAAATTAGGGTTTTTGCTCTAAAAACAAAAATAATCAAAATTGAGTTTTTTATTTATTTACATTTCACATTAAAAAAAAAACTTTTTACATACATAATTTTTTTTTGCATAATGCATTTTATTTAATGTTTATTTATTATATTTATTTAAATATTGTACATTTAATTGTTATGCCTTATACATTCAATTTGGTTGTAATAATTTAGAATTTAATTTCTTGTCAAAATAATCCCCAATTCAAATTTGTACCCCCTCCCTATATCATGTTGTAATAATGTAGAATTTAAATTCTCGCACCTTTAAATGCTTTCAATTATGCCATGGTTAGAGTTAGGATTTGTATGCAAAATCAAATTAACAAATAGTTCGACCTAATCAAAGATAAAAATGCATGAAAAACAAACACAATGCACACTTGCACCCCTAGGGTTACAATCCACTTGTTTCCTTCAAAAATGGGCCATGGTATGCATGTCAAGTACTTTGGCAAAACAAAAACAAAATAAAAGATCATAGTCCCTCGATGACGCTATCTGAGTTGCCTAAACAAAATGATCAAGTCCCTCGAGAAAATTGCCAAAAATACGTGACACAATTGCTATCATGGTCTATACGATGACCCACGCCCGTCCCGTTAAACATCTTAACACAAGGTTTGCTCACGAAATACAATGGTGAAGAAACACTGTTAAAAGGGTTAAAAAACATAAGAAATATCTTTGAGTAAAATAGGGTAGACAACTCTTAGTTACTTGATCAAAACTTGCAAAAACATCCTTACTATCTTCAAAACACACTTCATAACACATTTCCAAACAACTTTCAAAATATTGAAAACTTTTCAAAAGACAAAAACATCTTTGTATACATTCAAACAAGAATCATTACAAAGGTTGCCACAACGATGGCCTCTTTTCAAATCATCTTTCAAAATCACACACAAAGCACAATTTCAAACAATTGAAAAGCACCATTTCAAACAATTGAAAAGCAAAGCAAGTGATCTAAGCAAGTAACTAAGAGCCCATGGATAACCATGGATAGAAAGGGTGCTAATACCTTCCCTTTCTATAATCTACTCCCCGAACCCAAGAAAACATCTCAAAGGTCTTTCCTGTGCTTTTTGACCTTTCTTTAGGATAAAATAAAAAGTCGGTGGCGACTCTTGCTAAACCGAAACATTTGCGAACACAAACGCAAAATCTCAAATCAGTTCTCCCACCGAATCACAGAACTGGCGACTCTGCTGGGGACAACTTTAAAAGTGGAGTAACCTTAGGGCTTAGATCACCCTTTGCATGATTATATTGTTTGCTTTGATTGCTTTACATTTGGTTCTCTTGTTTGGGCTTGAAATCCTCCACCCGGATTTGGGAAACATTCATAGGTAAATAGCAATACGTTGTGGAAACTGTGAGGGGTATACCGACATGGTTGAAGCAATAGCTATGTTAGTGCGACATATTTGTGAGTACCGGTAGCCTTTGAGTCAATCAAAGAGAATACGGGGCCGCTGAGTGATGTCATGAATCACTAATGAACTCTTAGAAACTTAATTGACCATCTTGGCCTTTTTTAGGGGTAGTGAGATGACCGACTTTGGTGCAGTCCGAAGTTGGTAGATACTCGATACTACACTCATTGAGGGTTGTTTTCTTGGAATATTTTGGTCGCTAGTTAAGCGGCTAAACCAAAACAATGAACATAGAAAACAATCCAGTGATATTGAGCTCCTTAGAACCCGGTTACTATTTATAGGACAGGTTTGAGCCAACTAAACTCAAGAGGGTACTTACCTATGAAACCTCATGCAAGCCTGAAACTAGGGTTTTGTGTGACTTGCTTGTACATGTGTCTGTGCATACATCATGAACATCATAAAGCATAATGTGCATCCACTAACCATTTCGAGGGTTTGGATCTTCATCTTTGTTCTTGTTTTGTAGGTCATAGAATCTCTTCGCAGGAAAACAATTCAAGTCAACCTTGTGAGAATCCCTCCTCAACTCAAGGAGCTTACATCCAGGATTCCAGAGAATTCTCTCTTCAGTGAAAGACATGGTAGACTTCTCAACTTGGTCAAGTCCAACATTGAAGAAGATATGGTGAAAGTGCTCTTCCAGTTCTTTGACCCCCTACACCACTGTTTCACATTCCCTGATTACCAATTAGTACCCACTTAGGAGGAATTTTCTCAACGCTTGAGAATTCCCATTCTTAATCAACCGCCCTACAACGGTACGGAAAAATAACCAAAGCCTGAAGATGTTGCTCAAGCATTACACTTGCAACCATCTGACATCAAGGGACATTGGGAAACCAGAAGTGGTGTCAAGGGATTCTTGGCAAAATTTCTGTTTGAGAAGGCACAAGACTGCTGGAATTCTCTTGATCTACAAGCCTTTGAAGAGATTGTGGCACTCTTTATCTATGGGTTGGTCTTGTTCCCAAACCCTGATCAACTTATAGATGTGAATATTGTCAAGATCTTCATATCCAGGAATCCTATACCTACATTGCTTGGGGACATCCTACACTCTATTTACACACGAAAAATGAGGAAAATATGTGTTCTCATGTGATGTACTCCTCTCCTAGCAAGGTGGTTTATTTCTCACCTTCCACAATCAGTTTTGAAGAATGAGCAGGGTTTAAGGTGGTCGCAACGATTGATGACCCTCACACATTTTGATGTACATTGGTGTTCTCGGTCCAGAGAAAATGTCATCATCATTGATCATTGTGGGGAATTCCCTAATGTCCCACTACTTGGCATTAGGGGAGGCATTAGCTACAACCCCTGTTTAGCTCTAAGACAGTTTGGATATGCTCGGAGGGATGGCCCTCATGACATGTTGATTCCTGACCTAGTTTTTGACTTCGACAACGATGCGCAAGGACTTCGACAAAGATTCATAAGAGCTTGGAGGATGCCCAACAAGGTGGATAGTAAGACATTGGGAACAAGAATTCCATCCCCCTTGAGCCTTATCTCAAGTGGGTACGAACCCGTGCCCAAAATCTTATGATGCCATACCCTCACATTCTCCCCTTGATCAAAGAGCCTGTTATGGAAGGAGAGGTTCCATACACCATCCTACATCCTGACATGCCAACATCATGGGAAGAAATGTAAAAGAGTTGGATCCAACTCAAGGAAGAACGGAATACTTTTGAAGCCAGCTTCTATGCTAGTGAGAAGAAGGTTTTGGAGCTTACCCGCAGACTTCATGAGGAGGAAACTCTCAACACTTACATCGCACCAAAGAGGATACGCAATGTCTTTTTACATTAAGAATTTTGTAATATTTTGCCCATGGGGCACTTATGTACTAACAATTTCTTCTTAATATGACGTGTGTTCCTTTTTGTTTACAACAAATTTGAATTTCTGGATCCTTGAATGCATTACATGAATAACATACCATTCATCATATGCATAAACAGGTCTTCACACCAGGTTTCCTTATCTTTCTGCTGTTTATTTCAGCAAGATGGATTTGGAGCAGACAGTTAAGGATCTGCAGGCACAAAATTCACAATTCCAGCAACTCCTCATGACCTTGGCAAAGGGTCAAGAGGACCTCAAAGCTCTGTTGGAGAAGAATAAAGAGAAAAAGAAGAAGAGGCCCGGGGTAGCCACTTTTGGAAGAAGGTTTGAAAGCAACGCTAGGAAGGTTCTCGAGTTCCCCTCAACGTCTTGACGAAGGGGCTGGTAAAGGGAAAGGGGCCGTGGTACCGTCTGAATCTGAAGTTGAAGAGGAGGAAGAGGAAGAAGATGAAGACTACTCCAAACAACAATATCCCCCTGCGAATGATAAATATAAGAATCTTGAGGATAAATTGGCAGCCATGGAGTTGCAGAGGGTCCCTGGTTTGGATTTTGAAGAACTAGGGTTGGTAGCTGGGATCGTTATCCCTCCCAAGTTCAAAGTACCAACATTTTCTAAGTATGACGGACTATCCTGCCCAAAGATGCACCTGAGATCATATGTCAGAAAGATCCAACCCCACTCATCTGATAAAGACCTATGGATACATTTTTTCCAAGACAGTTTGTCTGGCATGCAACTAGACTGGTTCTATCAACTCGAGAGATCAGAGGTTCACAATTGGGAAGACTTAGCAGCTGCTTTTTACCGTCAGTATCAATACAATGCTGATTTGGCGCCCACTCGTACTCAGTTACAAAGTATGGGGATGGCTTCCAATGAAGGATTTAAAGAGTATACCCAGAAGTGGCGTGATCTGGCTGGAAGGGTGCAACCACCGCTGTCAGATAGGGAGTTAGTTGACATGTTTCTGGGGACCCTGTCTGGCCCCTTCTTCAATCATCTAATCGGGAGTTCCTCCGCGGGATTTATTGAACAAAGTTTGACCGGCGAAAGGGTTGAGGCCGGTATTAAAAGTGGAAAGATTCAGAAAGATACTTCCGCATCCACAGCTGTTAAGAAAGCCTTCCCAGCTAAAAAGGAAGCCTCTGCTGTGTATTCTCAGAAGGGTCAGGGAAGAATCGAGCTCCGGCCAACTGTAGGGGCTGTGATGATTCAAAACTCGTCAAATTATCAACCTCGTAACAATCAGTCGAGACCTAATAAACAACGGGTAGAAAGGCCACAACGGCAGTTCACCCGAATCAACATGACGCCAGCTCAAGTACTCCATCACTTGTTGAAGTTGAATCTTACCAGTTTAAAGGAAGCGCCAAAGAACCCTAACAACTCCTCTCCATACTACCACTCCAATGCCAAGTGTGCCTACCACTCTGACAGTGTTGGGCATGATACTAATAATTGTTGGGAGCTTAAGAACAAAATCCAGGACTTGATTGACGCCAAGGAAGTAGAATTTGATGCTCCTGAGAAGCCCAATGTGATTTCTGCTCCGATGCCCAAGCACGGTAATAATGTTCATGCTGTTATGGAGGACCTTCATGTTACTGATGTCGTTGACCTATTGACGCCGTTACTTGTGATTAAAGAGAATTTGGTGAGAGCCGGGATCTTTCCTGGTTGTGGAAAAGACTGCTATTTTTGTTTGAACATACGAGGTGATTGCCCAATGTTGAAGTCAGGTGTCCAACGCCTGATGGATACCCAAGAGATACTCTTCCAGAAGACCCCTGTTGATACCTTCATTCCTGTTACTCCTGCTACTTTTGCTACTTCAACCAACGATATTGCAATCATAACCATTTCTGATAATCCTCCCAAGGCTTGCAAAAGGCCTGTCAGGATTACGCCCAACCTTAAGTTTGTACCTTTAAAAATCACCATGCCGGGACCTGTCCCGTATCAATCTAGCAAAACGATACCATGGAACTATGGGGGAGAAATCTTCTACCATGGTATCAAACATATTGAGGAAGTCTAAGAGATTTCTGAAGAAGAAGACCCCGATATAGGGAACATTATGGGTACAAGCAAGATAACCCGCAGCAGCCGGATCTTTTCTCCGGAGATTGCTCCCCCTCGAGCAGTTTTTGGACCCTCGAAAGCTTCTGCACCTGTTAAGTCATCTGTGTGAGACCCGATAATTGAATAATTGGATGCTCTTGAAGTAAGACCATCTGTTGATAATACCGATAAGGGTAAGGGGATACTGGAAGAGCCTTTCAGGACGAAGGCTCATGCTGTGGTGATCCCCGAAACCACTTAGAAAGAAATGGATGAAATCTTGAAAATAATCAGAAAAAAGTGACTATGACGTCGTGGAATAGTTAGGGCAGACCCCCTCTAAAATTTCAATGTTGGCCCTTCTACTCTGTTCTGAGGCCCATGCTAGGTCCCTGATCAAATTTTTGAAGGCGACACATGTACCCCAAGAGACTTCGGCTGACCAGTTTCACGAGTGTGTGGCCAGTCTTACTGCTGATAATGGCCTTGGTTTTTTCGATGCTGACTTGACTCCCAAAGGAAGGAAACACAAGGACGCGCTACATGTTTCAGTTTAATGCAGGGGAACCACCCTCGCCCATGTCTTAGTTGATACTGGTTCTTCCTTGAATGTGCTGCCGAAGAAAGCCTTAGACCGTTTGGACTGCAAAGGATTGACCCTCAAACCTAGTAACATCGTTGTTAGGGCCTTTGATGGGTCCAAAAGAATGGTTCATGGAGAGGTTGATATTCCTATCAAAGTAGGCACATAAGTTTTTAACTCCACCTTTTACGTGATGGACATCCGTCCGTCATATTCGTGTTTGTTAGGAAGATCGTGGATCCATTATGTTGGGGCAGTTACCTCCTCTTTGCACCAAATGCTGAAATATCCTGTTAAGGGTAAGATTATAACAGTGCACGGCGAGGAAGAGTACATGATAAGTCATCTCAATTCCTTCCTCTATGTGAAGTTGGATGGCGAGTTCATCGAAACGCCTTTCCAACATTTTGAGGAAGTTTCTCCTGAGGTAGAAGTTGCAAAGACAATGGTTGAGGTGCCTATCATTCCCAAGCATGTGCCTAGGATGGCATCTCTCAAGGACGCAGAGGCGGTGATCAAAGAAGGGAAGAGTACAGTATGGGGGCAATTTCCTGATTTTCCCCATAAGACGGACAAGTTTGGGTTAGGGTTTACAGCTGCAGGACAAAAGGCTATGCGTCGCTCCAAGGCTGGAGGACCACCCGTCAAGATCTCTCACCATGGAATCAATGCTGTAGAAGATGCAGATGAAGAGAGCCACTTTGAAGATTGGATCTTTCCGACAATCGAAGGGGGTTTAAGCAACTGGGAAGCAAATGATTTTATTTCCATCACCTTTATCAACCAGTAATTTTATCTTTGAACAATTTCCTATTTTTTGTCTGTAATAAGTAAAACAATTCGTACACTATTTTCACCTCATGCCTTGCCCGGGGCATGTAGGTCCATTTGTAAGGGTTTGATCTTCTTCATTATCATATGCCATGTTTTAATGAATCATTGGACGTTTTCATAAACTGCTGTGTTCATTTTCTTTCCTTTTGCAATTTTGTTTTGTTTAAGGATGGCTATCCCTTACACACACCCACACTCACAAATTCAAGTACCCATCCACTCCGGATTCCATGGATGACTATTCTGCTTCAGCCTTCGATAACTTTGAATATTTGGTCAATCAAGATGAGTATGAAGTTGACGAAGACTATGAAGTGCCGGGAGAGTTAGCCAGACTTTTACAACAAGAAGAGATGGATATTATGCCTCATGAGGAGTTGCTAGTGAAAATTCCTGGTATGTCACAGACTCAGGATGTCTAATAAAACGTTAAGACATCTGATCTGACATTACGCGCTGTACAGGTAGAATAGGCTGTACTCTTGATATCTGTTCTGCAACAGTCACGGGTTCTGATTTACTGAAGTTCAGAGGAGTTAAGATTAATCATATACATTGATGTCATGAGGAATGCTGTGACATCAAACAAATATCCAATGCAGAAAGTAAATAACACACAGAATTGTTCACCCAGTTCGGTTCAACCAACCTACATCTGGGGGCTTCCAAGCCAGGGATAAAGTTCACTATTAGTAGTATCAATTCAAAGACCCTACAGTCAACACACCTATTGACAGCCTTCTCACTTAATCACTACCCAATGACACTTTTACCTAAGATCCAATCCTAGATATGAGAACCCTCTCACTCCCCATCAATCACCGCAGTGATAACTTTCTACAATACATAAACTGTTCAGAAGATACACTTCCATTACACAACTTGATCATGCTTAAAAGCTTCAATCAAGTACAATGCATACATCCTCTGACCTACAGGTTTCAAGGAGTATGGTGACCATCCCACAGCCCGGGTGGTTCACAACGAAACTAGACCTAATAATCACATCTTGTCAATACACGACCTCTACTTAAATTAGGTTACAATGCTTCTATTTATAACCCTTTTTACCCAACTGGATTTTTGGGCCTTCATATGACAGCAATGCAGCTTTAACGACCTGCATAAAGTAAGCAGAAAACTTCTGCTGTAAGTTAGGTCTTCAACCGAGCTTTTCTCCTTATCCTTAGCTTCTGATTGAATCTTCTAGGGCTCCACATATGCCTTCAATTTTCGCTACTTGTTATGCATTCTATTTTGCAGAATATTCAGCATAACTTCAGGAACAGAACTGCATCAGACTTGACAGTTCAGTAACTTGATGTCTGGTATGATGTTATGACATCACTTGAGACATGTTGTTCCAGATGTTGATTCAGCACAACATGTTTAGGCATTTACAATAGGATTTTCAGGCTGTTCCTATTGTACATTACATTACATTATTGTTGTTGCTATTTGTTTTACAAGAGATGAGCCAATCCCAAACGAAGGCACTTACAATCTCCCCCTTTGGCAAATTTTGGCTAAAACAAATACAACAATAACACTAACCATTCAGGACCTCTTGAAGCACAGGAGGAAGAGGATGCACCTCATTCCCTTTTAGACCACGAACCATTTCTTGTCACTGGTGGTGGAAAAAGAGGACCGTGTGGTGGAAAAAGAGGACCGTGGGAGATAAACTATCCTTTCAGAGGCATCAGAGAACCTTTAAGGAGTGACCAGAATATCTCCCTTGTAACTCAGAACACAGGTCACAACTGTGTTCATAACTCAGATCACAAGTCACAAAGAAATTCACGCCATTTGAATTTCTGCTGAATTTGTGACAAGTCTTTGTGATCAAAATTTTGAGTAGCTGCTGCAACGAGGGCAATGTCAAACAGTAACAGTACCCTTTCTCCCCCTTTTTGGCCAAAAATTGACAAAGAAAGCCCTCACAAAACCAGATCCAAGAACAGTTTTCCCAGATCCGTACAAACCCCATGATGGTTGTGAGAGAAAAGAATGTGTGACAGGAGTTTATATAAGGAGATAACAGGTTCAAGAAGATGGCAATATAAAATCTTGGTCAAGGATACCTGTTAAGGTTGTTGCATATTTCAGACTGACTGTGCATGCATTTGTTTGTTTCTGCCAAAAGAACCAGTCCTAATACATGCATAAGTTTGGGTCAAAACAATTCCTGAATAAAATCAGCCTTTGACCGACTTTTAAGGCTGAAGATTTATTCCTTCTAGGAAACAAAATACCAATGACGTGGTGAAGTTATCTTCCACGTATTCTTCTTGATTTCCCCAAGGTTGCAATGTCGTTGGTAATGTCATGACACTTACTTAGACATTACCTTACATTCTTCAACAACAGCAGCCTTCTTTTTACTTCTCTCAGTTAGGCACAGAGAAGGACACTTTAACCAGCTAGTAGCAAGAGACTAGTAGCATTAAGCATGGCCATCAATCATGCTTTCTTGCTGAGATCCAACACAATTACTTTCTACCTTTTTCCAGACAGCAAAATAATAAACCAGAAGACTCCAAGATGTTTCACAAGACATCACATATTAGTTCTAATACACCAAATTCAGATGCCACTTCTATTTCTTGTAGTAAGAGAACCCCTTGAACATATGCTGAATATATCTGATTTACTTCTTCTGATCTCCATTTACTAGTAGTTGCTAGAGCTAGTGAAGTCTTTACCACAATAGTATTTCTGATTTGCCAGACCAAGTTGCAATTGATAAGATCTGAATCTTCCAAATTGCTCCAAAAGTATCAAAACTGCCACTTATGATACTTTTAAGAATCTCTGCGATTTTCTTCCTAACCCCAGTCCAATAACAAGAGCAATTCTTCGATCTCCTGATGTTGATACATTATCCATGACTTCACTTAGAAGTTCACAACGTCATATTATCAGAACACATAAACATCAGCATACCACCGCCCTCTTCTGACTTCTAATTTTCAGATTAAGTCCAACAATACATATACAGAGTCTCCCTTCAATGTATATTGTAAAAGTGCAACACTCAGTGACTTCCCTTGTTAAGGCCAATCAAAACAGTGGCGTGGAAACCAGTAGCACTAGCTCTGAGGTGGTAACTTCAAGCACCCTGAAGGACATCTCTGATTCATGCCCTTGCTCTTCCACACTTATCATGACTCTCATGTAGCCATAGTCTGAAACCAACCTTCAACCTTCTCAGTGTGCTTACAAGCTTTACTAAGATTCAGACTTTCTAGAAGGATTATCCTATGATCATGTCATCCTTCTGTATAATATATTTACTAGTAGTTGCTAATACTAGTAAATTCTTCAGACCACAACAGTAGTTATGTATTGTTAAGCATACTACTTTTAAACACAAGTAGAATCTACTTATTCCAAACCAACAATATTAAGATTCACAGTCCCAAGTCTCTGCCACAGACTTCTAACAATAATGATGTTACAGCATGAACCTATCTGTTTGAAGTTAACATCCAGGGGATTGATGCCCTTTTTATATTCCCCATAGAAAAGTTATGATTTTCATCTTCAGAAATAATTTCTCACCAGAATACTCTTAGAGAGAAATAAACTCTCTATCAAGTTCTGAGAAACAGGTTCAGAATACAGTCTTGCATGCATATTATACAAACACGTAGTCTCCCATCAAAGTGCTTACAAATATCTTTATGCAAGATCCTAATGAATACTTAGTCTCCCGTCAAAGTATTCATTATTAGTTAGATTGTGTCATCTTATCAAGGTAGGATAATTATCCTAACAATCTTCTGCTCTATGCATGAAGAACCAACTGGTCCTTACAAGCTTCCTTTGCTAAAGAGGCCCTTCGTTTGAGATGATGTTGCACCATCAGATCTGACATTGATCTCAACCATATGAGCCTGGCTTATACTATGGTTTTGGATGAACATCCATAGCAATCAAAGCACACTTTTCTTACATCCTTTATGATCAGACCCACAACAATCACATAACCATGCAGCAACTAGCATGCATCACTTTCACCTTGTCTGCTGACCCTTGAACAGTACAAAGAAGTTAATTGTACCATACTCCTGTAGACAAGAGCAGACCAAGTTGTTCTATTATGTGAGGACACCACATAAATGAACTTTTAAAAAAAATTCTCAGGAACCCATGATCTCTCCTCCTTGCTACATACAACTAACAAGTTCATCCTAGGTGATGGGGATGACTTGTCAAAGTGCAGATATCCATCATTTGACTTTGGTCCAGGATGTCAAGACATTTTGTATGACATGTCTTCCTAGATCTTCAGGTTAAGGATTCCCCCTGAAACACAGCTCAGATCTTTGTAGAGAATTAAGTGAATTTTTCCTTCACATGCTGCAGTTTATGTGATTGGTAGACATAACCTGTTCTATTCCTATCCTCCTTGGAAATCACTAAGATCATGAGAAATAAACTCAAGCATCTTATAGAACAAGGTAAGATGAACTCCCTTTGAACAAAATGTTATCCAACTTCCCTCTTTATGGATACAGTGTTGAGCTCTTTACTTTAGACACATAGTAAGTACTCTTTATTTGGAATTTGCCACAGGTTTCAAATTAAGAGTCCTTAGTTTGCTTGCTGTACAAGTTTCAGGTTGCCACATTCTGTAACTTGTACTAGAAGTAACTTCATTATCAATCATGAGGATGTTCACTAAATCTGGAACTTATTTGTCTTTCCTCAACGACTGATGTTCCATCAACCATCACATGAGGGGAAACCTGGAAATCACAGCTTTAAAGTCCTTTTAAGTGCATTTATCTCAGCTCATATACTCCCTTAAACTCACAGATGTCTCCTCTTCCAGATCAGGAGTAGGTTCCAAACATATGTACTCTCATTCCATGTGTTTAACACCCAGAACATCTGTTCTTCAACTGGCAGTTGCATGATGTTCTAACATCCTTAAGAACATTAGTTCCATCTCCTTGGAACACATCATCCTTGATAATCTTCAAGGTCTTCAAGCAGAAATTCTGTTGAAAATAATAACCCTAGAGTTCTTCTTTCATTTTAGGGGTTGTATCAGAAGTTGTGCAGCGGAATAGCAGTACTTTAACAGAACCTGCTTAAATCAATCCTTCAAGTTGTTTGCTTCTTCACCAAGCAACTTTCTAGACCCAACTCTACAGCCCTGTTAAAAGGAAGCTTTATAAGCACATATGATGCCTTATCAATATCTTCACTCTCGCATGAAGGTTTTGATAATATTCTTCTTCTGTACTGAATATAGGTTGAACAGTGCTCTCCAAAATCTTCACTCCCGCATGAGGTTTTTGAATTTGTTCAAACATTTTCACCTTCCTTCAACATAGCTGATCAGATTGATCTAGTTTCTCCCAAATTGGTCCATCCTCCACTCCTAGGGACCAAACAATATGAACACTATTGGTTCCAACAATATTCTACCTTGTACACAACAGGAAAGTATCCCCCATGGATCTCATCCAGAGACAGACAGGATGCCTGCTCTGATACCAATTGAAAATTCCTGGTATGTCACAGACTCAGGATGTCTAATAAAACGTTAAGACATCTGATCTGACATTACGCGCTGTACAGGTAGAATAGGCTGTACTCTTGATATCTGTTCTGCAACAGTCACAGGTTCTGATTTACTGAAGTTCAGAGGAGTTAAGATTAATCATATACATTGATGTCATGAGGAATGCTGTGACATCAAACAAATATCCAATGCAGAAAGTAAATAACACACAGAATTGTTCACCCAGTTCGGTTCAACCAACCTACATCTGGGGGCTTCCAAGCCAGGGATAAAGTTCACTATTAGTAGTATCAATTCAAAGACCCTACAGTCAACACACCTATTGACAGCCTTCTCACTTAATCACTACCCAATGACACTTTTACCTAAGATCCAATCCTAGATATGAGAACCCTCTCACTCCCCATCAATCACCGCAGTGATAACTTTCTACAATACATAAACTGTTCAGAAGATACACTTCCATTACACAACTTGATCATGCTTAAAAGCTTCAATCAAGTACAATGCATACATCCTCTGACCTACAGGTTTCAAGGAGTATGGTGACCATCCCACAGCCCGGGTGGTTCACAACGAAACTAGACCTAATAATCACATCTTGTCAATACACGACCTCTACTTAAATTAGGTTACAATGCTTCTATTTATAACCCTTTTTACCCAACTGGATTTTTGGGCCTTCATATGACAGCAATGCAGCTTTAACGACCTGCATAAAGTAAGCAGAAAACTTCTGCTGTAAGTTAGGTCTTCAACCGAGCTTTTCTCCTTATCCTTAGCTTCTGATTGAATCTTCTAGGGCTCCACATATGCCTTCAATTTTCGCTACTTGTTATGCATTCTATTTTGCAGAATATTCAGCATAACTTCAGGAACAGAACTGCATCAGACTTGACAGTTCAGTAACTTGATGTCTGGTATGATGTTATGACATCACTTGAGACATGTTGTTCCAGATGTTGATTCAGCACAACATGTTTAGGCATTTACAATAGGATTTTCAGGCTGTTCCTATTGTACATTACATTACATTATTGTTGTTGCTATTTGTTTTACAAGAGATGAGCCAATCCCAAACGAAGGCACTTACAATCTCCCCCTTTGGCAAATTTTGGCTAAAACAAATACAACAATAACACTAACCATTCAGGACCTCTTGAAGCACAGGAGGAAGAGGATGCACCTCATTCCCTTTTAGACCACGAACCATTTCTTGTCACTGGTGGTGGAAAAAGAGGACCGTGTGGTGGAAAAAGAGGACCGTGGGAGATAAACTATCCTTTCAGAGGCATCAGAGAACCTTTAAGGAGTGACCAGAATATCTCCCTTGTAACTCAGAACACAGGTCACAACTGTGTTCATAACTCAGATCACAAGTCACAAAGAAATTCACGCCATTTGAATTTCTGCTGAATTTGTGACAAGTCTTTGTGATCAAAATTTTGAGTAGCTGCTGCAACGAGGGCAATGTCAAACAGTAACAGTACCCTTTCTCCCCCTTTTTGGCCAAAAATTGACAAAGAAAGCCCTCACAAAACCAGATCCAAGAACAGTTTTCCCAGATCCGTACAAACCCCATGATGGTTGTGAGAGAAAAGAATGTGTGACAGGAGTTTATATAAGGAGATAACAGGTTCAAGAAGATGGCAATATAAAATCTTGGTCAAGGATACCTGTTAAGGTTGTTGCATATTTCAGACTGACTGTGCATGCATTTGTTTATTTCTGCCAAAAGAACCAGTCCTAATACATGCATAAGTTTGGGTCAAAACAATTCCTGAATAAAATCAGCCTTTGACCGACTTTTAAGGCTGAAGATTTATTCCTTCTAGGAAACAAAATACCAATGACGTGGTGAAGTTATCTTCCACGTATTCTTCTTGATTTCCCCAAGGTTGCAATGTCGTTGGTAATGTCATGACACTTACTTAGACATTACCTTACATTCTTCAACAACAGCAGCCTTCTTTTTACTTCTCTCAGTTAGGCACAGAGAAGGACACTTTAACCAGCTAGTAGCAAGAGACTAGTAGCATTAAGCATGGCCATCAATCATGCTTTCTTGCTGAGATCCAACACAATTACTTTCTACCTTTTTCCAGACAGCAAAATAATAAACCAGAAGACTCCAAGATGTTTCACAAGACATCACATATTAGTTCTAATACACCAAATTCAGATGCCACTTCTATTTCTTGTAGTAAGAGAACCCCTTGAACATATGCTGAATATATCTGATTTACTTCTTCTGATCTCCATTTACTAGTAGTTGCTAGAGCTAGTGAAGTCTTTACCACAATAGTATTTCTGATTTGCCAGACCAAGTTGCAATTGATAAGATCTGAATCTTCCAAATTTCTCCAAAAGTATCAAAACTGCCACTTATGATACTTTTAAGAATCTCTGCGATTTTCTTCCTAACCCCAGTCCAATAACAAGAGCAATTCTTCGATCTCCTGATGTTGAGACATTATCCATGACTTCACTTAGAAGTTCACAATGTCATATTATCAGAACACATAAACATCAGCATACCACCGCCCTCTTCTGACTTCTGATTTTCAGATTAAGTCCAACAATACATATACAGAGTCTCCCTTCAATGTATATTGTAAAAGTGCAACACTCAGTGACTTCCCTTGTTAAGGCCAATCAAAACAGTGGCGTGGAAACCAGTAGCACTAGCTCTGAGGTGGTAACTTCAAGCACCCTGAAGGAAATCTCTGATTCATGCCCTTGCTCTTCCACACTTATCATGACTCTCATGTAGCCATAGTCTGAAACCAACCTTCAACCTTCTCAGTGTGCTTACAAGCTTTACTAAGATTCAGACTTTCTAGAAGGATTATCCTATGATCATGTCATCCTTCTGTATAATATATTTACTAGTAGTTGCTAATACTAGTAAATTCTTCAGACCACAACAGTAGTTATGTATTGTTAAGCATACTACTTTTAAACACAAGTAGAATCTACTTATTCCAAACCAACAATATTAAGATTCACAGTCCCAAGTCTCTGCCACAGACTTCTAACAATAATGATGTTACAGCATGAACCTATCTGTTTGAAGTTAACATCCAGGGGATTGATGCCCTTTTTATATTCCCCATAGAAAAGTTATGATTTTCATCTTCAGAAATAATTTCTCACCAGAATACTCTTAGAGAGAAATAAACTCTCTATCAAGTTCTGAGAAACAGGTTCAGAATACAGTCTTGCATGCATATTATACAAACACGTAGTCTCCCATCAAAGTGCTTACAAATATCTTTATGCAAGATCCTAATGAATACTTAGTCTCCCGTCAAAGTATTCATTATTAGTTAGATTGTGTCATCTTCTCAAGGTAGGATAATTATCCTAACAATCTTCTGCTCTATGCATGAAGAACCAACTGGTCCTTACAAGCTTCCTTTGCTGAAGAGGCCCTTCGTTTGAGATGATAGTGCACCATCAGATCTGACATTGATCTCAACCATATGAGCCTGGCTTATACTATGGTTTTGGATGAATATCCATAGCAATCAAAGCACACTTTTCTTACATCCTTTATGATCAGACCCACAACAATCACATAACCATGCAGCAACTAGCATGCATCACTTTCACCTTGTCTGCTGACCCTTGAACAGTACAAAGAAGTTAATTGTACCATACTCCTGTAGACAAGAGCAGACCAAGTTGTTCTATTATGTGAGGACACCACATAAATGAACTTTTAAAAAAAATTCTCAGGAACCCATGATCTCTCCTCCTTGCTACATACAACTAACAAGTTCATCCTAGGTGATGGGGATGACTTGTCAAAGTGCAGATATCCATCATTTGACTTTGGTCTAGGATGTCAAGACATTTTGTATGACATGTCTTCCTAGATCTTCAGGTTAAGGATTCCCCCTGAAACACAGCTCAGATCTTTGTAGAGAATTAAGTGAATTTTTCCTTCACATGCTGCAGTTTATGTGATTGGTAGACATAACCTGTTCTATTCCTATCCTCCTTGGAAATCACTAAGATCATGAGAAATAAACTCAAGCATCTTATAGAACAAGGTAAGATGAACTCCCTTTGAACAAAATGTTATCCAACTTCCCTCTTTATGGATACAATGTTGAGCTCTTTACTTTAGACACATAGTAAGTACTCTTTATTTGGAATTTGCCACAGGTTTCAAATTAAGAGTCCTTAGTTTGCTTGCTGTACAAGTTTCAGGTTGCCACATTCTGTAACTTGTACTAGAAGTAACTTCATTATCAATCATGAGGATGTTCACTAAATCTGGAACTTATTTGTCTTTCCTCAACGACTGATGTTCCATCAACCATCACATGAGGGGAAACCTGGAAATCACAGCTTTAAAGTCCTTTTAAGTGCATTTAGCTCAGCTCATATACTCCCTTAAACTCACAGATGTCTCCTCTTCCAGATCAGGAGTAGGTTCCAAACATATGTACTCTCATTCCATGTGTTTAGCACCCAGAACATCTGTTCTTCAACTGGCAGTTGCATGATGTTCTAACATCCTTAAGAACATTAGTTCCATCTCCTTGGAACACATCATCCTTGATAATCTTCAAGGTCTTCAAGCAGAAATTCTGTTGAAAATAATAACCCTAGAGTTCTTCTTTCATTTTAGGGGTTGTATCAGAAGTTGTGCAGCGGAATAGCAGTACTTTAACAGAACCTGCTTAAATCAATCCTTCAAGTTGTTTGCTTCTTCACCAAGCAACTTTCTAGACCCAACTCTACAGCCCTGTTAAAAGGAAGCTTTATAAGCATATATGATGCCTTATCAATATCTTCACTCTCGCATGAAGGTTTTGATAATATTCTTCTTCTGTACTGAATATAGGTTGAACAGTGCTCTCCAAAATCTTCACTCCCGCATGAGGTTTTTGAATTTGTTCAAACATTTTCACCTTCCTTCAACATAGCTGATCAGATTGATCTAGTTTCTCCCAAATTGGTCCATCCTCCACTCCTAGGGACCAAACAATATGAACACTATTGGTTCCAACAATATTCTACCTTGTACACAACAGGAAAGTATCCCCCATGGATCTCATCCAGAGACAGACAGGATGCCTGCTCTGATACCAATTGAAAATTCCTGGTATGTCACAGACTCAGGATGTCTAATAAAACGTTAAGACATCTGATCTGACATTACGCGCTGTACAGGTAGAATAGGCTGTACTCTTGATATCTGTTCTGCAACAGTCACAGGTTCTGATTTACTGAAGTTCAGAGGAGTTAAGATTAATCATATACATTGATGTCATGAGGAATGCTGTGACATCAAACAAATATCCAATGCAGAAAGTAAATAACACACAGAATTGTTCACCCAGTTCGGTTCAACCAACCTACATCTGGGGGCTTCCAAGCCAGGGATAAAGTTCACTATTAGTAGTATCAATTCAAAGACCCTACAGTCAACACACCTATTGACAGCCTTCTCACTTAATCACTACCCAATGACACTTTTACCTAAGATCCAATCCTAGATATGAGAACCCTCTCACTCCCCATCAATCACCGCAGTGATAACTTTCTACAATACATAAACTGTTCAGAAGATACACTTCCATTACACAACTTGATCATGCTTAAAAGCTTCAATCAAGTACAATGCATACATCCTCTGACCTACAGGTTTCAAGGAGTATGGTGACCATCCCACAGCCCGGGTGGTTCACAACGAAACTAGACCTAATAATCACATCTTGTCAATACACGACCTCTACTTAAATTAGGTTACAATGCTTCTATTTATAACCCTTTTTACCCAACTGGATTTTTGGGCCTTCATATGACAGCAATGCAGCTTTAACGACCTGCATAAAGTAAGCAGAAAACTTCTGCTGTAAGTTAGGTCTTCAACCGAGCTTTTCTCCTTATCCTTAGCTTCTGATTGAATCTTCTAGGGCTCCACATATGCCTTCAATTTTCGCTACTTGTTATGCATTCTATTTTGCAGAATATTCAGCATAACTTTAGGAACAGAACTGCATCAGACTTGACAGTTCAGTAACTTGATGTCTGGTATGATGTTATGACATCACTTGAGACATGTTGTTCCAGATGTTGATTCAGCACAACATGTTTAGGCATTTACAATAGGATTTTCAGGCTGTTCCTATTGTACATTACATTACATTATTGTTGTTGCTATTTGTTTTACAAGAGATGAGCCAATCCCAAACGAAGGCACTTACAGCTAGAAACCATCAACTTGGGGACAGAGGAAGACAGGAAAGAAGTAAAAGTGGGTGCCAACCTGGAACCAAGTGTCAAGGAGCGCTTAGTGAAGTTGTTGAACGAATATGTTGAAATCTTTGCCTGGTCTTATGAAGACATGCCGGGATTAGACACAGATATCGTGGTTCACCGTCTCCCTACAAGAGAAGACTGTCCTCTGGTCAAGCAAAAGGTCCGCCGAATGAGGCCTGACATGTCTGAGAAGATTAAGGTTGAGGTAATGAAGCAATTCAACACTGGCTTTCTGGCTGTTACTTCCTATCCACAATGGGTTGCTAACATTGTGCCCGTGCCTAAGAAGGACGGCAAAGTCAGAATGTGTGTGGACTATCGGGATTTAAACATGGCTAGCCCTGAAGACAATTTTCCACTGCCACATATCGACATCTTGGTTGACAACACAGCCCAACACAAAGTTTTTTCCTTCATGGATGGATTCTCGAGATACAACCAGATCAAAATGGCCCCCGAGGACATGGAGAAAACTACTTTTGTCACGCAATAGGGTACCTTTTTCTACAAAGTGATGCCATTCAGACTGAAGAATGCATGGGCAACCTATCAACGCGCCATGGTAGCTTTGTTTCATGATATGATACATCATGAGATTGAAGTCTACGTAGACGACATGATAGCCCAATCACAGATGGAAGAAGAACACCTTGATCATTTGCAGAAGTTGTTTGCCAAGTTAAAGGAGTACAAGCTCAAATTAAACCCAAGCAAGTGCACTTTTGGAGTTAGGTCTGGTAAACTTCTGGGATTTATTGTCAACAACAAAGGCATTGAGGTTGATCCAGCTAAAGTAAAAGCTATACAAGAAATTCCTGCCCCCCGCACTGAAAAGGAGGTTAGAGGATTCTTGGGACGCTTAAACTATATTGTGAGGTTCATCTCTCACCTGACATCTACCTGTGAACCAATTTTCAAACTATTAAAGAAATATCAGGTAGTTGAATGGAACAATGATTGTCAAGTTGCTTTTGATAAGATCAAGGAGTATTTACTAGAACCTCCTATCTTGATGCCACCCGTCGAAGGAAGTCCGTTAATCATGTATCTGATTGTTTTGGATAACTCAATGGGGTGCGTGCTGGGCCAACATGACGAGTCTGGCTGAAAAGAGCATGCCTTTTATTACCTTAGCAAAAAGTTTACCGACTGTGAGACTCGCTACTCACTGCTCGAGAAAACTTGCTGCGCTTTGGTATGGGCTGCTCACCGACTAAGGCAATATATGTTGACTCATACCACTTTGCTGATTTCCAAGATGGATCCCATCAAGTATATCTTCGAGAAGCCTGCTTTATCTGGAAGAATCGCTAGATGGCAGATGATCCTGACTGAGTATGACATCCATTATACTACCCAAAAAGCTATAAAGGGGAGTGTACTAGCTGACCATCTAGCTCATCAAGCCGTCGAAGATTACCAATCTATGAGATTCGACTTCCCTGACGAGGACATCATGACATTAGACAACATTGAAGGTAACAGACCGTATGACGGACCTGAACAAGGATCCCAATGGACCCTGTACTTTGATGGTGCTTCAAATGCACTTGGCAACGGTATCGGGGCAATACTCATTTCTCCGGAAGGTTGCCATTCAGCCTTCACTGTCCGACTGTGCTTCAGTTGTACCAACAACATGGCTGAATATGAAGCTTTCATCTTTGGTCTTAAGGCTGCTGTAGGCTTGGGAATCAAATCTTCGGTCGTATTTGGGGACTCGGCTTTGGTTATCAGTCAAGTCAAAGGAGAGTGGGACACCAAACATCCTAATCTTATCCCATACAAGGAACATGTCTTGACGTTGTTGCCTCATTTCGAGCAGATTACTTTCAAGCACTTCCCGCGAGAAGAAAATCAACTAGCAGATGCTCTGGCTACAATGTCTTCCATGTTTAAACTCTACTGGGATAATGAAGCTCCCCAAATCACCATCGAGGGAATGGACGAACCTGCGCACTGTCATGAGATTAATACCGAAGAAGTAGTGGAACAACCCTGGTTTCATGAAATCAAAAGGTATCTCCAGACTAGAGAATACCCTGAAGGAGCTTCCGTCAATGACAAAAAGTTCTTAAGGAGATTTGCTGCCAAGTTCTTCCTAAGCAATGGCATCCTTTATAAGCGCAGACATGATTGTGTTCTACTTCGTTGTGTAGACAAAGTTGAAGCAGAGTCGATCATTACCGAAATACATAGTGGCACATTTGGCACCCACTTGAGCGAACATACGATGGCTAAGAAGATTCTAAGGGAAGGATACTACTGGTCTACCATGGAAGCTGATTGTCATCAACATTCCCGTACTTGCCACAAATGGCAAGTCTACGCCGACAAGGTACATATTCCTCCTGTTCCTCTCAACATTCTGACAGCTCCTTGGCCATTCTCAATGTGGGGCATTGACATGATTGAAGAGATCAAACCTACGGCATCCAATGGACATCGCTTCATCTTGGTCGCTATTGATTATTTCACCAAGTGGGTCGAGGCAGCTTCTTATGCCTCAGTTACAAAGAATATGGTTGCCCGCTTTATCAAGCAGAACCTCATATGCCGGTATGGTATCCCCGACAGGATCATTACGGACAACAGTACAAATTTGAACAACACCATGATCACCGCTCTGTGCGAGCAGTTCAAGATTTATCATCATAATTCATCTCCCTATCGGCCGAAGATGAACGGTGTTGTTGAAGCCGCGAACAAAAATATCAAGAAGATCATTCAAAAAATGACAGTCACCTACAAGGATTGGCATGAGATGTTACCGTTTGCTCTGCATGGATATCGTACCACGACACGTACTTCAACAAGGGCAACCCCATTTTCTTTGGTGTATGGCATGTAAGTTGTTCTACCCATGGAAGTTCAGATTCCTTCCTTGATAATTATGAAGGATGCCGGTTTGAGTGAAGACGATTGGATTCAGACCCGACTTGATCAACTTAATCTGATCGACGAGAAGCGACTTACTGCTGTTTGTCATGGTCAGACGTATCAAAAACGTATGATCAAGGCTTTCGATAAGAAAGTCATACGTCAGGTATATCAAGTTGGAGATCTTGTAATCAAGCGGATTATCTTGCCGCAAAGTGATCCCAAGGGAAAGTGGACTCCTATGTACGAAGGACCATTTGTAATTAAGAGCATCTTTTCTGGTGGGGCAATGATTCTGACCACCATGGACGGCGACGACTTGCCGCACCCTGCGAACACAGACATAGTCAAAAGATACTACGCATAAAACGACCCGGCAGGTTGAAAACCCGAAAGGGCGACTTGGGCAAAAATGGGCATCCCGGTGAATCGAAAACCCAAAAGGGCGGTTCAGGAAAAAATTAGGGATAAAACAAAAAATCTGTACACCCGGCAAGTTGAAAACCCGAAAGGGCGACTTGGGCAAAAAAGGGTTTCCCGGTGGATCGAAAACCCGAAAGGGCGGTCCAAGCAAAAGTTATGGAATTAAAGCGTAAGACTATGTCTCGTCGAATCACTTTAAGAACAATCTCTTCACCAACAAGCTCCAAGCTACTGATCAATCCAGTCATCGGCGGACGAAGCAGCGAATGGACAAGATACTCAGAGTTGTGAAGGCCATAGCAGAATGGGAACCCCATGGAATTGTTACACATAGCCATCTTAATTTTGTATAAAATTTTTCAATTTTTACGACAACATTCTCTTACTAGGATGTCTGTCTCCTTTGTACAAAGATACTTACAAAAGTAAATACAAGGATACTTCAAAGTGCAGAAATTTGCTTGCCTTTCTTTTCTTTTTTACACTTGTGTTTTATTTGAAAACGTCCAATGTTTTGTTAAATAGGCATATGCATTTGAATATAATCACTGCTTACAAATCAAACGAAATTGAGAAAGGATAATTACTGATAAGTTGAAGGTGTAGGAAGATATCTTTATGCCATTCCAGAAGAAATCCCCTGTAATACATCATTTAGATCCTCAACAAAGCTAAAATTTGGAGTATATTTCCCCAGCGGAGTTAAGCTTCAAGATCGCCAGTGGATCCCGAAAACCCTGAAAATCCTATCCCCAGTGGAGTCAGAATAATGAACATTTCACCCACAGAGTTATCTCCCAGCAAGATCGAAGATTCTCGGTCTCATTTCTCCAAGCAGAAGCCTCCTAGGTTTTAGCTCCCCAGTAGAGATTTCTTCAGAATTTTCCCTATTTCCCAGGAAGGTCGTGAAGGATTCTCATTCCCTGCAGAAGTTGTCAAAGACCTTGTTAATCCCCACAAATCGCCGAGGATTTTCAATCTCCAACAATAGTCCCAGGATTTCTCCTTCTCAATAATCAGAGATCTTTAATCCCCAAGTAGTCAGCAGTCAGCAAGGATTTCTTATCTTCAGTATTCAAAGATTTTTGGAATCCCCAGCATCGGTCAAGGATTTACTTTCCCCGACAGCAATCAAAGATTTCATTATCTCCAATTGTCAAGTATTTATTTTCCTCAGCAAGGCAGCTACTCAGCTTACATGCACATCCATTACATTCATATATCATAAACATTAATGAAATACAGTTCATTGCATCATACATATCATGCAACATAACTTTGTGTTTTAGCTAACATTTTACCCTTTTCAGGATAAGATTAAAAGGCTATCGTTAACAATTATTCAAAATACAGTATGGATACACCCCATACACGGCGGCCATCCTATCTCTCATTCAGATTCAACTATCAACTTCAAGTTCAGATACACTCCAGACACGGATGCCATTCTAGCCTTTACACCAGCAGCTTGATTCTCCCCAGTGCAGTCGCCACGGAAGTCATTCTGCCACTTATTCAGATCTCAGTTACAGTCTCAGATACACTCCAGACACAAAAGTCATTCTGCTACTCATATAGATCTCAACTTTAGATACGGTCCAGATACACCCCAGACACGGTTGCCATTCTGTCACTAATTCAGAATTTATCCCCAGTCCAGAGATGCTCCATACACAGATGTTTCTCTGTCGCCCATTCAGAATTCAGATACAATACAGATACACTCCAGACACGGCAGTCATTCTGATATTCTTTCAAAGTTCAAATAAAGTTACATTTCATATACGCTCCAGACACGGACGCCATTCTTTGCTCATACAGACTCAGTCTCCAGATACAGTTCAAATGTATTCCAAACACGGATACCATTTTGACGTTCATTCTTCTTATCTACAACATTGCAATTCAACAAAACATTCTTGGATGGAATCTTTAAGCCTATCTCCAGCAAGATTCTACCATCTCTGAATGGCATCTTTAAGCCCATTTCCTCAGCTATATTTTGACGAGTGCAAATTTACGGGCACTCTAGTGTCCAATCCTCTTTTACCTTCGAGTCACGAAAGGAAAACTTGCCAATCTAACTCTTAAGATTCAAGAAGATTGAACAGGGGAAACTGTTGTACCCCAAAATTTGCCTTCTCATTTCATCAACATTTCTCATCACAAGACTCTTGGAACTCAAGATCAAGCTAGGGTTTGCTTTGTTCAAGACACCTTCTTGCACTGTTGACCTAAATTAGGGTTTGAGTTTGCACAGGGATGTTTTGACCCACAATTACCAACATGACTTTCATACTTCATGTTGGACTCACAAGTTTGTCCATACCAAGTTTCAAGCCTTGTTTCAAATTTTTGCCCAGTCAATTGGACAGTTGACCTAGAAATCAGCTGTATTAGGGAAAAAGTCAATTGTGGCCAATTGACAGTCAAATCTCATTAAATTTGACCCACATCAACATTATGAACTCATATGAATCATTTGATCAAATTTGGATCATAATTCCACAAGAAATTTGATCAGATCACCAAAAGGGCAAAATGGTCATTTTTAGGGTTTTGACTGCACAAGGGCAATTTTTGACTGTTTGACCTAGCCAATGGTAAATCAAGCTCAACCATGGACACAAGGACTCAATGACATTTTCTTGACCTATCCAACAAGTTCAAAAGATCTCAAATGCATAGGATTGACAGATGAATTTTTCAGTCAACTGATCAAAATTTGACTGTATACTGAAAATTCAAACATTGACTTTTTGGTCAAAATCAAGTGCCAAGGGTCATTTCTCATCAAGACATGTCAAATTATGAAACTTGTTCATCAAGAAACCCAAAAATGCAAATTAGGGTTTAAATTGGAAATATTTCATAACTTAGAAATTTTCTAAGTTATGAAATTTTCTTATTTTTTTTCTAACTTTACCCCACATTTTCACCAAGATGAAAATGGATTCAAACAAAACTTGCAACATGAATGTTGTCGTCCATCACAAATTCTAAAACTTTTATTCATAAAGTTTTCTCAAAAGAAGCTTGGATCTCAAGTTATGATTTTTGGAACAAGGGTACCTAAAACTTTTAACACAGAGAAATTTTGCCCTAGTTTAGGCAAGATTTTGACCCATCTTCTTGGCCATTTTTCACATAGTTCCACTTGGAGTTTCAGGTTGCATTTCAAATATGAATTGTATTACATGTTGCAAGCTTTCCAAATTGTCCAAGAACTCCTCAAACACTTTTGTGGTTAGGGATAATCGAATGCTTGAAGTTGGCAAAAACTCACTTTGCAACCATGGCCAATGCATGTTCATACCACTTGCCAAATCTGATCTAGCTAGCTTGGTTCATAATTACAGGCCTCTAAACCAGTTTGTACTCCATAATTTAATGCAAATCCATTAAGCCAAGGCATTGTCTTGGTCATTAGGGTATTGTACACTAGATTAAGCCTTAAATGGAAAAAGTAACATTGCCATTTTTGCTTGAACTTTGCTTTATGTCAAAACAGCATCCTAGAGCCTTGAACCATATCTCATGCTGCAAACAAAATCCATTAATTAGAGGGGCCAAGAGGGTTGTATGCAGGGTGATAAGATGGCCTGTACAAGCCTATAACCTCACTTCCACTCTCTTGCTTCAAGGAGAAGAAAACTTGTCAAACACAAGGCATCTCACACATATGATAAAACCAACTAAAACAAAGTTGTCAAACAGGTTTCATACACCCTAGAAAGCCAAAAGCACGAGCCTTTGACCTCTAAAAACTCCATGTGCACAAAATCCCCATTTTTTGCAAAACAGGGCCAGTTCTGCATTTTGTAAGCCACCATCAAATTCCATCGTGCGTTTTGTCCAAAGCTACTTCAAACACCTTCCAACCAACATACCTGAGCTATCCAGATCACTCACAAGTTGTTGTAACTCCATTAACACACATTGCCATTTTTGTTTAGAAGCTTTGCAGGTTTAGTTCTATAGCACGATTCAGACCACCTAAAAACAAACTAGGCGTTGGGAAAGCTTCAGTGGACCTCAGGCAAGCTCAAAAGAATCTCAAGCACCCTTGGAAGTTGCTGCATTGTCCAGCTCAAAGTCAACTGAAACAAGTATTTCATGAACTTCTATCTCTCTACTTAGGAATAGTTAGACTTAGGTTTGTGAATGAAAGATGTTGTATTCATAGCCCTGAAACCATACATGTGCTTGGTTTTCATTTATATTAATCGTGCTAGGAGAATTTCATCCATGAACTTTCTGAAAAAACTAGGTTAGAAATTAGGGCCAGAGAAATTCTCTCTGGTGTTTGAGAGTTAGTTTAAGTTTTTTATATGGTTAGATCCGTTGTTTGATGCTCTACAAGTTTCATGTTATGAGTTTTGTCAAAAAAGCACAGAATCAGGAGATAGCAGTTTGTGTGGAAAACGCGCGTTTTTGTTTGAACTGAGGAAGAAGACGATGTTGACTGGGCTGGGCCTGGTTGTTTTTGCTTCTAACACTTGCATTTTCAGTTCACACCCCCCTGACCCATTTCTTTGCATATTTATCATTTTTGCATTTTTATTTTTATTCTGACTTTATTATTTTATGTCTAAATATATAAAAAATGCCAAAAATTATTTTTATATTTTTTCCATTTATTTGGTATTTTATTTTTGTTTTTACTAGTATAAAAATGTTTATATATTTTTATATCATTTTGTTCAAATTAAAAAAATAATGCAAATAATACTTTTATTTTCATTTATTATTTTTATATACATTTGAAAACATTTTCTTGAATATATTTTATTTTTGTAAATAATTTATATTATTTTTATACACTTAATATATATATATATATATATATATATATATATATATATATATATATATATATATATATATATATATATATATATATATATATATATATATATATATATATATATATATATATATATATATATATATATATATATATATATATATATATATATATATATATATATATATATATATATATATATATATATATATATATATATACATATATATATATTTTATTAAATAATTAGAACAAGAAAAAACCTAAAAATAATACATTTTTATTTTATTAAATATTTTATACTAAAAATACCTTTTTCTCAATATACTTTTATTTTTATACAAATTGATCCATTATTGTACATAAATAATAAATAATACTATTTATTTGAGAAATTAGGGTTTTTGCTCTAAAAACAAAAATAACCAAATTTGACTTTTTTATTTATTTACATTTCACATTAAAAAAAAATTTTTTTACATACATAAGAACTTTTTTTTTTGCATAATGCATTTTATTTAATGTTTATTTATTGTATTTAATTAAATATAGTACATTTAATTGTTATGCCTTATACATTCAATTTGGTTGTAATAATTTAGAATTTAATTTCTTGTCAAAATAATCTCCAATTCAAATTTGTACCCCCCTCCCTATATCATGTTGTAATAATGTAGAATTTAAATTCTCGCACCTTTAAATGCTTTCAATTATGCCATGGTTAGACTTAGGGTTTGTATGCAAAATCAAATTAACAAATAGTTCGACCTAATCAAAGATAAAAATGCATGAAAAACAAACACAATGCACACTTGCACCCCTAGGGTTACAATCCACTTGTTGCCTTCAAAAATGGGCCATGGTATGCATGTCAAGTACTTTGGCAAAACAAAACCAAAACAAAAGATCATAGTCCCTCGATGACGCTATCCGAGTTGCCTAAACAAAATGATCAAGTCCCTCGAGAAAATTGCCAAAAATACGTGACACAATTGCTATCATGGTCTATACGATGACCCGCGCCCGTCCCGTTAAACATCCTAACACAAGGTTGCTCACCAAATACAATGGTGTAGCAACACTGTTAAAAGGGTTAAAAAACATAAGAAAGATCTTTGAGTAAAATAGGGTAGACAACTCTTAGTTACTTGATCAAAACTTGCAAAAACATCCTTGCTATCTTCAAAACACACTTCACAACACATTTCCAAACAACTTTCAAAATATTGAAAACTTTTCAAAAGACAAAAACATCTTTGTATACATTCAAACAAGAATCATTAAAAAGGTTGCCACAACGATGGCCTCTTTTCAAAACATCTTTCAAAATCACACACAAAGTACCATTTCAAACAATTGAAAAACACCATTTCAAACAATTGAAAAGCAAAGCAAGTGATCTAAGCAAGTAACTAAGAGCCCATGGATAACCATGGATAGAAAGGGTGCTAATACCTTCCCTTTCTATAATCTACTCCCCGAACCCAAGAAAACATCTCAAAGGTCTTTCCTGTGCTTTTTGACCTTTCCTTAGGATAAAATAAAAATTCGGTGGCGACTCTTGCTAAACCGAAACATTTGCGAACACAAACGCAAAATCTCAAGTCAGTTCTCCCACCGTATCACAATTGGTAACGACCAAAACACAGCTTGTACTGGAAAAGGGATAGGGAACTATGTGCCCATCAACATTCACAACAACTAGGACATCATGGCAACTAAATCATATTCTTCGACACGCACAGGGAAAACAGGGTATAGACCAACTTATTCTCTGCGACATGTCCCATAACCTAATACTGCTCGACAATGCAGCACATAGCCTCCCCAACACGCCTCGCAGCCTAATATGCCGCCCGGTACATAACACCATCAGCATCCTCCTCAACCAGTAGTTTGGCCAACATCACATACATAACACAACGTCTTAACGACCACACCACTATAATTCCTAACATTCGGCCAACCGCTCGGAATAACGCAGCTACGAGCAACTATATTACTATCAACAGATTCATCAACATACAAGACACTCACACCGAACCTCCCTAAAATGACCACTTCAACAATTATCAACTTTTCCTGCCAATCGCTCAGAATAACCTAACGTCCTAACGCCTAGAAATCAAGTATCCTAACCTATCTATCAATTAATCGGGAAGTCGCACAGATACACCATACATCTACAACACACAATCAGGAAACTACCTATAACATCTCCATTAACCAGTCATATAATATTCTTCCCAACGACCACAACATGAATAAAACAGGCAACTTCGATAGAAATTCAGAAACACCAACGCACATCATGTTTACAAACGACCAATTCCCATATAATACGCATCATAAGTCCCATTATAAGGTCAGAACCCCACCCTTACCTGGATTGAAGGTTCCTCAACCAAAAACTCTAGCCGACAGCTTTGCTTCGCTTTGCTTGACACCGGGCAACTTGCTCCTTGTCCGTGCAGTTTTATCGGTTAGTGTACATAATCCTTGTTCTCCAACTAAAATAAACCTTGTGTTAGCTTCTCCTTATATAACAATCCTCTTGGGCCTAACCTACACCCCCATTTTACTACTTCTAACCAATAGCATAAGTCCAACATTATTTCATATGTTCTCTTTAATTCCACATTATAATTATTATTATCAATTAATTAATTAATAATAATCCAACAACTTATACCAATAATTCTCAACATCTTGCAACTTCATAAATTACCCAAAAATAATAATTTAATTAAATAATTAATTAAATTACGGGCGTTTCAATTCTCCCTCACTTAGAATATTTTCGTCCTCGAAAATTTACCTCATTCGAGCAACTCAGGATAGGAGTCCCGCATCTTGCTTTCCAAATCCCAAGTTATGCTTTCTCTAGTAGCTCCCAACCAGACTACTTTCACCAAAGCAATCTCTTTGCCTCTCAGAATCTTTATTTCACGATCCGCGATTCGTACAGGCATCATCTCAACAGTAAGATTATCCCTTACTTGTACATCATCCATATGAATCACATGAGATGGATCTGAAATATACTTCCGGAGTTGTGAAAAATGAAACACATCATGCTAATTTGAAAGATTAGGCGGTAAAGCCACTCTATAAGCCACATTCCCAACTCTTTTGGAAATCTTATAAGGACAAATAAAATGAGAAGTTAGCTTCTTTGAATTCAATGCTCGCCCAACACCAGTTATAAGTGTAACTCTCAAAAACACATGGTCACCTGCTTGAAATTCTAAATCCTTCCTTCACTTATCATGATAACTCTTCTGTCTACTTTGGGAAGCTTTCATCTTTTCCCGAATCATTTTCACCTTCTCAGCAGTCTCAAGAACAAGTTCAGGTCCAAGCACTACACTTTCTCCAGATTCATGCCAACATAAAGGATTTCTACATCTTCGACCATACAACACTTCAAAATGCGCCATCCCAATACTAGAATGGTAATTGTTATTATAAGTGAACTCTATCAACGAAAGATAATTATCCCATGAACCTCCCTGCTCAAGAACACATGCTCTCAACAAATCCTCCAACGATTGAATAGTCCTTTCTGTTTGACCATCCGTCTGAGGATGATACGCCAAACTCAACCTAAACTTAGAACCCAACGCCTCTTGCAAACTCTTCCAAAAATCAGAAGTAAACCTCTGATCTCTATCCAACACAATGCATAAAGGAATACCATGCAGTTTCACAATTACACTAGTGTAAATCTCAGCAAACTTCATCATTGGAAAATTGATGTTAATAGGAATAAAATGAGCCGACTTCCTAAGCCTATAAACAATCACCCAAATTAAATCATGTCCTCTTAAAGTATTAGGTAACCCCGTCACAAAGTCTATCAAAATACTATCCCATTTCCATTCCGGAACTTCTAACAGTTGCATTAGCCCTGTAGGCTTCTGATGTACAACTTTCGACTTCTGACAAGTCAAACATGCATACATAAACCGAGCCACATAACTCTTCATCCCTGGCCACCAAAACAAATTCTTCAAATCCTGGTACATCTTTATAGCTCCTGGATGAATACTCAACTTACTTCTATGGCTCTCTTCGAGGATCACTTTCTTCATCTCTACATCATCAGGAACACAAATCCGGCTATGAAATCTTAACACACCTTGGGCATCTAACTTAAATTCACTATTCTCAGACTGATCGATCCCAATAACCGAATCTACCAATTTCACATCCAACTTCTGAGCTTCTCTAATACTATCTAGAAATTCATTAGTAATCTTCAACATACCCAACATAACACTCCGCGGTGTCACTTCGCAAACTAAGCTCATATCTTTGAACTGTTCAATTAATTCCAACTCTTTAACCATCATTGTTGATATATGTAAAGTCTTTCGACTTAACACATCAGCTACCACATTCGCTTTTCCTGGATGATAATTCTAAATGAAATCATAATCCTTTAACAATTCCAACCATCTTCGTTGCCTCATATTCAACTCCTTTTGATCGAATAAATACTTTAAGCTCTTATGGTCACTAAACACTTCAAATCTAGAACCATAAAGATAATGCCTCCAAATTTTCAACACAAAAACAATTGCAGTAAGCTCTAAATCATGCGTAGAATAATTCTTCTCATGAGTCCTCAACTACCTTGACGCATAAGCAACTACCTTATCTTTTTGCATAAGCACACCTCCTAAACCCATCATAGAAGCATCACAATATACCATGAAAGGTTCTCCTGGATTAGGTAACGTCAAAATCGAAGCCGACGTCAATCTCTGCTTTAATTCCGTAAAACTTTCTTCGCACTGAACATCCCACACAAAAGCTCTACCTTTACAAGTCAACTTAGTCAATGGATGTGCCAACTTGGAAAAACCTTCGATAAACCTTCTATAGTAACCAAGTAATCCCAAAAAGCTTCTAATCTCATTAGCTGACTTCAGAGTTTCCCATTGCAACCTAGCATCAACCTTCAATGGATCTACATAAATGCCACTACCTGAGATCACATGACCAAGAAAACTAACCTCCTTTAACCAGAATTCACACTTAGACAACTTTGCATACAACTTATTCTCTTTCAAAACATGCAATACTACTCTTAAGTGTTCTGCATGTTCTTCTTCTGACTTAGAGTAAATCAAAATGTCATTAATGAACACCACCACAAATTGATCCAAATAAGTATGAAAGATACAATTCATATACTCTATGAATACTCCCGGTGCATTAGTAACACCGAAAGGCATCACCGAATACTCATAATGTCCATAACGCGTCCTAAAAGTCATCTTCTGGATATCTTCATCCTTCACCTTAATCTAATGGTAACCCGACCTCAAATCAATCTTCCAAAACCCACGGGCATCCACCAATTGATCCATTAAGTCATATATTCTTAGAAGTGGATACTTGTTCTTAATTGTCACTTTATTCAACTATCTATAATCGACGCAAAGCCTCATACCTCTATCTTTCTTCTTTACTAGCAACACTGGAGCTCCCCACGACGATACAATTGGTCTTACAAACTTATTTTCAAGTAACTCTTCCAATTGCTTCTTTAATCCTGACAATTCATATGCAGACATCCTGTATGGTGCCATAGACACATGTCTGGTACTAGGTACAAGATCAATTGCAAATTCAACTTCCCTCTCTGGCGGTGCATTAGGAATTTCATCAGGGAAAACTTCAGGAAACTCACGCACCACCGCAATTCCTCAATTATAGTTTAAGTCTCGACAGATAGCGACGCCATCAACGAAAATATCTGAGCTTCTTCTTGCATCAGCTTCCGCAACTGTCTAGCAGACAACAGACTATCTTCCTCTTCTTCAAGAGTAGAAAACCTAACAGACTTACTATAACAATTAATATGAACATGGCTATGTGTTGTACCCAAAAATTTTCCCTCCCATTTCCTCAACATTTTCTCACCACAAGACCCTTGGAGCTCAAGATCCAGTTAGGGTTTCCTCTGCTCAAGACTCCTCCTTGCACTGTTGACCCAAATTAGGGTTTGAGTTTGCACAAAGGTGTTTTGACCTAAAATTCCCAAGATGACTTTCATGCTTCATGTTGGAATCCCAAGTTTATCCATACCAAGTTTCAAGTCTTGATTCCCAACTTTGCCCAGTCAGTTGGACAGTTGACCTAGAAATCAACTGTATTGGGGAAAAAGTCAATTGTGGTCAATTGACAGTCAAACCTCATGATTTTTGACCCACATCAACATATTGAACTCATTTGAACCATTTGGTCAAGTTTGGATCACAATTCCACAAGAAATTTGATCAGATCACCAAAAGGGCAAAATGGTCATTTTTAGGGTTTTGACTGCACAAAGGCAATTTTTGACTGTTTGGCCTAGCCAAGGGCAAACCAAGCTCATATATGAAAATCCCTAATTTTTTTCCTAACTTTGTCCCACTTTCTCATCAAGATGCATGTGGATTCAATAAAAAGTCAAAACATGAAAGTTGTAGTCCATTGCAAAATATACAACTTTGATTCACAAAGTTTCCTCAAAAGAAGCTTATAGCTCAAGTTACAATTTTTGGATTAAGGGTGCAAAACCATTCTTAACCTAGAGAAATTTTGACCTATTTTAGGCAGGATTTTTGCCTAACTTCATGACCACTTTTCACATGCTTCCACTTGGAATTTCAATTTTCATTACGAAGATGGATTGTAGTACACATTCCAAGCTTTCCAAAATGTCCAAGAACTCATCAAACAACCTCATGGTTATGGAGAATCGAATTTGGCAATATGGGAAAAACTCACTTTGTTCATGACCAATTTACATGTTCATAACTTGGCATTTTTGAACTCAGCATGTTCTAAGCTAGATTACAGGTCCTTTATCTCATTGACACTCATAAATTTAATGCAAACCTCCTGTGTTCAAGCCTTATCTTATGTGTTTAAGCATTGCATACAAGATTGAGCCATAATTAGAAAAAGCAATATATCCATTTTGGTAAAGTTGCACTTTATGTCAAACTTGCAATCCAAGTGGTACAATGCATATCTTTGGACACAAGATTCATGGAGATATCACACTGATCAAGGCTCAAGTGTGCAGCATACTTGAGGGGCCTGTACAGGTCTAGAGAACCAAGTTGACATTTTTTGCTTAAGTGTGAAGTAACTTGGCATAACTTGAACAAACTCTCATTTCAGCCAACACAAGCTTAAACAAAGTTGTTGTACACCTTCCAAACAACATCACTGAGCTAAGGCACGAGCAAAACACTTTCCAATCCTCATCAAACCTCAAAACACCATTGTACTGCACAAAAACAGGGATCCCTGCAACTTAGCTTCCATAAACATTTCCCCTCGTGCGTTTTGGCTAAAACCTTTGCAAACACATTCCCTATCACCCACTGAAGCTGTCCCAAGCATTGGACACGACCTGTAACACCCCTAACACCATTTTCCATTTTCACTTTTTCTGTTTTGCAGGTTGAGTGCCATAGCTTGATTCACTTGGTTTCAAAGCAAACTAAAGGTTGGAATAGCATCCCTGAACTTCAAGCAAGCTATACTGTTGCACCCCAAAATTTGCCCTCCCATATTCTCCAAGATTTGACAAGTCAAGGTCACAAAATTCCCCAAGGATTGTGCAGCTCAACTGTCTCCTAGACAGTCAAAACTAGGGTTTGAGTCCTGGTCAAGCAAATGAACTTCTCAAAGGCCCAATCAAGTCTCATATGCCTACAAATGTGGTCAAGCATCCTCATGTCAAGTTTCAAGGCATTCAGCTCAAAATTGCACAGTCAAAACCCTAAATTGCACTACAGTCAACTGTAGGGGCAAAATGGTCATTTGGCAGTCAAAAGTTCAAATTTTTGGTCAACATACCATTTTGAAGCCACAAACATCATTTGATCAATGCTTGATCATGATTCTCAAAATTTGGCTCAGAAATCATCAAAGATGCAAAAGTTGCTATATTTGGACAGCTGAAAAAGTCAACTGAAATTGACCAAGGCATAACTTTCACATGGATTATCAGAAAAATTCCATCCAAAGCTCATTTTGAAGAGAAAGACATTTCCTACAATTCATCTTCATGTTCCAAGTCCAAGAAATGCTCTCACAAAAAGTTATCAATTTCAACATTATAGGTCATTTTCAAAAGTCAACAAAAAGTGACTTTAAGTCAAAGGCCATAACTTGAGATTGGTAAATCAAAATGACATGGGACCAAAGGCATTGGTTAAAGGACTCAAAGACCTTTCCAAAATGTCCAAGAACATGTGAAAAGCTTAAAAATTGACCAAGTTATGCCTTGTGGAAGTTGGGAAATTTTTAGGAATTTTGAAAAGTCAACATTGATGCAAAAGGCCTAAAAATGCAAATGGGCCCATTTTTCTTCCAAGTTTCTTCATGCCAAGCCTATGCACGACCATTAGGCCCAAAGGGAAGTATTTTCATATTTTTTAATTATTTATTTGAATTTATATCAATATTAATTCATTTAAGTTATTTTAATATGTGAAAAATATAAGTTTGACCTAAACAAATCTTTTTATGCATGATTTGAACTTGAGATTTCGTGCACATGCTAATATAGAAGGTTTTGGCTTGATTGGAACTAATTGACACAAAAAACCATGAAAAAAGATTAGAAAAGATCCTTAAGCAAATCAAATCTTCAAACAATGAATTCAATAGATTTTATTCAATCTTTTTGACCTAACATGCTCTATACATACTCAGCATCACAACCCTAATGATATTAGACTAAAAAACTGCGCATAAACAAGCCATTGCAAATTGAAAATTTCTCATAAAACTCAAATACTGAAATCAGGGTTTTAGGTCGATTCAAGCTTCAATCTTCATCCCATTAGCATCCTGAGACATCATTGAGTGTTTCTCAATCAAAAACAACAAGCAAAACGCCTTGAAACGGTACCAGGAACTCAGACTGTACAGCAAAGAATTCTTAAATGCATATCATGTTCTAAGCATCTTCTTTGAAGTTTAATCATATATTCATGTTTATTATAAGTCTCTGATGCTAACCCTGCAGTTGGATTGCATTTTTATGCCCTATACGCGATATTGCCATGAACGCCTTCTAGGGTTTCTTGAGCTCTCAATTGGGGATTTTCTTGTCCTGTAAAATTGAAGCACGAAACTTAGACCATTCAAACCAGCTCCTCAAGACGAAGCAATTTGGACCCTCGCGATCAATTTATCAATGTCATAGCGCTAATCGCTATTTTTCCAAAGGGCCTCTAAAACCACGTTCTGAAAACCGTTGCCCAATGCTTTAATTTACAGGGACGATGAAGGAGATGGAATCGTGTCAATCAATCATTCGTTGTTTTAAAAATTGGCGCGCTGATTTCCATTAGCTTTGCTTTTCTCTTATATTGTTTAATTGATATTATATGTTAACAACGCGCTAAATGGCATAGTGGTCCAGGTGTTGGCTGGTGAAGTGCAAGACCTGGGTTCGATCCCCAGGTCTGTATAATGCTTCATATTATTTTTCAAATCAAATTCCCATGCAGGCATAATTCTGAGACGCACCATGCACGCTCCAAGTTCACCATACATGCGTCCATCAGTAGCAATCCAAGGGCCATGACCAAAGGAGTACAATAAACTCCAGTCAACGTGTCATACACGATCCAGGAAAGTCAAACGAATGGCATGCTTATTGGGCCAGATTACCAGGCCTTACCTCCTAATTTGGGGCTACCCCCCCCTGGTTTGCTTTATCATTTTTATTTTTTATTCTTTCTTTAATTTTTCTTTTTTACTTTTATTTAATTATGTTTACTTAATTAATTATTTCCAACAAAATACAAAAACACACCAAAATTAGAAAAATATAAAAAATATGATATTTATTTTATTATAATCATTTTCATAAATAAATTAGAATGTAAAGAATTTAGTAAATTAGGTTATAAGTTTAATTCTTTTTTAACAAAAAAAATGTAATAAAAATAGAGTTAGGTCAATAAATATTTTTTCCTTCTTTTTAATTTTTCCCTTTTTTCAGAATAACAATATTACTTATTTATCATTTTATTTTCATAAATTAAAATTTGTACATAAGTTAATTTAGAGTTTAATTTAGGTTTTAATTTAAATCTTTCATAATAAACTTAAAAATAATAGAATTAGGATTTGCCCTTTTAATTTAATTTCAATTAACTTCTTTTCCTTATTAAATCTAAAAAATATAAAAAATACCAAAAAAACATTTAATCATTTAATCTTTAATTCTCATTAATTTTAATTGTTTGCAAAAGGGTCCAACGCCCTAGTTTTGTTTAATTCCTTTATTTCGCGCATTTACCTTTTATCGTTTATATAATTATGTAATTGTCCCAAGGCCATGTAATTTTACTTATCGCACTTTATTTCTTCGCATTATTTATTTTTCCGCTAAATCGGGTCCGGTTTAATTTTGGCGATGTGGACCCGCGCCTTTGTAATAGCCTTAGATTTATTTTTTGCAAACTTTATAACTGTTAAATATGCATGCAAGAATGAATGGACGAATTAAAATCAAGCGTAGAACACGACAAACATGACAAGACAAATAACTGAAACATGACACACAATTTGCACACACCACCCCTAGGGTACGCCTCACTGTTGCCTTGCCTCGAAAGGTGATCGTCGAGTAGAGGACGTCTTAGTAAGTCCTCATGATCCGGGAACCTGGCATGAGGGTAGCTTCTAAGGTGTCTTCCCATTGCTCTGGTGATCACCATGTCCCGAACCTCGAATTGACCCGAATACCTCCAACGGTGGTGCTACCTACCTCTCAATGGTGGGATGGCACTACTTTAAAGGACACTTACACAGACGAATTCCTTAGGGTAGGTAGGTTCTCAAGGATACTTGCTCTAATCTCAAAACAAACTCAAAAAGATTTTTCACACTGACACTTTTTCAAAAGCGTTCAAAACAAACTTTTCAAACACTCTGACGTACGAGTCGATCTGAAATTTTTCAAAGAAACTTTTTTAAACCCACATTGAAAAGCAAACAAACAATTTGAAAACACATTGAGCAAGTATCTAAGAGCCCATGGATAACCATGGATAGAAAGGGTGCTAACACCTTCCCTTTCTATAACCTACCTCCCGAACCGAGAGCGATCTCTTAAAAGGAATTTTTCTGTGCTTTTGTCCTTTCCATTTGGAGAAAATAAAAGACGGTGGCGACTCTTGCTTCCGCGACATTTCGCGAACCAGCGTTAAACAGTCAGTTCCAGATCCACCGATCACAGAACTGGCGACTCTGCTGGGGAAAATCTTTAAAGTGAGGTGTACCTTAGGGCTAGGTCATAACTGTGTTTTCACTTGTACTGTTTTGCTTGCTTTACTATTGTGGGTTGCATCGGAGATACATAGATCCTAACCCGGATCTGGGGATACCCTGTTTAGGTAGCATAAGCTGTGAGGGACCTGTCCGGCGTAGACCGACACAGGTGAAACAGTGGCTACGTTGGTGTGGCACCTTGGTCTGTACCGATATCCCTTGTGTCGCAACGAGGAGAATATGGGTCTTCTAAGGAGTCATTAAGCACCAACAACCTTAGAACCTTAATTGACACAACTTGGCCTTTAGAACAGTAGCAGTATGCTACGCCCATTGAGGCTAAACTCTCGTGATGGTTCTGGCCGCAAGAAAAGATTGCGATGCTGGAGTTATGACCGATTGAGGGTAGTCAATGATATTGGGATCCTCTAAGAACCCGGTTACTTTGATAGGACAGGTATGAACCAACCAACTGAAAGAGGGTAACACCTAGACCTCATGCTGGCCTAAACTCTAAGGGCTCTCCCTTGTGTGACTTGTGTGCCTTAGTACTTGACTATCTGCATGCTTGTGACCTAACATTTGTTTCTGGCAGGTTTTGTTTCAGTCCTTAATTAGGACCCATAACAGGGTTACTGACATCATCCCATGCATACCATAACATCATATCATTGCATACATCTTAACCCATTTCAAGGATCTCAAGGGCTTGTGATGCAGGTTATGGTGAATCAACTATCCCAGCAAGGGGCAAAGAGGATTTATTTTCCTCTAGCCAAGGTTGTCAGGGGCTATGACCCACTGGATATGGTGAGCCTTTGATCCTTGAAGAAGGACTCTCAACAACATGAAGTACCTTCAATCAAGTTACCAGCTTCCAACTCTAACAAGTTTCTCTGTTTACCCCGCGAGGTCCTTGAAATCATTGCATGCATGTCATACATATCATTGCATAACAGGTACCCTTTCTCTGCAGGTTACTTACCTTATTCGCTGTTTATTTCAGCCGATCGTCATGAATCCTGAATCATCAGCTGAGCAGACCATTAAGGATCTCCAGGCTCAGAATGCCCAGTTCCAAGAGCTGATCCTGAATTTGACCCAGGGGCAGCAAGATCTGAAGGCCTTACTTTTGAAGAAGGACAAGAAGAAGAAGAGGACTGTCTTGTTCAGCCCTAGACGCAGATCTGGGAATACACCACAAGTTGGAACTGAGAGGACAACCCCATCTGTGGGAAAAAGCAGTCATCATGAGAGAGAGGTTCCCAGTCCAGTAGTCTCCGACAACGAGACAGATTTTGATGAAGAGCAGTACCCTCCTGCTGATGACAGATATAAGCAACTGGAGGACAGAATGAAAGCTATGGAGGTTCAACAGGTACCTGGGCTGGATTTTGGAGATCTGGGTTTGTCAACGGGTGTGGTTATTCCTCGGAAGTTCAAAGTACCACCCTTCTCTAAGTATGACGGGGCGTCTTGTCCCAAGCTGCATCTAAGGTCCTATGTTCGGAAGATCCAACCATATACGGTGGACAAAAACTTGTGGATCCACTTCTTCCAGGAAAGTCTTTCAGGGACTCACCTCGAATGGTTCTATCAACTGGATGGGACCAAAGTTCGTAACTGGGAGGAGTTGGCAACTGCTTTCTATAAGCAGTACCAGTACAATGCCGACCTTGCCCCCACGCGTACTCAACTCCAGGGTATGTCGTTAGGCGCCAGCGAAGGCTTTAAGGAGTACGCTCAGAAATGGAGGGATCTTGCTGGAAGGGTACAACCACCTCTGACTGACCGTGAACTTGTGGACATGTTCTTGGGGACCCTATCCGGGCCATTCTTCAACCACCTGATTGGTAATTCATCTGCCGGATTTACCGACCTCATCCTGACTGGCGAAAGAATCGAAGCTGGTATCAAGAGTGGGAAAATCCAAGAGGCCACACCTTCTGACACCCACAAAAAGCCTTACACGGGAAAGAAGGAATCTAATGCTGCATACGGTCAAAAGGGTCGCCGTGACCAACATGCAGGGGCAGTCATGATCTCTGGTTCTGCACCACGCCGCCAACCACAAAGGGGAAACCAGCAAAGACCGGACGGGCCTAGAAGACAGTTCACCAACATTAACATGCCATGGTCGCAAGCACTGCAACATATGTTGAAGATGAACCTGATTGCAGTGATCAACCCTCCTGCCAATCCTAAGACCTCCTCTCCCAGCTACAATCCAGAAGCCAGATGCGCTTATCATTCTGATAGCCCGGGGCACGATACTGAAGACTGTTGGGCGCTAAAGTACAAAATTCAGAACATGATCGATGCCAAAGAGATCGAGTTCGAGCCTGCTGAGACTCCCAATGTGATCAATGCTCCATTGCCAAAACATGGCTAGGATTGAGAATTTTTTGTTCATTTGAATTCAAGTTGTATTTTCCTTTTTTTGTTCAGATAAACAATTATTATGTTAAACTCTTTATTTCATGAATGCATTACACATGTCTGTCTTGATTAATTATGTTTACTATGCTTAAAACCGCTTTCATATTTTTGCAATGGTCAACTCTTAATTGAAAATTCTAAACCTCTTGAGGGAGGATGACGAAAACGATACCACAATCTACAGTATGCTTTTGAACAAACCCCGCTGATGAGGTACAGGCATTGTTTCGATCCCTAAACACTGGAGTTATAAGGATGATAATCCCTCGTCAACCCATCAGAGCCAAAGAAGCAGGAGTTTTATTTTCGAAAATCAAAACCCTTAATCATAACCTGGGGCAGGGTAGTCTCTCAGTTGATCCAAGTGCATGACGAATGGCACCGAAGAGATCTTTACGAACAAGGAAAGACAATGATGGTTCCGAACAATCAAAAGGACAGGCAGTCATTATAAAAAAAAAATCATAAATGAAAAGCCCAAAAAGTCAAAACCAATAAAGAAGACTTACCAAACTGGGGCGTCCCACTGACTGTAATCCCAAAAAGGAAACAGTTCAGGCAAAAAAAAGAAAGGGATAACAAAAATCAAGCAAGAGGTCTCACAACCAAAGCAAAAATGACTGCCTATCCAAAAGAAATCATCAACATCTGAACCATCATTGGAACATCAGAACAAAGACTCAAATAAGGTCTAACGCACGATCAACTGAGTTTAGGTTCGGAGAACATCACGAAGAGCGGGTGGGTACAAATAATTTGAGCCTTATCCTTTGTTTCTTAAACCGTGAACCCGGCCACGATATAACCCTTAAAAGTCCTAGCTGAAGCATGGGTTAATTCGAAAGCATACTGTTACGAAGGTATCCTGACTCCTGAAGGTTTGCTGTAAGATATTGAGTTGATATCGCACTGTATTACAAAAAATGCATTTTCAAAATTCAAGACAGACATAGACTTTTGCATTCTTAAAATAACCTTGTTTGCATATGACTACTTGTTTGAACAAGCAGGGAAATTCGCACGATGAACACCTTGTGAACAGAAGAACCTCCAATCAAGGGGCACATTGCTCATTATCTGGGGCATGGCAAAATACTTCCAACAGGGGCAACTCCCTACATTCTGAGAGCGTGGACATAGTCGAAAAAATACTGCGCATAATCAAAGACCCGCTAGGTTGACACACCTAGGCAAAAATAAGGGCTTCCCGGCGGACCAAAAGGGTTCGGGCAAAATGAAGGGATGAAATGAAAAAAACATGTACACCCGGCAAGTCGAAAACCTGAAAAGGCGGCTTGGGCAAAAATGGGTATCCCGGTGGACTGAAAACCCGAAAAGGCGGTTCAGGCAAAAGTTAGGGATCAAAGCGTACGACTATGTTCCGGTATCTCGTCACTTGTCTACCCGAAGATTTGTCAACCACCCACACAGGTATCCTCTTCCCTCACCTCCGAAGCAGGGGCAGTAATGAGTTATCCAGGCAATCCGACCGCCCTGCCAACCAAAGTACAATGGAAAAATCAATATAAGAATGATTACCATCTACCTTTACAAATTCCAGATGGTGGGTTAACATCCAAAGCCAAACAGGACAATCATCCACTTAATCAAAATCATGCAACCCAACACCGGTTTCTTCTCAACCTTCAGACAAAGTCATACACCAGACTTCTCTATCTCAAGATGACCTAACCCCGGTTCATCAAAAAGTTTTTACACAAACTCGTCAAGTAACCTAACCCCGGTTCCTCCTAAAATCTCACATGGATTTACCCCAAGGTAACCTAACCCCGGTTCCTCTAGAAGTCTTACATGGATTTAGTTTAAGATAACCTTACCCCGGTTCGTCAAGAAATCTCACACGGATCTATCTCAAGGTAACCTAACCCCGGTTCCCCCAGAAGTCTCACAGGGACTCGTCTCCAGTAACCTTACCCCGGTTCATCAAGAAATCTCACACGGATCTATCTCAAGGTAACCTAACCCCGGTTCCCCCAGAAGTCTCACAGGGACTCGTCTCCAGTAACCTTACCCCGGTTCATCAAGAAATCTCACACGGATCTATCACAAGGTAACCTAACCCCGGTTCCCCCCAGAAGTATGACATGGATTTATTCCAAGATAACCTCACCCCGGTTCATCAATAAGTTTACATGAATTTACCTCACCAAACAACCCTACACCGGTTCTCCCTTTCCAAGAACGCGGTTTTACACAAACTCATCATCAAAGTAACCCTACCCAGGTTCCTTCTCCATTTCAGATGTGATTTTACACGAGCTCATCAGCAGGCAACCCTACATAGGTTCCCTCTTTCAACCTACAGCATAGCAGTCCAAACTCCCCCAAAAGAGTCCAGTCCAACCCAGCTTCCCCAGGAAAGTTGGAATCCATCTCCCCAAACAGTAAGCTTACCCCCGGTATATTCTGAAGCTTATCCTCGCAAAGCACGAACGTGTCGTCCCGGCTTGATTTAAAGAGTTATTTCCGTAACAGGATATAACTGGGTTATCCTCAGCCAAAAGCCACGGAAAGAGTGTCCTCGGCAAAGTATCTTCCTACCCCCAGCATAACTCATCAACGGTATACCCAGCGGAGTTATCTTCATCATTTCAGCAAAGCATCGCTATCCCCACAGAGTAGCACTCCCCCAGCATGATCGCTAGAGTATCTTTTCTCCCGCAGAATTATTTCATTTGCCAAGTTTATTCCTCAAACGGAGTTATCTTCTCCTACCGGTATTCTTGCAACAATCATCCACAGCGGAAGCAAAATCTCTTCCTCAACATCAGCCCAGGATATGACTTCCCGGCACCCGTCAAGGATTTATTTTCCTAGACGAAAACATACATGAATCATCACATACATCATTATAGCATGCATGTACACATCATATCATATAAATCGTATCCGTGTTTGCTTGATCCATATCATGCATCGCATATAACTGACCTCTACCTTTCAGGAAGGGTGCAGTTGAAATTCTCAAACATATTTCAAGGACTTCTCTAGTCCAGTTAAATCGACTCCAAACAGATTTTTCTGATAAAGACTCAGTAGAAGTTCTCTTATGGTCCCCTCTCCAACGGCGTGTGAGGTGGTAATTCCTTCTTCAGATGTTTCCCTCTCCGGCATGAGCGTGAGGTGATATTCTCTTATGGTCCCCTCTCCAACGGCGTGTGAGGTGGTAATTCCTTCTTCAGATGTTTCCCTCTCCGGCATGAGCGTGAGGTGATATTCTCTTATGGTCCCCTCTCCAACGGCGTGTGAGGTGGTAATTCCTTCTTCAGATGTTTCCCTCTCCGGCATGAGCGTGAGGTGATATTCTCTTATGGTCCCCTCTCCAACGGCGTGTGAGGTGGTAATTCCTTCTTCAGATGTTTCCCTCTCCGGCATGAGCGTGAGGTGATATTCTCTTATGGTCCCCTCTCCAACGGCGTGTGAGGTGGTAATTCCTTCTTCAGATGTTTCCCTCTCCGACATGAGCGTGAGGTAATATTCTCTTATGGTCCCCTCTCCAACGGCGAGTGAGGTGATATTTCCTTTCAGATTATAAATTCCTATAGTTCCCTCTCCAACGGTGAGTGAGGTGACTCCCTTTGAGATTATAATTTCCTATAGTTCCCTCTCCAACGGTGAGTGAGGTGACTCCCTTTGAGATTATAATGTCCTTTGGTTCTCTTCCTGACACTACGAAGACGGTAATTCTCACCAAGATTTTCTCAACGAGCGTTGTTGAGGTTGAAATCATTCAGGATTCTCTTACCATTTATGCTAAGGCAGTAACCATCCCTGGTTCATTCATCAACGTTTGAAGCTCCAGACCCAGCTCCTGTAACCAGTCAGGACATATCTATATCAAGCATCTAAAATCAGCTCCTGCGACGTGCCAGGTACTCATTTTTCTGTTTGCAGGTATGCAGGTTCTCGCTAAGGAATCTCCTACGCGATCAACGTCCAGATGGCATCTATAAGCCCATCATCCTATCCAAGCAACATCCAAATGGAATCTATAAGCCCATTCCCTCATCGTCATTGCCACTATGTGAGCGCAAATTTCTGGGCACTCTAGTGTCCAATCATCTTCTACCCTCGGATTACGAAAGGCATGTCAGCCAATCTGCATCCTCAGGTCTAAGAAGATTGAACAGGGGCAACTGTTGCACCCCAAAATTTGCCCTCCCATATTCTCCAAGATTTGACAAGTCAAGGTCACAAAATTCCCCAAGGATTGTGCAGCTCAACTGTCTCCTAGACAGTCAAAACTAGGGTTTGAGTCCTGGTCAAGCAAATGAACTTCTCAAAGGCCCAATCAAGTCTCATATGCCTACAAATGTGGTCAAGCATCCTCATGTCAAGTTTCAAGGCATTCAGCTCAAAATTGCACAGTCAAAACCCTAAATTGCACTACAGTCAACTGTAGGGGCAAAATGGTCATTTGGCAGTCAAAAGTTCAAATTTTTGGTCAACATACCATTTTGAAGCCACAAACATCATTTGATCAATGCTTGATCATGATTCTCAAAATTTGGCTCAGAAATCATCAAAGATGCAAAAGTTGCTATATTTGGACAGCTGAAAAAGTCAACTGAAATTGACCAAGGCATAACTTTCACATGGATTATCAGAAAAATTCCATCCAAAGCTCATTTTGAAGAGAAAGACATTTCCTACAATTCATCTTCATGTTCCAAGTCCAAGAAATGCTCTCACAAAAAGTTATCAATTTCAACATTATAGGTCATTTTCAAAAGTCAACAAAAAGTGACTTTAAGTCAAAGGCCATAACTTGAGATTGGTAAATCAAAATGACATGGGACCAAAGGCATTGGTTAAAGGACTCAAAGACCTTTCCAAAATGTCCAAGAACATGTGAAAAGCTTAAAAATTGACCAAGTTATGCCTTGTGGAAGTTGGGAAATTTTTAGGAATTTTGAAAAGTCAACATTGATGCAAAAGGCCTAAAAATGCAAATGGGCCCATTTTTCTTCCAAGTTTCTTCATGCCAAGCCTATGCACGACCATTAGGCCCAAAGGGAAGTATTTTCATATTTTTTAATTATTTATTTGAATTTATATCAATATTAATTCATTTAAGTTATTTTAATATGTGAAAAATATAAGTTTGACCTAAACAAATCTTTTTATGCATGATTTGAACTTGAGATTTCGTGCACATGCTAATATAGAAGGTTTTGGCTTGATTGGAACTAATTGACACAAAAAACCATGAAAAAAGATTAGAAAAGATCCTTAAGCAAATCAAATCTTCAAACAATGAATTCAATAGATTTTATTCAATCTTTTTGACCTAACATGCTCTATACATACTCAGCATCACAACCCTAATGATATTAGACTAAAAAACTGCGCATAAACAAGCCATTGCAAATTGAAAATTTCTCATAAAACTCAAATACTGAAATCAGGGTTTTAGGTCGATTCAAGCTTCAATCTTCATCCCATTAGCATCCTGAGACATCATTGAGTGTTTCTCAATCAAAAACAACAAGCAAAACGCCTTGAAACGGTACCAGGAACTCAGACTGTACAGCAAAGAATTCTTAAATGCATATCATGTTCTAAGCATCTTCTTTGAAGTTTAATCATATATTCATGTTTATTATAAGTCTCTGATGCTAACCCTGCAGTTGGATTGCATTTTTATGCCCTATACGCGATATTGCCATGAACGCCTTCTAGGGTTTCTTGAGCTCTCAATTGGGGATTTTCTTGTCCTGTAAAATTGAAGCACGAAACTTAGACCATTCAAACCAGCTCCTCAAGACGAAGCAATTTGGACCCTCGCGATCAATTTATCAATGTCATAGCGCTAATCGCTATTTTTCCAAAGGGCCTCTAAAACCACGTTCTGAAAACCGTTGCCCAATGCTTTAATTTACAGGGACGATGAAGGAGATGGAATCGTGTCAATCAATCATTCGTTGTTTTAAAAATTGGCGCGCTGATTTCCATTAGCTTTGCTTTTCTCTTATATTGTTTAATTGATATTATATGTTAACAACGCGCTAAATGGCATAGTGGTCCAGGTGTTGGCTGGTGAAGTGCAAGACCTGGGTTCGATCCCCAGGTCTGTATAATGCTTCATATTATTTTTCAAATCAAATTCCCATGCAGGCATAATTCTGAGACGCACCATGCACGCTCCAAGTTCACCATACACGCGTCCATCAGTAGCAATCCAAGGGCCATGACCAAAGGAGTACAATAAACTCCAGTCAACGTGTCATACACGATCCAGGAAAGTCAAACGAATGGCATGCTTATTGGGCCAGATTACCAGGCCTTACCTCCTAATTTGGGGCTACCCCCCCTGGTTTGCTTTATCATTTTTATTTTTTATTCTTTCTTTAATTTTTCTTTTTTACTTTTATTTAATTATGTTTACTTAATTAATTATTTCCAACAAAATACAAAAACACACCAAAATCAGAAAAATATAAAAAATATGATATTTATTTTATTATAATCATTTTCATAAATAAATTAGAATGTAAAGAATTTAGTAAATTAGGTTATAAGTTTAATTCTTTTTTAACAAAAAAAATGTAATAAAAATAGAGTTAGGTCAATAAATATTTTTTCCTTCTTTTTAATTTTTCCCTTTTTTCAGAATAACAATATTACTTATTTATCATTTTATTTTCATAAATTAAAATTTGTACATAAGTTAATTTAGAGTTTAATTTAGGTTTTAATTTAAATCTTTCATAATAAACTTAAAAATAATAGAATTAGGATTTGCCCTTTTAATTTAATTTCAATTAACTTCTTTTCCTTATTAAATCTAAAAAATATAAAAAATACCAAAAAAACATTTAATCATTTAATCTTTAATTCTCATTAATTTTAATTGTTTGCAAAAGGGTCCAACGCCCTAGTTTTGTTTAATTCCTTTATTTCGCGCATTTACCTTTTATCGTTTATATAATTATGTAATTGTCCCAAGGCCATGTAATTTTACTTATCGCACTTTATTTCTTCGCATTATTTATTTTTCCGCTAAATCGGGTCCGGTTTAATTTTGGCGATGTGGACCCGCGCCTTTGTAATAGCCTTAGATTTATTTTTTGCAAACTTTATAACTGTTAAATATGCATGCAAGAATGAATGGACGAATTAAAATCAAGCGTAGAACACGACAAACATGACAAGACAAATAACTGAAACATGACACACAATTTGCACACACCACCCCTAGGGTACGCCTCACTGTTGCCTTGCCTCGAAAGGTGATCGTCGAGTAGAGGACGTCTTAGTAAGTCCTCATGATCCGGGAACCTGGCATGAGGGTAGCTTCTAAGGTGTCTTCCCATTGCTCTGGTGATCACCATGTCCCGAACCTCGAATTGACCCGAATACCTCCAACGGTGGTGCTACCTACCTCTCAATGGTGGGATGGCACTACTTTAAAGGACACTTACACAGACGAATTCCTTAGGGTAGGTAGGTTCTCAAGGATACTTGCTCTAATCTCAAAACAAACTCAAAAAGATTTTTCACACTGACACTTTTTCAAAAGCGTTCAAAACAAACTTTTCAAACACTCTGACGTACGAGTCGATCTGAAATTTTTCAAAGAAACTTTTTTAAACCCACATTGAAAAGCAAACAAACAATTTGAAAACACATTGAGCAAGTATCTAAGAGCCCATGGATAACCATGGATAGAAAGGGTGCTAACACCTTCCCTTTCTATAACCTACCTCCCGAACCGAGAGCGATCTCTTAAAAGGAATTTTTCTGTGCTTTTGTCCTTTCCATTTGGAGAAAATAAAAGACGGTGGCGACTCTTGCTTCCGCGACATTTCGCGAACCAGCGTTAAACAGTCAGTTCCAGATCCACCGATCACATATACCAATCCTCACCTTGCCTTGAAAGGACCTCCATTGTCAGACACGATCCAAGCTGAACAGGTAAGTTCATGGACTTCTATCTCTCAATATAGGAAGAGTTAGCTCTGAGTTTTTGAATGAAAAATGTTCTACTCATGCCCCTGAAGCTATACATATCTTCATCTTTCATTTATATTGCATATGCTGAGAGTATTTTGAATCTGAATATTGACAAAAACTTAGGTTAAGAATCAGGGATGGAGAAATTCTCTCTCATTTCTGAGAGTTAAGTTGAGTTTTTATATGTATGGAATCGTGGCTTGATGCTTAACATCTTTCATGTTGTAAGTTTGTGCTAAAAGTCCAGGAATCAGGAGATAACAAGGATCACGTGTTACTCTGTTTTGTTGTTCAGAGGTTGAAGACAACCTTTCCATGGGCTGGGCCTGTTTCACTTTTCTATTTACACCACCTTTTCACATTCACACCCCCATGGCCCATTGTGTTTATTTTTATCTTTTTTTGACTTTTTCTTGTTGTTTCTGACTTATTTATTTTTTCTCATAACATTAAAAATATAAAAAATATTTTTCAAACCATTTTTGTATTTATTAAGCATTTATTTGTTTTAACTTGATATTTGTACATAAATAAACACATAAATACCTTTTATTTTAAAATACAAAAAAATAATACAAACATATTTTATTTCTGATTTTTATTTTATATTATCTCTTAAAAACATTTTATAATAAAAATACATTTTTTTTGTAAATATTAAATATTTTATTTTTGTACATATAATATATATTTAATAAATAATGTAAAATACTTATATATTTATTAGTATATTTAGGGAAAATACAAAGAATTAATATATTTTATTTTTATTAATATTTTGACCTTAAAAATACTTTTTTTTACAATATACCATCTTTTATTTATTTTTTTGTACATAATTAATAAATATTACATATATTAAATAATTAATACCTTTTATTGATAAAATTAGGGTTTTACCCTAAAATACATAAAAAAATACCAAAAATTAATTAATTTTATTTTTGTTTATTTAACACATAAAAAATACTTTTTTTCCATACATATACAAAACATTTTTTGCATCTTGCATATTTATTATATTTTTTATTTAATTGTTGTATATTAAATAATTTGTATAATTCAATTTGGATATAATAGTTTAGGTTTAATTTCTTGCTAAACTATCCCCATTTGAACATTTGTACCCCCCATCCCATATATTGTGTTGTAATAACTTAGGACCTTTTATTTCTCGCATTTAAAAGCTTTCTAATTATACCATGATAGAATTAGGGTTTTGTATGCAAAATTAACCAAAAATAGTTTGACCTAAATTCAAGATAAACAAATGCATGAAATCAACACACAAATCACACTTGCACCCCTAGGGTACTCCACTTGTTGCCTTCAATAATGGGCCATATTGCATGTTAGGTATCTTTGGCAAAAACAAAACAATAAAATGATCATAGTCCCTCGATGACGCTTTCGAAAGTTGCCTAAAAAATGATCAAGTCCCTTAAAGAAGAATTGCCCAAAGATGCTTAGCACAATTGCAATCATGGTCTAAACAATGACCCGCGTCCGTCCCGTTAACATCCTAACACAAGATTGTCCACCAAATACAATGGTGGAACAAAATTGTTAAAAGGGTTAAAAACATAGGAGAAAGCTTTGAGAAATTTAGGAGTAGACAAACTCTTAGTTACTTGAATCAAACTTGCAAAAACACTTGCCTATTTTAAAAACCACACCTCACAAACACACTTTCAAAACAATTTTCAAAAACATTGAAAACTTTTCAAAAGATATACACCTTTGTATACATCCCAACATGGATCATTACAAAGGTTGCAACCACATTGGCCTCTTTTCAAAATATTTTCAAACCCACACACAAAGCACCATTTCAAACAATTGAAAATTAAGACAAGTTGATCTAAGCAAGTAACTAAGAGCCCATGGATAACCATGGATAGAAAGGGTGCTAATACCTTCCCTTTTTATAATCTACTCCCCGAACCCAAGAAAACATCTCAAAGGTTTTTTCTGTGCTTTTTAACCTTTCATTAGGATAAAATAAAAAGTCGGTGGCGACTCTTGCTCAACCGAAACATTTGCGAAAACAAACGCAAAACCTCAAGTCAGTTCTCCCACCGTATCACAGAACTGGCAACTCTGCTGGGGAAAGTATTTTAAAAGTGGAGTAACCTTAGGGCTTAGATCACCCTCTTGCATGACTAATTGTTTGTTTTGATTGCTTTACATCTTGGCTCTCTTGTTTGGGTTTGCAATCCTACACCCGGATTTTGGGAAACATTCATAGATAGCAATACATTGTGGAAACTGTGCGGGGTATACCGACACGGTTGAAGCAATAGCTATATTAGTGCGACATATTTGTGAGTACCGGTAACCCTTGAGTTCAATCAAGGAGAGTACGGGGCCGCTGAGTGATGTCACTAAGCACTAATGACCTAGAACCTTACTTGACCATCTTGGCCTTTCATTAGGGGTAGTGAGATGATCGGCTTTGGTGCAGTCCGAAGTTGGTAGATACTCGATACTACACTCATTGAGGGTTGTTTTCTTGGAATATTTTGGTCGCTAGTTAAGTGGCTAAACCAAAACAATGAACATTGAAAACAATCCAATGATATTGAGCTCCTTAGAACTCGGTTACTATTTCTAGGACAGGTTTTAAGCCAACTACACTCAAGAGGGTACTTACCTATGAAACCTCATGCAAGCCTGAAACTAGGGTTTTGTGTGATTTTCTTGTACATATGTTTGTGCATACATCATGAACATCATAAAGCATCATATGCATACACTAACCATTTCAAGGGTTTAGATCTTCATCTTTGTTCTTGTTTTGTAGGTCATGGAAATTCCTCGCAGGAAAACCATCCAAGTCAACCTTGTGAGAATCCCTCCTCAACTCAAGGAGCTCACATCAAGAATTCCGGAAAGCTCTCCCTTCAGTGAAAGACATGGTAGGCTGCTCAGCTTAGTCAGCACCAACATTGAAGAGGACATGGTAAAGGTGTTGTTTCAGTTCTTTGACCCCCTTCACCACTGTTTCACATTCCCCGACTACCAATTGGTGCCCACTCTGGAGGAATTTTCTCAACTCCTGAGAATTCCCAACCTTAATCAACTACCTTTCAACGGTACGGAAAAGGAACCAAAGCCTGAAGATGTTGCTCGAGCACTACATCTACATCCATCTGACATCAAGGGGCATTGGGAAACTAGAAGCGGTGTCAAAGGTTTCTTAGCAAAATTCTTGTTTGAGAAGGCACAAGAGTGTTGGAATTCATTGGACCTACAAGCCTTTGAAGAAATCGTGGCACTCCTCATTTATGGGTTGGTCTTGTTCCCAAATCCTGACCAGCTTGTAGATGCCAACACCGTCAAAATATTCTTATCCAGAAATCCAATACCAACATTGCTTAGGGACATTCTTCACTCATTTTACACACGAACAATGAGAAAGAGGGGTGTTCTCATGTGCTGTACTCCTCTCCTTGCAAGGTGGTTTATTTCGCACCTTCCACAATATGTCTTGAAGAACGACCAAGGCCTAAGGTGGTCACAACGGTTGATGACCCTTACTCACTCTGATGTACATTGGTGTTCTCGGTCCAGAGAAAATGTCATCATCGTCGATCGTTGTGGAGAATTCCCTAATGTTCCATTGCTTGGCATTAGAGGAGGTATTACCTACAATCCTTGTCTAGCTTTGAGACAATTTGGATATGCACGGAGGGATGGCCCTCATGACATGTTGATTCCTGACCTAGTTTTTGACTTCGACAACGATGCACAAGGACTTCGCCAAAGATTCATCAGAGCTTGGAGGATGCCCAACAAGGTTGACAGTAAGACACTGGGGCACAAGAACTCCATCCCTCTTGAGCCTTATCTCAAGTGGGTACGAACCCGAGCCCAGAGTCTAATGATGCCTTATCCTCATGTTCTCCCTGTGATTAAAGAGCCCGTTACGGAAGGAGAGGTTCCCTATACCATCCTATATCCTGACATGCCTACATCGTGGGAGGAGATGCAGAAGAGTTGGATCCAACTCAAGGAGGAACGGAGCACTTTTGAAGCCAGCTTCTATGCCAGTGAGAAGAAGGTTTTGGAGCTTACCCACCGACTCCATGAGGAAGAAACCTTCAACACCTACATCGCACCAAAGAGGATGCGCAACGTCTTTTTACCTTGAGAAGTTTTTGTAATATTTGGCCCATGGGGCATTTATGTACTAACAAATTTCTTCTTATTAATATGAAGTGCGTTCTTTTTGTTTGCAACAATTTTGAACTTTCTAAATCCTTGAATGCATTGCATACATAAGCATACCATTCATCATGTGCATAAGCAGGTCTCCACACCAGGTTTCCTTATCTTTCTACTGTTTATTTCAGTAAGATGGATCTCTAACAGACGGTCAAAGACTTGCAGTCTCAGAATGCACAGTTTCAACAACTCCTGATGACCATGGCTAAGGGTCAGGAGGATCTGAAAACCCTGCTTGGGAATAAAGACCAAGTAAAGAAGAAGAAGAAGAGAGTCGGGGTGGCTACCCTGGGGAGAAGGTTTGAAGGTGAAGCCAGAAGGGTTCTTGAATTTCCCCCTACATCTGAAGAAGGAACCAGTAAGGGGAATGCGGCTGCGGTACCTTCCGAATCCGAAGCTGAAGAGGAAGAGGCTGAAGAAGACGAAGACTACTCAGAGCAACAATACCCGCCCGCTGATGATAAGTACAAAAATTTGGAAGACATGTTGGCAGCTATGGAGCTGCAGAGAGTTCCCGATTTAGATTTCGAAGATTTGGGATTAATTGCTGGAATTGTGATCCCCCCGAAGTTTAAAGTGCCTATTTTTGCAAGATATGACGGGCTGTCCTGCCCAAAAATGCACCTAAGGTCATATGTCCGAAGAATCCAACCTCACACACCTGACAGAAACCTTTGGGTACATTTCTTTCAAGATAGCCTGTCTGGCACTCAGTTAGATTGGTTTTACAAGCTGGAAAGGTCGGAGATACGTAGTTGGGAGGATCTGGCAGCTGCTTTTTATCGCCAATATCAGTATAACTCTGACCTGGCACCAACCCGCACTCAGCTGTAGAGTATGGGAATGGCCTCGGGTGAGGGATTTAAGGAATACGCCCAGAAGTGGCGCGATCTGGCTGGAAGGGTGCAACCACCTCTTTCTGATAGAGAACTTGTTGATATGTTCCTTGGGACCCTGTCTGGTCCATTCTTTAATCATCTAATCGGTAGCTCTTCCTCGGGGTTTACTGAATTAATTCTGACTGGCGAGCGGGTAGAAGCCGGTATCAAGAATGGGAAGATTCAGAAGGATGCCTCTGCATCTACAATTGCTAAGAAATCATTTCCAGCGAAGAAAGAGACAGTTGTTGTGTATTCTCAAAGGGGAGCAGGAAGAAGTGAGCGCAGGCCGACTATGGGGGCCGTAATGATCCAAAATCCACCGAGTGATCAGCCTCGCAATAACCCGTCCAGACCTAAACAACAATGGGGAGAACGGCCACCATGGTAGTTCACCCGCATTAATATGACGCCCGCGCAAGTTCTTCCACACTTGTTAAAGTTGAATCTCACAAATATCAAAGAAGCGCCGAAAAATGTGAATACAACCTCACCAGCTTACAATGCCAATGCCAAATTCGCCTACCATTCCGATAGCGTCGGACATGACACAAATAATTGTTGGGCGCTGAAAAATAAAATTCAAGACTTGATAGATGCAAAGGAGGTGGAGTTTGATGCTCCAGAGAAACCAAATGTGATATCTGCTCCGATGCCGAAGCACGGTCGAAATGTCCATGCTATTGAGGAAGATTTGTATGTTTCTGATGTCAATGACCTGTTAACTCCGCTGTTAACCATCAAGTTAAATCTGTTAAAGGCCGGGATTTTCCCGGGATGCAAAGAAGATTGTTACTGTTGTTACTCTCTGCCAATTGACTGCCCGTTACTGAAGAAAGGCATCCAGGTCCTGATGGACAGTCAACAAATTTTGTTTGAAAAAGTTTCTGCTATTCCAACCCCTACCAAAGATGTCTCAATTATCACCATTCACGCCAATCTTTCCAAGGCCGTCAGAAAGCCTATTAAGATTACATCTGCTACAAGGTCTGTTCCTCTGAAGATAACTATGCCAGGGCCTGTCCCCTACAGTTCTGAAAAGTCAATACCATGGAATTACGGTGGAGAAATCTACTACCATGGTATTAAACAAGTTGAAATAACCGAAGGAAGCTCTGATGAAGAGGATGCCAACATTGGAAACATTGCCGGCACAAGCAAGATCACCCGAAGTGGGAGAATATTTTCTCCAGAGATTGCCCCCCCAAAGGCAATCTTTGGACCCTCATCTGCCGCCGAAGTTATTCCTGCACCAATAAAACTTTCCGCTAGAACCCCGTTGATTGAAGATGTTGCTGTCCCTATTGTTGTCCCTCCAACTTCTGCTGATAAGGGTAAAGGGATCCAAGATGAGCTCGTCAGGACGAGGGCTCAACCTTTGGACATCCCGGAAACCTCTAAGAAAGAGATGGAGGAGATCTTGAAGATAATTAAAAAGAGTGATTATGACGTGGTAGAACAGCTGGGCCAAACCCCCTCGAAAATCTCCATGTTAGCATTGCTACTTTGTTTAGAGGCGCACGCCAAAGCATTGATAAAGTTCCTGAAGACAGCCCATATACCCCAGGAAACCTCTGCCGACCAATTCCAAAACTGTGTAGCCAGTCTTACAGCAGACAACGGTTTAGGTTTCTCTGATGCTGACCTAACCTCAAAAGGAAGAAAACACAACGACGCTTTACATGTGTCAGTAGAGTGCCAAGGAACTACTCTGGCCCATGTTCTAGTCGACACTGGTTCTTCTCTGAACTTACTACCTAAGAAGGCTCTTGACCGTTTAGACTGTGAAGGCTTTGAGTTAAGGCCAAGTAATATCATTGTTAGGGCATTTGATGGGTCAAAGAGAATGGTAAATGGGGAGGTAGACATTCCCATTAAGGTTGGCACATAGGTGTTCCCCTCAACTTTTTATGTGATGGACATCCGTCCGTCATACTCTTGCTTATTGGGAAGACCATGGATACACAATGCTGGGGCAGTCACCTCTTCCCTACATCAAATGCTGAATTACCCTGTCAAGGGAAAGATAGTAACCGTCCACGGTGAATAAGAGTATATGATCAGTCACCTGAACTCTTTCCGATATGTAGAGGTAGAAGGTGAATTCATTGAGACGCCATTCCAGCACTTCGAGGAAGTCTCTCCTGAGGTGGAAGTAGCAAAAGTGGTAGCTGAGGTACCGAAGCAGATGGCCAGGATGGCATCTCTAAAAGACGCGAAGGCTGCAATGAAGGAAGGGAAGAGCTCAACATGGGGGCAGTTGCCGGACATTCCTCACAAAACAGACAAGTTTGGTTTAGGATTCACTGCTGCAGGGCAGAAATCTATGCGCCGTTCAAAGATTGAAAGAGCACCCATCAAGATCTCTCCTTATGGGATCAATGCCTTGGAAGGTGAAGACGAAGAGGTCCACATTGAAGATTGGATCTACCCAACCATCAAAGGGGGACTACGCAACTGGGAGGCAAAGGACTTTGTCCCCATTACTTTTATTAATCAGTAATTTTCTGTCAAACATTTCCTTTGGTCTGTAATAATTACTTCTGAATAATCCGTACACTACTTTTTCACCTCATGCCTTGCCCGGGGCATGTAGGTCCATTTGTAAGGGTTTTGATTATCTTCATATCCATATGCCATGTTTAATGATTCATTGGGAGTTTTTCATCGATAAACTGTTGTGTTCATTTTCCTTCCTTTTTGCATTTTTTGTTTAAAGATGGCTATCCCTTACACACACCCACACTTACAAATGCAGGTACCCATCCACTCTGGATTCTATGGGTGACTATTCTGCTATGTCCTTCAATAACTCTGAAGATCTGGTCAATCAAGCTGAGTATGAAGATGACGAAGGTTGTGAAGTACCAGGAGAACTAGCCAGACTTCTACAGCAAGAGGAAAGGGCCATCTTACCTCACGAAGAGTCATTGGAAACTGTCAACTTGGGAACAGAGGAAGACCGGAAGGAAGTACAAGTGGGTGCCAATCTGGAACCAAGTGTTAAGGAGCGCCTGATACAGCTGTTAAATGAGTACGTTGAAATCTTCGCCTGGTCTTACGAAGACGTGTCTGGTTTAGACACAGACATCGTGGTTCACCGTCTCCCTACAAGAGAGGATTGTCCACCGATCAAACAAAAAGTCGGCCGAATGAGGCCCGACATGTCTGAGAAGATTAAGGCCGAAGTGATGAAACAATTCAACGCTGGCTTTCTGGCTGTTACATCCTATCCACAATGGGTTGCTAACATCGTACCAGTTCCTAAAAAAGATGGCAAGGTCAGGATGTGTGTAGACTATCGTGATTTGAATAGGGCCAGCTCCAAAGATGATTTTCCGCTACCGCACATTGACATTTTGATTGACAACACAGCTCAGTACAAAGTGTTTTCCTTCATGGATGGATTCTCGGGCTACAATCAAATTAAAATGGCCCCCGAGGACATGGAGAAAACAACCTTTGTTACGCAATGGGGCACATTCTGTTACAAGGTGATGCCGTTCGGACTGAAGAACGCAGGGGCAACTTATCAACGCGCCATGGTAGCTTTATTTCATGATATGATACATCATGAGATCGAAGTTTACGTAGACGATATGATAGCTCAGTCACAAACAGAGGAGGAACACCTTGAGCATCTAGAAAAATTGTTTGCCCGGTTGAAAGAGTACAAGCTCAGGCTGAATCCAAGTAAGTGTACTTTTGGAGTTAGGTCTGGTAAGCTTCTAGGGTTTATTGTCAGCAACAAAGGCATTGAGGTCGATCCAGCAAAAGTGAAAGCAATACAAGAGATGCCTGCTCCCCGTACTGAAAAGGAGGTTAGAGGGTTCTTGGGGCACTTGAACTATATTGCTAGATTCATCTCTCATCTGACTTCTACCTGTGAGCCAATTTTCAAATTATTAAAGAAGGATCAGGTAGTCGAATGGAACGAAATTGCCAAGCTGCTTTTGATAAGATCAAGGAGTATTTGCTAGAACCTCCTATTCTGATGCCTCTCGTCGAAGGAAGACCATTGATCATGTATCTAACCGTCTTGGATAACTCAATGGGGTGTGTTTTGGGCCAGCATGACGAGTCTGGTCGAAAAGAGCATGCTATTTATTACCTTAGCAAAAAGTTTACCGACTGTGAGACTCGCTACTCATTGCTCGAGAAAACTAGCTGCGCTTTGGTATGGGCTACTCGCCGACTAAGGCAATATATGCTGACTCATACCACCTTGTTGATTTCCAAAATGGATCCTATTAAGTATATCTTCGAGAAGCCTGCTCTATCTGGAAGAATAGCTAGATGGCAAATGATCTTAACTGAGTATGACATCCAGTACACCACCCAAAAAGCTATAAAAGGGAGTGTACTAGCTGACCATCCAGCTCATCAAGTTATCGAAGATTATCAAACCATGAGATTTGACTTCCCAGATGAGGACATCATGAATTTGGACAACATCGAAGGTAACGGACTGTATGACGGACCCGAAAAGGGATCCCGATGGACCCTGTACTTTGATGGTGCTTCAAATGCACTTGGAAACGGTATCGGTGCGGTACTCATTTCCCCGGAAGGTTGTCACACTCCTTTCACGGCTCGACTCTGCTTCAGCTGCACAAACAACATGGCGGAATATGAAGCTTGCATCTTTGGTCTCAAGGCTGCTATAGACTTGGGGATCAAATCTTTGATCGTATTTGGGGACTCGGCTTTGGTTATCAGTCAAATCAAAGGAGAGTGGGATACCAAACATCCTAATATTATCCCATACAAAGAACATGTCATGACTTTGTTGCCTCATTTCGAGCAAATCACCTTCGAGCATTTCCCGCGAGAAGAGAATCAGCTAGCGGATGCTCTGGCAACAATGTCTTATATGTTTAAACTCAACTAGGATAATGAGGCTCCTCAAATCACCATCGAGCGAATGGATGAACCTGCGCATTGTCACGAGATTAATGCCGAAGAAGTAGTGGAACACCCCTGGTTTCACGAAATCAAAAGGTATCTCCAGACTAAAGAATATCCCGAAGGAGCTTCCGTAAATGACAAGAAGTTCCTAAGGAAATTTGCTGCCAAGTTCTTCCTGAGCAATGGCATCCTCTATAAGCGCAACCATGATTGTGTTTTACTCCGATGTGTTGACAAAGATGAAGTGGAGTTAATCATGACAGAGATGCACAGCGGTACATTTGGCACCCATTTGAGCGGGCATACTATGGCTAAAAAGATCCTAAGGGCAGGCTACTACTGGTCTACCATGGAAGCAGATTGCCATCAGCACTCCCGTACTTGCCACAAGTGTCAAGTCTATGCTGACAAGATTCATATTCCTCTGGTTCCTCTCAACGTGCTGACAGCTCCTTGGCCATTCGCAATGTGGGGCATTGACATGATTGGAGAGATCAAGCCCACGGCTTCCAACGAACATCGCTTCATCCTGATTGCCATAAACTACTTCACCAAATGGGTCGAAGCAGCTTCTTTCGCCTCTGTCACTAAAAATGTGGTTGCCCGCTTCATCAAGCAAAACCTCATATGCCGGTATGGTGTTCCAGACAGGATCATCACAGACAACGGTACAAATCTGAATAATACTATGATCACTGCATTATGCGAATAGTTCAAGATTTATCATCACAATTCATCTCCCTATTGGCCGAAGATGAACGGTGTTGTTGAAGCTGCGAACAAAAACATTAAGAAGATCATTCAGAAAATGACAGTCACTTACAAGGACTGGCATGAGATGTTACCGTTTGCTCTGCATGGATACCGTACGACGACACGTACTTCAACTGGGGCAACCCCTTTTTCTTTGGTATATGGCATGGAGGCCGTCCTGCCCATGGAAGTTCAGATTCCCTCTTTAAGGATTATGAAGGACTCGGGTTTAAGCGAAGATGATTGGATTCAGACCCGACTTGATCAACACAATTTGATAGACGAGAAGCGACTCGCTGCTGTGTGCCATGGTCAGACGTATCAAAAGCGGATGATCAAGGCCTTCAACAAGAAAGTCAGACGTCAAGTATATAAAGTCGGAGATCTCGTAATCAAGCGGATTATCCTGCCGCAAAGTGATCCCAGGGGAAAATGGACTCCTACATACGAAGGACCATTTGTGATCAAGAGCATATTTTCTGGTGGTGCAATGATTCTGACCACCATGGACGGCGACGATTTTCCGCACTCTGCGAACGCAGAGATAGTCAAAAGATACTACGCATAAGATAACCCGACAAGTCGAAAACCCGAAAGGGCGGCTTGGGAAAAAATGGGCATCCCGGTGGACCGAAAACCCGAAAGGGCGGTTCAGGCAAAAATTAGGGATAAAACAAAAAATCTGTACACCCGGCAAGTCGAAAACCCGAAAGGGCGGCTTGGGAAAAAAGGGGTTTCCCGGTGGATCGAAAACCCGAAAGGGCGATTCAGGCAAAAGTTAGGGAATTAAAGCGTATGACTATGTCTCGTCGGATCACTTTAAGGATAATCTCTTCATCAACCGGCTCCAAGCTTCTAATCAATCCAGTCATCGGCAGACGAAGCATTGAATGGACAGATATTCAGAGTTGTGAAGGCTATAGCAGAATGGAATCCCATGGAATTGTTTCACATAGCCATCTTTCTTTTGTATAAATTTTTCAATTTTTACGAAGGCATCCTCTTACTAGGATGACTGTCTCCTATATACAAATATACTTATAGAAAGTTAATCCAAATACTTTTCCAAGTACAGAAATTTGCGTTGTTTTCCTTTTCTCTTTTCTTTTGCACTTATGTTTTATTTGAGAAACGTCCAATGTTTTGTTAAATAGGCATATGCATTTGAACATAATCATTTCCTTATGAATCAAGAAGGATGATTACTGATAGGTTAAAAGTACGGATAGATATCTTGATGCCCTTTCAGAAGGAATCCTCAGCAGAATTAAACTCCAAGTTCTCCAGCCGGAGGGCCTTCCAGAACTTGATTCCCCTCAGAGTTAAGTTTCAGAATCCCCAGTGGAGCCTTAAAAGATCTGAAAATCCAATCCCCAGCGGAGCTAAAACTTCCAGCTATGAATCCCCAGCTGAACTAGGCTAGTGAACCTTCTCCCCACAGAGGTACTTGCCACCCAAACTGAAGATTCTCAGTCATACCTCTCCAGCATAAGTCTACCAGATTCTGAACTTCCCCAGTAGAAATCTTTAGGAATTCTCATCCCCGCAAGCCGCCAAGGAATGCCATTTCTCCAGCAGTGGCCCTAAAATCCCTCAACAATTGAAGATCTTGTATTCCCCAAGCAGGGTGAAGGCTCATCCTCAGTGTCTCTAAGGATAATCAGATGTTCTCCAGTGAAGATCTCCTCAAGACAAGAACCCCCAGAGGATTGGTATACAACCCAAACTCCTGTTTCTCCAGCAGTAATCAACAAGGATGTCTCATCCTCAGCAATCAAGGTTTTTGTCTTCCCCTGCAGCAGTCAAGGATTCACTTTCCCGGGTAGCAGTCAAGATTCTTTATCTCCAGGATTCATCTATCCTCAGCAAGACAACTCTTCGGCTTACATACGCATTCATCTACATTCATATTATAAACATTGATATAACATATTTTGCATCATACATATCATGCAACATAACTTTGTGTTTTAGCTAACATTTCACCCTTTTCAGGATAAAATTAAAAGACTATCATTAACAATTATTCAGATACAGTATGGATACACCCCAGACACGGCGGTCATTCTATTACTCATTCAGAATCTCAAGTCAGATACAGTATGGATACACCTCAGACACGACGGTTATTCTACTACTCATTCGGACTACAGCAATCAGATACGGACTAGATACGCTCCAGACACGGTAGCCATTCTATCTCTCATTCAGATTCATTTATCCACCTCAAGGTTCAATGCATTCCGAGCACGGATACCATTCTGACCCTTACAACAGCAGCTTGATTCTCTCCAGTGCGTTCGCCACGGAAGTCATTCTGTCATTTATCTAGACCCCAGTTACAGTTTCGGATACACTTCAAACACGAAAGTCATTCTGCTACTCATACGACTCTCAACTTCAGATACAATCCAGATACGCTCCAAACATGGTTGCCATTCTGTCACTCATTCAGAATTTGTCCCCAGCACGCAGTTGCTCCATACAGATGTTTCTCTGTTACCCAGATACAATACAGATACACTCTAGACACGACAGTCATTCTGATATTCGTTTTACACTTCAAACACAGTTACCGCTCAGATACGCCCCAAACACGGAGACCATTCTTCTGCTCATACAAACTCAGTCCTTAGATGCAGTTCAAGTACATTCCTGACACGGATACCATTTTGATCCTCATTCTTCTGACCCGTCACACTACAGTTCAACAAACCTCCCATATGGAATCTTTAAGCCCATCCCCCGACGAGATTCTGTCACCCTTCATATGGCATCTTTAAGCCCATCTCCAAATGGCATCTCTAAGCCCATTCCCATATCCATTGTTCTGATAAGTGCAAATTTAAGGGCACTCTAGTGTCCAATCTCCTTTTACCTTCAAGACGCGAAAGGCAAACCTGCCAATCTAACTCTTCAGGTGCAAGAAGATTGAACAGGGGCAACTGTTGTACCCCAAAATTTTCCCTCCCATTTCCTCAACATTTTCTCACCACAAGACCCTTGGAGCTCAAGATCCAGTTAGGGTTTCCTCTGCTCAAGACTCCTCCTTGCACTGTTGACCCAAATTAGGGTTTGAGTTTGCACAAAGGTGTTTTGACCTAAAATGCCCAAGATGACTTTCATGCTTCATGTTGGACTCCCAAGTTTATCCATACCAAGTTTCAAGTCTTGATTCCAAACTTTGCCCAATCAGTTGGACAGTTGACCTAGAAATCAACTGTATTGGGGAAAAAGTCAATTGTGGTCAATTGACAGTCAAACCTCATGATTTTTGACCCACATCAACATATTGAACTCATTTGAACCATTTGGTCATGTTTGGATCACAATTCCACAAGAAATTTGATCAGATCACCAAAAGGGCAAAATGGTCATTTTTAGGGTTTTGACTGCACAAAGGCAATTTTTGACTGTTTGGCCTAGCCAAGGGCAAACCAAGCTCATATATGGAATCAAGGACCCCATGGAATTGTTTTGACATGTTCAACAAATTCAAAAGATCCCAAATACACAAGCTTGACAGATGAATTTTCCAGTCAATTGATCAATTTTTGACTGTATACTGAAAAGTCAAACTTTGACTTTTTGGTCAAAATCAAGTGTCAAGATTCATTTTTCATCAAAACATGTCAAATTATGAAACTTGTTCATCAAGAAATCAAAAATTGCAAATTAGGGTTTGAAAAGAAGAATTTTCATAACTTAGAAATTTTCTAAGTTATGAAAATCCCTAATTTTTTTCCTAACTTTGTCCCACTTTCTCATCAAGATGCATGTGGATTCAAGAAAAAGTCAAAACATGAAAGTTGTAGTCCATTTCAAAATATACAACTTTGATTTACAAAGTTTCCTCAAAAGAAGCTTGTAGCTCAAGTTACAATTTTTGGATTAAGGGTGCAAAACCATTCTTAACCTAGAGAAATTTTGACCTATTTTAGGCAGGATTTTTGCCTAACTTCATGACCACTTTTCACATGCTTCCACTTGGAATTTCAATTTTCATTACAAAGATGGATTGTAGTACACATTCCAAGCTTTCCAAAATGTCAAAGAACTCATCAAACAACCTCATGGTTAGGGAGAATCGAATTTGGCAATATGGGAAAAACTCACTTTGTTCATGACCAATTTACATGTTCATAACTTGGCATTTTTGAACTCAGCATGTTCTAAGCTAGATTACAGGTCCTTTATCTCATTCACACTCATAAATTTAATGCAAACCTCCTGTGTTCAAGCCTTATCTTATGTGTTTAAGCATTGCATACAAGATTGAGCCATAATTAGAAAAAGCAATATATCCATTTTGGTAAAGTTGCACTTTATGTCAAACTTGCAATCCAAGTGGTACAATGAATATATTTGGACACAAGATTCATGGAGATATCACACTGATCAAGGCTCAAGTGTGCAGCATACTTGAGGGGCCTGTACAGGTCTAGAGAACCAAGTTGACATTTTTTGCTTAAGTGTGAAGTAACTTGGCATAACTTGAACAAACTCTCATTTCAGCCAACACAAGCTTAAACAAAGTTGTTGTACACCTTCCAAACAACATCACTGAGCTAAGGCACGAGCAAAACACTTTCCAATCCTCATCAAACCTCAAAACACCATTGTACTGCACAAAAACAGGGATCCCTGCAACTTAGCTTCCATAAACATTTCCCCTCGTGCGTTTTGGCTAAAACCTTTGCAAACACATTCCCTATCACTCACTGAAGCTGTCCCAAGCATTGGACACGACCTGTAACACCCCTAACACCATTTGCCATTTTCACTTTTTCTGTTTTGCAGGTTGAGTGCCATAGCTTGATTCACTTGGTTTCAAAGCAAACTGAAGGTTGGAATAGCATCCCTGAACTTCAAGCAAGCTATACCAATCCTCACCTTGCCTTGAAAGGACCTCCATTGTCAGACACGATCCAAGCTAAACAGGTAAGTTCATGGACTTCTATCTCTCAATATAGGAAGAGTTAGCTCTGAGTTTTTGAATGAAAAATGTTCTACTCATGCCCCTGAAGCTATACATATCTTCATCTTTCATTTATATTGCATATGCTGAGAGTATTTTGAATCTGAATATTGATAAAAACTTAGGTTAAGAATTAGGGATGGAGAAATTCTCTCTCATTTCTGAGAGTTAAGTTGAGTTTTTTATATGTATGGAATCGTGGCTTGATGCTTAACATCTTTCATGTTGTAAGTTTATGCTAAAAGTCCAGGAATCAGGAGATATCAAGGATCACGTGTTACTCTGTTTTGTTGTTCAGAGGTTGAAGACAACCTTTCCATGGGCTGGGCCTGTTTCACTTTTCTATTTACACCACCTTTTCACATTCACACCACCTTTTGTACATAATTAATAAATATTACATATATTAAATAATTAATACCTTTTATTGATAAAATTAGGGTTTTACCCTAAAATACATAAAAAAATACCAAAAATTAATTAATTTTATTTTTGTTTATTTAACACATAAAAAATACTTTTTTTCCATACATATACAAAACATTTTTTGCATCTTGCATATTTATTATATTTTTTATTTAATTGTTGTATATTAAATAATTTGTATAATTCAATTTGGATGTAATAGTTTAGGTTTAATTTCTTGCTAAAATATCCCCATTTGAACATTTGTACCCCCCATCCCATATATTGTGTTGTAATAACTTAGGACCTTTTATTTCTCGCATTTAAAAGCTTTCTAATTATACCATGATAGAATTAGGGTTTTGTATGCAAAATTAACCAAAAATAGTTTGACCTAAATTCAAGATAAACAAATTCATGAAATCAACACACAAATCACACTTGCACCCCTAGGGTACTCCACTTGTTGCCTTCAATAATGGGCCATATTGCATGTTAGGTATCTTTGGCAAAAACAAAACAATCAAATGATCATAGTCCCTCGATGACGCTTTCGAAAGTTGCCTAAAAAATGATCAAGTCCCTTAAAGAAGAATTGCCCAAAGATGCTTAGCACAATTGCAATCATGGTCTAAACGATGACCCGCGCCCGTCCCGTTAACATCCTAACACAAGATTGTCCACCAAATACAATGGTGGAACAAAATTGTTAAAAGGGTTAAAAACATAGGAGAAAGCTTTGAGAAATTTAGGAGTAGACAAACTCTTAGTTACTTGAATCAAACTTGCAAAAACACTTGCCTATTTTCAAAACCACACCTCACAAACACACTTTCAAAACAACTTTCAAAAACATTGAAAACTTTTCAAAAGATATACACCTTTGTATACATCCCAACATGGATCATTACAAAGGTTGCCACCACATTGGCCTCTTTTTAAAACATTTTCAAACCCACACACAAAGCACCATTTCAAACAATTGAAAATTAAGGCAAGTTGATCTAAGCAAGTAACTAAGAGCCCATGGATAACCATGGATAGAAAGGGTGCTAATACCTTCCCTTTCTATAATCTACTCCCCGAACCCAAGAAAACATCTCAAAGGTTTTTGCTGTGCTTTTTAACCTTTCCTTAGGATAAAATAAAAAGTCGGTGGCGACTCTTGCTCAACCGAAACATTTGCGAAAACAAACGCAAAATCTCAAGTCAGTTCTCCCATCGTATCACATTATGCTTTAACCAGTTCATACCCAGAATTACATCTAACCCTCTTAAAGGCAAACAAACCAAATCAACAGCAAAGTCCCTATCGAAAATCGACAAAGGAAACTTTAAACACACAAAAGAAGTATTCACCGACCCCTTGGCTGGAGTATCGACGACCATCTCACCATCCAAAGAAGACATCATAAGACCCAATATTTCAACACAATCAGTAGAAATAAATCAATGAGTAGCACCAGTATCAATAATAGTAATTAAAGGAGTACTATTAATGAAACATGTACCTCTGATAAGTCTGTCCTCAGTAGCCACCTGATCCTCAACCAAAGCGAACACTTTACCACTTGTGTGTGCCCTCTTTGGATTCTGACACTGACTACCAATGTGCCCTTCTTCACCATAATTGAAACAAATCACCTCCTTATGCTTGCACTCAGATACAACATGTCCATTCTTACCACAACGAAAACACCTCTTCACCTTAGCAATACACACATTACTCTTATGCCCAAGTTTTCCATATTTGAAACAAACCACACCAGTAGGAGCATCTCCCTCACTAGTCTTCTGACCCTGAGCAGCTTTCTGTTTACCTTTACTAGCTGGGGCATCATAAGTCTTACCACGACTCTATTGGTGCTTACCCCTCTTCTCACTGATAATCTTGTAATGAGAATTATTATCCTCTTCATAAATCTTGCAACTATCAATCAGATTAGCAAAGACACAGATCTTCTGGTATCCAACTTCCTTTTTGATCTCCGGGCGCAACCCATTCTCAAACTTGATTCACTTCGAAAACTCAGCATTTTCCTAACTATAGTGCGGATAAAACTTAGCCAACTCAACAAACTTTGCAGCATACTCAACATCCGACATACTCCCCTGCTTCAGCTCAAGAAACTTGATTTCCTTCTTACCACGAACGTCTCTAGGGAAATACTTCGTCAGAAATTCCCTACGGAACACAGCCCAAGTGACATTTTCACCTGCAGCTTCCAACCTCTGACAAGTCTCGAGCCACCAGTCATCATCCTCGACAGCTAGCATATCAGTACCATACCGAACCTTCTGTGCTAGAGTGCAGTCCATCACACAGGAAGATTCTCTCAATCTCATTCAACCAATCCAACGCTCTGCCAGGATCATACTTTCCCTTGAACGTAGGCGGATTCTACCTCTGGAAAGTTGCCAAACTACGAGATCCAGTATTCCTGTTAGCATTCGGCTGATTCTCCATCTCATGCGCCATTGCTTCTAAAGCAGTAGTAAGTGCAACATTATTCCTTCCAGCCATCTCAACTTATCTATATAACATAAACAACGGTTCGAACTCAAATTAACAATACTCGATTGTTAGACAACTACGACTCGACAACTTGGTCGGACGGACCAACTTTTCTCTAATACCAACTTTGTAACACCCCAATTCTACCCGCAATATAATGTAAATCAGAGTTATAAAATTATGCAACCGAATCAGGATGCCACAAATTCAACTTAAAAACCATTTCATTCAACATGGATACATAACACTTTAAAACTTTTGATGAACCAAAATCAAAATAAGTTAGTCTTTTAAATCTACAACTTGAACAACTACGTAGCGGAATCATAATAACATCTTTTTCCAACATCGAAGCAAATTCTGAATAACAAGTACTTAACAACAATCAATTTAAAGTTCATAACTGAAATAACAAATACTAAAACAACAAGCGTTCATCCCCCCGAGTGTTACATATTAGAGCAATGACACCGACTCGAACTACTGAACGTAAACCGCCTTCACTCTGGATTACCTGCACGTTACCAACATCAGGGTCACATTAAACCGAAGGGGTGAGATATCGAAAATTATAATAGAATGTATGATAAGTATTACACTAGAATCAGGTCATGCAAAATCACCACTTCACAACTTATAAACAACAATCATCACAACAGGCTATCAACAAAACATAACAACTATTTCATCATAACAATAACTCAATTATACAACTTGGGATGCGACTCAATACTATGCGAATGCATGTGGTACCATTGGAGCATAACTCCCATCTTAAAAATGGAGCATAACTCCCATCTTAATAATTTCCAATTAATAGAGGCATCAACAAGGCATAAGCCTTCTTCGTAGTTTACCAATCCAGGCCATCACAAATTATGCAAATGTATGTGACTTAATTAATGCACTATCAAATACTCACAACAATCATCATCCATCGTAAGGCATAAGCCCACATCACCATTATTGCCATTAAATAGAGTTCATTAATCATCATTTAAAACTCCCTGCAACTTCACATTATCAACAAGATTCCACAACAGCAATCATAACATCACAACAACTCAACATAAATCAACATTAATCAACGATTTTGTCAGTAACATCATCAAATAACAACTTAACAATAATTTCACATATCACTGGTAATGACCAAAACACAGCATGTATGGGAAAAAGGGATAGGGAACTACGTGCCCCTCGACATGCACAACAACTAGGAAAGCATGGCAACTAAATCACACTCCTCAATACGCACATGGAAAATAGGGTAACGACCAACTTATGCTCCTCGACATGTCCTACAACCTAATATTGCTCGACAATGCAGCACATACCCTCCCTGACACGCCTCGTAGCCTAATATACCGCTCAGTACTTAACATCATCAACATCCTTCTCAACCACTAGTTTGGCCAACATCACATACACAACACAACGTCTTAACGACCATACCACTATAATTACTGACATCTGGCCAACCGCTCGGATTAACGCAACAACGGACAACTATATTACTATCGACAGATTCATTAACATATAAGACAATCACATCGAACTGCCCTAAAATGATTACTTTAACAATTATCAACTTTTCTTGCCAGTTGCTCGAAATAACCTAACGTCCTAACGGCTAGAAATCAACTATCCTAACATATCCATCAATTAACCGGGAAGTCACACAGATACACCATACATCTACAAAACAAAATCGGGCAACTCCCTGTAACATCTCCATTAACCAGTCATATAGTATTCTTCCCAACGACCACAACATGAATAAAACGAGCAACTTTGATGGCAATTCAGAAACATCAACGCACATCATGTTTACAAATAGCCAATTCCCATATAATACGCATCATAAGTCCCATTATAAGGTCAGAACCCCACCCTTACCTTGATTGAAGGTCGCTCAACCAAAAACTATAGCCGATGGCTTTGCTTCGCTCTACTCGACACCAGGCAACTTGCTCCTCGTCCGCGCAGTTCTACCGGTCGGCGTACAAAATCCTTGTTCTCCAACTAAAATAAATCCTTGTGTTAGCTTCTCCTTATATAACAATTCTCTTGGGCCTAACCTACACCCCCATTTTACTACTTTTAACCAATAGCATAAATCCAACATTATTTCGTATATTCTCTTTAATTCCACATTATAATTATTATTAATCAACTAATTAATTAATTAATAATAATATAACAACTTATATCAATAATTCTCAACATTTTGCAACTTCACAAATAATCCAAAAATAATAATTTAATTAAATAATTAATTAAATTACGGGCGTTACATTGTGCCCCAGGTAAGGCACAAGGCTTAAAGTCATTGTTTTAAAAGAATACATAACTAAACTTTGAAAGAAATAAAAAAAAAAATGTAGCTATTACTCCTGACTAAAGGAGATAGAGATAATATCTTGAGTATTCCAGTAGATGGGTCCATTTCCGATGGTGGGAAAGATCCAGCTATCAAGGTCATAATCACTGTCAGCATCTTCTATAGCATTGACTTTGTTGTTGCTAATGCGAAATGGTGGTCTTCCAGCACGAGCGTGATGAACAACCCTCTAACCCTCTGCAGTGAAACCCAAACCAAAATTTTTAGATTTATACAGATTGTCAGGAAGTTGACCCCAAATAGTACAACCACCTTCTTCTACAACAGATTTAGCATCCTTCAAAGAAGCCATTCTGGGAGGAACCCTGATAACTTTGGAAATGGAAGAAACATCTTCAGTAACGCTTGGAGGGATACCTTCAAAAGTATGACAGGGAGTCTCAATGAATTTTCCATCCACTTCTACATACCAGAATGAGTTCAAGTGGCTAACCATATACTCTTTTTTTCCACATACTAACAACCTTTGCCTGCACGGGATACTTCAGGTTCTAGTGTAGGGTTGAGGTAACAGCGTCTGCCCCATGGATCCAGGAACATCTCAGTAAGCAAGAATAAGCTATCCGAATATCCATTACGTAGAACATAGATTCGAAGACTTGTGAACCTACCTTGATTGGGAGATCCATTTCTCCGTGCACCATCCTCTTCGAACCGTCAAAGGCTCTTACCATAATATCACTAGTATAGCGGTAGAAATGTTTAAGACTAAGCCATTGGATTTACTTGACTTATATAGATAAAAATAAAAATTTCCACCGCGCTTTATTATTTCCGAAGGAATGGGAAAAGAGCGAATAACCCAAAAGAGGGGGGAAAGATTCAAGGTAAGGGGGTTGCTTATGCAAAGGGAATGTATTAGCATGCTAAACATCTACGGTACTCCGCAGGAACCTCTTTGTAAAATTCTGTATATTTTGGCTATAAAAATGTTGTATGCAAAAATAGATGGTGGAGGTGGGAAAAGAAATATTTTTCTTAGGATTTTTGCACCCGCCGCGGTTGCAAACATTTAGTGCCTACGTACCTTCTTTCGTGCAATAGGGGATCAGGGTACATGTAGTTCCTCTTTTAAAAAATTTAAAACACCGGTGTGTTGGTTAATTTTATGAGATAAGACGTCATCATCATTGTCCGTGTGGAAAACATACCTACTACCCACAATCATGAGAAAAGATAATTTGCATCATCTCAAAGTGGGGATATAGCTTAGATTTTAAAATCAACAATGCCTCACTCGACACCCAAGTGGAAAATATCTCTCATCACTGCACATTGTAGAAGTATAGTTGTTTGCATCACTACAAGGATTAACAAGAGTCTAATCTTTTGAGAGAGGTTTTAAGATAAAAGCCAAAGTGGCAAAAATGGTTTGAAATGAGATTGATTGACTTTTAGTCTTCTCACTAAAAGGTAAAGGTATTATTAGATTGATTAGGGTTTATTTATGAAAATGTTTTGAAAATGCATGGACCTAAGTCTAAGTTTATAATGAAAGTGGTTCAAGTTAAAAAACAAGAAGAGTTTTCAAAAGGAGGAAGAATATTTCTGAAATTAAAGAATATGGGAGGAGAAGAAGAGACTATCCTAAAGCATAAGGTAAAAGCTAAGGATAAGAACCATCTATCTGACAAGAACATTTAATGAGGAATCGATATTAACAAATACATGAGCCAAAGTAGTTCCTCTATACTCAATGGAGCATACAGGGCCTTGTTGTGATTTATTCCCTTTGGAGTCAGGTCAGCATCAAAAAAACATAATCCATTGTCAGTCGTTAAGCTAGCAACATAGTTCTCAAATTGATTAGTAGAAATCTCTTATGGCATATGAGAAGACTTCAATAATTTCACCAAACCTTGTGCATGAGCTTCAGAACACAGTAACGGGGACAACATGGAGATTTTAGAGGGGTCTACCTCAGCTGTTCAACCATCTTGTAATCGCTTTTACAGAAAATCTTCAGAACCTCCTCCAACTCTTTCCTAGAGGTGTCTTCAACTGCAACTTCTTTAGGTGCCTCTATCCGAGAAGGCTCTGTTATTTGGTCTTTTCCCCGAGTCTCAGTAGTTGAATCGATAGAAGTAACTCGAACATGTGTAGCAACAGTCTTCAGAGAGATTTCCAAATAGAAAACCCTTCCACTTCTAGTAACCTTACTAGTCCCAGAAATATTATCAATGTTGGAATCAGTAGCTTCAATACTTTCATCTTTAGTAGTTGATAGGTCTTGCTTGACGCCATGGTAGTAGACGTCGGATCCATAATTCCACATGATAGCTTTGTCTAAAGAGTATGGAATAGGTCCAGGCGTGATGATTATCAGAGGAGCAGCTTTTGGATTGGCAGTAATCCTTATAGGACCTGTAGAGATGACCTTGACAGGAGGGCCAAATATTAAAGATATGTCTTGAAACAGATCCTCAGCAGACAAAATCATCTCAACCAGAATCATGTGATTGTCCATTAGATTGGGTTGTGCAGCAGTAATATCTTTCAATACAACTCGGAAATAAACCGACCTGCAGCATATTCTCTTTGATAATTGGGAGGGGATTAACCAGTTGGCTAAAGTTGAAACATAAATAACATCATCAATAACACTTACGCCTTTGTCATGCTTCAGCATAGGTGCAGTAATTACATTCGGGGTCTCGGGAGGATCAAACTCAATCTCTTTGTTGTCAATCATGTCTTAGATTTTGTTTTTCAAGGCCCATCAGTTGTTGGTGTCATGCCTAGGACAATTGGAATGATATGAACACTTCGCATTTGGATTGTATCGAGGAGAGGGCGTGTTTGGATTTTGAGGAGGATCCCTTACCGTTATCAGCTCTGATTTCAAAAGATGTTATAATGCCTGAGACAGTGGCATGTTGATCTTAGTAAACTATCTTCTTAGTGCGTCTGGCCTACGCTGATTGCCCTTTTGTTGTTGTTGAATATGCGCAACATTAGAGATTAGCACCGCTCTCACAGACTGATTGTGGTCACTTCTAACACGATCCTTCTGGCCATAAACAACATTAGCTTCTTTCTTTCAACTAAATGTCTTATTTCCAGCACTTGAAGATGCAGCCACTTGAATTATTCCGCTCTTGATACCACTTTCGATATGCTCCCCAGTTAGGATCAGCTCAGTAAAACCAGATGAGGAGCTTCCGATAAGGTGATTAAAGAAAGGCCCTGTCAAAGTTCCCATGAACATATCAACCAGCTCCCTATCAGACAGAGGAGGTTGAACTCTTCCAGCCAAATCTCTCCACTTTTGGGCATATTCTTTAAACCCTCCATTCGAGCCCATAGTCATATTTTGTAATTACAGACGAGTCGATGTGAGGTAAGCGTTGTATTGATACTTCTTGTAAAAAGAAGCAGCCATGTCTTCCCAAGTACGTATATTGGTTCCTTCCAGCTGATAGAACCATTCCAATTGTGTACTAGACAAACTTTCTTGAAAGAAGTGAACCCCTAAATTTCTATCAGCAGTATAGGGTTGTGTTATACCCCAAAATTTTCCCTCCCATATTCTTCAAGAAATTGCCAAGCCAAGTCACAAAATTCCCCAAGGGTTGTGCAGATCAACTGTCTCCTATACAGTCAAAATTAGGGTTTGTCTTCTGATCAAGAAAAGGAAGTGTTCAAAGGTCCAATCAAGTCTCATATGCTTACAAACATGGTCAAGCATCCTCATATCAAGTTTCAAGGCATTCAGCTCAAGATTGCACAGTCAAAACCCTAAATTGCACTACAGTCAACTGTAGGGGCAAAATGGTCATTTGACAGTCAAAAGTTCAAATTTTTGGTCAACATATCATTTTGAAGCCACAAACATCATTTGATCAATGCTTGATCATGATTCTCAAAATTTGGCTCAGAAATCATCAGAGATGCAAAAGTTGCTATATTTGGACAGCTGAAAAAGTCAACTGAAATTGACCAGGGCATAACTTTCACATGGATTATCAGAAAAATTCCATCCAAAGCTCATTTTGAAGAGAAAGACATTTCCTACAACTCATCTTCATACTTCAAGTCCAAGAAATGCTCTCACAAAAAGTTATCAATTTCAACATTACAGGTCATTTTCAAAAGTCAACAAAAGGGGACTTTAAGTCAAAGGCCATAACTTGAGATTGGTAAATCAAAATGACATGGGACCAAAGGCATTGGTTAAAGGACTCAAAGACCTTTCCAAAATGTCCAAGAACATGTGAAAAGCTTAAAAATTGAGCAAGTTATGCCTTGTAGAAGTTGGGAAATTTTTGTGAAATGGCAAAAGTCAACTATCTTTGAAAATCCAATTTTTGACAAAAGGGCCCCATTTTTTCCACTTGGTTCATCCTTGTCATGCCACACACGTGTCCCATGGTTAATTTCAAGACCAAATATTGATTTTTTTATTTTATTTAATTTTTGATGATTTAATTCATTTTAATTCTTTGAAAATTCAAATAAAATTTAAAAAACCAATGGAATAGTGTCATGTGAACTTGGACAATTTCTATGTATCATGAACCAACTCAAGAAATCAGGCTAGGGTTCATTTGCACACTAGGTCTAGGTTTTGGCTAAAAAGGAGGAAAAATGGTTAAGAGTGAAAACCCTAAGACTAATTCCTTCATGAGCTTGAATCTAGGTCAAAGAGTAAGCCAATTCCATTCCATGATCATCACTGAGTCAAACCCTAGGCCTAACACATCATAAGAGGCGCCCAAACAAGCATTGGCATTTTGGAAATTTGGACATAAAAAGACAAATCTGAAATCAAAGAGGGAGGAAGTTTTAAGCCTCAATTTTTTTCCTAATAGCATCCTGGACAATTTCTGAGCGCATCTCAATCCCTAACATCAATCAAAACGCAAGGAGGTGGTGGCTACAACTCAAACTGCACAGAAAAAATTTTGAAATCGTGTTCTCAATTCTAAGCATGATCCTTGCATTTTAACTGTATATTTTTGTTCCTTACAAAGTTTCAAAGCTAACCTTTACATTTAATTTGATTTTTGCATCGTGTATGGGATTTCACCATGATTGAAATTTAGGTTTTCAGAGTTTTTGAATTGGGGTTTCTCACCCAAGGAAAAATTGGGACCCAAGATCACTACCATTGCAATCAGCGTGCTCCAACGAAGAAGAAGCATACCTCGCGATCAATTTATATGCACCACAGTCCTATTCGTTATTTTTCCATAGCCACCCTAACACCATGGTTGCAAAACCGTTGCCAATATGTTTTTGTTTCAGGAAAAGGAAGAAGACGGTCTCGTGTCCATCAGCTATTGGTCACTTTGAATCTCGCGCGCTTTTAAATGCCACTGACCAATATTTCTTTTTGTTATTTATTTGTTGTAATATGATAACATGTGCGTGCTGGCTCAGGTGGTAAGCGTGAATCCCATTAACCCTCATGACCTGGGTTCAAGTCCCAGGTCTTGCAATTTCTCATATTATTTTTCCTTTCAAGGTTCCATGCAGCGCTCACATAAGGACTCACCATGCACTGCAAAGTCAGTTCATCCACGTGTCCCAGAATGATCATCCAAGGGTCCAGAACAAAGGCATAGGATGGATGCAAGTCAACAGGCGCACACCTGAGTAGGAAAAGTCAATAAATTGCCAGCAAATGGGCCAGGCTTGCACCTCCAAATTCAAATCCACACCCCCTGGTTCTATATTTTCTTTTTTTTTCTAATTTTCTTTATATTCCATTATTTTTAAATTTATTTGTGTTTTATTTTCTTATTTAATTAATTCTTACAAAAATGCAAAAACATTAAAAAATACAGAAAGGACAAAAAAAATATAATTAATTTTGATTCTTTTTTTTAATAAATTAAAATATAACTCATTTAGTTTAATTAGGTCTTAGTTTTAATTTTAATTCTTTTTTCATAATAAAAATCCAAAAAATGTAGAATTAGGTTAATTATTAATTTTTATATCCTTTTTAATTTTTTCCCTTTTTCTCACAATATTATTATTTATTATTTATTTTATATAAATCAAAAATTGTACATAAATTAGTTTAGAATTTAATTAGGTTAGAAATTAAATCTTTTTTTCATAATAAACTTAAAAAATGATAGAACTAGGATTTTAATTTTAATTAACTTTTCTCTTTTTTCTTTTAAACCTAAAAAACACAAAAAACATTATTTTTCATTTAATTTTTAATTTCCTTGACTAATTTTAATTATTTGTAAAAGGGTCCAATGCCCTAATTTTGTTAATCTCTTTATTTCGCACATTTATTTTATTGTTTAAATACCTCTGTATATGCCCCAAAGCCTTGTAATAAGTTTAGATTTATTTCTCGCACTTTTTATTTATTCGCTTTATTTTACTTTCAGTCAAATCGGGTTCGGTTTTTTTGGCGATGTGGACCCGCGCCAGTTGTAATAGTTAGATTTATTTTCTCGCAAATATAACTGTTAATAAATATGCATGAAAGAATGAATGCCCGAAAATAAAATCGAATCGTTAGATCACCAATGCATGACAAGACAAACAATGAACTGAAAATGACACACAATTCGCACACACCACCCCTAGGGTACGCCTCACTGTTGCCTTTCGAAAGGTGGTCGTCGAGTATAGGACGTTTTAGTAAGTCCTTATGTCCATGACATGATCCAGTTGCCTCGAAACGGTTGCCTCGGAAAATAAAGGATCAATGGCATAAGGGTAGCTTCTAAGGTATCCTACTGTTGCTCTGGTGACCACCACATCCCTAAAACTCGAATTGACCCGAACACCTCCTACGGTGGTGCTACCTACCTCTCAATGGTGGGATGGCACTACCTTAAAGGACATTTACACAGACTAATTCCTTAGGGTAGGTAGGTTCTCGAGGGTACTTGCTCTAAATACAAACAAATCAGAATCTTTTCACACCAACACACTTTCAAAAACTTTCAAAAAAACAAACTTTTCAAACACTCTGACGTACGAGTTGAACTGAAACTTTTCAAAGAATATTTTTGAAACCCACATTGAAAAGCAAACAAACAATTTTGAAAACACATTGAGCAAGTACCTAAGAGCCCATGGATAACCATGGATAGAAAGGGTGCTAACACCTTCCCTTTCTATAACCTACCTCCCGAACCGAGAGCAATCTCTTTAAAGGAATTTTTCTGTGCTTTTGTCCTTTCCAATTGGAGAAAATAAAAGACGGTGGCGACTCTTGCTTCCGCGACATTTCGCGAACCAGCTTTAAAACAGTCAGTTCCAGATCCACCGATCACAGAACTGGCGACTCTGCTGGGGAATAAAACTTAAAGTGAGGTGTACCTTAGGACTAAGATAACTGTGTTTTCAATTGTTTTCCTTGTGTGCTTTAAAATTGTGGGTTGCTTGGGAGTTCTATAGATCCTAACCCGGATCTGGGTGATACCCTTTTAGAAAGTAGCAACAAGGCTGTGAGGGAACTGTGCGGGGTATACCGACATGGTTGAAACAGTCTGCTACGTTGATGTGGCACTTTGGTGTGTACCGGTAACCCTTGAGTTCAGCCAAGGAGAGTACGGGGCCTCCGCGTGGTGTCGTGAAGCATCAACAGGCCTTAGGAACCTTAATTGAACTATCTTGGCCTCTGTAGGGTAGTGAGATAACTGACTTTGGTGCAGTTCGAGGTTGGTTGATACTCGATACTACACTCAATTGAGGGTTGCTTTCCTGGAATATTTCGGTCGCCAGTTCAGTGGCTAAATCGAAACGATGAACAATGAAAGCAATCCAATGATATTGAGACCCTTAGAACCTGGTTACTTTGATAGGACAGGTTTGAACCCACCAACTTCAAGAGGGTAGTACCCCAAACTTCATGCTGGCCTAAACTCTAAGGGCTCTTTTGTGTGACTTGTGTGCCTTCAAACTTGGATTACTTGCATGCTTGTTATCTGACATATGAACTTCTTGCAGGTTTTGTTTATAGTCCTTAACTAGGACTCATAACAAGGTTTACTGAACTTCCTACAGGTTTTGTTTTAGTCCTTAACTAGGACTCATCACAAGGCTTACTAAGTTTCTCGCAGGTTTCGTTTATAGTCCTTAATTAGGACTCATAACAGGTTTTACTTGAGTTTCTTGCAGGTTTTGGATTGCAGTCCTTAATTGGGACTCATAACAGGGTTTATCCATACTACCCCATGCATCATGACATCATACCATTGCATACATCCTAACCCATTTCAAGGATCTCAAGGGTTTGTGATGCAGGTCAGGATGAATCAAACATCTAGCAAGGGGCAAAGAGGATTTATTTTCCTCTAGCCAAAGTTGTCAGAGGCTATGACCCACTTGATATGGTGAGCTTTGACACTTGAAGAAAGTTCCCCGAGCCAAAGTTGTCAGGGGCTATGACCCACTCGATATGGCGAGCCTTTGACCCTTGAAGAAGGACTCTCAACAACATGAAGTTCCTTCAATCAAGCTACCGGTTTCCAATTCTAATAATTTTCTTGTTTACCCCGCGAGGTCCTTGAAAACATTACATGCATGTCATACTCATCATTGCATAACAGGTACCTTTGTTGCAGGTCACTTACCTTTCCCGCTGTTTATTTCAGCAATGGCTTGCCCACAAGATAACCAGGACTTTCTTGCTCAAGAGACTCGGTTCGGGGAAATCCTCCTGAATCTATCCAAGGGGCAGGAGGAGCTAAGGACACTTCTCATGGAGACCTTTGTCAGGAATAGTGCTGAGGAGGAAAAGCTGGAACACCTACAAGCTGAGGTGGATGCATTGAGGGCCCAGATGCTGGGGCAGGTGACTGCCATCCAAGAGTTAGCTCAAAGACAAGATGAGCTCGGGGTTCTCGTCAACAAACTGCTTCAGGGTAACCAACTGGGGCAAACATCTAAGGGTAAAAAGCCAATCATCGTTCAACCACCTTTGAGACAAAGAGGCAAGGAGAAAGCTCCTCATATGGCTCCAGTATCACCAATTCAGCAGCCACTTCACCAACTTCAGACAGACAAGCCCAGGAGGCAGTTCACCCCGCTCAATATGTCGCTGTTTCAAGCTTTACAACGCCTGTTGAGATTGAACCTGATCACATTAAGGGCTCATCCCCAGAACCCCAACACAGCACATCCTGCTTATGATCCCAATAAAAGGTGTGCCTACCACTCTGCCTGTCCAGGACATGATGCAAACGAGTGTTGGGCTTTGAAAAACAAAATCCAGGACCTGATTGATGAAGGAGCACTGGAATTCACACAAGATGGTCAGACTGAATTTTTCTACCATCCCTCCAAGGCTCACCATTTGAAGTGACAAGCCCTGAGACTAGAAATTTTTGTTCATTCGAATGTTCAAGTTGCAATTTTCTTTTGTTCAAACATTTATTCATGTTAAAACATTGTTATTCCATTAATGCATCACTTATGTCTATTTTTGAATCAATATATTCGCATTCACTATATGCAAACTATTTTCATATTTTTTCTGATGTCAACTCTCGATTAATAGTTCTAAGCCTCTTAAGGGAGGATGACGAAAACGATACCATAATTTACAGTATGCTTTTGAACAGATCCCGCTAATGAGGTACAGGCGTTGTTTCAATTCCTAAACACTGGAGTTATAAGGATGATAATCCCTCGTCAACCCATATGAGCCAAAGAAGTAGGAGTTTTTCTTTTCGCAATTTAAAACCCTTAATCATAACCTGGGGCAGGGTAGTTCTCTCAATTGATCCAAGTGCATGACGAATAGCACCGAAGAGATCTTTATAAAACGAACAAAGACAGTGATGGTTCAGAACAATCAAAAAGACAGGTAGTCATCATCAACGAAAAGCCCAAAAAGTCAAACCCATGAAGGAGACTTACAAAACTGGGGCATCCCGCTGACTGAAATCCCAAAAAGGAAACAGTTCAGGCAAAAAAAATAGGGATAACAAAATCAAAAAGAAAGAGGTCCCACAAACCCTCAGCAAAAAAGGGGTGATTGCCTATTCAAATAAACATTCAATATCCGGATCATCACCGGAAAATCAGAGCAAAGACTCAAACAAGGTCTAACGCACGATCAACTGAGTTTAGGTTTGGAGAACATCACGAAGAGCGGGTGGGTACAAATAATTTGAGCCTTTATCCTTTGTTTCTTAAACCATGAACCAGGACACGTTATAACCCTTAAAAGTCCTAGCTGAAGCATGGGTTAGTTTGAAAGCATACTGTTACGAAAGGTATCCTGACTCCTTAAGGCCTACGGTAAATACGGAGTTGACATCATGTTTTTACAAACATTTACTTGTTTTATGAAAAAGAATGCATTTTCAAAATCTTCAAGACAGACATAAGCTTTGCATTTTTAACATAACTTTGTTTGCATATGAATTTTTGTTTGAACAGCAAGGAAATTCGCACGACGAATGCCTAATGAACAGAAGTACCTCCAATCAAGGGGCATGGCATGACTATTGTCCATCATCTGGGGCAGTTAAGTCAAGATTCGGAGAATCTCTCAAAAAGGCCAACCAGCCTGGGGCAAATCTCTGCCTGAGTCACTTGGAGCAATCCAGCAACGAATCTTGCCCAGTCAGACATCTTCTGGGGCATGGCAAAATACTTCCAACAGGGGCAACTCCCTACATTCTGAGAGCGTGGACATAGTCGAAAAAAATACTGCGCATAATCAAAGACCCGCTAAGTTGACATACCTAGGCAAAAATAAGGGCTTCCCGGCGAACTAAAAGGGTTCGGGCAAAATGAAGGGATGAAACGAAAAACATGTACACCCGGCAAGTCGAAAACCTGAAAAGGCGGCTTGGGCAAAAGTGGGTATCCCGGTGGACTGAAAACCCGAAAGGGCGGTCCAGGCAAAAGTTAGGGATCGAAGCGTACGACTATGTTCCGGTATCTCGTCACTTGCCTACCCGAAGATTTGTCGATCACCCGCACAGGTATCCTCTTCCCTCACCTCCGAAGCAGGGGCAATAATGAGCTATCCAGGCGATTCAATTGCTCTGTCAACCAAATTACAAAGGACAGATCAACATAAAAATGATTACCATCTACCTTTACAAATTCCAGATCGTGGGCTAACGTCCGAGACCAAACAGGACAATTATCCACTTAATCAAAATCATGCAACCCAACACCGGTTTCTGCTCAACCTTCAGACAAAGTCATACACAGACTCCTCCTCCATAAGATGACCTAACCCCGGTTCATCAAGAAGTTTTACACAAACTTATCCCGAAATAACCTTACCCCGGTTCCTCCAGAAGTTTTTACACAAACTTATCCCGAAGCAACCTTACCCCGGTTCCTCCAGAAGTTTTTACACAAACTTATCCAAGTAACCTTACCCCGGTTCCTCCAGAGATTTTTACACAAACTCAACCAAATAACCTTACCCCGGTTCCTCCAGAAGTTTTTACACAAACTTATCCAAGTAACCTTACCCCGGTTCCTCCAGAAATCTTACATGGATTTATCACAAGTAACCTTACCCCGGTTCGTCAAGAAGTTTTACACGAACTTATCCCGAAGTGACCTAACCCCGGTTCCTCCAGAAGTCTTACATGGACCTATCTCAAGATGACCTAACCCCGGTTCCTCCAAGAGTCTCACATGGACCTATCTCAAGATGACCTAACCCCGGTTCATCAAGATGTTTTACACAAACTTATCCTGCCGTAACCTAACCCCGGTTCCTCCAAGAGTCTCACATGGACCTATCTCAAGATGACCTTACCTCGGTTCGTCAAGAAGTTTTACACGAACTTATCCTGCGGCAACCTAACCCTGGTTCCCCCCAGAAGTCTTACATGGATTTAGCTCAAGATAACCTCACCCCGGTTCATCAAGAAGTTTTACATGAACTTACCTCACCAAGCAACCCTACATCGGTTCCCTCTCTTCAAGATGCAGTTTTACATGGGCTCGTCACCCAGAAACCCTACACAGGTTCTCCCTTTCCAAAAAAAACGAAGTTTTACACGAACTCATCATCAAAGTAACCCTACCCAGGTTCCTTCTCCATTTCAGATACAGTTTTACACAAACTCATCAGCATGCAACCCTACATAGGTTCCCCCTTTCAACTTATAAAATTACATTCCAAAACTCCCCAGAAGAGTCCAATCCAGTTTCCCCAGGAAAATTGGAATTCATCTCTCCAAGCAGTAAGCTTATCCCCAGTAGATTCTGGAAGCTTATCCCCTCGCAGAGCACGAACGCGTCGTCCGGCTTTATTCAAAGAGTTATTTCCTTAACAGGATATAACTGGGTTATCCTCAGCCAAAAGCCACGGAAAGGTCATCGTCAACATAGTTCTTTCCTATCCCCAGCGAAGTCCATTAACACTTCCAACAACAAAGACATCCTCAGCAAATTACTGCTATCAACACTCAGCAAAGCATCTCTATCCCCACAGAGTATTGCTTTCCAGCATGATCGCTAGAGTATCTTTTCTCCCCGCAGAATCTTCCATTCGCCAAGTTATTCCGCAACGGAGTCATCTTCTCCTACCGGTATCCTTGCAATTATCATCCCCAGCGGAAGCAAAACCTATTCTTCGACATCAGCCCAGGATACGACTTCCCGGCACCCGTCAAGGATTTACTTTCCTAGACGAAAACATACATAAAACATCACATACATCATTATAGCATGCATAACGCACTGCATCATACAAATCTCATTTATGTGGAGAACATCATTGCTTGATCCATATCATGCATTGCATATGACTGACTTTTATCTTTCAGGAAAGATCCAGTTAAGTTCTCAAGCTACATTTCAAGACCTAGACCGGTTCAGTTAAATCATCCCAAGATTTTCCTGATGCTTATCCAGTCAAAGGCCTTCTCTGGTTCAGTTAAATCGTCCCAAGATTTTCCTGATACTTATCCCAGTTGAAGACATTTCAAGACCTAGACCGGTTCAGTTAAATCGTCCCAAGATTTTCCTGATGCTTATCCAGTCAAAGGCCTTCTCTGGTTCAGTCAGATCAATCTTAAGATCTCCCTGATGCTTATCCCAGTTGAAGACATTTCAAGACCTAGACCGGTTCAGTTAAATCATCCTAAGATTTTCCTGATGCTTATCCAGTCAAAGGCCTTCTCTGGTTCAGTCAGATCGACCTTAAGATCTCCCTGATGCTTATCCCAGTTGAAGACATTTCAAGACCTAGACCGGTTCAGTTAAATCGTCCCAAGATTTTCCTGATGCTTATCCAGTCAAAGGCCTTCTCTGGTTCAGTCAGATCGACCTTAAGATCTCCCTGATGCTTATCCCAGTTGAAGACATTTCAAGACCTAGACCGGTTCAGTTAAATCATCCTAAGATTTTCCTGATGCTTACCCAGTCAAAGGCCTTCCCTGGTTCAGTCAGATTGACCTCAAGATTTTCCTAATGCTTACCCCAGTGGAAGACATTTCAAGACCTAGACCGGTTCAGTTAAATCGTCCCAAGGTTTTCCTGATGCTTATCCAGTCAAAGGCCTCTCTGGTTCAGTCAGATCGACCCTAAGATCTCCCTGATTCTTATCCCAGTAGAAGACACCCCAGATTTTTCTCAACGAGCGTTGTTGAAGTTAAAGTCGCCCAAGGCTCTCTTACCATTCATGCTAAGGAAGTAATCATCCCTGGTTCTTTCATCGCCATTTGAAGCTCCAGACTCAGCTCTTGTAACCAGTCAGAACACATCTATACCAAGCATCTAAAATCCGCTCCTGCGACGTGTCAGGTACTCATTTTCTTTTGCAAGTATGCAGGTTCTCGCTAAGGAATCTCTTACGCGATCAACATCCAGATGGCATCTATAAGCCCATCATCCTACCCATCAATCTCTAAATGGCATCTATAAGCCCATTTCCATCACACTGCTAACATGTGAGCGCAAATTTCGGGGCACTCTAGTGTCCAATCTTCTTTTACCATCGGATTACGAAAGGCACGTCAGCCAATCTGCATCCTCAGGTCTAAGAAGATTGAACAGGGGCAACTGTTATACCCCAAAATTTTCCCTCCCATATTCTTCAAGAAATTGCCAAGCCAAGTCACAAAATTCCCCAAGGGTTGTGCAGATCAACTGTCTCCTATACAGTCAAAATTAGGGTTTGTCTTCTGATCAAGAAAAGGAAGTGTTCAAAGGTCCAATCAAGTCTCATATGCTTACAAACATGGTCAAGCATCCTCATATCAAGTTTCAAGGCATTCAGCTCAAGATTGCACAGTCAAAACCCTAAATTGCACTACAGTCAACTGTAGGGGCAAAATGGTCATTTGACAGTCAAAAGTTCAAATTTTTGGTCAACATATCATTTTGAAGCCACAAACATCATTTGATCAATGCTTGATCATGATTCTCAAAATTTGGCTCAGAAATCATCAGAGATGCAAAAGTTGCTATATTTGGACAGCTGAAAAAGTCAACTGAAATTGACCAGGGCATAACTTTCACATGGATTATCAGAAAAATTCCATCCAAAGCTCATTTTGAAGAGAAAGACATTTCCTACAACTCATCTTCATACTTCAAGTCCAAGAAATGCTCTCACAAAAAGTTATCAATTTCAACATTACAGGTCATTTTCAAAAGTCAACAAAAGGGGACTTTAAGTCAAAGGCCATAACTTGAGATTGGTAAATCAAAATGACATGGGACCAAAGGCATTGGTTAAAGGACTCAAAGACCTTTCCAAAATGTCCAAGAACATGTGAAAAGCTTAAAAATTGAGCAAGTTATGCCTTGTAGAAGTTGGGAAATTTTTGTGAAATGGCAAAAGTCAACTATCTTTGAAAATCCAATTTTTGACAAAAGGGCCCCATTTTTTCCACTTGGTTCATCCTTGTCATGCCACACACGTGTCCCATGGTTAATTTCAAGACCAAATATTGATTTTTTTATTTTATTTAATTTTTGATGATTTAATTCATTTTAATTCTTTGAAAATTCAAATAAAATTTAAAAAACCAATGGAATAGTGTCATGTGAACTTGGACAATTTCTATGTATCATGAACCAACTCAAGAAATCAGGCTAGGGTTCATTTGCACACTAGGTCTAGGTTTTGGCTAAAAAGGAGGAAAAATGGTTAAGAGTGAAAACCCTAAGACTAATTCCTTCATGAGCTTGAATCTAGGTCAAAGAGTAAGCCAATTCCATTCCATGATCATCACTGAGTCAAACCCTAGGCCTAACACATCATAAGAGGCGCCCAAACAAGCATTGGCATTTTGGAAATTTGGACATAAAAAGACAAATCTGAAATCAAAGAGGGAGGAAGTTTTAAGCCTCAATTTTTTTCCTAATAGCATCCTGGACAATTTCTGAGCGCATCTCAATCCCTAACATCAATCAAAACGCAAGGAGGTGGTGGCTACAACTCAAACTGCACAGAAAAAATTTTGAAATCGTGTTCTCAATTCTAAGCATGATCCTTGCATTTTAACTGTATATTTTTGTTCCTTACAAAGTTTCAAAGCTAACCTTTACATTTAATTTGATTTTTGCATCGTGTATGGGATTTCACCATGATTGAAATTTAGGTTTTCAGAGTTTTTGAATTGGGGTTTCTCACCCAAGGAAAAATTGGGACCCAAGATCACTACCATTGCAATCAGCGTGCTCCAACGAAGAAGAAGCATACCTCGCGATCAATTTATATGCACCACAGTCCTATTCGTTATTTTTCCATAGCCACCCTAACACCATGGTTGCAAAACCGTTGCCAATATGTTTTTGTTTCAGGAAAAGGAAGAAGACGGTCTCGTGTCCATCAGCTATTGGTCACTTTGAATCTCGCGCGCTTTTAAATGCCACTGACCAATATTTCTTTTTGTTATTTATTTGTTGTAATATGATAGCATGTGCGTGCTGGCTCAGGTGGTAAGCGTGAATCCCATTAACCCTCATGACCTGGGTTCAAGTCCCAGGTCTTGCAATTTCTCATATTATTTTTCCTTTCAAGGTTCCATGCAGCGCTCACATAAGGACTCACCATGCACTGCAAAGTCAGTTCATCCACGTGTCCCAGAATGATCATCCAAGGGTCCAGAACAAAGGCATAGGATGGATGCAAGTCAACAGGCGCACACCTGAGTAGGAAAAGTCAATAAATTGCCAGCAAATGGGCCAGGCTTGCACCTCCAAATTCAAATCCACACCCCCTGGTTCTATATTTTCTTTTTTTTTCTAATTTTCTTTATATTCCATTATTTTTAAATTTATTTGTGTTTTATTTTCTTATTTAATTAATTCTTACAAAAATGCAAAAACATTAAAAAATACAGAAAGGACAAAAAAAATATAATTAATTTTGATTCTTTTTTTTAATAAATTAAAATATAACTCATTTAGTTTAATTAGGTCTTAGTTTTAATTTTAATTCTTTTTTCATAATAAAAATCCAAAAAATGTAGAATTAGGTTAATTATTAATTTTTATATCCTTTTTAATTTTTTCCCTTTTTCTCACAATATTATTATTTATTATTTATTTTCTATAAATCAAAAATTGTACATAAATTAGTTTAGAATTTAATTAGGTTAGAAATTAAATCTTTTTTTCATAATAAACTTAAAAAATGATAGAACTAGGATTTTAATTTTAATTAACTTTTCTCTTTTTTCTTTTAAACCTAAAAAACACAAAAAACATTATTTTTCATTTAATTTTTAATTTCCTTGACTAATTTTAATTATTTGTAAAAGGGTCCAATGCCCTAATTTTGTTAATCTCTTTATTTCGCACATTTATTTTATTGTTTAAATACCTCTGTATATGCCCCAAAGCCTTGTAATAAGTTTAGATTTATTTCTCGCACTTTTTATTTATTCGCTTTATTTTACTTTCAGTCAAATCGGGTTCGGTTTTTTTGGCGATGTGGACCCGCGCCAGTTGTAATAGTTAGATTTATTTTCTCGCAAATATAACTGTTAATAAATATGCATGAAAGAATGAATGCCCGAAAATAAAATCGAATCGTTAGATCACCAATGCATGACAAGACAAACAATGAACTGAAAATGACACACAATTCGCACACACCACCCCTAGGGTACGCCTCACTGTTGCCTTTCGAAAGGTGGTCGTCGAGTATAGGACGTTTTAGTAAGTCCTTATGTCCATGACATGATCCAGTTGCCTCGAAACGGTTGCCTCGGAAAATAAAGGATCAATGGCATAAGGGTAGCTTCTAAGGTATCCTACTGTTGCTCTGGTGACCACCACATCCCTAAAACTCGAATTGACCCGAACACCTCCTACGGTGGTGCTACCTACCTCTCAATGGTGGGATGGCACTACCTTAAAGGACATTTACACAGACTAATTCCTTAGGGTAGGTAGGTTCTCGAGGGTACTTGCTCTAAATACAAACAAATCAGAATCTTTTCACACCAACACACTTTCAAAAACTTTCAAAAAACAAACTTTTCAAACACTCTGACGTACGAGTTGAACTGAAACTTTTCAAAGAATATTTTTGAAACCCACATTGAAAAGCAAACAAACAATTTTGAAAACACATTGAGCAAGTACCTAAGAGCCCATGGATAACCATGGATAGAAAGGGTGCTAACACCTTCCCTTTCTATAACCTACCTCCCGAACCGAGAGCAATCTCTTTAAAGGAATTTTTCTGTGCTTTTGTCCTTTCCAATTGGAGAAAATAAAAGACGGTGGCGACTCTTGCTTCCGCGACATTTCGCGAACCAGCTTTAAAACAGTCAGTTCCAGATCCACCGATCACAGGTTGGATCTTCCAAACATAAGATCTCAGATGAAGCTTTGGACAAGACACACCATCATACTTGGCAAAGCTAGGAACTTTGAACTTTTGAGGGATAACAATCCCTGAGATAAGACCCAACTCTTCAAAGTCCAACCCAGACACTTTCTGTATCTGCATAGCATTAAGTCGATCTTCTAGCTGCTTGTATCTATCGTAAGCATGAGGGTACCATTTAGCGAAATAGTCTTCATCTGAATCTTGGCCAGAGCCACGGTTGTTATTCTCTTCAGCTTTCATGTTATTATCCAACTCATCAGTGGAAGTCAAGTCAAGATTCTAAGAAATATCTCAAAAAGCCCTGAATAGCCAGGGGCAGGTCTCAATCAAAATCACTTAGGGCATTGAACATTAATTCCAGTAAAGGGTCATCTACGACCAAGATAACATTTTATGGCAGTACTACAACACTTACTACTATGGATAATGACAAATCCCCATAAAGTCCTTTTCATAAAGAGATCCCCAGTAAAGTCGCCAGAGCCACCACTATAAGGTTATCCCCACAAAATAATCTTCACGGATAAGGGTACAATCCTCCATAAGGCTATCCCCGACAAGTGCATAAGCATATTCAATCAAAAGTGGGGCATCCTCCATCCGATGACATAGTCAAACTCACCAGCGGATAGAGGAGTTTGATCTTCTCCCAACAAACGCACACATCACACTAGTTTCCAAATAGAGGGAGATTGCCAACAGTTTACCATCTTCTAGATACAGTACAGATACAATCTAAATATAGATTCATTCTGATACTCATTCCAGATTTCTCTTGCAGATACAGTACGAATATGATCCAGACAAAGATCCATTCTGATACTTATTCAAATGCATCTTCTTATACACAGTTCAGATACAATATACATGCAAATTCATTTTGACACTCATTCTAGATTCTCTTGCAGATACAGTACAGATACGATCTAAATATATATTCATTTTGACACTCATTTCAGATTTTCTTTCCGATACAGTTCAGATACAGATGTCATTCTGATACTCGTTCAATATCTCCTCAGATACAATCAAGGCTTACATTCATTCTGACATTCCCCAACTGAGTTGGTCTTAACTGAAAAAATAAACCTTGTGGAGTTCTCCCCAAAAGAATTCATCTCCCCAATAAGGTCTTCAAAATAATCTCCTCAACATGGTTTATTTCCCCAACAAACTACAGATTCCCAAACACAAGTCTTTTCTCAGACTATTACAAATCAACGAACAAAACCCCTTTGTCCCCAGCGGAATCGTTACTATCCTTAGAAATTTGATGCAAAGCCTGGAATTCGACCAGATACCAGTTAACTTTTATTCTCCTGAGTCAAGCTTCCCCAGTAGAGCAACAGACCACCAAAGTTCCTAAACTCTTCTCCCCAAACAAGAAATCAGTACATCCCCAGTGGATTTTCTTCAAAAAAATAAGCAGGAATCCCCGACGGAAGTATTCTAAACAAAGTTAAAGATATACAGACACTTCATCTCTAGCAGTAGTCCGAGAGTTAGTCTCCCACAACTCCCCAACAGTAGTCAGAAATTTATTTTCCCATACAAAGATACACTTCAACCACATTTCACATTTCATACATCATAGCATATGCATATGAAACACATACAGAATTCCCATTCATTCTGAGAGCATCATTATGCATTACATACATCATGCCCTTGAGTGAAACTAACTTTATCTTTTCAGGCCGTTTCCCGAACAGGTAGATCTTTTCAAACAGTCTATCATCTATCAAATACAATCAGCCAAATATTCTCTTCTAGAAATGGTTCATATACGATCCAAAGACGGATGGCATTGTGAAAGTTATTACAGATTCTCTTATAGAAATGGTTCAGATACGATCCAAAGACGGATGACATTCTGATACTTATTCCAGATTCTCTTCTAGAAATGGTTCAGATACAATCCAAAGCCGGATGACATTCTGATACTTATTCCAGATTCTCTTCTAGAAACAGTTCAGATACGATCCAAAGACGAATGACAATCTGATACTTATTCCAGATTCTCTTCTAGAAATGGTTCAGATACGATCCAATGATGTGTGACATTCTGATACATATTCTAAATTCTCTTCTAGAAATGGTTCAGATACGATCCAAAGATGGATGACATTCTAATACTTATTCCAGATTCTATTCTAGAAATGGTTCAGATATGATCCAAAGACGGATGACATTCTGATACTTATTCCAGATTCTCTTCTAGAAACGGTTCAAATACGATCCAGAGACGGATGACATTCTGATACTTATTCCAGATTCTCTTCTAGAAATGGTTTAGATACAATCCAAAGATGGATGACATTCTGATGATTATTCCAGTTTCTCTTCTAGAAACGGTTCAGATACGATCCAGAGATGGATGACATTCTGATACTTATTGTAGATTCTCTTCTATATGATGACCCACACCCGTCCCTTCACATCCAATGATAGGGCTTCTTATCAATAAATGGTAAGATAGAAACATTTAAAGGAGAAGGAGAAAAACTAAGACTTTTTGAGTAGGTAGAACACTCGTAGTAGCTTGCTCACAATCAATCTTCAAAACATATTTCAAAATACACCAACACTTTTAAAACAGCAAATATTTTCAAAATTCAAAACTTTGTATGCATTATTATAGAGACGAGAATCATTACAAAGTTCTCCTAAACAAAGGCACTTTGAAAAATACTTTCAAAAACCATCACAAACACATTTCAAACAAAGCATTTTCAAAGTGAGCCAGCAACTAAGAGCCCATAGATAACTAAGGATGAATAGGGTGCTAACACCTCCCTTTTCATAACCTACAGCCCGAACTCAAGAAAATTCTCAAAAAGGTCTTTCCTATTCTTTTCACCATTTCTATTATTGGATAAAAGAAAAGTCGGCGGCGACTCTTGTTATCCGCAATAATTGTGATAAAATGTAAAACACCTAAGTCAGTTCTTCCATCATATTACAGAACTGGCGACTCTTCTAGGGAGTATACTTAAAAGTGGGGTTACCTTAGAGCTAGATCACATTTAAATTGCTTTCATTGTTTGATTTGTTTGATTTACATTTATGGGTCCTTGTTTAGATTTATATTGATCCTCTATCCGGATCTGGGAACATCATTAGGTAAGCAACAGTAGATTGTGGAAACTGTACAGTGTTGACCGATATGGTTGAAGCAATGGCTACGTTAGTGTGATGCATTTGTTGGTACCGATATCCCTTGTGTGGAATCAAGGAGAATAAGGGGATGCTGAGCAGTTTCATGAAGCACTAACTGCCTTAGAACCTTTAATTGAACAACTGGGCATTAGGAAGTAGTGAGATAACCGGTTTCGGTGGAAAGGTGAAAATTGGTTGATACTCGATACTGCCCTCATTGAGATCGTACTTTTGGGATATTTTGGTCATAAGAAAAGATTTATTGTGCTTAAACAATACCCAGTGAAGAAAAATCAATGATATTGAGATTCCCTAGAACCCGTTTACTTTGTAGGACAGGTTGAACCAACTAAACTTCAAGAGGGTACTTACCTATGAAACCCATGCAAGCCTAAACCTAAGGTCTTTGTGTGCTTTGTTTATAATTATTATTCATGTCATCATAAACATCATGACATCATACCATAGCATTTTCAATAACCATTTCAAGGGTCTCAAGGGCTTATGATGCAGGGTTATGTTGAACCAGACGTCTATCAAGGGGCAAGAGGATTTATTTTCCTCTAACCAAATACTGTCAAAGACCAAAGCACGATAACTTGAGTCAAGGGATATGAACCACTTAACATGGTGAGCTTGATTCTAGTAGAAGGGCATTCAATGATTCAAAGTTCTTCAAAGTTGTAATCAAAGTTCAACTTCTGACATTTTCTTCCCGTGAGATCCTTGAAAACATTGCATTTTACATATCATGCATGTCATTACATAACATGTATTCTCAAAACAGGTTTGTCATTTTCTTGCTGTTTATTTCAGTAAGTAAATGGCTTTAGAGCAAATAGTTAAAGATCTCCAACCTCAGAACACACAGTTCCAACAAGTGCTCCTGAACTTAGCCAAGGGGCAGGAAGATCTAAAAGTACTCTTCACCAAAGGGAGCAAGAAGTAGGCAAAGAAACGAGCTGGAATCCTAAACATGGGGAAGAGGTTTAAAGGGACTGGCAAACAAGACCAAGTTGATGAAGATTCCTCTGAAGAGAATGAAAATTGAGATGAAGATTCTAGGAGCACCAGCGCTAGGGGTGGAAACAATCAAATCTTTGAAGACGAGGATTATTCTGATGAGCAGCATCGTCGGTCGACGACAGATATAAGCAACTAAAAGATAAACTGAAAGTTGTGGAGATCCAAATTGTGCCTGGCTTGGACTTTGAAGACTTGGGTTTGGTGCCTGGGGTATTTATTCCCCATAAATTCAAAAATCCAATTTTTGCCAATTACGATGGTGTCTGGTGCCTAAGCTTCACTTGAGATCTTACGTCCGTAAAATTCAACCGCATACCACTGATAAGAAGTTATGGATGCACTTATTTCAAGAGAGTTTGTCTGGGACTCAATTGGAGTGGGTTTACCAGTTAGAAGGTTCCAACATCCATACTTGGGAGGATTTGGCCGCAGCCTTTTACCACCAATATCAATATAACACCAATCTTGCACCAACTAGGGTGCAATTACAAGGAATGACCATGGGTTCCAACAAGGGTTTCAAAGAATACGCTCAAAAGTGGAGAGACCTAGCCAGAAGTGTTCAACCTCCTTTATCTGACAGGGAGCTAGTTGATATCTTTATGGGAACTTTGACAGGACCATTTTTCAATCACCTAATCGGAAGCTCTTCAGCTGGATTCACCGAGCTCATTCTAACTGGGGAACACATTGAAGGCGGAATTAAAAGCGAACAAATCCAGATGGTTGCATCTTCAAGTAGTGAAAAGAAGCCATATAATAGGAAGAAATAGTCCAATGTTGTGTACGTCCAGAAGGGTTGTAACAAGAGTAACCGCGACCAATCTGTGGGGGTAATCCTGATCTTTAATCTTGCACCAGTGTGACAACATCAATAGGGGAATTAGCATAAGGAGGTCGCACCTAAAAGACAATTCACCAAAATCAACATGTCACTACCTCAAGCATTCTAGCACATGTTGAAGGTAGAGTTGATTATGTTAAAGGCTCCTCTTCGGAATCCCAATACTTCTGCTCCTAGTTACCATCCTAATGAAAGGTGTGCATATCATTCTGATAGTCCTGGACATGATAGGAATGGCTGCTGGGCTCTGAAGAACAAAATTCAAGATATGATTGATGCTAAGGAGATTGAGTTTGACCCTCCTGAGACTCCTGGCGTGATCACGGCTCCCATGCCAAATCATTGAGAGTGTATAGTTAATTTTGAACTTTCAATTGTAATTTCTTTTATTTGTTCGAAAACTTATCTATTATGTCAAACTTTGTTTCATTTAATGAATTGCATATGTTTGTCTTGAATTAATCCATTCACTTTCACTATATTTAAACTGTGCTTTTTACTCCCTTTTGTGATATTCGACTCTAGTTAAAAATTGTAAGCCTTTAGACGGAGGATGACGAAAACAATACCATAATGACATACAGTATGCTTTTGGAAAGACCTTGCTGGCGATGTACATGCTTTCTTTTAATTCCTAAATAGTGGAGTTATAAGGAAGATAATCCCTAGTCAACCCCTTTGATCCAAAGAAGTACGAGTTTTCTTTTTCGCACAAATTGAAACTTTTAATCATAACCTAGGGCAGGGTAGTTTCTCAGTTAATTCAAATGCGCAAGCTTTCACTTCGTACACAATGAATAACATCAAAAACATCCTTCTGAATCAAAAGACAACGATGGTTCTCTGTAAAATAGGCAGTTATCATCTCTCAAAAGAAAATCCCACTGAGTCAAAACCTACGAAGAAGACTTAAGAAAAACTGGGGTATCCCGCTGACTGTAGTCTCAAAACAAAAACAGTTAGGAAAAAATTAGGGATAATAAAAAAAAGAGGTTGTTACAAATCCTCGACAACAGAAAAATGTTGCAAAAATGACTTCCTTCTCCAATAAACTTAACTTATCTGAATCATCACCAAAATATCATTCCAGATTCAATTGGAATCCAAACACGCAATTAACTGAGTATAGGACTGGAGAACATCATAGAGAACGGGTGAGTACAAATAAACTTTGAGCCTTATCCTTTTTTTCTTAAACCGTGAACCAGGCCACGTCAAAACCCTTTAAAAGTCCTAATTGAAGCATAGGTTAGTTTGAAAGCATACTCTTACAAAAGGTATCCGGACTCCTGTAAGACTTACTGTAAATCCTGAGTCGAATTCATATTCTTACAAAATTCTTTTATCTACTCAAAATGCATTTTCAAAACTTCAAGACAAAATAAACTTTGCATTGTTTGAATACTGCTGTTTTCATATAGCTAATTATTTGACAACAGAGAAATTCGCACGACGAATATCCAATGAACAAAAATTCTCTCAAGAAACAAAATTACTTCAAATTGGAATACACTTCCAATGACAAATCTCCTAAAATCAAGGGGGGCATGACATAATATTTTCCAAGTTATCAGTGGCAGTTAAGTCAAGATTCCAAGAAATCTCTCATAAAGCCCTGAATAGCCAGGGGCAGGTCTCCATCAAAATCACTTAGGGCATTGAACATGAATTCCAGTAAAGGGTCACGTACGACCAAGCAAACATTTCCTGGAAGTACTACAACACTTACTACTATGGACAATGACAAATCCCCACAAAGTCCTTTTCATAAAGAGACCCCCAGTGAAGTCTCCAGAGCCACCTCTATAAGGTTATCCCCACATAATAATCTTCACAGATAAGGGTACAATCCTCCACAAGGCTATCCCCGACAAGCGTAGTAGCATCTTCAAACAAAAGTGGGGCATCCTCCAGCCGATGAAATAGTCAAAATCACCAGTGGATAAAGGAGTTTGATCTTCTCCCAATGAACCCACACATAGCGCCAATTCCCAAACAGAGGGAGATTGCCAACAGTTTACCATCTTCTAGATACAATACAAATACAATCTAAATACAGATTCATTATGATACTCATTCCAGATTTCTCTTGCAGATACAATACGGATATGATCCAGACAAATATCCATTCTGATACTTATTCAAATGCATCTTCTTAGACACAGTTCAGATACAATCTATATGCAGATTCATTTTGACACTCATTCTAGATTCTCTTGCAAATACAATACAGATACAATCTAAATACAGATTTATTCTGACACTCATTTTAGATTTTATTCTCGATACAGTATAGATATGGATGTCATTCTGATACTTGATCGTTATATACTCAGATACAATCAAGGCTCAGATTCATTCTGGCATTCCCCAGCTGAGTTGGTCTTAACTGAAAAAAGAAACCTTGCGGAGTTCTCCCCAAAAGAATTCATATCCCTAATAAGGTCTTCAAAATAATCTCCTCAATAGGGTTTATTTCCCCAACAAACTACAGATTCCCCAACACAAGTCTTTTCTCAGACTATTACAAATCAACGAACAAAACCTCTTTGTCTCCAAGAAAATCGTTACTATCCACAGAAAGTTGCTGCAAAGCTTGGAATTCAGCCAGATACCAGTAAACTTTTATTCTCCCCAGTCAAGTTTCCCCAGTAGAGCAATGGACCACCAAGGTTCCTAAACTCTTCTCCCCAAACAATAAATCAGTACATCCCCAGCGAAGTTTCTTCAAACAAATAAGTAAGAATCCCTAGCGGGTAGTCTGGGAGTTAGTCTTCCAAAACTCCCCACCAGACTCCTCATCTAAACAAAGTTGAAGATACACAGACTCCTCATCTCTAGCAGTAGTCCGAGAGTTAGTCTTCCAAAACTCCCCACCAGTAGTCAGAAATTTATTTTCCCAAACAAAGATACACTTCAACCACATTTCACATTTAATACATCATAACATATGCACACAAAATGCATATAGCATTCTCATTCATTCTGAGAGTATCATTACGCATTAAATACATCATTCCCTTGCTTGAAACTAACTTTATCTTTTCAGGCCATTTCCCGAGCAGGTAGATCTTGTCAAACGGTCTATCATCTATCAAATATAATCAGCCAAAGATTCTCTTCTAGAAACGGTTTAGATACGATCCAAAGACAGATGAAATTCTGATACTTATTCGAGATTCTCTTCTAGAAACGGTTCAGATGCGATCCAAAGACGGATGACATTCTGATACTTATTCCAGATTCTCTTCTAGAAACGATTCAGATACGATCCAAAGATGGATGAAATTTTGATACTTATTCCAGATTCTCTTCTAGAAACAGTTCAGATACGATTTAAAGACAGATGACATTTTGATACTTATTCCAGATTCTCTTCTAAAAACGATTCAGATACGATCTAAAGATGGATGACATTCTGATACTTATCTCAGATTTTCTTCTAGAAACAGTTTAGATACGATCCAAAGACATATGACATTCTGATATTTATTCCAGATTCTCTTCTAGAAATGGTTCAGATACGATCCAAAGACGGATGGCATTCTGATACTTATTCCATATTCTCTTCTAGAAATGGTACAAATACGATCCAGAGACGGATGAAATTCTGATACTTTTTCCAGATTCTCTTTTAGAAACGATTCAGATACGATCCAAAGACGGCTGACATTCTGATGCTTATTCCAGGTTCTCTTCTAAAAACGGTTCAGATACGATCCAGATACAAATGACATTCTAATACTTATTCCAGATTCTTTTAAATATAATTCAGATACGATCCAGATGCGGATGTCATTCTGAAACTCATTCAATACATCTTTCAAATACAGTTCAGATATGATCCAGATGCGAATATCATTATAACACTCATTCAATATATCTTTCAAATACAGTTCACATACGATCCAGATGCGGATGTCATTCTGACATTCATTCAATACATCTTTCAAATACAGTTCTGATACGATCTAGATGCGGATGTCATTCTGAAACTCATTCAATACATCTTTCAAATATAGTTTAGATACGATCTAGATGCGGATGTCATTTGAAACTCATTTAATACAACTTTAAAATATAGTTCATATATGACCCAAATGTGGATGTCATTATGTTGTACCCCAAAATTTTCCCTCCCATATTTCTCAAAACATTTCAAGTGAGGTCCTTAAATTGCTTAAGGAAGTTCAAGAGTTGATCAGACAAACTCTCTCCTAAGGCAGTCTACTTCAAATTAGGGTTTCACGTTGCATCAAGATACTTTGATTCCAAGGGATCCCAAATGCTCACCATTGTCATAATATATTATCAAGACCATCCATGTCAAGTTTCAAGCCTTGCAGAGGAAGTTTGCTTAGTCAATTGCTCAAAGGCCTGAAAATCGACTATGCTAGGGCAAAAGTCAACTGTGGTCCACATACAGTCAAACTTCAAAGATTTTTTGTAAACATTCTCATTTTGAATTATTATTCATCATTTTGATCAGGGGTTGATCATGATTCATCAAGGATTGCTCACAATTCATCAAAACCCAAAAGTTGCTAAATTAGGGTTTTGTAGGAAAAGTCAACTCAACTTTGACCAAGCATAACTTTCTCATAATTTATCAAGAATGACCCATCCAAAGCTAATTTTAAAGAGAATGAAATTACCTACAATTCATCTTCATCTCCCAAGTTCAAAATATGCACTCACAAGAAGTTATGAATTTGGACATTATATGTCATTTTGAAAAGTCAACAAAAACACCTTTTTTTAAAAGCTTCATACATGAGCATGGAAGACTAAATTAAGATGAGACCAAAAAGGTTACTTAGAGTACATATCAAGCTTTCCAAAAAGTCAAAGAACACCCTCATAGAGTCAAAATTGAGGAAGTTATGCATTGGTGAAGTTGACCTTTTTTGCAAAATTGTCAAAAGTCAAAAATGCCTCAAATTGCAATTTTTGTCAAATGCGCCCAACTTTTTGTGATTGTCTTGAGTTTGTAACATGGTCCACGAGGCCTAACTCTTCCCATTTGCCCTTATATTATTTTTACCATTTATTTTGATTTTTTATTTCAATTAAACCAAATTAAATCAAAATAAATCATGGAAATATCAAAATCATTTAAGTCTTGAGATTTGGTGCATATTTCAGGTCCCTTATACAGCTAGCAACAAAATCAAATCTTGAAAGGCATGTTTGTGCATGAAAATATTGATTTTTGGCTTATTTTGGAAAGATCTTCATGATAATCAAATCATGATCAAAGACCATAATTGAAAAAGATTGAAGGCATATTTGTAAACCTAATTCGACCATTGGTATATAGTGGACTAGTGCAGACCAAAAGCATAAGGTTTGGAGGCGTGTAAGAGGAAGAACAAACTTGAAAAAATCAAGGAAAAGTGGTTATATCTTTTCATATTTCCAGGCAGTTTCAAGACTCCCAAGCCATCTCATTCACTTCCTGGGAGTACAAGGAAGCTATACCAATCAAAAGCAAGCGTCTTCGTGCCCAGAATCCGGTTCCATGACCCCCACGATTTGTCACTATTTTCAAAATCGAATCTCTTTATTCTTTCATATTTATCATGTTTCAATGTCATGTTTGTAATCCATAATGTGTTTGCAAGCTAATGGCAACAATTAATTGCATTTTTGTTAGCTATATTGAAATCCACCATGGCTAGGGTTTTTTGTCTCGCTTTAGGATCTTTTGGTACAGGAAAAATTAGTTCACAAGAAGGGCACCATGATGCTCACAAGGTCAAGTCGATTTGATCCATAGCATTAGATTTCATTTATTGTGCCTGTATGTGATTTTGAAATGTGCAGGAGTTGTAGCGACGGACCTATGTCTGTAGGTAAAAGTCTCTGACTTTTACCAACAGAGAAGGGAGGAAGAAGGTGGCGTGGCACCACGCCATTTGCCCATTTGAAAATTCACGCATTGCTTTATAAACTGATTTATCTTTCCAATATAATAATTGTTTTCTTTTCTTTGTACAACAAGCGCGCTTGGCTCAGTTGGTGTTGAGGTAATTGAAAAGGCCATAGGACCTGGGTTCGAATCCCTGGTCCCCCATGTATTTCATGTTATTTTTATTTGTATAATTGGGCGTGCACACAGGCATGAGGTCCACCATGATCCCTCAAGGATCAACCAGCCAGATGTCCAACCAATCCAATCCAACGCTTGGCATAGGATGATCCATGATACGCCCTAGTCAAACATGCAGCATTGAAGCATAGAAGTCAACATGGACCAGGTTTCTTGGGCCCAGAAAGCTACTAATGGAACCCCCTCAATTGCTGATCACCAGGCCCATTTTCCTTTTCTTTTTCTTTTTATATTTTCTTTATTTAATTTATTTAAATTATTTTACTAACACAAAAAATTAATTCTTTTATCAAAAATCATAAAATCAATTTTTCATCAAATTAGATTTAGGTTTTATTTTTTATCAAAAATTAATTTAATTAGTTTATTTTAATTATAGGATAACTTTAATTTGTCTTCGTAAATAAATTAAAATAAATTAGAAACTAGGTTTTTTTTTGTTTAATTTAATTTCTATTTTCTTTTCTTAAAAAATAACCAAAACACAAAAATAGGTCAAAAATAATTTAGTTTTCTTAATTTAATTTAATTAGTAATTAGGTTTGCTTGTATTTAATTTAAAACCTTATTCTTTTCTTAAAATAGTCAAAAAATAACAAAAAACTGATTTTTCTTTTAATTAGGTTAGACGGGGTCAAAACCCTCATTTTCTCTTGTTCTCGTTTTATCGCGCGCTTATTTATTTTTTACAATATTAATGTAACTGCTCATGGGATGTAATAGTTTAATTAGAAATTTTTGTTTACTTCTCATTTATTTATCATTTTGACGGGTTTTTGGCTATGTAATTAATCCCCCACCCGAAGCCTTGTAATAGCGTAGCTTTATTTTCCGCATCTTAAGTTCCGCAAATATTAACTGCTAGAAGTATGATAATATGGTTGCATGACAAGAATGTATGTTAACTTTAAAATGATTAGAAAACCCTAAATGTGCAAAGATAATAACTGAAATCAAATCACTCGCACATGCGCACTCCTAGGGTATACTCTCACTTCGGTTGCCTTCGGTAAACGATCATTAAGTATATGGTATTTTAGTGGTCGCTCTCTTGTCTAAACAAAGATTAAATGTCCCGTTCGGAAATGTTGCCTCAAAAAGGTTGCCTCGAAAAGGTTGCCTCAGAAATGTTGCCTCGAATATGATCTTAAGACATTAGAGTTATTACTAAGACGACCTAACATTGCTTTAGTGGTCGTACGCCCCTTTCGAATTGACCCTTACAACTCCAACGACGGTTCTACCTACTCACTAATAGTAGGATAGTGCTGTCTAAAAGAAACAAGAACAGAAACATTCTTTTTTCAAGTAGGTAGATGCTAGTAGGTACTTGCTCAAAATCAAACTTTTCCACACATACACTCTTTTCAAACAAAGTTTTCAAAATAACTTCGTAACACTCTTGAAGACAGAAGCAAGGGTTAATACGAAGTAAAACAAAAACTTTTCAAAACACACAAACACAGAAGCAATTTTAAAAATGATGAGCAAGTACCTAAGAGCCCGTAGAAAACTACGGATAGAAAGGGTGCTAATACCTTCCCTTTCTATAATCTACCCCCCGTACTCAAAATCTCAAAAAAGGAATTTTTCTGTGCTTTTTTTCCTTTCCAGTTGGATAAAATAAAAGTCGGTGGCGACTCTTGCTTACCGCGACATTTTGCGAACACAAACGCAAAATGCAAACCAGCATTTTCCTAAAAACAGTTCCGGTTCTGCCACTGTATCACAGAACTGCCGACTCTGTGGAGAGTATAATAAGTGGGGTATACCTTAGAATTAGTTCATCATATTTGCTTCTATTGTTTGATTTGATTGCTTTACTTTTTTGGGCTTTGTATTGGGAGTTACTATAGGTCCTAACTCGGATCTGGGGGACACCTTTTAGGTAAGTAGCAAGAAACTGTTAGGGAACTGTACGGTGTAGACCGATACAGTTGAAGCAGTAGCTACGTTGATGTGGCACATTGGTTGGTACCGGTATCCCTTGTGGAGAAAGGAGGAGAATACGGGGCTGCTATGTGTGTCATTAAGCATCAACTGACCTTAGAACCTATAATTGACCAACTATGCCATAGGAAGTAGGGAGATAGCCGATCTCGGTATAAAGCTGAGAACTGGTTGATACTCGATACTACACTCAATGAGACCATACTCTCGAGATAGTTCCGGCTGCAAGAAAATATTGTGTGAGCTGAAACCATGATCGATGGAGGATGGTCAGTGATATTGAGAACCTCTAGAACCCGGTTACTATTATTAGGACAGGTTGAACCAACTGAACTTTAAGAGGGTAATACCTAGACCCAATGCAAGCCTGAAACTTAAGGGCTCTTGTGTGACTTGTGTGCCTTTACCATGTCTGTTATTTGCTATACCTGATGTGTGTTTTACCATGACATCATGAATCATAACATAGCATGCATACTTCATTATGCTAACCATTTCAAAGACCGAGGGGATTTATCTTTGTTCTGTTTTGCAGATTATGGCTTCCATGCGCAGAAACACCATTCGGGTTAACTTCGTGCAAATACCTGCTCAACTCAGATAGTTAGTCTCTAAAGTTCCTGATACTTCCTCATTCATTAGAAGACATGGTCATCTCCTTAGCTTGGTCACTTCAAGGTTGGATGAGCAAATGATGAGCGTGCTTTTCCAGTTCTTTGATCCGGTGTATCATTGTTTCACCTTCCCGGATTATCAGCTAGTTCCCACTTTGGAGGAGTTTTCTTATTTACTGGGCATATCCATCCTCGAGAAGACACCCTTCACAGGTTTGGAAGGGACTCCTAGGCCAGAGGACATTGCTTCAGCCTTACATATAAAAAGTGTTGATGTAGTATCTAACTGGGAGACACAGAGCAGGGTTAAAGGTTTCTTGGCCAAGTTTCTGATTGATCAAGCTCAGTAGTTCTGGGACAATTTGGACTTTCAAGCTTTTGAAGACATCCTGGCTCTCCTCATCTACGATTTGGTTCTCTTCCCAAATCCAGACTCCTTCATAGATGTGAATGTGGTCAAGATCTTCTTGTCTCGTAATCTAGTGCCTACTCTTCTGGGTGACATCTTGCATGCCCTATATACTCGTAATGTGCGCAGAAGAGGGACCCTCATGTGTTGCATGCCGCTGTTGGCGAGGTGGTTTATTTTGCACCTCCCCAAGTCTGTATTGAAGAATGAGGAAGGTTTAGGTTGGGCTTACAGGATAATGTCCCTTGCCCATACAGACATTCTTTGGAGTTCTAAGGCTATGGAGGACACTGCTGTCATTGATCGATGTGGGGGATGCCCTAATGTCCGGTTGCTTGGAATTAGAGGAGGAATAACCTACAGTCCTTGCTTGGCTTTGCGACATTTTGGTCGTGCTCGGAGAGGCGCTCCTCATGAGCTACTTCTTATAGATATTGTCTTTGACTACAAGGAGGATGTTGACGAGCATCGTCGAAGGTTTATACGAGTCTGGGGCATGGTGAACAGGTCTGACACTCACGAGCTAGGACTAAATACTTCTCTCCCTATGCAACCTTATCTCCAGTGGGTTCGAGCTCAGGCTCAAAAGCTTGGGATACCTTACGAAGTTGTGCTGTCGGTGATTGTGGAGCCTACCAATGAAGAAGGTGTTCCTTATACGGTCCTTTATCCCTACATACCTACTGATCTTGGGGCATTGAAGAGATCTTGGATTCAGTTGAAGGAGGAGAGGGATACCTACCGAGAGAAGTATCATGAGCAAGAAAGGAAGATCTTGAAGATCACGAGGCAACTTGAGAATGAAAGGACAATCAATGATTACGTCAGCACGAAGGGGAAACGACCATGGGATTTCTGATGTCTTTTATTGTTTAGATTTGCTTTTCAGTTATTTTTTTGTAAACGCCTTAAAAGGCAATGTTAAACATTTTACAAATTTAATCTAATAAAGTTTGTTTGTTTCTTGGTTTACAAATTTAAATCTCCCAAAGTCTTTGAAATCATTCCATACGCATTCCATTATCATGCACATCATTACAGGTACCATTATAGGATTCTCATCTTCTTCGCTGTTTATTTCAGCACGAAATGTCTTCTGAAATGTCTACCGATCAAGCCATAAAAGCTCTTCAAGCACAGAATGCCCAATTCCAAGAGATGTTCTTGAACTTGGAAAAGGGCAAGAGGATTTGAAGACTCTCATCCTGAAGGAGAAGAAGAAGAAGAAGAAGAAGAAGAAGGTGGTTCTTCTGAATATGGGACACAGATTTGGGAATAGGTTACGACAGGAAGCTGATCTGTATCATTCATCCAAAGAAGGAGAGAACCAAGAGGAAGAAAAGGGTCCTAGTCCTGTAGTCTCTGATAATGATACTAATTTTGATGATGAACAGTACCCTCCTACTGAGGATAGGTACAAACAACTTGAAGACCGTCTAAGTGCTATGGAGATTCAGAAGATTCCTGCTTTGGACTTCGGAGATCTGGGACTAGCATCTGCGGTGGTGATCCCTCATAAGTTCAAAGCTCCAGTTTTTGCTAAGTACGATGGAGTATCCTGTCCAAAACTCCATCTCCGCTCGTACGTCAGAAAAATCCAACCTTACACTACTGATAGAAATTTGTGGGTGCATTTCTTTCAAGATAGTCTGTCAAGGACTCATCTTGAATTGTTTAATCAATTGGAAGGAGCTAATGTCCGAAACTGGGACGACCTTGCTGCTGCTTTCTACAGGCAGTATCAATATAACACCGACCTTGCTCCCACTCGTACTCAGCTTCAGGGTATGTCTATGGGTGCAGGTGAAGGTTTTAAGGACTATGCTCAAAAGTGGAGAGATCTGGATGGAAGAGTCCAACCCCCTTTGTCTGACAGGGAGTTGGATGACATGTTTCTAGGGACGTTATCTGGTCCATTTTTCAATCATCTGATTGGCAATTCGTCATATGGGTTTACTGAGTTAATCTTGACTAGAGAGAGAGTAGAAGCTGGTATCCGAAGTGGTAAGATACGGAAAGGTACTTCATCAAGTGCAGAAAAGAAGCCTTTCACCGGTAAGAAAGAAGCTAGTGCAGTCTAAGGTTTGAGGAGCCAAAACAGACCGGAACGCTGTCAAGCAGTGAATGCGGTAGTGATATCAAGACCCACCGCTGCCCTGCAATGCAACAATCAACAAAGAATGGAGAGGCCGCAAAGACGGTACACTCGGATTAATATGACTTTGTCTCAAATTCTACCGCAATTGTTGAAGACCAACCTGGTAACTCTGAATGAAGCCCCAAAGAATCCCAACACCACATCTCCGCTGTATAATCTGAACGCCCACTGCGCCTATCACTATGATAGTCCAGGTCATGAAACGAACAGCTGTTGGGCCTTGAAGAATAAAGTACAAGATTTGATTGAAGCTAAAGAGAATGAGTTTGACGCTCCAGAGAAACCTAACGTCATAAATGCTCCTATGCCCAAGCATGGTCATGGAGTAAATGTTATGGACGATAATCTATTTGTGACCTTCGTGGAAGAAATTTCTACTCCTTTGATGACAGTTAAGAAGAATCTATTGTTGGCCGGTTTATTTCCGGGTTGTGGGGAAGGTTGCCACCTATGTTCAATCCTGCCTGCTGGTTGCCATTTATTGAAATCAGGTGTTCAACGCCTGATGGATAACAAAGAGATCCTGTTCGAGAAGACTTTAATTCTATTAAATCCAATTGAAGATGTTGCCATCATTACCATTTCTGCCAATCCTTCCAAGACTTCCTCGAGAAAGCCTGTTAGGATTACATTTGTTCCAAGAATCGCTCTATTAATTATTACTGTCCCTGGTCCTATCCCATACACTTCAGATAAAGCTGTCCCTTGGCACTAAGGGGCCGATGTATATTACCATAGGATTAAGCAAGACGTAAAAGATTGAAGAAGCTGATGCTGATATCAGCAATATTGTCGGGTCTAGCAAAGTCACCAGAAGTGGAAGACTCTTTTCTCTCGAGATTTCCCCTCCGACTGTTCAAAAGCCCGTTGCCATTCCAACTGCCAGTACATCAGCTACTGTTCCAGTTCTTACTCCAGTTACCACCCCTGTCGCTGAGTCATCTGACACTCGGGGCAAAGAAATCACAGGTGAGCCTGCCCAGACGGAGGCACCTAAGAAGATCATTGTAGAAACCTCTAAGTAGGAGATAGAGGAAATTATGAAGATTATCAAGAAGAGCGAGACTACAACATAGTCGAGCAGCTGGGGCAAACCCCGTCGAAAATCTCCATGTTATCTTTGTTATTGTGTTCTGAAGCCCACGCAAAGGCTTTAATTTCTTTCCTCAAAACTGCAGATGTGTCGCAGGAAACTTCTGCCGATCAATTCAAAGACTGTGTAGATAGTTTGACTGCCGACAACGGGTTGGGTTTCTCAGACGCAGATCTGACCGCTAAAGGAAGAAATCACAATGATGCTCTGCACGTCTTGATCGAGTGCAGGGGCACTACTCTGGCCCACGTATTGGTGGATATTGGGTCCTCATTGAATGTTTTGCCAAAGAAAGCACTAGACTGTCTGGACTGTGAAGGTTTGATTCTGAAGCTGAGCAATATTATGGTTAGGGCTTTCGACGGGTCAAAAAGGATGGTGTACAGAGAAGTGGACATCCCGGTTAAAGTTGGATCTCAGAATTTTGCATATACGTTCTATGTGATGGATATCCGACCATCTTATTCTTGCTTGTTGGGTCGCCCTTGGATTCATAAGGCTGGGGAAGTGACTTCTACGCTCCATCAGATGCTGAAATATCCGGTAAAGGGGAAGATTGTTACGGTGCAAGGAGAAGACGAGTACATGGTGAGTCATATTAATTCCTTTCTCTATGTGTAGATGGATGGGGAGTTCATCGAAACCTCGTGTCAGAACTTTGAAGAAGTCTCCCAGACTCTGGCGTCGATTGAAGTTGCTGCTGACAAACCTCCAATGAAGATGGCTTCCCTCAAGGATGCCAGGGCTGTAATTGATCAAGGCGGGTGTGCAAATTAGGGACAACTCCCTGACTTTGCACACAAAACTGACAAGTTTGGTTTGGGATTTACTGCAGAGGCTCAAAGGGCTGTTCGGTGCGCGCCGATTGGAAGACCTCCTCTACATATCAGTAATCCGGGAGTGAATGCAATTGAAGATGATGAAGAAGAGTCATAGTTCGACAACTGGATTTACCCGACTACCAATGGTGGATTGAACAACTGGACGAGGAAGGACTTCGTGCCCATTTCTTTTATTACACAGTAATTAACTTTTGTTTTGGAATTTGTAACAAATAGTTTGAAACTTTATGGCCCGGTGCCTTGCCCGAGGCACTTTGGCTTTGTTCGTGAGGGCTTATTATTTGTCATTTTCATATATCATCAATAAAGCATTGGACGTTTTCTTGCATTACAAATTTTGCGCTCCTTGTTTTTCCTTTCTATCTTGCACTTTATCAAAACAGCTAATGTCTTACACACACTCACATATCATAATGCAAATCCACATCCACTCTGGATCCCATTGATAACGACTCTGCTACTGCCAGTTATGACTTCGAAAATCCGATCAACCAAGCCGAGGACGAAGGTGAGGATAATTGTGAAGTGCTTGGGGAGCTTGCTAGACTGCTGCTACAAGAAGAGAGGGCCATACAGCCTCATGAAGAGCCAGTGGAATCAGTGAATTTGGGTACAGAGGAAGATAAGAATGAGGCAGAAAGGATTATGGCAGAGTTACATACCATGGTAAAGAAAATCCTACGGGCAGGATATTATTGGTATACTATGGAAGCCGATTGTTATCAGCATTCTCGGACCTGTCATAAGTGCCAGGTCTATGCTGATAAGGTGCATGTACCTCCAGTTCCTCTAAACGTCTTGACAACTCCTTGGCCTTTTGCAATATGGGGCATTAATATGATCGGCGAGATCAGACCTACTGCGTCTAACGGGCATCATTTAATTCTGGTAGCTATTGATTATTTCACGAAGTGGGTCGAGGCAGCTTCCTTTGACTACAGTAACCAAGAACATCGTGGCGCGATTCATCCGACACAATCTGATCTGTTGATATGGTGTACCAGAGAGGATCATTACGGACAATGGTACAAATCTCAACAATACAATGATCACTGAACTCTGCAAACAGTTTAAGATATAGCATCACAACTCTTCTCCTTACCGGCCGAAGATGAATGGGGTTGTGGAAGCGGCTAATAATAACATCAAGAAGATTATGCAGAAGATGATAGTGACATACAAAGACTGGCATGAGATGTCACCATTTGTTCTTCACGGGTACTGTACCTCAGCACAGACGTCAACAGGGGCAACACCTTATTCCTTGGTGTATGGCATGGAGGCAGTCTTGCCCATTGAAGTCCATATACCCTCTCTCCGGATTATGAAGGATACAGGTTTGAGTGAGGATAATTGGATCTAGACCTGGCATGATCAGCTGAATTTAATTGACGAGAAGAGACTTACTGCTATTTGTCATGGTCGGACGTATCAAAAGCGAATGATCAAGGCATTTAACAAGAAAGTTAGACGACAAGAGTATCAAGTCGGAGATATGGTGATCAAACGCATCATACTGGCGCAAGGTGATCCCAGGGGCAAATGGACCCCCACTTATGAAGGGCCATTTGTGGTTAAGAACATTTTCTCGGGAGGAGCTATGATTCTAACCACCATGGATGGTGACGACCTTCTTCACCCCGTCAATGCAGACATAGTGAAAAAATACTACGCATAATCAAAGACCCGCTAGGTTGACTAGCCTAGGAAAAAATAAGGGCTTCCCGGTGAACCAAAAGGGTTCGGGAAAAAATAAGGGATGAAAATGAAAAACTGTACACCCGGTAAGTCGAAAACCTGAAAAGGCGGCTTGGGCAAAAAAGGGTATCCCGGTGGACTGAAAACCCGAAAGGGAGGTCCAGGAAAAAATTAGGGATCAAAGCGTAACACTATGTCTCATTGGATCATCTTGCAACTATACTTCGGTATCGAATATCAATCTCAGACGGCGCCAATCAATCAGATCTACCTTCAACCAAGTAGCAAAGTGATGAGACGCTCAAAGATATAACGAAAATAGTAGAGTTGGAACCCAGTGGGATTGTTCACATAGCTGTTTTTATTTGTTTTTCACAAATTTCTATCTTTCGGCGGCGTTCTCTTACTAGGACGTCAGCCTCTTGTACAAAACGCCTATTACAGGCCAACTCCAAAATCAATACAATTCATTTTACAATAAATTTCAAAATTGTTTCTCTTTTTCTGTTTTGTTTTGCAAGAACGTCCAATGATTCATTTTTGATATATGCATTTGAAAATAATTTTTGCTCATAAATATTTACATGAGAAACATAAGACAATTACTCGTAATTCCAGAAATAGGGGAAAACATTGGTGTTAATATTCCCCAAGCAGAGTTCATCTATCACCAGCACTAGAAGATTATCCCCAGTGGAGTTTATTTCTTCCACCAACAAAGATTTTATCCCTAATAGAGTTTATCATCACCAGCAACGGTAATTCATCCACAACCGAGGTTATTTCTCCAAATCAGCGGATCATCTGACAGAGTATCTCTCTTCCCCACAAAGTCATTCTCTCTCTAGTTTATCCTCCAGCAGAATTATTCTCTCGCCAATGTATTCTCAAGTCATCTTCGGTCATTATTCCCAACGAGCGAAACTCTTTATATTCTCCAGCAGCAGTCCGAAATTTATTTTCCCCAGTTAGAGAATATCGTAAAGACATTACACATCCATACATCATGGCATGCATATACGCATCAAACAACACAATCTCATTTATTTTGAGATCATCATTGCTCGATACATGTCATGCATCATAGCATTACATACGACTAACTCTTTAAATATCAAGAAAACAATCAAATTCTCACAAAGTTCAAGCTATGAAGCCCGGATATGACCGGATAGTATCTTGATCTCTCCATCATATTGTGAAGCCAAGAGAACGACCGGATAACAGTATCAGAATACCGCGAAGCCTGGATTACGACCAGATAGTGGCATCTTTCAAAAAAAGCTATGAAGCCCGGATTCGACCGGATAATAGTTTAATCCCCAGCAAGTTATTGTGAAGCCTGGATTACGACCAGATAGCAATATAAAGACACCATGAAGCTTGGACTCGACCAGATAGTGGTATATCATAAACACAAGCCATGAAGCCCGGAGTCGGCCAGATAGCAGCTTAACAAGTTATTGTGAAGCCTGGATTACGTTAAGATAACAATACAAGACACCATGAAGTCTAGACTCGACCAGATAATGGTAGAAGACGTTGTGAAGCCTGGATTACGACCAGATAGCATCCAAGAATACTATGAAGCCTGGAGTCGACCAGATAGTGGTATATCTTTAATGCAAGTTATGAAGCTCGGATTCGACCAGATAATATCTTGATCTCCCCGAACACCATGAAGCTTGGATTCGACCGAATAATGGTATAAGACATCGTGAAGCCTGGATTATGACCAGATAGCGGTAAAGAACATTAAAGTATGGGATTACGACCAGATAACAGTGAGGGACACTACGAAACTTGGATTTCGACCAAATAGTAGTCTACTCGGCCAATTACTATGAATCCCGGAGTCGACCGGATATTAGTAGGCCTTAAAATAAAATGGAAGCCCAGATGCGACTGGATAACCACTTGATTCCTTCTTAAGCCTGGATTTCGACCAGATAAGAAGTAAGGTATTGTGAAGCCTGGAATCGACCAGGTAACAGTACAGGACACTATGAAGCCTGGATTCGACCAGATAATGGTTTAAGATATCGTGAAGCCTAGATTACGACCATATAACAGTACAAGACACTACGAAGCTTAGATTTCGACCAAATAGTAGTTTACCTAGACAATTACTAAGAAGCCCGAAGTCGACCGGATATTAGTATGCCCTAAATTCAAGTTGAAGCCCGGATGAGACCGGATAACAACTTAATTCCTTCTGAAGCCTGGAGTATGACCAGATAAGAATTGAGAAATTGCAAAGCCTAGATTACGACTGGATAGCAAGTTTAATCTCATCTCCCCAGTAAGTCACTGTAAAGCCTAGATTACGACCGGATAGCAGTCGATCTTATCACTATGAAGCCTGGATCACGACCAGATAGTAGTTCATTTTTCACCTCTTCAACCAAGAGATAATTCCCCAGTAGAATAACGGACGACCGAAGCTCCTAAAATTCAACTTTTACCAAGATACAGACCAGTATTCCCCAGTGGAATCTTCCTCAATAACAGGTATACAAGCTCTCGCTAAGGAATCTCTTATGCGATCGACACTCCTTCAGATGGCATCTTTAAGCCCATCTTCCATCATCAATCTCCAAATGTCATCTATAAGCCCATTCCCGACATCACAAGACAAATACCACTTCATGCGAGTGCAAATTTATGGGCACTCTAGTGTTCAATCATCTTGCACCTTCGGATCACGAAAGGCAGGCAAGCCAATCAACATCCTCATGTTTAAGAAGATTGAACAGGGGCAGTTGTTGTACCCCAAAATTTTCCCTCCCATATTTCTCAATACATTTCAAGTGAGGTCCTCAAATTGCTCAAGGAAGTTCAAGAGTTGATCAGACAAACTCTCTCCTAAGGCAGTCTACTTCAAATTAGGGTTTCATGTTGCATCAAGATACTTGAGTCCAAGGGATCCCAAATTCTCACCATTGTCCTAATATATTCTCAAGACCATCCATGTCAAGTTCCAAGCCTTGCAGAGGAAGTTTGCTCAGTCAATTGCTCAAAGGCCTGAAAATTGACTGTGCTAGGGCAAAAGTCAATTGTGGCCCACATACAGTCAAACTTCAAATATTTTTGGTCAACATTATCATTTCGAAGTATTATTAATCATTTTGATCAGGGGTTGATCATGATTCATCAAGGTTTGCTCACAATTTATCAAAACCCAAAAGTTGCTAAATTAAAGTTTTGCAGGAAAAGTCAACTCAACTTTGACCAAGCATAAATTTCTCAAACTTTATCAAGAATGACCCATCCAAAGCTCATTTTGAATAGGATGTAATGCCCTACAATTAATCTTCAGCTCGTAAGTTCAAAATATGAACTCACAAGAAGTTATGAATTTGAACATTATAGGTCATTTTGGAAAGTCAACAAAAACACCTTTTTTGTCAAAGCTTCATACGTGAGTATGAAACACTCAATTGAGATGATACCAAAATGGTTGCTTAGAGGACATCTTAATATTTCTAAAAAGTCCAAGAACACCCTCATAGAGTCAAAATTGAGGAAGTTATGCATATGTGAAGTTGACCTTTTTTGCAAAATTGTCAAAAGTAAAAAATGCCTCAAATTGCAATTTTTGTCAAATGGGCCCAACTTTTTGTTCTTGTCTTGAGTTTGTAACATGGTCCACGAGCCCTAACTCTTCCCATTTGCCTTTATATTATTTTTACCATTTATTTCGATTTTTTATTCCAATTAAACCAAATTAAACCAAATTAAATCAAAATAAATCATGAAAATATCAAAATCATTTAAGTCTTGAGATTTCATGCATATTTCAGGTCCCTTATACAGCTAGAAACAAAATCAAATCATGCAAGGAATGTTTGTGCATGAAAAGATTGATTTTTGGCTTATTTTGGAAAGATCTTCATGATAATAAAATCATGATCAAAGACCATAATTAAAAAAGATTGAAGGCATATTTGTAAACCTAATTTGACCATTGGTATATAGTGGACAAGTCCAGACCAACATCACAAGGTTTGAAGGCGTGTAAGAGGAAGAACAAACTTGAAAAAATCAAGGAAAAGTGGTGATCTCTTTTCATATTTCCAGGAAGTTTCAAGACTCCCAAGCCATCTCATTCGCTTCCTGGGAGTACAAGGAAGCTATACCAATCAAAAGCAAGCGTCTTCGTGCCCAGAATCCGATTCCACGACCCCCACGGTTTGTCACTATTTTCAAAATAGAATCTCTTTATTCTTGCGTCTTTATCATATTTCAATAACATATTTGTAATCCCTAATGTGTTTTCAAGATAATGGTAACAATTAATTGCATTTTTGTTAGCTATATTAAAATCCACCATGGCTAGGGTTTTTTGTCTCGCTTTAGGATATTTTGTTACATACTAAATTGGTCCACAAGAAGGGAACCATTATGCTCACAAGGTCAAGGCGATTTGATCCATATCATTAGATTTCATTTATTGTGCATGTATGTGATTTTGAAATGTGCATGAGTTGTAGCGACGGACCTATGTATGTAGGTAAAAGTCCCCGACTTTTACCAACGGAGAAGGGAAGAAGAAGGTGGCGTGGCACCACCCCATTTTCCCATTTGAAAATTCACGCGTTGCTTTATAAACTGATTCATTTTTCCAATATAATAATTGTTTTCTTTTCTTTGTACAACAAGCGCGCTTGGCTCAGTTGGTGTTGAGGTAGTGGAAAAGGCCATATGACCTGGGTTCGAATCCCAGGTCCCCCATGTATTTCATGTTATTTTTATTTGTATAATCAGGTGTGCACACAGGCGTAAGGTCCACCATGAGCCCTCGAGGATCAACCAGCCAGATGTCCAACCAATCCAATCCAACGCTTGGCATAGGAAGATCCATGATACGCCCTAATCAAACATGCATCATTGAAGCATAGAAGTCAACGTGGACCAGGTTTCTTGGGCCCAGAAAGCTGCTAATGGCACCCCCTTAATTGATGATCACCAGGCCCATTTTCCTTTTCTTTTTCTTTTTATATTTTCTTTATTTAATTTATTTAAATTATTTTACTAACACAAAAAATTAATTCTTTTATCAAAAATCATAAAATCAATTTTTCATCAAATTAGATTTAGGTTTTATTTTTTATCAAAAATTAATTTAATTAGTTTATTTTAATTATAGCATAACTTTAATTTGTCTTTGTAAATAAATTAAAATAACATCTTAATTTAATTTAATTAGTAATTAGGTTTGCTTGTATTTAATTTAAAACCTTATTCTTTTCTTAAAATAGTCAAAAAATAACAAGAAAATGATTTTTCTTTTAATTAGGTTAGATGGGGTTAAAACCCTAATTTTCTCTCGTTCTCGTTTCATCGCGCGCTTATTTATTTTTTACAATATTAATGTAATTGCTCATGGGATGTAATAGTTTAATTAGGACTTTTCGTTTACTTTTCGTTTATTTATCGTTTTGACGGGTTTTTGGCTATGTAATTAATCCCCCACCCGAAGCCTTGTAATAGCGTAGCTTTATTTTCCGCATCTTAATTTCCGCAAATATTAACTGCTAGATGTATGATAATAGGGTTGCATGACAGGAATGTATGTTAACTTTAAAATGATTATCAAACCCTAAATGTGCAAAGATAATAACTGAAATCAAATCACTCGCACATGCGCACTCCTAGGGAATACTCTCACTTCGGTTGCCTTTGATAAACGATCATTAAGTATAGGATATTTTTGTGGTCGCTCTCTTGTCTAAACAAATATCAAATGTCCCGTTCAAAAATGTTGCCTCAGAATGGTTTCCTCGGAAATGTTGCCTCGAATATGATCTTAAGACATTAGAGTTATTACTAAGACGTCCTAACATTGATTTAGTGGTCGTACGTCCCTTTCAAATTGACCCTTACAACTCCAACGGCGGTGCTACCTACTCACTAATAGTAGGATAGCGCTGTCTAAAGGAAACAAGAACAGAAACATTCTTTTTTCGAGTAGGTAGATGCTAGTAGGTACTTGCTCAAAATCAAACTTTTCCACACTTACACTCTTTTCAAACAAATTTTTCAAAACGACTTTGTAACACTCTTGAAGACAGAAGCAAGGGTTAAAAAGAAGTAAAACAAAAACTTTTCAAAACACACAAACACAAAAGCAATTTTAAAAATGATGAGCAAGTACCTAAGAGCCCGTAGAAAACTACAGATAGAAAGGGTGCTAATACCTTCCCTTTCTATAATCTACCCCCCGTACTCAAAATCTCAAAAAAGGAATTTTTCTGTGCTTTTTTCTTTTCCAGTTGGATAAAATAAAAGTCGGTGGCGACTCTTTCTTACCGCGACATTTTGCAAACACAAACGGAAAATGCAAACCAGCATTTTCCTAAAAACAGTTTCGGTTCTGCCACCGTATCACACATTCTGACACTCATTTAATACATCTTTCAAATATAGTTCAGATACGATTCAGATGCGGATTTCATTCTAACACTCATTCAGTACATCTTTCAGATACGAGTCAGATACGATCCAATTATAGATGTTATTCTGATACTTATTCCACTATATCTTCCGACTTATGTTAAATCGGCCAAAGATTTATTCTTATACTTCTCCCAGTTACAGTTAAGCTTAGACTTAGTATAATTTCTATCAACAATTACCTTTGTATGACATTTATAAGCCAATATCCGACAACTCTCCATCATCATTCCAAATGGCATCGTTAAGCCCATTCCTGATACAACCAACTACATTATTGAGTGCAAATTTTTGGGCACTATAGTGTTCAATAACCTTTCGCCTTCAGGTAACGAATGGCCGATCCGCCCATCTAACTCTTCAGGCTTAAGAATATTTAACAAGGGAAGTTGTTGTACCTCAAATTCTTCCCTCTCATATCTCAATAAATTTCTCACAAGAATTTCAACTGCTCAAAATTGCACAATGATTGATCAGCTCAAGACACCTCCTCAATACTAATGACTCAAATTAGGGTTTGAGTTTGCACAAGGAAAAATGAACTTTTAATGCCTCATATGACCTTCATGGATAATTTTTTACCTTCAAAAATGCTCGTGACAATTTTCAAGTCCTGTAGTTCAAGTTTGCTCAGTCAATTGATCAAATGACCTAAAATCAGCTATATTGGGGAAAAAAACAATTGTGGCCTACTTACCGTCAAAATTCATGATTTTTGATCCATATCATTATTTTGAACTCATATGAACCATGTGGTCAATATTGGATTACAATTCCTCAATAAATTTGATCAGATCACCAAAAGGGCAAAAGGGTCAAAATTAGGGTTTTTACTGAGAAGGCTCAATTTTTGACTTTTGACCTAATACATGGCTTGTTGGCTTGGGACATAATATCAAGATTTCAAATACATAATTTTTACCTAATGGCATGATTCAAAATATTTCTCATGATCAATTGATTGATAGTTGAAATTTGGTCAACTAATGAAAAAGTCAACTATACTGAAAAGTCAAACTTTGACTTTTTTAAATCAAAATCAAGTTTAAAAAATTACATTTCATCAAGACATGTTAAAATATGAAGAGTTTTCATCATGAAATCAAAAAGTCAAATTTATCTTTGAAAAATCAAAATTCTAAGACTTAGAAATCTTTCTAAGTGTTGGAATGTTAACTTTTTTCGTGACTTTGTGCCAAAGTTTCACCATGATACAAGATGATTCAAGAAAAACTTCCAACATGAAAGTTGTAGATCTCAATGAGATCTAAAACATTTTATGGGAGAACTCTTTTTATAAATACTTTGATTTTGAGTAATGAATTCATGAAGACATTTACATGAAAAAAAAACATTTAGTGAAATTTTGAGTATTTTAGTCAGGATTTTGGCCTAACTTCATGGTAATTTTTCACCTAGTTCCAAATTGAATCTTCAAAAGTATCCAACATGAAGGATGTGGAGAATTTTACAAGCTTTCCAAAATGTCAAATAACTCATTGAGATTACTTTTGAGCTAAGATAATCAAAGGCAAGAAGTTGGGCATTCATTCTTGATTTACAAGGCAGATTTATGAAGAACATTTGATCCAATCTTCAAGAATGTTGTACAAATCCTACTTTTAAAGCTTCTAACTTGAATTTCACTCCTTAATTAAATGCTTACACAACTGATTAAACTATGATCTAAGTTTTTGAGCCTTTGTCCAATTGATAATTCTATTTTTGGAAGAAAGTAACATATCCATTCTTGAAAAGTTCACTTTAATCATAAAGTAAATTTCTTGAGCCTCTAACTTGTTGTTCTAATCATACTCAACTTCTACAAGTCAGAACAAATACGTTTAAAGTGATCAACAACTTTAGATAGCTTGGTATAAACATTAGAAACATGTTCTTCATGCTTGCTTCAAAAACAAGCAAGATGGCTATAACATATGATTTCAAAATCTGAATTGTTGGAAGTCTCAAACCTTCTCTATAAATAGAGAGACCAATTGCAAGAGAAAGAGGGAAGAGAGAAAATATAGAAAACCCATAATTTTTGTTGTGTAGACAAGCTCTCAAAATCCCATACTCTCAAAAAACCATAACTATCCACAAAGCTTCCACTCTTGAGCTTTGAAATCCAAACCCTTGAATCCCTCACACTATTGCAAGTTCTGTCTAAACAAACTACTTAAATACCTTACATACATCTTATAGAGGTTGTTCAGGCTCAAGAACAGCTTCTGTGATATCTTCGTTTTTTCCAAGCTCAAGAACAGTCAATACGGAAACTCAAACTCAAAGCACAAAAGTCCAACTGCAAGGTAAGTCTTCTTGACTTTAAACTCTTCATACAAGCATCATTAGTGGTTCATCTGTGAAGATAAAATGTAGATACAATTGCCTTGAAGCTAAACATATGCTTATCTTTCATTTTCACTAACCATGTGTTGAGAACTAACCCATGTATGCAGCAAAACAATGTTAGAGTGAAAAAATTGCAGTGTGAGTCGACACATACCAACATGAGTCGACTCATTTTAGTGGCAAGACATGTTATAATTCAACATAAAACCCCAAGAGTCGATGCATACTGCTATAACAGACACAAAACAGAAAGAAAAAGACACATGAGTCGACACAAAACGCATATGTGTCGACACAAACAAGGAATGAGTCGACACATACCATTATGCATCGACTCATACTGAGTTGATTTGGTTTTACGGGGGCAAGGAAAAGTTATGCATCGATGCATAGATGCATGTGTCAACACATAATGGTTAAAAATGCAATTTTCCTCTCTTTTACACTGTTTTTATACATTCTATATATTTTCTTCATGGCTATTCAATATGGTTGTAATATTTAAGCTCCTATTTCATCCCCATTCATAAATTGTACTCCCCATCCCCATAATGATGTAATAGCGTAGGATTTTAATTTCCATAAGTTTATCGTTTTTTCATTGTTAGTAATTAGGTTGTGTATGGAAAGATAAAATCAATGCTTAGAAAACCCTAATCTCAAAGACAAAAATGTATGCAATCAAACATACTTTTCACACAAGCACCTCTAGGGTAACCTCGCTCGTTGCCTCAGAAAATAGTCATGTCCCTCGAATATAAACGCTTTAGCAAAGACCCTCGATATGAAAAAATATTATAGTCCGTTGATGACCCTTCGATGTTTCCTTTGATAAAACGATCTTAGTCCCTACGAATATTGCTAAAGCGTCTCATAAGTTGCTTTCAATGACTATACGATGACCTACACCCGTCCTTTCACATCTAATGATAGGGCTTCTTATCAATCAATGGTAAGATATCAACATTTAAAGGAGGAGGAGAAGAACTAAGACTTTTTGAGTAGGTAGAACGCTCATAGTTGCTTGCTCACAATCAATCTTCAAAACATCTTTCAAAATACACCAACACTTTCAAAACATGAAATATTCTCAAAATTCAACACTTTGTATGCATTCTTATAGAGACGGGAATCATTACAAAGTTCTCCTGAATGAAGGAAATTTAAAAAATACTTTCAAAAACCACCACAAACACATTTCAAACAAATAATTTTCAAAGTGAGCTAGCAACTAAGAGCCCGTAGATAAATGCAGATTAAATGGGTGTTAACACTTTCCCTTTTAATAATCTACCCCCCGAACTCAAGAAAATTCTCAAAAGGGTCTTTCCTGTTCTTTTCACCCTTTCCTTTATTGGATAAAATAAAATTCGGTGCAAACTCTTGCTATCCACAACAATTGCGATAAAACATAAAACACTCAAGTCAGTTCTCCCACCATATTACAGAATGCAACACATAAGAGTTCCTCGCTTCTTCATAGTACGAGTGTGGAGGGAATGCAGGACATCTCCAAGAAAAGTAGGCACCAAATTATAGGTGAGAAATATTTTGATGGTATTCACATATATGAATTAGTCTGGATTAGGGAACAATACCAAACCATAGATCAGCAAAGCCAAAATATCCTCAAAAGCACGAAAATTCATGGCATTTAGAAACCCATGAGCCTTCTCTATCAGAAATTTAGGAGAAAAACCATTGACTCCATTCCTTATATCCCAATTAGATACAATGTTCGATCGTTTTCGATGTAAGGCTACCATAATTTCTTCAGGTTTTAGAACCTGTTCTAGACCGGCGAAGGGTATCTGATCAAAAATAGGCACTTCGAGCAACTTAGAGAATTCTTCCATTGTGGGCACCAACTGATAATCCGGGAAGGTAAAAAAATGATGCTTAGGATCAAATAACTAGAAAAGAACACTCATCATGTATTCCTAGAAACCAATAGTAACCAAACTAAGTAGATGACCATGTCTCTTGGTGAATTGAGAATTTTCAGGAACCTTTGAGACTAATACCTCAAGCTTGGAAGGTATCCTTACGAAGTTGATCCAGATGGTATTCCTATGACTGGAAGGCATGACCCTGCAACACAAAACAAAGATAAATCCCCTAGATCCTTAAAATGGTTAGTCATGATATGATGTTATGATGTTATGGTGTCATTATATGATGTTATGATGTTATTATATTCACGAATCATAGAGACACAAAGATAAATAAAGGGAATGTAACTCATTGGAGTTGTGATCTATCCTAAATATCAAGGACATCGAGTTCCCTACGAATATGAAAGAATGGTTCGGTTGCAAGTGGTTTTGTAAAAATATTGGCAAGTTGATTTTTGTTATCAACGTGCTCAAACACGACTTCACCTTTCTCTACATGATCCCTAAGGAAGTGGTGCCTAATTTCAATATGTTTAGTGCGGAGTGTAAAACTGGATTTTTGGTTACATTGATGGCACTTGTGTTATCACAAAATATTGGAATATGATTAAGTTTTAAATCATAGTCGAGTAATTGTTGTTTGAGCCATAAAATTTGAGCACAACAATTATCGGCTGTAACATATTCCACCTCGGCCAATGACAAAGCAACTGAAAATTGCGTTTTGCTATGCCAACTAACTAAGGAGTTTGAAAAGAAATGACAAGTGCCACTTGTGCTTTTCCTATCCAATTTGCAACCCGCAAAGTCGGAATCGGAATAGCCAACTAAACAATAATCACTACCCATGGAGAATCAAAGTACATACTTAGAAGTACCACAAAGATACCTAAGTATACGTTTTACAACTTTTAGATGACTCTCCTTAGGACAAGATTGATATCTAGCACACATGCAAACACTAAACATAATGTCTGGACGAGAAGCAATAAGATAAAGAAGAGATCTGATCATACCTCTATTCCTTTTTACATCAATCGGCTTACCATGTTCATCCCGATCTAGGCTAACCACGGTAGGCATTGGAGTGTCAATAAGTTTTGAGTTTGCCATATCGAAGCGCTTGAGCAACTCATAGCAATACTTTATTTGGCTAAAAAGAGTTCCTTTCTCGAGTTGTTTGATTTGAAGACCTAGAAAGTAGTTTAACTCCCCCATCATGCTCATCTCAAATTCACCCTGCATCACTTTAGAAAATTTCTTGACCAAGGTGATGTTAGTAGACCCAAAAATGATATCATCTACATAAATTTGCACCAAGATGGAGTGATTTCCTTGGTGCTTAATGAAGAGGGTTGTATCAACCTTCCCTCTATAGAATCCCTTTTCTAGTAAGAACTTGCTATGCCGATCACACCAAGCCCTAGAGGCTTGCTTAAGACCGCTTAAAGCACGTTTAAGTTTATAAACATGTTTAGGAACCTCGTCATTTTCAAATCCGGGAGGTTGAGATACACAGACTTCTTCATTAATATAACCATTTAAGAATGCACTCTTAACATCCATTTGAAATAGCTTAAAGTTTTGTGAGCATGCATAAGCTAATAACAAGCGTATAGCCTCGAGTCGGGAAACCGGAGCATAAGTTTCCTCATAGTCGATGCTTTCCTCTTGGTTATACCCTTGAGCAACAAGACGCTACTTGTTGCGAGTTATGATTCCGTTTTTGTCAAGTTCGTTCCTAAATACCCACTTAGTAACAATTATTCGATGGTCTCGCAGAGGGGGAAAACGTCCCAAACCTCATTTCTCTTTAATTGGTTAAATTCTTCTTGCATTGCCAAAAACCAATTTTCATCGAATAAAGCTTTTTTAGGGTTTTTAGGCTCAATTTGAGAGACGGATGTGAAATTATAACAAAAGTTACTTATGGTAGACCGTGTAGTTACCCCCTTTGATATGTCTCCAAGAATGTTGTCAATGGGATGATCCTTGGTTTCTTTCCACTCCAAAGGTGGATTTATTTCATTTGTTGGTTGAGTGTCTTCTTCTTCTTTTCTAGACACATGATCCATCTCCCCTATTTCTTTCTCAAATATGGGCTCATTACACTTTTCATCTTGATCATTGAGTATCCTTTCCGAAGAAGCACCCGCACCATTAAAAGAAATACCCTTTCCGACCATTTTTGGACAGGATTCATCCAAGGAAACATGCATGGATTCTTCCACAATTTGTAACCTTTTATTAAATACCCTATATGCTTTACTAGATTGAGAGTATCCGTGAAAGATACCTTCATCGGCTTTTGAGTCAAATTTGCCAAGATTTTCTTTTCCATTATTTAATACAAAACATTTACAACCAAAGACATGGAGATGAGAAATATTTGGTTTTCTACCTTTCAAAAGTTCATACGGTGTTTTGTTGAGCATATGACGTATCAAGATCCTATTTAGCACATAACAAGCGGTATTAATGGCATCGGCCCAAAAGTATTTTGGAAGACCATGTTCATTGATCATAGTTCTCCCAAGTTCTTCTAGAATACGATTTTTATGCTTAACAACTCCATTTTGTTGAGGTGTTCTAGGAGTAGAAAAATTATGATCAATGCCATTTCTTTCACAAAATTCATCAAAAAAGTGATTTTCGAATTCACCTCCATGGTCACTTCGGATGGTAATAATTTTTGTATTCAACTTGTTTGTAGATGATTTGGCAAATTTTTCAAAAGCATATAAAGTCTCCCTTTTGTTTGCTAAGAATATCATCCAACAAAATCTAGAGTAGTCATCAACTATAATGAAGCCATAATAATTTCCACCTAGACTTTTAATTCTAGATGGTCCAAATAAGTCCATATGGAGGAGTTCAAGTGGTTTCGTTATAGAGATGACATTTTTAGATTTAAAAGAGACTCGTGTCTGTTTACCCATTTGACAAGCATCACATAGATGATATTTTGAAAATTTGTTTTTGGGTAAGCCAATCACAAGGTCTTTAGATATGATTTTATTTAGCAAATCAAAGTTAACGTGTGTTAATCGCCTATGCCATAACCATGTGTCTTCACTCATGGAGAATAAGCATTTAGCACCTGTTAGAGGGACACATCATTCAAGTCAAGCATATACACATTTTTTACCCTCAAGACCTTAAACACATCCTATTTCTTATCATTATGTTCGATTATGCAATCGTCCTTTAGAAAAGTAATTTTATAACCTTTGTCGCATAATTGCCTAATGCTAATAAGATTGTGTTTAAGGCCTTCAACTAATAGGACATCTGAGATAGTGGTTGATGAGGGATTACCTACACTACCTTTACCGAGTATTGCTCCCTTGTTGTTATCACCATAAGTAACAAATCCTTTCTTCTTTGCCACAAAGTCAAAAAATAGCCAAATGTCACCCGTCATGTGTCTTGAGCAACCACTATTGAGAAACCATCTTCTCTCGAGAGGCTCAAGACATTCCACCTGAAATATCAAACATGGGAGATAGGTACCCAACATCCATTGGGTCCTTGAGTGTGAGTTAAACATTTGTTGCCTTTGGGGAACCATTGGTATATGCCTTTAGGAACTAAGAATCTCCTAAATCGACATTTACTAATGGTATGTCCCTTCTTGCAACAATATAGGAAAGACATATCTAAGTGAGATCTACTCTTGCTATCTTGATCCCTTACTTCATAGGTATATTTTTGATAGGGATTAATCATACTTTTTCTGAAGTTTGAGCGATCGATAGCAAACGTAATCTTAGGTTGTAAAGCTTTGTCTAGTTTGGCTTTGAGAGTTCTAACTTCTTTTTGCCAAATATGAAAAGTTTCACATCCATGCCATTTAAACCAAGTTATCTCTTCTTTTTCACATTTTCCTTCAATATTTTCTATCATAGATGCTTTTAGAGCTTCTAATTCCTTTTCGGAATCAGAAACCTTTTGTTCTATATATGAAAAGATTTTCTTGTTTGAGGCTAAGCGTTTGAAAGCTTCCTTAGCCTCTGGATGTAAAATATTGAAGGAATTTAACAATTCTAAATAAGACATTTCATCATCATGATCATACTTAGCATGACTTACATTATTTTTCTTATGATGATGAGCCATGAGACAAAGGTTGACTGTTTCTTCTTCATCACTTGAGAAACCTTTACTTGAGGAATCATTATCGCTCTCCCAAGCAATGTATGCTCTTCTAGCTTTGGTTGGTTTCTTTTGATTTTTGGCCTTGGCTTTGTCTTTCTTCAAATAGGGGCAATCTGACTTGTAATGACTGGGTTTGCCACAATGGTAGCATGATCCTCGTGACTCGGGCTTCTTACTTTCATCTTGCTTGCTTGGTTGAGAGTGGCGTCTATAATTGATGAGATTCTTATCCGAATGTTGAATTTCATTTTTCCGGAGAAATCTATTGTATTTTCTTACGAACAGACCCATATCCTCATCCGGACTCTCATCGTCATCACTTGATTCACTTGCACACGAAATTGAGGTGGATGACTTGGAGCTTGAAGCATTTAGTTTTATAAACTTATTTTCCAAGTCCCTTGACTTTTCCTTATTTTATTTCTTTTCATGCTTTCCAAGGCTTATGACCTCTTGCTCATGTTCTTGAAGCTTACCTATTGTACCCCAAAATTTTCCCTCCCATATTCTTCAAGATTTGCCAAGGTCAATCTCCAGATGATTCAAAATCTCTCAAGGGTTGCACAGTCCAATTGCCTCCTAACACAGTCAAAATTAGGGTTTTGGTTCTGGAAAAGAAATTGAAGTTTTCAAGGGTCCAATCAAGTCCCATATGCCTACATATATTGTCAAGCATCCATAGGTCAAGTTTCAAGACTCACAGCATCAAATTGCACAGTCAAAAACCCTAAATGCTTCATAGTCAACTGCAGGGGCAAAATGGTCATTTGACAGTCAAAAGTCAAAAAATTTGGTCAACATCTTATTTTGAAGCCACAAACATCATTTGATCAATTCTTGATCATGATTCTCAAAGTATGGCTCAAGTAGTCTCAAGATGCAAAAGTTTCTATTTTTTGACAGTTGAAAAAGTCAACTGCAAATTGACCAGGGCATAACTTCTTCATGGTTTATCAGAAAAATCCCATCCAAAGCTCATTTTGAAGAGAATGACATTTCCTACAACTCATCTTCACACTTAAAGTCCAAGAAATGCTCTCACAAAAAGTTATCAATTTCAACATTATAGGTCATTTTCAAAAGTCAACAAAAAGGCACTTTAAGTAAAAGACCATAACTTGAGATTGGTAAATCAAAATGACATGGGACCAAAGACATTGGTTAGAGGACTTCAAGACCTTTCCAAAATGTCCAAGAACATGTTCATAGCTTCAAAATTGAGCAAGATATGCCTTGTAGAAGTTGGGAAATTTTTGGGAATCTTGAAAAGTCAACTTTGCTTCAAAGGCTTCAAAATTGCTAATGGGCCTCAATTTCTTCCATGAATCATTACCCAAAGGCTATGCACGACCCACTAAGCTCAAAGGGAGTTATTTTCTCATTTTTAATTAATTATTGAATTTTTATTATCATTAATTCATTTAATTAAATTTAAATATAAGAAAAATACTAAATCAATGGTTTTAAATCTTTTTATGCAGCAAATATCTTCCATATATGCAAGAGATTTCGTGCACCATCTCAAGGGGACAAAATCATCCCTATTTGGCAAGTTTCCATGGCAAAAAGATTTGAAAAAAGATGTAACAAAATCAAATATTTAAATCATTAAATCAATGGATCTTTGGGCTTGGTTTTGACCTAGTTGCATTCAGATACATATACACAACATAACCCTAAGGCATTGGACACACAGAAGCTGCGCAGAAAACCAATAATCAACTTGCAATTTTGGCCAAAAAACCTTGAAATTGTTTTCATACCTATAGTACAATTCAAGGCTTGAAAAGCATTCCAAAAATTTGCCAAGACATCCAGGAACGTGTTACAATCAAGAGCTAATCTCCAGACCTCAAGAATTGGTAGAACAAAGTCATACTTTTCACAAAAAATTTCATAATCGTGTTTTACTTTTCATGCATTATTCATGTATTTTGATTGTTGATTAACACTAACCATGATGTTCTGGAGCCATTGGTAGCAATTAATTGAACTAATACTTCCTGTAGCCAGATCTGCCATGGACGCGTTTTAGGGTTTCAGAAGCTTTAAATTTGGGTTTCCCTCATGTGGTAAAATCGGACCACCAAACTGGTACCATCGAAATCAGGACATCCATACGAAATCAATCCACACCTCGCGCCCTTTTTATAATTGCTCATGCTCTAATCGCTATTTTTATGCATTGCAGTTAGTAGGGGTTTAAAACCCCCGCTATTCGTTTATGTTACAGGCAGAAAAAGGAAGACGAAGCTGGCGTGTCATAGCGTGAGAGGATAATTCAAATATTGGCGCGCGTTTTCGTTAAACACCACTAACGCTTGTTTTTTCTCTTATAATAATCATTATCCATTAGATATACAAAGTAACGCGCTAGTTCAGTTGGCAGTTGAGTTGTCATGCAGGTACTGGGACCTGGGTTCGATTCTCAGGTCCCCCCAAAAGCTTAATAATTTTTCTCTTAATGCGTTCATGTGCAGCGTTCCTTCAAGGCTTCACCATACACCCTCATACTCTGGCTTGACAAACGACTTCATGATCAATCCAAAGGCCAAAATGTGGAGACTACCATACACGCTCAGTCAACCACAAGCATGTGATCCTGGAAAGTCAAAAAGAGCTTGGATTGCAGTGGGCCAAATTGCTCCAAAAACCTCCAAATTGGGCCAGATACCCCCTTGTTTGTATTCTATTCTTCTTTCTAATTTTCTTTTCTTTTCAATTCTTTTTAGTTTGTTTTAATCATTTTAGTTAATTCACTCAAAAATAATTTTTTACAATAATAAATCAGAAACTACAAAAAATGTTTATTTTTATTAATATTAATTTCTATTAATTTATTTTATAAATAAACATGTAAATAATTAATTAGTGTAAACTAGGTTTTAAAACTTAAATCTTTTTTTTAACAAATTAAAATATTTAGAAATTAGGGTTTCTAATTTTTTATCTTTCTTTTTTCTTTAAATAAATAATTTTCTCATTATTATTATCATTAATTATTAATTATTTTGTAAATAAATATGTAAATGATTAATTAGCATAAATTAGGTTAAACTTTAACATTTTTTTCATTAATAATTAAAACAACTTAGAATTAGGGTTTCTTTTAATTTTAATTTTAATTTTTCTTTATTTTCATTAAATACAAAAAAAAACATAAAAACATTTCTTTTCTTAATTAAATAATTAATTAGCTTTTTAATTTCATTTAATTTCTCAAAAGGGTCCAACGCCCTCGAACGTTCTATTCTTTCGCGCATTTATTTTATTTTATTGTGAATATTATGTAATTGCTCAAGCCTTGTAATAGTAATTAGGAATTTATTTATTTTCCGCATTTTATTAAAAAACGGGTCTTTGTTAATTTGGCGATGTATAGACCTGCGCCTTGTAATAGCGTAGGATTTACCTTTCCGTCATTTAATTTTCCGCACTCTTAAAACTGCTAAACTTTGCATGAAAGAATGTATGGCCCAAATAAAAGCAAAACGTAGCTCACGATACAATGATCAAAGACAAATATTAACATGAAAACAACACACAAATTCACACACCACTCTTAGGGTACGCCTCACTGTTGCCTTGCCCTCGAAACGTGGTCGTCGAGTATATGACGTCTTAGTAAGTCCTTATGTCCATTGATCTAGTTGCCTCGAAACAAGTTGCCTCGAAATGGTTGCCTAGGAACAGTTGCCTCGAAACGGTTGCCTCGAATTAAAAAGGATCAATGGCATAAGGGTAGCTTCTAAGGTGTCCTACTGTTGCTCTGGTGACCACACTGTCCCTACAAACGAATTGACCCGAACACCTCCAACGGTGGTGCTACCTACCTCTCAATGGTGGGATGGCACTACCTTAAGGACATTTACACAGCCTAATTCCTTAGGGTAGGTGGATGACTCATAGATACTTGCTCTATTCAAAAACAAATCAAAAAAACTCTTTTCACACCGACACTTTTCAAAAAGCTTTCAAAACAATTTTTCAAACACTCTTGAGGACTGATACAAGAGTCGATCTGAAATCTTTAAACGAAACTTTTTTCAAACCCACTCACAATTGAAAAGCAAACACTTTTGAAAACACAAATGAGCAAGTATCTAAGAGCCCATGGATAACCATGGATAGAAAGGGTGCTAACACCTTCCCTTTCTATAAATCTACCTCCCGAACCGAGAAACAATCTCATAAGGAATTTTGTTGTGCTTTTGTCCTGTCCATGTTGGAGAAAATAAAAGACGGTGGCGACTCTTGCTTCCGCGACATTTCGCAAACCAGCGTTAAACAGTCAGTTCCAGATCCACCGATCATAGAACTGGCGACTCTGCTGGGGAATACTTTAAAGTGAGGTGTACCTTAGGACTAAGATCACTTGTGTTTTTCAATTGTTGTGCTTGTTTTCTTTATTATTGTGGGACTGTCTCGGGAGTTCTATAGATCCTAGCCCGGATCTGGGGGATACCTTCTTGGAAAGTAGCAACAAGGCTGTGAGGGAACTATGCAGGGTATACCGACATGGTTGAAGCAGTCTGCTACGTTGATGTGGCACTTTGGTGTGTACCGGTAACCCTTGAGTCCAGTCAAGGAGAGTACGGGGCCGCCGCGTGGTGTCGTGAAGCATCAACTGACCTTAGGAACCTTAATTGAACCATCTTGGCCTCTTTAGGGTAGTGAGATAACTGACTTTGGTGCAGTCCGAGGTTGGTTGATACTCGATACTACACTCAATTGAGGGTTGTTTTCTTGGAATATTTTGGTTGCCAGTTCAGTGGCTAAATCGCAACAATGAACAATGAAAGCAATCCAATGATATTGGGACCCTTAGAACCCGGTTACTTCTGATAGGACAGGTTTTGAGCCCACCAACTTCAAGAGGGTAGTACCCTAGACCCCATGCTGGCCTAAACTCTAAGGGCTCTTTGTGTGACTTGTGTGCCTTCAAACTTGACTATTTGCATGCTTGTTATCTGACACATGAGTTCCTTGCAGGTTTAACAGTCCTTAATTGGGACTCATTACAGGGCCTACTTACATCACTCTATGCATAGCATAACATCATACCATTGCATACATCCTGCATAAGGACTAACCCATTTCAAGGATCTCAAGGGTCTGTGATGCAGGTCATGATGAATCAAAATGTCTAGCAAGGGGCAAAGGGGATTTATTTTCCTCTAGCCAAGGTTGATAATTTGAGTCAGGGGCCATGACCCACTTGATATGGTGAGCTTTGACTCTTGAAGAAGGTTCCCCTAGCCAAGGTTGTTTGGAAAGCAAAACAAGGTTGATGACTTGACTCAGGGGCTATGACCCACTCGATATGGTGAGCCTTGACTCTTGAAGAAGGACTCTCAACAACAGGAAGTTCCTTCAATCAAGCCACCGAATTCAAATTCTAACGATTTTCTTGTTTACCCCGCGAGATCCTTGAAAACATTGCATGCATATCATACATATCATTGCATTACAAGTATCCCTTTTACAGGTTGCTTACCTTCTTCGCTGTTTATTTCAGCTCGCCATCATGAATCCTGAATCATCTACTGAGCAATCCATCAAGGCTCTCCAGGCTCAAAACGCCCAGTTCCAAGAGTTGATCATGAGTTTGGCACAGGGGCAACAAGATCTGAAGATCCTGCTTTTGAAGAAGAAGAAGAAGAGGACGGTGTTGTTCAACCCTAGACGCAAATCTGGGAATGGATCACAAAACGAAGCTGAGCAGACTACCCCATCTGTTGGGAAAGACAGTCCCCAAGAAAGGGAGGTTCCTAGTCCAGTGGTCTCCGACAACGAGACCGATTACAATGATGAACAACACCCTTCAGCTGAGGATAGGTACAAACAATTGGAAGACCGACTAAGTGCCATGGAGATACAAAAAGTGCCCGGCCTGGACTTCGAAGATCTAGGTCTGTCTTCTGGGGTGATAATCCCGCACAAGTTCAAGGCACCTGCTTTTGGAAAATATGACGGGGCCTCCTGCCCTAAGCTGCATCTCAGGACTTACACAAGGAGGATCCAGCCCTACACGGCTGACAAGAATTTGTGGATTCACTTCTTTCAGGATAGTCTGGCCGAAACTCAACTCGACTGGTTCTATCAACTGAATGGAGCTAACATCCGCAGCTGGGAGGATTTGGCCACTGCATTCTACAAGCAGTACCAGTACAATGCCGACCTCGCTCCCACGCGCACTCAGCTTCAGGGAGTGTCTATAGGTGTAGGTGAAGGTTTCAAAGAATATGCTCAAAAATGGAGGGACCTTGCTGGAAGGGTACAACCACCTCTGACTGACCGCGAGCTCGTCGACATGTTCTTAGGGACCCTGTCTGGTCCATTCTTCAACCACCTAATTGGGAATTCTGCTGCTGGGTTTACAGATCTGATCCTGACCGGGGAAAGAATAGAAGCTGGCATCAAGTCGGGGAAAATACAGAATGGTGACTCCTCGAACACTGAGAAGAAACCATCCAAGAGAGAATCTAGTGTTGTCTATGGCTCAAGAGGGCAGAATAGGTCCGAACACCGCCAAGATGTCAACGCGGTGGTTATTGCAAAACCGGTCGGCACTCCTCAGCGTCACAATCAGCAAAGGGAAGAGAGACCCAAAAGGCAATTCACTCCCCTTGGCATGACCTTGTCACAGATATTTCCACAGTTGCTGGAAACCAAGTTGGTAACTCTCATGAACCCTCCAAAGAATCCTAACATGACACCTTCAAGGTACAACCCCAATGTTCGCTGCGCCTATCATTCTGACAGCCCGGGGCATGCTACAGATGACTGTTAGACTTTGAGAAACAAGGTTCAAAATCTGATTGACGCAAAGGAAGTCCAGCTGGACTCTCCAGAGACTCCCAATGTGATCACTGCTCCCTTGCCAAAACATGGCTAGGATTGGATTTTTTGTTCATTCGAATGTTCAATTTGTAATTTTCTTTTGATTGTTCAAACATTTATTCATGTTAAACATTGTTATTTCATTAATGCACTACACAGGTCTGTTTTGAAGTAATTATTTCGTATTCACTATATGCAAATTGTTTTCATTTTTCTGTGATGATCGACTCTCGGTTAATAATTCTAAGCCTCTTGAGGGAGGATGACGAAAACGATACCACAATCTACAATATGCTTTTGAACAGACCCCGCTAATGAGGTACAGGCATTGTTTCAATTCCTAAACACTGGAGTTATAAGGAAGATAATCCCTCGTCAACCCCTTTGAGCCAAAGAAGTTGGAGTTTTTCTTTTCGAAAATTAAAACCCTTAATCATAACCTGGGGCAGAGTAGTTCTCTCAGTTGATCCAAGTGCATAACGAATGGCACCAAAGAGGTCCTTACAAAACAAAAGACAATGATGGTTCCGAATAATCATAAAGACAGGCAGTCATTATTTCTCAAAATAAAAGCCCAATGAGTCAAAACCTATGAAGGAGACTTACAAAACTGGGGCATCCCGCTGACTGTAATCACAAAAGAAGCAGTTCAGGCAAAAAACAGGGATAACAAAATCAAAAAAGAAAGAGGTCCTACAAACCCTCAAAGGAATGACTGCCTATTCAAAATAAACTGTCAATATCCGAACCATCATTGGAATATCAGGACAAAGACTCAAACAAGGTCTAACGCACGATCAGCTGAGTTTAGGTTTGAAGAACATCATGAAGAACGGGTGGGTACAAATAATTTGAGCCTTTATCCTTTGTTTCTTAAACCGTGAACCAGGCCACGTTATAACCCTCAAAAAGTCCTAGCTGAAGTATGGGTTAGTTCGAAAGCATACTGTTACGAAAGGTATCCTGACTCCTTAAGGCTTGCGGTAAAATAACGAGTTGACATCACGGTTTACAAAAAAAACTCACTTGTTTTTATTGAAAAAAGCATTTTCAAAAATTTCAAGACAGACATAAGCTTTGCATTCTTAAGATAACATTGTTTGCATATGATTATTTGTTTGAACAGTAGAGAACTTTGCGCAACGAATATCCGATGAACGAAGATCCTCTCAACAAAAGAGCCACCTCCGGTGGAAGAAACACTTCCAATCAACGGGCATGGCATGATCATTGTCCATCATCTGGGGCAGTTAAGTCAAGATTCGGAGAATCTCTCAAAAGGCCAACCAGCTTGGGGCAAATCTCCATCTGGATCACCTGGGGCATTCCGACAACGAATCTTGCCTGATCAGACATCTTCTAGTGGTACGGCAACGCAATACTACTGACAGTGACAACTCCCTGCTCTCTGAGAGCATGGATATAGTCGAAAAAATACTACGCAAAATCAAAGACCCGCTAGGTTGACACACCTAGGCAAAAATAAGGGCTTCCCGGCGAACCAAAAGGGTTCGGGCAAAATGAGGGATGAAATGAAAAAATCTGTACACCCGGCAAGTCGAAAACCTGAAAAGGAGGCTTGGGCAAAAAAGGGTATCCCGGTAGACTGAAAACCCGAAAGGGTGGTCCAGGCAAAATTAGGGATCAAAGCATACGTCTATGTCCTGGCATCTCGTCGCCTGTCTACCAGAAGATTTGTCAATTACCTCCACAGGTACCTTCTCTCACAGAAGCTGGGGCAATAAGAATGGTCCAAACTGTACAAGCTGCTTTGTCCACCAGTACCAAGGTAAGTTCGGCTGAAGAGTGTAACCAAGATATCTTAATTCCCCAGAGAGTGAGCCAGCAGATCTCAACATTCCCCAAGCAAAGTTATACTGTCAGCCTTAAGGAAATTGGGTATCCCTAGCAGATCTCAACATTCCCCAACGGAGTATACAAGCATTCTTAACAAGCGTCCCCGGCAGTCTTGATCTAAGATTGTTCCCCGACGGTATACCAGACATCCAGTGGAGCCACTTCCCCGGTACAGTTCAAAAGTTTCCCTAGGAGAGTTGAACCATCTCCCCAGCAGGAAGCTTATCCCCAGTAGATTCTGGAAGCTTGTCACCCGCAGAGCATGAACGCGTCTCCCGGGTTTATTCAAAGGTTATTTCCCCACCAGGATATAACTGGGTTATCCTTAGCCAATTGCCACGGAAAGACCGTCCTCGGCAAAGTTCTTTCTATCCCCAGCGGAGTTATCATCAACATCTCAGCAAAGAACCTCTCTTTCCCCACAGAGTTACCTCCCCGCAGAATAATCTATTCGCCAAGTTTATTCCCCAACGGAGTCATCTTCTCCTACCGGTATTCTTGCAATCATCAACGGAAATGAAGAATCTCACTCTTCAATATCAGCCCAGGGTTTGACTTCCCGGCACCTGTCAAGGATTTATTTTCCTAGACGAACATACATTCGTAAACATCACATTTTCATACATCATGATACATGCATATACGCATCATGTCGTACAATCTCATTATGTCGTTGCTTGATCCATATCATGCACTGCATATGGCTGACCTTTACCTTTCAGGAAGGATACAGTTAAATGATCAGCTATGTCAGAATAGACAAATACAGTCAGAGTAGACAAATACAGTCAGAAGAGACAAATCCGGTCAAAAAAGACAAGTGCAGTTAAATCCCAAAGGTTTTTCTGATGCTCATCCAGTTAAAGAAGACAAGTCCAGTTAAAATTACTTCCATTCGTCGTCATAGACACTCGTCGTCATAGACACTCGTCTTTATAGACAATCATCGTGATAGACACTCGTCGTCATAGACACTCGTCGTCATAGAAACTCATCGTCATAGACACTCGTCGTTATAGACACTCGTCGTTATAGACACTCGTCGTTATAGACACTCGTCGTCATAGACACTCGTTGTCATAGACACTCGTCGTCATAGACACTCGTCGTTATAGACACTCGTCGTTATAGACACTCGTCGTTATAGACACTCGTCGTTATAGACACTCGTCTTCATAGACACTCGTCGTTATAGACACTCGTCGTTATAGACACTCGTCGTTATAGACACTCGTCGTTATAGACACTCGTCGTCATAGACACTCGTCGTCATAGACACTCGTCGTTATAGACACTCGTCGTTATAGACACTCGTCTTCATAGACACTCTTCGTCATAGACACTCGTCGTCATAGACACTCATCGTTATAGACACTCGTTGTTATAGACACTCGTCGTTATAGACACTCGTCGTTATAGACACTCGTCGTCATAGACACTCGTCGTCATAGACACTCGTCGTTATAGACACTCGCCGTTATAGACACTCGTCGTCATAGACACTCGTTGTCATAGACACTCGTCGTCATCGACACTCGTCGTTATAAACACTCGTCGTCATAGACACTCGTCGTTATACACACTCGTCGTTAAAGACCACTCGTCCAGGGAAATAACCTGTCAGTAGAGACGACTCACCAACCTCTCTGAATTCCAGACTCGATTCCTGTATCTTGCCAGGGCACGTCTGAAGAGTTCGAAGATCCGATTCCTGTATCTTGCCAGGGTGTATCTGTTGACGACTATATTCTCTGGACTCGATTCCTGTATCCTGCCAAGGCACGTCTGAAGAGTTTAAAGATTCGATTCCTGTATCCGGCCAGGGCACATCTACATAAAGAGTTTGAAGATCAATTCCTGTAACAGGCCAGGTAATTATTTTTCTTTCTCAGGTACGCAAGTTCTCGCTAAGGAATCTCTTACGCGATCGACAACCTCCCGATGGCATCTATAAGCCCATCTCCACAACTATCCATTGCAGTTCCAAATGGCATCTATAAGCCCATTCCCGACAAGGTTCTGTCACACTTTCAGATGGCATCTATAAGCCCATCCTCCTATCCATCATCTCTCCCAAATGGCATCTGTAAGCCCATTCCCCCCATCACACCGCTGATACTCTACTATGCGAGTGCAAATTTCTGGGCACTCTAGTGTTCAATCATCTTCCCCCTTCGGATTACGAAAGGCACGCCAGCCAATCTACGTCCTCAGGTCTAAGAAGATTAAACAGGGGCAACTGTTGTACCCCAAAATTTGCCCTCCCATATTCTTCAAGATTTGCCAAGGTCAATCTCCAGATGATTCAAAATCTCTCAAGGGTTGCACAGTCCAATTGCCTCCTAACACAGTCAAAATTAGGGTTTTGGTTCTGGAAAAGAAATTGAAGTTTTCAAGGGTCCAATCAAGTCCCATATGCCTACATATATTGTCAATCATCCATAGGTCAAGTTTCAAGACTCACAGCATCAAATTGCACAGTCAAAAACCCTAAATGCTTCACAGTCAACTGCAGGGGCAAAATGGTCATTTGACAGTCAAAAGTCAAAATTTTTGGTCAACATCTTATTTTGAAGCCACAAACATCATTTGATCAATTCTTGATCATGATTCTCAAAGTATGGCTCAAAAAGTCTCAAGATGCAAAAGTTTCTATTTTTGGAAAACTGAAAAAGTCAACTGCAAATTGACCAGGGCATAACTTCTTCATGGTTTATCAGAAAAATCCCATCCAAAGCTCATTTTGAAGAGAATGACATTTCCTACAACTCATCTTCACACTTCAAGTCCAAGAAATTCTCTCACAAAAAGTTATCAATTTCAACATTATAGGTCATTTTCAAAGGTCAACAAAAAGGAACTTTAAGTCAAAGACCATAACTTGATATTGGTAAATCAAAATGACATGGGACCAAAGACATTGGTTAAAGGACTTCAAGACCTTTCCAAAATGTCCAAGAACATGCTCATAGCTTCAAAATTGAGCAAGATATGCCTTGTAGAAGTTGGGAAAGTTTTGGGAATCTTGAAAAGTCAACTTTGCTTCAAAGGCTTCAAAATTGCTAATGGGCCTCAATTTCTTCCATGAATCATTACCCAAAGGCTATGCACGACCCACTAAGCTCAAAGGGAGTTATTTTCTCATTTTTAATTAATTATTTGAATTTTTATTATCATTAATTCATTTAATTAAATTTAAATATAAGAAAAATACTAAATCAATGGTTTTAAATCTTTTTATGCAGCAAATGTCTTCCATATATGCAAGAGATTTCGTGCACCATCTCAAGGGGACAAAATCATCCCTATTTGGAAAGTTTCCATGGCAAAAAGATTTGAAAAAAGATGTAACAAAATCAAATATTTGAATCATTAAATCAATGGATCTTTGGGCTTGGTTTTGACCTAGTTGCATTCAGATACATATACACAACATAACCCTAAGGCATTGGACACACAGAAGCTGCGCAGAAAACCAATAATCAACTTGCAATTTTGGCCAAAAAACCTTGAAACTGTTTTCATACCTAGAGTACAATTCAAGGCTTGAAAAGCATTCCAAAACTTTGCCAAGACATCCAGGAACGTGTTACAATCAAGAGCTAATCTCCAGACCTCAAGAATTGGTAGAACAAAGTCATACTTTTCACAAAAATTTTCATAATCGTGTTTTACTTTTCATGCATTATTCATGTATTTTGATTGTTGATTAACACTAACCATGATGTTCTGGAGCCATTGGTAGCAATTAATTGAACTAATACTGCCTGTAGCCAGATCTGCCATGGACGCGTTTTAGGGTTTCAGAAGCTTGAAATTGGGGTTTCCCTCATGTGGTAAAATCGGACCACCAAACTGGTACCATCGAAATCAGGACATCCATACGAAATCAATCAACACCTCGCGCCCTTTTTATAATTGCTCATGCTCTAATCGCTATTTTTATGCATTGCAGTTAGTGGGGGTTTAAAACCCCCGCTATTCGTTTATGTTACAGGCAGAAAAAGGAAGACGAAGCTGGCTTGTCATAGCGTGAGAGGATAATTCAAATACTGGCGTGCGTTTTCTTTAAACACCACTAACGCTTGTTTTTTATCTTATAATAATCATTATCCATTAGATATACAAAGTAACGCGCTAGTTCAGTTGGCAGTTGAGTTGTCATGCAGGTACTGGGACTTGGGTTCGATTCCCAAGTCCTCCCAAAAGCTTAATAATTTTTTTCTTAATGCGTTCATGTGCAGCGTTCCTTCAAGGCTTCACCATACACCCTCATACTCTGGCTTGACAAACGGCTTCATGATCAATCCAAAGGCCAAAATGTGGAGACTACCATACACGCTCAGTCAACCACAAGCATGTAATCCTGGAAAGTCAAAAAGAGCTTGGATTGCAGTGGGCCAAATTGCTCCAAAAACCTCCAAATTGGGCCAGATACCCCCTTGTTTGTATTCTATTCTTCTTTCTAATTTTCTTTTCTTTTCAATTCTTTTTAGTTTGTTTTAATCATTTTAGTTAGTTCACTCAAAAATAATTTTTTACAATAATAAATCAGAAACTACAAAAAATGTTTATTTTTATTAATATTAATTTCTATTAATTTATTTTATAAATAAACATGTAAATAATTAATTAGTGTAAACTAGGTTTTAAAACTTAAATCTTTTTTTTAACAAATTAAAATATTTAGAAATTAGGGTTTCTAATTTTTTATCTTTCTTTTTTCTTTAAATAAATAATTTTCTCATTATTATTATCATTAATTATTAATTATTTTGTAAATAAATATGTAAATGATTAATTAGCATAAATTAGGTTAAACTTTAACATTTTTTTCATTAATAATTAAAACATCTTAGAATTAGGGTTTCTTTTAATTTTTATTTTAATTTTTATTTATTTTCATTAAATACAAAAAAAAACATAAAAACATTTCTTTTCTTAATTAAATAATTAATTAGATTTTTAATTTCATTTAATTTCTCAAAAGGGTCCAACGCCCTCGAATGTTCTATTCTTTCGCGCATTTATTTTATTTTATTGTGAATATTATGTAATTGCTCAAGCCTTGTAATAGTAATTAGGAATTTATTTATTTTCCGCATTTTATTAAAAAACGGGTCTTTGTTAACTTGATGATGTATAGACCCGCGCATTGTAATAGCGTAGGATTTACCTTTCCGTCATTTAATTTTCCGCACTCTTAAAACTGCTAAACTTTGCATGAAAGAATGTATGGCCCAAATAAAATCAAAACGTAGCTCACGATACAATGATCAAAGACAAATATTAACATGAAAACAACACACAAATTCACACACCACTCTTAGGGTACGCCTCACTGTTGCCTTGCCCTCGAAACGTGGTCGTCGAGTATAGGACGTCTTAGTAAGTCCTTATGTCCATTGATCTAGTTGGCTCGAAACAAGTTGCCTCGAAATGGTTGCCTCGGAACAGTTGCCTAGAAACGGTTGCCTCGAATTAAAAAGGATCAATGGCATAAGGGTAGCTTCTAAGGTGTCCTACTGTTGCTCTGGTGACCACACTGTCCCTAAAAACGAATTGACCCGAACACCTCCAACGGTGGTGCTACCTACCTCTCAATGGTGGGATGGCACTACCTTAAGGACATTTACACAGCCTAATTCCTTAGGGTAGGTGGATGACTCATAGATACTTGCTCTATTAAAAAACAAATCAAAAAAACTCTTTTCACACCGACACTTTTCAAAAAGCTTTCAAAACAATTTTTCAAACACTCTTGAGGACTGATACAAGAGTCGATCTGAAATCTTTAAACGAAACTTTTTTCAAACCCACTCACAATTGAAAAGCAAACACTTTTGAAAACACAAATGAGCAAGTATCTAAGAGCCCATGGATAACCATGGATAGAAAGGGTGCTAACACCTTCCCTTTCTATAAATCTACCTCCCGAACCGAGAAACAATCTCATAAGGAATTTTGCTGTGCTTTTGTCCTGTCCATGTTGGAGAAAATAAAAGACGGTGGCGACTCTTGCTTCCGCGACATTTCACGAACCAGCGTTAAACAGTCAGTTCCAGATCCACCGGTCACATTACCCCATAGTGTTGTGAGATCCAAAGTATTTAGATCATTGGCTTCCTTAATTTTCGTAACTTTAGGTTGCCATTCCCTGCTAAGACATCTCAAAATTTTGTTAGTAGCAACAGAATTGGCAATTACATGACCAAGTGTATGCAAGCGATTCATTATATGAGAAAATCTCTTTTTCATGTCGGTGATAGTTTCACCTTGCTCCATGCAAAAGAGATCAAACTCTTGCGTCAAAGTATTTATTCTAGCCAATTTTACATCATTTGTGCCCTCATGGGTGACTTGCAAAGCGTCCCACATTTCCTTAGCCATAGCACAATGTGAGACCCAAAAATACTCATCAACTCCTAGAGCTGCTATGAGCATGTTTCTTGCTTTCCAGTCATAGGCATAATTTTTCTCATCTTTTTCATCCCATTGTGCTTCCGGTTTAGGAACGGTTATCCCAACAACATTTTGCATAGTTATTGAAATTGACCCATCTTGGATAACCTTCCATATTTTCCTATCAATAGATGTGATATGGACACGCATACAATCTTTCCAATAGCTATAATTTTCACCTGTGAAAACATGTGCTCTAGTGTACGCCCCTTTTAGACCACAATCCATTTCTAGAAGTTGTATGTGAAGCACTGGACAAACTGGCGCTCTTGATACAACTTGTTAAACGATGTAATGGATCTAGAAGGGGGCGGGGGTTGAATAGATCCCTTTGAAAATTTTGCGCTTTTTGTAAAATTATTTTTATCAGAGAGCGACAGCCCTAAATCTGATCGTCTAAACATTACGTATTGGAAAGATCGGATATGCAAACCAATTTGATGAAAATGATGAGAATAGAATCACAAATAAAATTGAATATGATGAATCTCTTTATCAATTTAACAAGGTGTAAGTTATTACCAATTAGTTGCGGAGAAGATAAAGCAAATTTGTGAGTAGTAAATTCACCAAACACTTGGTGTACGTACTACACAAGGTTTGGTTATACACAAATTGTAGTGATTATAGCGATTCAAATGAATGCTATATGAGTTGTAAATTTTAGTTTGTCACTAAAATTATTTTGTCTGAATGAGAAAAATTGATAACTCACAAATTCAAGAAAATATAAATAAAATGCAGAAAACTAAAATTGACACAATATTTGTTAAGGCAGTTCACCCTGTCGTCCTCGCGTGGGCTACTCTTCCCCCAATTCTGGAATCTAGAATTAGGATTATGAAATTAATTTTGCAAAGTTTGTAAGAGAAGATACAATCACCACAATTCAAAGTCACTTGATGAATCTTATTTGTTGCACTCGTCTTCCCTTGATTTAGATGAATCAAGTATGCCAAATCTTGAACAAAATATCCTTCTACCTTGAATGATTTTGAACCCTAGAAATTGGCCCCAAATCCTTCTTCACAATCCTCCGGTTACCGCTACCCGATTGAACACCCCACGGTCTTCCAATCCCTTAGCTCGGCTGAATTCAATGAAGCAAAGACTTATGATAAAAACCCCCAATTTTGGAGGACAAAACCCCAATGGTTTTATTCAAGAAAAAACCCACAAAGATCTCTACCCAAATCTGAAATTGCACTTTCAATTCGGACTTTATCAACACAATCCCAAAAACTTGATCAACAAAAATGATTGTGTGTAGTTGTTGTTGGTTGATGAGAGGTTGAAGATGAAGAGAGCTCTTGTGTATATCTTCCACGTTTTCTAGTTGTTTGAGAAAATAGAGGCAAAAAAATATATATAAGTGATTTCCATGATGTAACAACATAGTAGAAAAAATGATACAATTTAGCGATGCGTCGGCTCATGCAGGGTGTACAAAAGGCGTGCGCCTTCCCGAGCGAGAGAGGTTGAAATTCCTTCAGTCATGCGCCGACTCATGCCTGATGCGCCAACTCATGTTTTCCCATAACTATGCGTTGATGCATAGAGAAGGCGTGCGCCTTCCCGGATGTTGCCAAGCCAAAATCTTCTTCTCATGAGCCGACCTAAGGTTCCATGAGCCAGCTCATGTAGTCTGTTTTGAGAAAAAATCTTGTTTTTCATGTTTATCACTTGCACCTGTTTGAAGCATGACATATTTACACAGATAGGTTTTTGACAAGCATTAAAAATCAGTTCTTTCACCTTTGCCCTCACACATTGTACCTTACATTGTACTATATTCCACTTAAGTACACCATAATTTACAATGTTATGTGATTCATTTGAGTACACTGTACCTTACAATATTTCGTAATTCACTTAAGTAAATTGTACCTTACGATGTACCACAATTCTCAAATTAACGCTAATGGTTTAAAAGACCGCACAATCAAATAAGCTTCACTTATTAATTTTGTCTCTCATCAATCTTTCCTAATGTGTGTAACCTTGTAGGTTCTAGTGAAGTTGACAATCATAATAAATCATAAATTTAATATAATAAATAGTGAGCTATATCTAGAAACACACCACTACAACTCAAGTCACAAAAATGTCATGTGATATAAATAAACCTTTAGGTCATAATGTTTATGTGTATAATAATCCTTTTCCATCATGTATATATTGAGAACAAGGCATAAACTGTGTCACCCTTGTCCAATTTAATATTAGACTCTTAAACATTTATCTTATTATGTGGAAAGGAAAATTTCTTCTAGGTTACTCTTCTACCTCAACATCATTTATGAATTACACATCAACAATATGTATAATCAACATGTTATGAACAATGTTTGAACGACCCTAAATTACTTTACTCTACATTTATGATTCATAGTGGTTTCAAGTTAAAGGTGTTGGACAAGTGACTCCAAGTAAAAGAGAGAGGTGAATTGTAATATTCAAAGTCCGTGATTAATTTAAAGGTTATATTACTTAAAAATCAAATTGTGTTAGTATATTCAAGATTTGAGATAAATTAAGTGGAAATAAAACAGTAAAGTAAATCATAATAATTAAAAAGATAAGGGTTAAACAGATGGCACCATATAATTAGCCAGGTTTGATTGAATGTTGGCCTAGTCCTGTTCACAAGAGATCTTCTTGAGATTTCACTATAATATTGAGTTTTTACAAGTTATTCCCACAAAACCTTTTATATAAGAGATTAATAAATTTTACATTGGCTTATCCTCCCAACCAAAAGAGATATTTTCCACAGGATGAACTCACAAAATGGGTAGAGATTTTGCATACTAATCTTAATAACCTAACAAAACTTTTGCAGGATGAGTTCTATTACAAAAATAGATATTTTTGATGGTTGAACTCAAGAAATAAAATAAATTATTCAATAGTATTGCACTCAAGAAAATAACAACAATGGTACGATGCCATTAAAAATCTTTCCTCATAAGCAATTTCACTCACAAGAGGCCTCCTTTATGAGATGAAGTGAGGAGAGGCCTCCTTTATATAGGAGAAAAATTGGCTCAAAATGGAAACAATCCATGGACCAAATTAAAGGCATAATCAATTAGGTACATCCAATAATAGATTAACATTGCCTAAAATGAAGTTTTTGATATAGAGTCATTAAAAATCATTAAGTGATTTTCATAATTGATTATTTTCTCAATTATGCATCATCTAACTGATTAGGCATGTAATCTAATCAATTAGAAAATTCAAAAAATTGACCTAATCAAGAAAAAAAATCCCCTAATTAACTCCTTGGGCATTAAAAACATTTTTAGGCGACTTTTTTAAGTAAAAAGAGGCTTTAAAAGTATTTTAAGTGTGTTTGGGCGTTTTCTTAGTATCGTAGGATTTACTGTCCTAATTTTATAAGACTCTGGTCACCCAGACCCACACGACCAGTCAGGATTTCACACTTCTTCTCTTCCATAACTTTGAAACTTTCAAGTTCCTTTTCTAGATGTAACACTCATATAAGCACTTTACTGGAAAATTGAATCTTCTACTTGTTGCGACTTAAGATATCTTCAATTTAATCACCATCATCAAGGAGTTGGAACATTTGCACAATTGACACTAACATTCATTAGAGTTATCATCATAAAAAAACAAGGAAGATTGCCAGCAGGATCATCAGCTTCATACCTGCAAACACATAGATCCAAACTCTCAATCTTTTTTATTATTAAAACACATATCTTAGGGATGTGCTAAAAAAGAAGGCAAGTAGATAAAATTTGGAGTGGTTAAACTCCACCTCACATGAGTTTAGAATATACTCTACTCCCCCTAAGAGTATACTTATCCCTCTTTGTGATGATAAAAAAGATGGAAAAAAACAAGCATATCACATAAATCACATGTTTTCTTAAGAAAAAGGAACAAGTTACTTCTCCCCATGAAAGCCAACATCAGAATTTGAAATCAAATAGTAGGTAAACGTTGGATAACTTCCCCCCCTTGACTCTTTCTTGAAAAGAACTCAAACGTCTTTGAAGCTTTCTAAACAAAGAGGAAATTCTGGAATCTACTTTTTTCTTGCTAAGATTCCTTCTAAGATATAATCATTTACCCTTTGGAAATATTAGGACAAAGTCTTTTCAACATCCTTGGGCCTTAGACTGATATTGGGCTCTAGGCATATTGTGTTTGGCACAAATTTTCTCCATAAACACATAAAACTTAACCAAATGTTAGTAGAAATAAATTTAATTGACTAAGCAATTAATAAATAACTTACTAGAGAATCAATTAGAGTTTTCAAAATTTCCAATCTTTATTAAATGTACTACCTAAAAACTTCAAGACAACTTTAGAAAAACTCTCTATTTTGAGGGAACGACAAACCACCATCAATTTCCCTTCTCTACGAATCATTTGATATAAGAGTTTGTCCAAATACATAATTGATAAATACATTAAAAATTTATCACCTCAACCTTCTATGAGGTTCCATGATTACATTTGTTGAATGATGCCATCAATGTCAACACCTTGAGTCAATCTATTTAAAAATACCATCAACGTCCTTATCAAAAACATCAGGATTGACAAACGCCATCAGGGAACCACCTTTATCTTCTTTATTGGTGTTGATGTTTATATTTCTCTATATATTCCTTAGGTGAATATGTTTAAGGAATTATTACCATGATCAATGAATTTGTAACCTAAGATAGTATCAAAGCTTTCCTATATTTCAATTTGAACCTTTATCATATGATTAACGTCCTTGCACAAGGATTCATTAGTAGCATCGAATTAACAAAATATGCAAAAGGAAAAGATATGCACATTTTTTAAAATAGTTGTATCTTACTTCTTTCTTACACTATCAAGAAGAAAATATCTTAGACCATCAAACCAAGCTCTAGGATTTTGGTTTAAATCATATATAGCTATTTTCCTTTTAAAATATGAATAAGAAAAGTTTCATAAAAACGAGAGGATGGTCAACATTCACTTCCTTCTGGATGTAGCCGTTAAAAACACTATTTACATCCATTTGGAAGTGTTTATGAAAATATAATTCATGAGAAATCTAGAAGCAACCTCATGGCTTCTAATAGAGCTACAAAGGCATAAGTTTCATCTAAATTTATGCCTTCCTGGTGATTGTAACATTTCTCAATGACTATTGTTTTATTTATAAAAATATTCTCAAAAGCATCAAGCTTGTTGTGAAAGACACACTTAGGTTTCAATCACTATATTTGCATAAGCTTTGGGAACAAGCTCCCAAACATTGTTTCTTTTAATTGATTTAACTTTTCTTGCATATAAAAATACCAATGTTCATCGATGATAGATTTGTTAATTCCATTTGGCTCAATTTGTGAAACAAAAGCCACATAGTTACATACCTTTTTAAGGTAGTATTAAGTAATATTTCCCTTAGAGCTATCACCAATTACATTCTAAATATGATGGTCCTTGGTTGTTCCCCATTCCTTCGCAAGCTCTCAATCATCTAAAATATTTTGTTCACTAATGATTTCATCTTGATCATGTTATAGTTGTTTATCTTTATCTTCATCCTCTAGAGTTGTATTTTCTAAGATACCCGCATAATCAATAACCTCTACTTCTACCTACTAAGGGTTAGTTCAACAAAGGTAATCTGTATGAGTTTTTCTATAGTCATGGTCTTTTTGAAAAGTATTTTTAAAAGAAGAAGATTTTATTACAAGGTTTTATGAACATGTTTATAGAAGAATTAAAACATACTCTATTACCTTTGTTACATAACTTAATTAATAGTGAGTAACTTGTGCTACAAAAATATAATCAATTAGAACAACATAAAGGTAAGATTCAACGATTTTTACTTGTTGTTATTATGCGAAGAAACTTCTCTCCTCGTAGGATTGAAATAAGAGAGCATGTATATTTCTTAATTTGTATGAGTTGAAGAGCCATTATCGATATCATCTTATGAATTCAAGTTGTCAAACACATCTGTATAAATTTGACATTTCGAACTTTGATACCAAAATCTTTTTGGGTCCTTTGATGTTAGTGCAATACATATCGTGAGCAGACATATTTCTATTTTTACATTCACAGTTCTCTTTATAAAAATGCAAAGGAGGATATCAATTTTTGCTTTCATAACTCTTTTTGATAAAGCAGAACCTAACAATATGGTTTCCTTTATTACAGTAATTGCATTTAACAACTTTTCATTTAAATGTTGGTTGGGAATTGAAAATATTACTTAAGCTTTTACTTTTGTCCTTAGGTTCATAACCAAACCTAACCTTATTGTAAAACTTCTTTGGTTTACCTAACAAAAGATTCAAGTTGTATCTTCTTTTAGTGTATTTATCAAGTGTGTTTTAACGATCATCAACTTTAATTTTTAAAATTTCACATTTATCACACTTGATAGATTCATATACGACATTGTAAGAATAGGAGGATTTTTTAGTCAATCATATTGTCTCTCTTTAAGACTTTCTGTAACACCATAAAATTCGTAATTACTTATTTAATTAATTAATTTTGAGTATTTATGGATTATTGATGAATATATGATGTTTTATTGTGTACGATGTGTGATGTGCTGATATATTATGGGATAATGAGAATTTAGATGAGTAAGGAGTATTCTAGTAATTTATATAATTAGTTAATAATGATTTAAAGTTCATTAGAATTATTATTAATAATAAAATAGAGGAATAATTGATGTAAAAAAGATAAGGGCAAGATGGTAATTGGTGAAAGGCTAAGTGAGGACAAGTTGAGCGAAACATATTTGGGGTCCAAAGGTTAAACAAGGAATAAGAGAAAATATTTCATTTGGTACGATCGTGAAAACATTGGAAGAGCATAGGAGAAAGTTAGGGCACAAAGAACAAAAAAATTTTAGTAGGTCGCGAAGAGAAGTGATCCAAGTAGGAATCTAAGGTAACAGGGTGATCTATCATTATAATTGATATGGGGTTTAGAGGTATATAGAGATTTAATGGGATTTATGATGATTTTTGGTGATATGTTGCATTGTGATGAAATTGTCTTGAATTGAGGAAAATACCATGTTGATTTTCCATAAGTTTTTGTATATGATACCTGTTGTACCCTAAAATTTTCCCTCTCATTTTAAAAGACTTTCTCATGCTCCTAAGGTTATCAAGTGTTCAATACTACTCAAGAATGATCAAATGAGTCCTCCTCTTAAGCAGTGGCCTATAATTAGGGTTTTGGTTCTCTCAAAGGAAAATGGGACTGATAATTCCTCAAGTGAGTTTTATGGTTCCTCATATTCTTCAATAAATCCTCATACCAAGTTTCAAGCCTTACATCACAAATTTTCTCAGTCAACTGCTCAAATGAGTGAAAATCAATTGTATTGGGTAAAAAGTCAATTGTGCTCAACATACAATCAAACTTCAAGATTTTTGGTCAACATAAATATTTTGAAGTTACATTCACCATTTGATAAAGGGTTGACCATAACTCATAAAGAAAACTCAAGATTCACCAAAAGTCAAAAGTTACTAAATCAGGGGTTTCTTTAGGAGAAGTCAACTGAACTTTGACCAGGTATAACTTTCACAAGCTTCATTAGAAAATTCTCAACCAAAGCTCATTTTGATGGAAATTCAATTCTCTCTAACTTTGTCTCTCTAAGACAAAGGCCCAAAAATGCTTCATTTAAGAGATATGGGCCAAAACATTACAGGTCATTTTTAAAACCAATAAAAAGACACTTTTTGTCAAAGCAATTCACATCAAGATAAAGTTTATAAATGGAAAAGTGATCAGCATGAGAGTTGAAGGGGACATCTTGAGATTTCCAAAAAGTCAAGGATTACCTTCATATTACAAAAATTGAGTAAGTTGTGAGTTGCACAAGTTGGGTAATTTTGTGAAATTGCATGACACCTCAATTGAAATATTTTGGGCTTTTGGAATAATGAGCCTAATTGTTGAAGTTCAAACGTGCTCATGACATGTTAGAGGACCTCCAAAACCATTATTATATTTTTTTATGATTTTTATTTCTTTTATTTGAATTTTTATTCATTTAAATGCAAATTAATTCAAATAAATAACAAGGGGAGGGATAAGGCTTAGAAGGCTTTTGTTTCAAATCTTTTGGAGGTCCAAGATTGTACAGAGAACCGTGTGAGATTATTTACAAAACTAATCTTCATGTTTGTTATATTCTAACTTATTTTTCAAACAAAACCAAAAATTGTTTCATACAGGGTCCAAGCCCATTCTCCTTGACCTAATTTATCTCTCTCTCTCTCTCTCTCTCTCTCTCTCTCTCTATATATATATATATATATATATATATATATATATATATATATATATATATATATATATATATATATATATATATATATATCCTTCATATGCAGACAACAAGGGGACACGATAAAACTTTGCAAGAATACTCTCACAATAACTTCAAAATTTCTCAAAGTAGGGCAAACTTGAAACTTTATTTTCAGCCCTTCCCAAAGCAAGCCAGCCATCCCAATCGACTCCTAAGGTGTTATAAAGTAAGTATTGATCGTTCTTGATGATCAAAGAGGCTTGAAACACGCATTCATGCATCACCGTTTCCATACTTTTCAAGACTTTCGTATTTTTATTTTTATCATTCTTTGATATGGACTAATGCTTTCATTGTGTTCCTGAGATGTAATTGGACAGGTTTGGACCATTGCATGAGTCCCATGATACCAGAATTGTGCATCACCATGATTGCACCGATCACTGTTATCTTGCTTATATATCTTTATACATGACGGTTCAGCCAAAACTAAGGCCACCATTGAATTCGCAACCCTAAAATTAGGGGGGTAGGGTTCTATTAAATCACTAACACACTTTGTTGTACAGGATATGGAAACATGCTCAACGTAGAAGATGATCGAAGTTAGGGCTCCAGTGCTTTTCCGGTCCCTCTGATTTGGTTTATATTATATTTGTTTTGTTTGTTTTTACTAACAGATGAAACAACCATCCCATTGGTAAGGACGCATGCGATAAGGCATTGGTACACAAGGGTGTGGGTTCGATCCCTGTCTTTTACAAAATTTTCTTGATATTTTCCAATTTCAACAGGTTTAATATATTATGTATTGTGCCTCTGTTTCTAACGCAAACCAATGCTTGGTCCGGTGGCAAGCCATGCATGGAGGATGCTGAAGGGTGTGGGTTCAACACCCACCCCATACATTATTTTTCTTCATATTTTCCACTAACCTTATTTTCTTTCTTTTCAAATCACTAACCCTAATTTTCTTAATAACCCTAATTATTTTCCATAATTAACATTTAATCTAAATTAATTCCTTTTTAAAAAACCATAAATAAATTAGGTTAAGTTTTTTTAATAATTTAATTTTGACCCTTTTTTAAATTGATTAGGTTTATTAGTATTTTATTAATTAAAATTAATTAATCTGTAGGTTTTATTAATTAAAATTAGCTAGACTTAGTTTTTTAATCAACGTCAAATTAACATTCAAACATTTACAAAAAACATTTTTTTTATATTTTGCATTTAAATTCTTAGGGGAATTGTATAGGTCGCATGATTTTCTCTTGTAATAGTTTAGTTCATCTTTCACGTTTTTTTTCTATTATGTAACTGCTTACATGATGTAATAGTCTAGGGTTTTAATTTCTGCACTTTATTTTCCGCATTCTTTTTATGTAACTGCTCTAAAACCCTATAATAACTTAGGATTTACTTTCCGCACCTTTACTTTTCTGTATAATATACTGTTAGTAATTAGGCATGTATGGCAAGATAGTAATAATCATTAGCAAACTCTAATACAAGATAAATATAACTGAATTGAACATACTATTTACACTCGCACCTCTAGGGTAACCTTTCTTTGTTGCCTTCAGAAATAATGGTCATGTCCCTCGAAATATGGATACTTTAGCCATGTCCCTTTGAATAAAGATCATAGTCCCTGGATGACCTTTCGATGTTGCCTACGAAAAATTATCTAGTTCCTACGATAAATTGCTAAAGTATCTCTATGTTTTACCTTTGATGACCATACGAAGACCCTTCGCCCGTCCCTTCACATCCAATAGATGGGGTTACCTTCCAACTAATGGTACATATATCACTATCTCTAATGGAGAAGGAAAATAACAAGAACGAACTTAAGCGGGTAAAGACGGTTAATCGCTCGCTCACAAATAAACATTCCTCACATCAACTATCAAAGTATTTTCAAAAACACTTTGTACGTGTTCTTGAGGACTGATACAAGAACCATTATAAAGTTGGTCGTACTTTGACTTTTCAAAATATTTTCAAAAAACCATATACACACAATGCAATTTTTCAAAGTGAGCTAGCGATTAAGACCTCGTAGATAACTACAGATGAAAATGGTACTAACACCTCCCCTTTTCATAACTTACCCCCCGAACTCAAAATCTTCAAGGTCTTTCCTATTGTTTTTACCTTTCCAAAATATTGGATAAAAGAAAAGTCGGTGGCGACTCTAGCTATCCACATATTTTGGATAAAACAAAAAAAAGTCAGTTCTCCCACTGTATTACAATACCTATAATATTATGTGGTTATTGTATGATGATTTTATGTTGAAAGGGAATTTCATACTGGTGTGTAACGTCGGGAGAGGAAACGTCGCCTGGTCGTTGTTGGGCTAGCATAGAAGAGATTAAATATGTGTAAAAGTGATGCTACTGGACTGTCTCGCTCGCACAATCACTGGGTGATGCAGGAGCGACAGGCGTGTCACTAGACGAGGAAGAAGCTTTACCAGGAAATCGATACCAGAGGAGAATGGTGGTGTTGTACTCCCACGTCAACGGGCAAGCCCTGGGTGAGCAGACTGCTTTGTCGGGAGAGCACAAGGCGGTGGACAATATTAGGATTTTTAAAGAGTTATAACTTGATTCTTAGTACTCTGTTTGAAGCGTCATTTGAAGCGTTGGATAGCTAATGCGATGAACTACATGTGGGTGGAATAAATTGAGTAAAAATATTTATATTTCTAGTACCTAGGTTAAGGTAGGTTTAGATTCTTAATGAGGTAGTCTATCATGATGTATATTTCTATGATGAATTATGAATATTATGATGGTAATATGGTGTGACTATGATGTATTGAATGTTGTTGATAATATCATGAATGATGTTGTGATTTGACTAGCTGTAGTCATTTGATATTCTATTATTTCACATTATACATTCATGGCATAGTTGGGATAACTTTGGTCTACCCACGTTGAACTAATACGTTGGTCTAGTGGTTGCCTCAATCCTATTGTGTGGATTGAGTGTGTTGGTGTTGTGCTCCGGTTCTAAGAGGGGATCAATTCTATGGTGGGGATATTTGGAGGGTGATGAGTAAAGTACTTACAACGAATTGGTACCACATGCACGAGTCTATGTAATTGCACTACATCTTATATGGCATTGCAAAATTATTGACTAGATGATGTTGTATATGTTGTTGTGCTAATTGATGAATTATTCACAATGTTGTTGATTTTGATACCATGATGTTGCTGCTTGAACTAGTATGTCTATTTTGTATATCTTTTATAATGAATGTGATTACTCACCATTTTTACTTGAATGTTGCCTCCACGTGGGTAATACACAGGTGATCAAGAGTAGTTTGTAGAAGCTTAAAAGATAGCTTGGAGTGTGTTGTTTTATTTCCATTGATTTTAGAAGGTCTTGCTCTGATATATAACATCGGGGCTGGGAATGTTTGATTTTGAACTTGTGTTCTTTTGTTTTATTATGAGACCCTGAACTATCTTTCATGGTATTTAAGTTGTTTTGAATTATGAACCATGAATGTTGATGTTTCTATGATGTGTTTAATAAAGATGTTTTGGAATATGAATTCTGCTGCGAGTTGTTGAAGTAATATGGTTGTTATTTAATGAGGTATTTTCTATAAATGATTTTGAAAACCTGTGTTATGAAGTAAGTCATTCATGTATGATGTTTTATGAAGCATGTGACTCCCTTTTGGTGAAATACTGTAATTACTTATTTATATTATTCGTGGGGTTTTGAAAGGTGTTACACTTTCTATCTCTTCCAATAAGTTTTTATTTTTTAATTCAGGGAAATAATTAATGTCTTTGGATATAGAAATCATTTCTTCTAATTTACCAATTTTTTTGGTTAATTTTTACAAATGCGAAGCAACTCTTGATAAGAAAAATAAGAGGTTATATCATATTCTTCACGGTTTCCCATGAGACACATGTTTTCTTCTTCCTTGTCAGAAAATTCCACATCATTGTCATCCCAAGATATGTAGACTCTCTTAACTTCTTTTTACGGTTTCTTGGATCTTCTCTAATTTTGTTTTATTTTCTTGGTTTAATGGTAATCAGGTCTTATGTGCCCTTCCATTCCGTATTGTTGGTGTGGGAATGTAATAGTATCTTTCTTCATTCCGCTCTTGGAAACTTGAAGTTTGTTTTTTATGCCTTAGAAACTTCTTGAATTTTTAAAACATGAGTTTCATGTATATATTAATCTCACTTTAATAGACTTGATCTTATGATTCCATATCTTTGATGCTAATAGATTTTAGTGCAATACTTTTCCAACTTCATTTTCCATTTCTAAATATCAAAAAATTCAAAAAAACTTAATACCCAATATCATTCACAAGTGCAACAATAGAAAAATAAATATAATAAAAAATTAAAAAATAAAAGATATTGGCAATCACATGCTAATAAATTCAACTTCATTCTAGACATAAAATGATATGAAAATAAATAATGCAATAACATGGTACTAAGTTCACAATTCATTCATACCAAAAATACATATCTAATAAACTAGTTCTATCTAATGCCTATATCTATTCCTCAACTATGTAAACATTTCTTGTGCGCCTACATCCCTCCTTTGAGTCCATTGATTTCTAGGCTCAATATTTCCCACTACATTGATTGTTTCTTTTCCTAAAGGTACCTCGTCTTTACTAGTAATAGATTTCGAAACATCTCTATGTGACTCATACCTAGCTAAATCTCTTTCATTCAAAGATTTTCTCTCATGATTATCACTTAAAACATAATTCAAGAAAAAATAACTAATAACATGCATGGCTAGAATCTGAATATACATTCTCCAAATAAGAAGATAATGAAAAAACAAATTTATCATCCATTTCAACTACATATAAAAAAAAATTAACAATGAATAAAAATAGCAAAAAAATTAATTGAATTAAAATATTCATTCTATATTGAAAACATGAACATAAAAAAGGAGAGAAAAAAATAGAATAAGAATGAATGGAGATGTTATATGAAAATATGATATGGAGTTGTTATACTAAAATATGAAAATGCAATTTTGTTTATTATAAGATATAAACAAGCCAACATGAACATGAAAAAAGGACCCAAAAAATTGAGAAACCATGAAAAGTTAGAAAATAAACTCATCATAATCACAGTCACTCACTCACTATTTGTTTAATTATACAAACAACACATAAAAATTAATAAAAAAGGAAAACATGGAAATGATTTAAAGACAAAGTGACGTTACCAGGGCAATAATTGACGTCTTGCTTTGTAGTTTGTGATGAGAGAAGAAACAACATGACTAGGTTTTAAGAAGAAGTGTGTTTTGCCGTAATATGGTATTTTTATGTATTTTTATGTGAGACAACTTTTTGTCAGGTACTTAAGTGAGTAATAAAAATATGGGTAGTTGTACAGTCCCTCATTCTATTATTTGTGATGTTCTTTATTTTTTTTTAAAATGAAACGTTGGAAAAATAATTTTGTCCTGTCTAGTCCTTATATTTTTAACAAATTAAACACACCCTAAAAGTATTTCATGTGATTTTTCCGGTGGACGTTTGATTCGAATAACAATATCTATTGATTCGAATAAAAAAAGTCCTTTGTAATCCCTTTGATCTTGATTCGAATCATACTATTTCTTGATTCGAATCACAAAAACTACCTTGTACTTATGACTTGTGTATCAAATCATTGTATGTCTCGAACCAAATACACAACCTTTTCTCTTGATTTGAATCATAGATCTCTGACTCAATAAGAGCACTTTAAATTTCTATTTTTGCATGTGTCTTTTAGATTTCCGTTTCATTATTTCATTTCTCACTATATTTTCATTTCTCAATTTCATCTTCTCTCTCATTGCATCATTTTCTTTTCATTTTCATTTTGATTCAAACATTCTAAACCCTTTTTGGCACATCAAACCTCCATCTAATCATCTCGAATCATCATCAAAGGAAAACAACCAAAGATTATCTAAGAAGAATTAAGGAAATAGGAAGTCCACTTCTAAGTATCCAGAAATTCCCAAAGGTAGAAGAACCAAGATGCAAGCTTCTAAAGCTCATAGTGTCCAAATTCTTGCTCCAGGTAGTGCATTCAAGCACTACTAAAAAAATGACATTTGAGAAAAGGTTTTTACATTAGGTATCAAAATATATAATGTAAAAAATATCATTAAAAATATTTTACATCAGGTATTTATTTGCAATGACATAAATGATAAGAAAAAAAATATTTTTCGCTATCTATTACATCGGGCAAGTCATCCACCGATGTAAAAGGTTTTCAGAAAAAAATACGGTGGCATTTTTGTAAATAAGAAACAAGGTGGCAGAATTGTAAATAAAAAACAAGCAAGATATTACATCGGGGTAACTAAAAACCGATGTAAAAGGTTCACAGGCAGATTAGTAATATATAAAATATATTAAAAACCTTACATCGGGGAATAATGAATACCGATATAAAAAATCAGAGGCCCAAACACTTACATCGGGGCATACGTTCAACCGATGTAAAAAACATCAGAAAAACACGCTTGCATCGGGCCAATGTTAAACCCGATGTAAAAACTGCAAAGGCCCAAACCCTTACATCGGTCCGTTGTTTCCACCGATGTAAAAAGGTATATATATATTATTTAGTTTATTTCCTAAATGCATATTATTTCCACTGTACAACTTCCTCTCACGCATACGCCGCCCCTGTTCACGCATACGCCTCACTGTACAACTTCCTCCTCGCCGCCGTTTCACGTCTCCTCGCCGCTGATTCACGCCTTTCACGACTCCTCTCCGCCGATTCACGCCCTTCACGACTCCTACCGCCGATTCACGCCCTTCACGACTCCTCGTCGGCCGTTTCGAGCAGAGGAAATACTATCTACAGGCAAGTTTATTACTCTCACTACACTTTAAGTTAAATAAAATTTTGGTTATGGTTGGAGCCGTCCTGTTTTTGCTCTTCTCAGCTTCCTGTAACAATGCTGACATTTCCAGCCAATAAGCCATGAAGTTCATATGCCATCTGGAGTACTATTTTTGTTAGTAAAGTAAAAGTTGCATTTTATATACAAAGATAGTCTAGCTCTAGCCCAAGATATTGTGCAACATATAAAAATACTGCTCACATTGTGAAATATGTAGCATGGTGTTGGCTGAAGATTTTGATGATACAGTTCGAAATGAAGCAATATGGATGTTTCGTTGGAATAAAGCAAAATGTTACAGTTCGGAATGGTAGAAGCGGCTCTTCGAACGGACATGTCAAAGCTCAGAGCTTCGAGTGACAGTTGTGAAGATATATTTAAAAGAAGTCTCAAAGTGGTAACGAGACTGTGTCTGTGAAATGAGTTTGAAGCGAAGATTGCCAAGGCATTTGAAATTCAAACGCGAGCGGGATGTTGGAATTCAAATATATATGCGCTGGAGCGTTCGAAGACGCGTGGAAGCTAGAGAGGAGCAGTGCTCTGCATGTTCCGAACGTGGTAGAATCTTATAAGCAAGACCGTTATGGTCGAAGTAGTATAAATAGAAGTCTTAGTATTAGGATTTCGTGTGTCATATCTATTGTACAAAATTCAGTAAACATTCAAAATACCACATGGATAGGGAAACGAATGCTCGAACAATGTACGTATGATAACACCAAACATTTATAATTCAGTAAAAACTCTTTATCTTTTCCAGTTTATCTTCCATTTTCATGTCAATGTCATTCAAATACCTTTACATTCAAAGTCATTTACTTATTTCTTGCATTTAAACGCTTTTCTTCTATTAGAATCCTTTACATTTCAGAAACTCCTTTACATTTAATGCTTTTATATTCATGCTTTTTACATTAAAGTCTTTACATTCAAAGTCATTTACTTATTTCTGCATTTAAACATTTCTTTGCAATCGAATCTTTATTCATTCATTTCAGTTTCGTATTTCTTTACTTGATCATGTCATTAGATTCTTTTAACATGGTAATCGAAGTGAATTGAACGTCTATAAAACATTCTAAATACAAATCCTAACTATGAATATCAGTCTTGCAATTAGATTTATCCAAACGACCAATACCCCATAGGATCAATCTAGTCGATCCTGCAAGTTACCAGAGAGATTAAATAACAGTCATTAAGATTATTTGATAGTTTGGAGGACTAGCAGTTGTTTACCAGAAATCACTGTAAACAAATTGGCACGCCCAGTGGGACAGTCATTGGTCGTTACGAAATTTAAAACAAAGTAAAGATTGTTAGGATATAATCTTTGTAAAAGTTCTTTCTGAGTGATAAGTTCGTTGTTATATGAACCTTAGAAGTGGTAGAATAACCAATAGCAACCAACCCTTACCCAAAAGAAAACTTAATAACAAGATGTCTAATCCAAACAATCAACAAGGGGAACAAAATGCCCCACATGGAACAGGCACTAATATGTCTACTTCGACGGGAACGTCTAATGCGATCCCTTCGAGCGCACAGTCTGTTGCATCTTCTACCAGTAGTGTGGCCACAAATGGAGCAAGTGGCATGATGACCAACGGTTCGACCCTAGGAAATGCAGGGACCACTGGTTGTCTTGTGGGATTTGTCCCACCATCAGGGACACAAGCCCATTTCGCCACCCCACTAACTAGACCACCCAGTTTCGATGGTAACAGACACATAAATCCCTCTTATGGGATGCCAACATCTTTTATGGCGGGTCTGCACACTTTGACATCGAATACGTCACCACAATTAGGGTCTGGATCTGGGGCTAATCAATTTATGACAAATAACCAAGGGTCAGTAGGTTATAGTGCATTGCCTATCTTAACCACATAAAATCAGATGGCTTTTAGGAAATTAATGGATGATAGTAACCATAATATGATAGGAGTGTTAGCACAAACTATGCAAGAGATCTTTGCCCCAATAGTACAAAATGTAACGGTGACAAATAGAGAAAACGCGGATAACATGAGTCGAATAGCAGATTTTTTCGCTCCGCCAGAAAGGCGTAGGCAGAATCAGGTGGGGGTTCGAGCGAACATACCCATCATAGAGCAAATTGCTGATGACCCACCCTATAGACCAGCCAGAGAGGGGGTTAACTTGGGGGCAAGGGCACAAAGGTTAGAAGCCCTAATGATTCGAGACCCACAAAGGGAAATTATAGAACCAGGGGCAAGGGTCGAAAGGCTAGAAGTCCCAGCGTTTCGAGAAGAACAACCTAGAGGAGTTGTCATGGTGGGTCGACACCAAGATGCTGATGAAGTCGTTCATAGAATTCGAAATGACAACATCTTGGCAGAAAATAATCTAACCACCATGATAGAAAGGATTATGGCTCAAAACGGTCTCAATACAGGTATTAGAAGGCCAAACTATTCCTCTCCCATAATAGATTATGCGATGCACACTGATTTACCAAGGGGATATAAAGTCCCTAAATTTACAAAGTCCGCTGGAGACACCAATGAATCAACAGTCGAACACATAGCCAGGTATCTAACCGAAGCAGGAGATATAGTAAATAATGAAGACCTTAGGATTAAATATTTCCCAAGTTCCCTAACTAAGAACTCTTTCACATGGTTCACCACTTTGCCTCCTGGATCCATAGATACTTGGGCTCTGTTGGAGAGGTTATTTCATGAACAATTCTACATGGGACAATCTAAAATAAGCCTGAAAGAGTTAGCCAGTGTCAAGAGGAAGTTTACTGAAACCATAGATGATTATCTGAATAGGTTCAGACTCTTGAAATCTAGATGTTTCACAGTAGTTCCTGAACATGAGTTAGTCGAAATGGCTGCTGGTGGCCTAGATTACTCCATTTGAAAGAAATTAGATACACAACACTTGAGGGATATGGCCCAACTAGCCGACAGGGTTCGACAAGTCGAAAGACTAAAAGCCGAGAAGGCCAGAGTTTTTAAAAATAGCAAGAAAGAAAGGGTCTCCTATGTTGGAACTGAGGAAGCAGAAGATTACCCTGAATTCGAAGAGGTCGAAATTGATCTCGCTGAATTGAAACAGGCTCCCCCTTATTCCTGTAAATTACTAGTTCCCACAAAAGGGAAATAAATTATTGAAAATGAGAAAAGTGACAAATTCCCAAAGAAGGTGTATACTTTCGATGTAACAAAGTGTGACGAGATTTTTGATTTGCTTGTCAAAGATGGCCAACTAATTGTGCCATCGAATGTCAAAATACCTCCTTTAGATCAAAGAAAGAAAAGAGGATTTTGTAAGTATCACAGTTTCCTAGGCCACAAAACCTCACAGTGTTTTCTTTTCAGGGATCTGATTCAAAATGCAATTAAGGATGGCAGATTGAAATTCGCTGACAAACCAAAAATGAAAGTAGATGAAGACCCTTTGGATGTTGCAGACACCAATTACTCTGAGCCTGCATGCATTGGAGAAATCAATATGGTGGAAGCAGATCAAGATGACACTCCATTAGGAGAAAAAAGCACTGAGAATAAAAACTGTGTGTTAATCGAAGTCTACAAGGGAGTCACTGAGGACGTCCACAAGCAACTAGAGGCTTCGATCGAAGCAGTACCTTTGGCTGTTTCGAAAGAGATCCAGGCTACTGAAGGCCAGGAGAACCAAAAGCAAGAGTTGACACAGGTTACTGAAGGCCTGAGGCTAAAATTGGAGAAAGTCCAGATCACAAAGCCAGCCTCCCCTCAGAAAGAAATATGGGATACTTTGGGAGAGCCCAGTGGAAAGTTTGACTACTTGGTGAAGTATTCTGCCCCAGAAAGTTCAAAAATCCAAATCGAAGATGTCAAACCTACAGGATGGGGAGATGATGACATAAAGGGGGAGGATGTAGATGTCAACATGGTGGATATGGAGAGACCTCGTTCTGAAATGGAGGAGATGGAAAGATACTTAGAAAAAGAAAAATACAAAATGGAAGATAATTATGCTAGGGATACCAGTTTTAAAGACTACCTCATGTTGTGCCACAAAGGAGATGCCGAAATGATACTATGCCCTAGATGCAGCATCATCTGTAACCAGAGAATTGCTGCAGACTTCGAGAGGAAGCAAAGGGCACGAACTGGCATCAACTGGCGCCAGGATAACCAGTTATTCAGATGTTACCCTAAAGCTGGAGAAAGTTTGTTGGAGTTTTTGGTTCGCTGTCACAAAGGGGCAACCAAATGCCTAGTATGCCCAAGGTGTTCTGCAGTGTACGATCAAAATATGGTCGGAGCCTTCAAAACAATCCCTTTCGCCCAATGCTGGAACCACAAAGAGACTGGTCAGATGAGCCAACGTTTCGAGAGCAACTACACTCAATGAAGGCCTGATAGTCCTCATCCCAAAGGCGCTCGAAGGGTAACGTTCAAAATTCCTACTGAAATACCAACAGACAAATGGCTGCAAGTCAGAATTGACAAGGGCAAAGACAAATGGAGAAACAATGAACGAAACGCGCGCCACACCAAGACATATAGAAGGCAGTTCAATATGGAGAAGAGGGAAGAAGTGAGGTTAGAAAACTACAAAGGAAGAAACCCTATGTCAAGATCACAATGGCGAAGGCAACAGAGAATTTGAAAGGCTGAAAGGGAAGCTATGGCAGATAAAGGAGCAACTTCGATCAAAAACCAAAGAGAATCAAGCACCAACAAACCTACACCAAATAATCAACCTGAGGACAAACCCCCAATTAGTAGGAGACTTTTCTCTGAAACACAACCAAATGAATCGAAGGAGTACACACCAAGTCCAGAAGAAGATGAGGATATGCTAACGGACAACTTCGAATCAGAGGGGGAGTCTTCACTCAACATCAATTGCAACGTGGTATCTGTACTACCTTGTGAGTTTGGACAGGAAACTGAAATTGAAGAGCATGAGGAGGATGATACAATAGATCTGATGAAGCATAGGCCAGTGTGTTACTACGTAATGGATAACGGAGCTGTCGAAGAGCAGAATGCTTTCTTCGAGCACCCAGAGCCAGCTATGAAAAATCATCTGAAGCCATTATTCATTCGAGCAAAGGTTGGTACCCATGGCGTAAATAAGGTCTTAGTGGATGGAGGTGCTGCAGTTAACTTAATACCCCATTTCATGCTGAAAAAGTTAGGAATACATGAGGGTGACATCAAACCACACAACATGGTCCTATCCAACTATGAAGGGAAAGTAGGTCAAACATTGGGGGTAGTTCAACTAGACTTGACGGTAGGATCGAGCTGTAGGCCCACCATGTTCATGGTGATCGAAGCCAAAGCCAACTACAACTTGTTGTTGGGAAGAGAGTGGATCCATGGCGTAGGAGTAGTTCCTTCATCAATGCATCAAAGGTTAGTATTATGGAGAGAAGATGGCATTGTTGAGAACATAGAAGCTGACCAAAGCTACTTCATGACAGCAGTCAACTTAGTTGATAAGAGAAATTATGACAAACACTTGGCCAAGATTGCTCCTTGTGCCCCTAACGACGAAATCAACGAAACCAGGAACGCACACTATTATATGACCCTTCGCCATGATGGCATGTATTGGGATAGAATAATAGTCAGTGAAGATGAAGAAGTCGAAGGTACTATGCAAAGACGGCCAGTAGGCTGGGAGTTCGACAACCTTGCTCATGATTGAGTCCTCCTTCTTCGAAAGGATTTTGGCCTATATGGCTGAGAACGAATGGAAAGAGGCCTTAGAGGCTGAAATAGATAAGTTTGTTGTAGAAGTGAATGAAATAAATGGGGATGGTTCGAAAGGCTCACCCTTTGAAGAACACGAAATAGATCAAAGGCTAGATGCCATCTATGATAAAGAACCCTTAGGCTTCGAGAAGGCCCCCACAGACTCAGGTGCCAAAATGTTGGCGCAGGATCCGCTCGAAGAAGTGAATTTGGGGGATGATAACACGAAAAGAATAACCTACATAAGCGTAAAACTTAATCCAGGCCTCAAGCAGGAAGTGATCGAAGTCCTCAAGAGAAACAAAGATTGCTTCGCGTGGGACTATGATGAAATGCCTGGTTTAAAGAGGGAGTTAGTGGAGCACAGACTTCCAATCAAGGATGGCAAGAAGCCCATCAAGCAAACTCCTAGAAGATTCGCACCAGCGGTTCTCACAAAGATCAAAGCTGAGATCGAAAGGTTGCTGCGCTGCAGATTCATCAGAACCACAAGGTATGTCGAATGGTTAGCAAATATAGTGCCTGTTATTAAGAAAAATGGATCTCTGAGAATTTGCATAGATTTTAGGGATTTAAATACTGCAACCCCTAAAGATGAGTACTCCATGCCTGTGGCAGAAATGTTAATAGACTCTGCTGCAGGATTCGAATATTTAAGTATGTTAGATGGATACTCTGGGTACAATCAGATTTTTATTGCTGAAGAAGATGTTGCTAAGACAACATTTCGTTGCCCAGGAGCCTTAGGCACCTATGAATGGGTAGTGATGTCTTTTGGTTTAAAAAATGCTGGGCAACTTATCAAAGGGAAATGAATTCAATTTTCCATGATTTCATTGAAACCTTTATGCAGGTGTATATTGATGATATAGTCATCAAATCTATATCTGCAGAAACCCATTTGCATCATTTGAGCCAATCATTCGAGCGAACGAGAAAACATGGCTTAAAAATGAACCCCCTTAAGTGTGCATTTTTTGTGCAGGATGGAGATTTCCTTGGTTTTGTGGTTCATAAAAAAGGAATCGAGATCAACCAAAATAAGACCAAAGCCATAATGGAGACGAAAGCACCTACATCAAAAAGGGAGCTGCAATCTTTGCTAGGGAAGATTAACTTTCTCAGAAGGTTCATTTCGAATCTAAGTGGAAGAACCCAAGCTTTCTCTCTGTTGCTTCGTTTGAAGCAAGGCCAAGCCTTCGAGTGGAACGAAGCCCATCAGGAGGCATTTGACAAGATAAAAAGATATCTCTCTCAGCCTCCTATCTTGTCTCCACCTTCATGGGGAAAGCCCATGAGATTGTACATATCCGCCTCTGAAGTTAGTATAGGTAGTATGTTAGCACAAGAAGATAGCAATGGTATCGAAAGAGCCATATACTATTTAAGTAGGGTATTGAATGATGCAGAGACTAGATATAGCAATATAGAAAAGTTATGTCTCTGTTTGTACTTTTCTTGTATGAAACTTAAGTATTATATAAAGTCTATTGATGTTTATGTTTCATCTCATTTCGATGTTATCAAACACATGCTTTCGAAACCAATAATGCATAGCAGAGTTGGTAAATGGGCTTTAGCTTTAACAGAATATTCTTTGACTTTCATGCCTTTAAGAACTGTGAAAGGTCAAGTAATTTCTGATTTCATTATGGACCATTCACTGGTCGAAAAGACTGTCATGGGTTACGTTGAAATGCAACCTTGGAAATTATACTTTGATGGTTCGACCCATAGGGATGGTAGTGGCGTTGGAGTTTTTATAATTTCTCCTGAAGGAATTCCAACAAAATTCAAGTATAAGTTAGATGGTCCTCGTTGCTCGAACAACGAAGCTGAGTACGAAGCGCTTATTGTTGGACTTGAAACTTTGTTGGAATTGGGGGAAACTAGAGTCGAAATTAAAGGAGACTCAGAGTTAGTGGTCAAGCAAATAACAAAGGAGTACAAATGCATAAAGGAAAATTTGATGACATACTTCGTCATAGTTAACAGGCTACTTAGAAAATTCGAATACATGGATATTCAACATATACCAAGAATAGAAAACCAAGAAGCAAATGACTTAGCACAATTGGCTTCAGGTTATAAAGTTTCTACCAAAAACTTTGAGGATTTGGTCGAATTAAGAGATAAGGTTATGGCTACTAGACTCATACCATCGGATCTAGAGAATATAAAATTAGGTTGTGCTGATAAACAGGGATTCGAAGTACTAGCCATAGACACCTTATCAGATGCAGATTGGCGAAGTCCACTTGTGAGTTATTTAACAAATCCAACATTGAATGTTGATAGGAAGATAAAATATAGAGCATTATCATATGTCCTCTTGGGAAATGAATTGTTCAAAAAGACCCAGGAAGGCGTATTACTGAAATGCCTAGGAGAAAGCGAGGCATACTTAGCATTGTCAGAAGTCCACAATGGGGCATGTGGGGCACATAAAGCAGGTCATAAAATTAAATGGTTGTTATTTCGATATGGCATGTATTGGCCCAGCATGCTCAAAGATTGTATAGACTTTGCTAAAGGGTGTGAAGAATGCCAGAAACATGCAGGGATTCAACATGCTCCTGCAAGTGAGTTACATTCGATCATTAAACCATGGCCCTCTAGAGGATGGGCATTAGATTTAATAGGAGAAATTAATCCTGCTTCGTCTAAAGGACAGAAATATATCTTGGTAGGAATAGATTATTTTACCAAGTGGATCGAAGCAATACCATTAATAGCTGCTGATCAAGAGGCTATTATTGAGTTCATACAGAAACAAATTATCTATAGGTTCGGATTGCCAGAGAGCATAACCACAGACCAAGGTTCTGTGTTTACTGGTAGGAAGATGCAAGAATTTGCTCAAGAGATGGGGTTTAGATTACTAACATCAACACCATATTATGCTCAAGCAAATGGTCAGGTCGAAGCAGCCAATAAAGTGATAATAGGGTTAATTAAGAAACATGTTGGTAAAAAGCCAAGGAACTGGCACAAGACTTTGGACCAAATACTATGGGCCTGTAGAACATCTCCTAAAGAAGCTACTAACACTACGCCTTTCCAACTAACATTTGGTCATGATGTAGTTCTACCAGTAGAAATTCATCTACAATCAGTTCGAATTCAAAGACAAAACGAGATCCCATCTGCATTATATTGGGAGATGATGATGAATGAGTTAGTTGAGTTAGATGAAGTTAGATTGCATGCATTGGAAATCCTAATGAGACAAAAGGAAAGGGTAGCCAGGGCATATAACAAAAGGGTCAAAGGAAAAGCATTCACTATTAATGACTTAGTCTGGAAAGTCATATTGCCCATGGACAAGAAAAATAAAACATTAGGTAAATGGTCACCTCATTGGGAAGGACCTTTTCGAATAGTAAAGATATTTTCAAACAATGCATATGAAATCGAAGAGTTGGCTGATGATAAGCGAATCCTAAAGGTTAATGGGAAATATTTAAACAAATATAAGCCACGCCTGCAGGAGATTCGAATAATAACAACATAAACGAAACATCATAAAGGAATGCCAAAATGGTAATATAGATTGCCAAAATGGCGTTGTTTGGATATTACATACCAACATTCAACCAAGATTCAAAACTAATTAAATAAACAGAGATTTAAAAATAGGCATTGTTCCTCAATCTATCAAAAGTAATCCGAAAGGACTCAAGCCTTTGTCGAGTGAAGCGCCTTGCTCCTTCCAGGGTAGCTACTTCTCCCTTAAGTTGCTCTGTTGCTTCCATTTCTGCAAGTCCTTTGTTGAGGAGCTCTTCGAACTGATTGCCAACAGTATTGGTTTCATATGCCAATTGTTGTTGTTGAGCCTCCTTAACCTTTTGTTGGAGCTCTTTAATTTGCTTTTCCCATAGAATAATAGACTGAGCTCGAGCTTCATAGTCAGTTTTAGCTTGCTTTATATGCATGGCTTGGTCTTCAGCTTCTTTAGAGAGCTTCGAAGCATGCTCATAAGCAGCGTCCATGGCAGTTTGTTTCTCCTGGACCTTATTAGCAGCAAATTCGTCTTGAAGAAGACACCCAGTCACGTTATCTAACAAAGCTTGAAGATCGAATAATATGGTGCTGACTGGCAAAGAGCAGGTGGCGAGGTTAACTTGCGTAAGTAGCTCCTTCATGGTATAGCAAGTTGTACTATCCTTCTTGAGGACTTCGAACAAGTCCACATCAAGGATTTTTCTCCTAATTTTGTTAAGGAGTACAACTCTATCATCTGAGGGCAATGGATCGTTAGTCGAACTAGTACCAGCCCTAGCAAGAGGAGTGTCCCTTTGAGCTAGTTTAGCCTTCATATACCCAATTGGGTCATTTCGTCTTAGGAGAGCTAACTCCTCTTCAGTCACTTGAGATTGAGACGATTGAGGAAGTTCCATACGCAAGGGAGTTACATCCATCTCGACTTCCATAGGCTCATTGGTCTGGTCACCATCACCTTCACCTTTTTCTTGCTCATTACCTTCTTCATCATCAACCAGATCCACCACTTCGATATCATTGTTCTCACTGCTATTGACATCTGACTCTGTTCCATCAGTCGAACCATTCTGGGCATCTTCTTCCTCGGATCCTTCCTCTGCAGATTCTTCGTTCTCTTGATCAGAATCAACCTTCTCCTCTTCAGCATGATTGTCCTTTGGGCTCTCTTGAAGGGTTTCGAGAGGAGACTTTGGAAGAGAAGTTTCTGGTAAAATCTATGCAGACTCATGAGGCGTTGCTTCATTCGTTTCTTTCAAAGTAGGAGAAGTGCCTTGGTCATCTTGTTGCTCTGAAGCCCTAGTCGGAACCGCCATGTTGGAGGATCCTTTGTTTTGCACCAGGTTACTGGAGTCCCCACGAGGAGAAGAATTGATGGGAGCAGCAGTCTTTGATGGAGGAGTCGAAATAGTAGGAGTTGGGTTCGAAATGTCCTACAGAGACAAAGAATATTAAGAGCATGCACCAAGGTAATGAATAACTATTTTTGTTAAAGATTCGAGTTCAATTTACCTGTGGATTCTCAGAGGAAAGGTTACTATCTATATGTTCCAACATTACGTTGGAGGTCGAAGGTGGATTTTTGGATTTTGTTGAGGGAGCAATATCTCTGGAATCGAGTCCAGAAATGCCAGTTGGTTCAGTGCCTTTGGAAACTTCTTTCTTCTGCTTTTTCTTCGAAGCGGTTGGTGAATTCCCTCCAGCATTGGGATTCTTCCCAGTAGTGCTTGGTTTCCTTTTCTTCAGAGTGGTTGGTGGGAGTTTGTTAGTCTAAAAAGTTTAAACATGAGTTAGATCTAAATCATGAATTTCAGTTTATTCGAAACATCAGGGCTAATTGGTTACCGTTGGAGTTGGAACAATTGTTATTGCTGGTGTTGTTGTTGTTGCAGTAGTTGTTGTTGGTATGGCTAAGGGCACATCATCAGTGGTTTCGGCAGATTGTTGGGAGGTACTTCCTTCTTTAGACTTTGAAGCAACGGACTTTATCCTGATGGCTGAAAATCGAAACAATTAAGGTAAATGTTAAAAATGAAGAAAGTAAGAAACATTTGGGATTTTCCCAAGCATTCGCACCTGCGCCTTGATTAGATATAATCGACATGGCAGAAAGGTCATAGCAAAGATGTCCTGGGAAATCATGGAGCCAATGACGAGCCCATGTCACAGTCTCAGATGGCTTTAGTTTCTTTTGAGATTTGTATTTGAACATCTCTTTGCAAGTAAACCACCAAGGGTATGGAGGAAACCAAGCCAGAGCCAATTCTGAGGTAGGCAATCTAGGAAATTTAGGTGGATGCATTTCGAGTGCCAACCTATACCTATCCTCAGGTGACAACCCTGAAGGAAGTTTGAACTTAGAAATTTTTTCTTTAAATTTTTCCTTCAAGGTCTGGGATGCTCGATATACAGTGGTTTCCAAGCATGTAGGATCATAAGTTGTTTCAAAATAGTTCTGAAAAGCCCTAATCTCTTTGGCGTGAGTGAACATACCTTTCTTGGAGTGTACCTGCACATCGAATGCATCAGTTAATTTCTGTTGAATGGAGAGGGTATCGAACATATAAGATTGGTAGAACTTAGTCCACCATTCCAGAAAACCCTTCGCTGTGAAATGTGTGGGTTCAAAAGGTAGTAGTTCGAATTGAGCGAAGTCTTGATATTGTTCTTGTTGCAGTTTGGCTTCTCTTGCTTTAAAGGTTCGACTAGAAGTGATGGCACTCTGTGTTTGGAACAGAGGTTCAGGGATTAATTGGCACAGGCCAAATTGTCTGGAAACAAAGTTAGGTTGATAGGCAAAGAGGAAGATTTGATTCTTGGAAGGAGTGATTCGTGAGGAAATTAATCTTGGAAGAAAAAAGGCTTTCCAAATATCTTGAATTTCTTTACTTTTAACTGCTTCTGAAAGAGACATGGTGAACCATGATGGTCCATGAGTCCTTGAAGCAAAGGGTGCCATGGTCTCTTCAAATTTGTGTCTCTTGGAAAAATCATGATGTAGTTTGAGAAAAGGACCTTGAAGTTATCTTTATCATCATTCGGGGTGAGTTTTCGCAGCCTTGTGCCTTCAATAATTCTATCCGCTATCTCCGGATCTTGTTCAACAACGGTGTTAGCAGTTGATAATGAGGATTCAAACATGGCATTAAGCCATAATTGGAGTAACCAGAAGGGGCCAGCTAGAAGGATGTTTTTGGGAGTATGGGATTTCAAACTCGAAACGGCTGATCTTAAGCTTTCGTAAAGATCAACAAGTAACAGTTCGCTCAAACATACCCTTCTATTCTCATGTAAGTCTCTAGCTAAAGGGATGAACCTGCTTGCTACCTGTAAGGACCTGCTACAGAATACGTATCTTGATAACCATAAAGTGAGAAAAGCAATATGTTCCACATCTGACACACTATCTCCTTCAGTGTGGTAATGGCTAATGAATTTGGAAAAACTGGCTAATTTGACATCGAAGTCAATAATGCTGGAGTGTTCTTCATTATCAGGAATGTAGGTTTCTCCTACTGGTGACAAACCAGTGATGGCTGCTATATCGAAAAACGTGGGTGTTATCATTCCCCCAGGGAGATGAAAGGTGTTGTAGGTGCTGTCCCAGAAATATAAGGATGCAAATAACAGTGGATGACTATAGGTGAAGCCTGGTTTCGATAAATTAATCAGATTATAGATTCCTAATTCCTCCCATTGCTGGGATTTCTTGGCTTCTACTTTGGTGAGCTAGCTTTGGTAAGCTATGTCAGAGGTAGGGCAGGATCAGAATGGTTTAAAGTTGCTCTTCACATAGTCTAACACAAAGGGATCTTTTGGGGGAACGGTTGGAGTTTCTATGGTTTTCGAATCAGAAGACTCGCCTATCTTAGGGATATCCATCTTATTAAACAAGGGTTTAAAGTTGTAACAGACAGGGAAGATTTTTCTACTATCTTTCAAGATTTCAAAAACTGTAAGAGGACCCATTAGAGCAAACCTCTTTCCAGCAGCGTTAGTTGGAATCAATACCTGAGAGGCGTAGAGCATTTCCTTTTCCTTGGAGATCATTTGAGGGATAAGCACAGATTGACCTTGATAAGTACCGACCTTGCTTTCCATAATTGTTCCTGTGTTCTTGCTTTTCTTCTTGGAAGTTTTCTTCAGTTGGGATGATGTTGTTGAAGACATTGTTGAAGATTGTTGGAAGTTTTTAGGGTTTTAGTAAGAGGAGAGGAAGAAAAAGTTTCAGAATGTGAAAAAAGAATAAAAGACTAAGTTGATTAGTTTTTATAGTGTGGAAGCTTAAGCATCCACTAAGTGAGACTAGGATACGTGGGAGTCGTGGGTTGGATGGAGGAGGAGGTGGCGTAAAGGCTGATATTGGTAATAAGCGTGATTAATAATAATCATTGTTTTATAACCGCACCATGCTGTGAATACTGATTCAAGACGGTTAAGAAATCCAAGAGGCGTCGTGATTGACGTGGTTGAAGTCATACACAGTAAATGTTATGATTACTCAAAAGTCACATCAAAATCTTGCAAATATATTTAAAATAAGTGTTTCTCAAAGGATCGAAATACATATTTTAAAGGGGCATTTTGTTGGCTGAAGATTTTGATGATACATTTCGAAATGAAGCAATATGGATGTTTCGTTGGAATAAAGCAAAATGTTACAGTTCAGAATGGTAGAAGCGGCTCTTCGAATGAACATGTCAAAGCTCGGAGCTTCGAGTGACAGTTATGAAGATATATTTAAAAGAAGCCTCGAAGTGGTAACGAGACTCTGTCTGTGAAATGAGTTCGAAGCGAAGATTGCCAAGGCATTTGAAATTCAAACGCGAGCGGGATGTTGGAATTCAAATATATATGCGCTGGAGCGTTCGAAGACGCGTGGAAGCTAGAGAGGAGCAGTGCTCTGCATGTTCTGAACGTGGCAGAATCTTATAAGCAAGACCATTATGGTCGAAGTAGTATAAATAGAAGTCTTAGTATTAGGATTTCGTGTGTCATATCTATTGTAAAAAATTCAGTAAACATTCAAAATACCACATGGATAGGGAAACGAATGCTCGAACAATGTACGTATGATAACACCAAACATTTATAATTCAGTAAAACTCTTTATGTTTTCCAGTTTATCTTCCATTTTCATGTCAATGTCATTCAAATACCTTTACATTCAAAGTCATTTACTTATTTCTTGCATTTAAACGCTTTTCTTCTATTCGAATCCTTTACATTTCAGAAACTCCTTTACATTTCATGCTTTTATATTCATGCTTTTTACATTAAAGTCTTTACATTCAAAGTCATTTACTTATTTCTGCATTTAAACATTTCTTTGCAATCGAATCTTTATTCATTCATTTCAGTTTCGTATTTCTTTACTTGATCATGTCATTAGATTCTTTTAACATGGTAATCGAAGTGAATTGAACGTCTATAAAACATTCTAAATACAAATCCTAACTATGAATATCAGTCTTGCAATTAGATTTATCCAAACAACCAATACCCCATAGGATCAATCTAGTCGATCCTGCAAGTTACCTGAGAGATTAAATAACAGTCATTAAGATTATTTGATAGTTTGGAGGACTAGCGGTTGTTTACCAGAAATCACTGTAAACACATGGGCACTCTGGCATGAAGCAAGGATTGGATGCTTCACCCCATATGAGAAGATACAAGCTCATATATAGCAGCTTCCTCTGCTGTATCTCTTGCTGACCTTGAGGAAGTCTGTTTGAATTAACAAAATAAGCGTATTCAGCATAAATTTATTCTTTAAAATATTAGCTAAACAAAGTGTTAGAACATAGTTTGATTCTACAACCCTTGATTAGATTTTTAATGATAACAAAATACAAAGAATAAATAAATTCAAAGATATATATAAAACAAATATGCTTCTTAAAATTATGTTTTGTATATACAGAAGTTCTGATGGAATCAACATCAGAAGATCAGTAATATGTGCTACACGCTGAAGCTACCAGATTATACGCTGAAGCTTGATGACCAGAATCTGCGCATAAACAAATACACTCTGACACTGATCAAAGACATCTCTACCAAGTCATCAACACTCTGAAGCGCTATCAAGCAGTTAAAGCAAAGAAGACTCTGAAGCGTTATTAATTATTCAAGATAGAATTAAATGCTAACGGCTTTCTTCAGACAAGATCTTCTTCAAAAGGAAAGTGCGTTATTATCATTAAACTTGCTTTATGGACAACGTATCTTTGCCTTTCCTATATAAACAAGTCTGCTTGAGAAAAGAAGTACGCATGTACTCACATAATTTGCCAAGCCTTCCAAACCACACATATTCAAAAGCTTTAGCAAATTCATTTTATTCCAAGCTTAATTTGTGTAACTATCACAGTTGTGATATACTGTTTTGTTAGAAAACAACAACACACTCTTGTTCATTTCTTGTAAAAGTTTTCCTTGAGATAAACCGGTTTGTGGTTATACTCAAGAAGACTTTAACAGTTGTTAAAGTAGCTGTTGTAATTCTTTTAGAATAGTGGATTAAGACCTCGTTGGAGAGAGGCGAAATCACCTTGACGGGTGGACTGGAGTAGTTTGAGATCAAACGAACCAGGATAAAAATATTATGTCTTAAAGCTGTTTATTATTTGATCCAAGTTTTTCAATTCACCCCCCCTTTCTTGTGTTTTTCACATCTTCAATTGGCATCAGAGCGCCTGGTTCTGAGCTTATAACACTTAACCGTGTCAGTACAAGATCCAGCGGCAGAAAAACACAATGGCAGGACCAAGTCAAAACACCAGCAATAACAACAATGAAGAAAGGGACAGATTCAGTGGCAAACCTCCAGTCTTTGATGGAGAGAACTTTGACTACTGGAAAGACAAAATTGAGAGTTTCTTTCTGACCCATGATGCTGATCTGTGGGACATGGTAACTGATGGATACACGCACCCAGTGGATGGATGTGGTCAGAAGATTGACAGGAAAATGATGTGTGATCAGCAAAAGCGTGAGTTCAGAAATCATCACAAGGCCAAAACAATTCTTCTCAGCGCCATATCTTATTCAGAATATGAGAAGATATCAAACAAAGAAACTGCCAAGAATATGTTTGACTCTCTGAGAATAACGCATGAAGGCAACATTCAAGTCAAAGAAACCAACGCCTTTGTGCTCATTCAGAAGTATGAGGCATTCAATATGGAAGAGAGTGAATCAATAGAAACTATGTTTTCAAGATTTCAAATTCTTGTTGCTGGTCTAAAAGTTCATGACAAAGGGTATTCCACTACTTATCACGTTAAGAAGATCATCAGAAGCTTGCCAAAACAGTGGAGGCCAATGGTCACAGCGCTTAAGCTAGCCAAGGATCTCAACAAAATCTCTCTGGAGGAACTTGTCAGCTCCCTCAGAAGTCACGAGATAGAGCTAGAAGCAGATGAACCTCAAAAGCAAGGTAAGCCATTAGCTTTAAAATCTAACAAAAAATCTGACTCCAAAGTTTTGCAGGTTGTGGAAGAAACCTCGGATGTGTCCTCATCAGAAGAAGATGAAATGTCTCTCCTCTCTAGAAGGGTGAACCAATTGTGGAAGCAGAGGCAAAGGAAGTTCAGGAATCCCAGAAGATCAGAAAATCAGAATGAATCTTCCTCCAGATACAGAAGGTCAGAATCCTCCTCTGGACACAGAAGATCTGAAGGTTCTTCAGGAAACAGAAAGCCAAACAACAAATACATCATCTGCTATGAATGTAACGAGTAAGGGCACTACAAAAGTGATTGCCCAAAGCTTCAGAAGGAGAAGCCCAAAAAGAAGTTTGGCAAGGAAAAAAAGAAAAGTCTCATGGCTACATGGGATGATTCTGACACATCTGAAGCTGACTCAGAATCAGATTATGAAAGAGAAAACATAGCTCTCATGGAAAACATAACTGAAGGCAGTGAAGCTTCTGAGTCAGACTCTGAATCAGATACAGAAGAGAGTTTTGGTAAAACTAACAAATTAGGACCCAAGAAAATGTGGGTACCTAAGGATAAAATAATACATGTGGCAGATATCTTTAGCAGAAAAGCAAAGACACCAATCATGGTACCTGGACTCTGGCTGCTCACGACACATGACGGGAAGAAGGCATATGTTCCAAAGCCTGGAACTTAAGCCTGGAGGCCACGTAGGCTTTGGAGGTAATCAGAGAGGAAAGATCATTGGCTCTGGAATAGTAGGTAATGGAAATCTTCCCTCTATAAGTAATGTTTTATTAGTTGATGGATTAATGCATAACCTGTTATCCATAAGTCAATTAAGTGATAACGGTTATGATATAATCTTCAATCAAAATTCATGCAAAGCTGTTAGTCAGAAAGATGGGACTATCCTATTTAATGGAAAGAGGAAAAACAACATCTATAAAATCAAACTTTCTGAACTGAAAATTCAGAACGTAAAGTGTCTTCTGTCTGTTAACAACGAGTAATGGATCTGGAACAGAAGATTAGGACATGTTAGTATGAGAAGAATATCTCAGATTAACAAACTCAATCTGGTCAGAGGACTTCCTAACCTAAAGTTCAATTCAGATGCTCTGTGTGAAGCATGTCAGAAAGGCAAGTTTTCAAAACCAGCTTTCAAATCCAAAAACGTTGTTTCCACCTCCAAGCCATTAGAACTTCTGCACATTGACTTATTTGGACCAGTTAAAACTGCTTCAGTCAGTGGCAAGAAGTATGGGTTAGTAATCGTAGATGACTATAGCAGATGGACATGGGTAAAGTTCTTAAGGCACAAGGACGAGTCACACTTTGTGTTTGTTACCTTCTACAACCAAGTTCAAAATGGAAAGGATCTTAGAATCGTCAAAGTCAGAAGTGATCATGGTGGAGAATTTGAAAACAAAGATTTTGAGTTATTATTTAATGATAAAGGCATTATGCATGATTTCTCTTATCCTAGAACTCCCCAGCAAAATGGAGTTGTAGAACGAAAGAACAGAACATTGCAAGAAATGGCCAGAACCATGATCAACGAGACTAACGTTGCTAAGATCTTCTGGGTAGAGGCAATAAACACAGCGTGTTACATTCAGAATAGAATCTCCATAAGACCTATTCTGGAAAAGAATCCATATGAATTGTGGAAGAACAGAAAGCCAAACATTTCCTATTTTCACCCATTTGGATGTACGTGTTTTATTTTGAATACAAACAATTATTCGAACAAGTTTGACTCTAAAGCACAAAAGTGTATTATGTTAGGATATTCTGAACGCTCAAGAGGGTACAGAGTATACAATACAGAAACACAAATTATGGAGGAATCAATCAGTGTTCGTTTTGATGATAAGCTTGACTCTCAAAAGTCAAAGCAGAATGAATTCCTTGCAGGTATGGAAGTTGAACTCACAGGTGCTGAAGACAAATCATCAGAAGCTCTCAACAGAGAAACTCCCTCAACATCAGAAAGAGTCACTGCAAGCAATCCAACACCTTCTGTTGATCAACTCCAGAAAAGACCATCCAGAAGCAGCATGGATCACCCAGAAGAAACAATCTTAGGAAGGAAGGAAGATCCAATCAGAACAAGATCTACCTTCAGAAACTTTGAAGAATCCCTTATGGGACTGGTTTCTCTAATTGAACCAACAATAATTTATGAAGCACTTCTGGACAATGACTGGATTCTAGCAATGCAAGAGGAGCTAAATCAATTCACAAGAAATGACGTATGGAACCTAGTTCCCAAACCAAAAGGATTCAACATCATTAGTAGAAAATGGGTGTTCAGAAACAAACTGAACGAACAAGGTGAAGTCATCAGAAACAAAGCACGACTGGTAGCACAAGGTTATAGTCAACAAGAGGGGATAAACTATACAAAAACCTTTGCTCCAGTCTCCAGGTCAGAATCTATCAGACTCTTAATTTCATTTGCTGTTAATAAAGGCATCACTCTGTATCAGATGGATGTTAAGAGTGCATTCTTAAATGGCTATATAGAAGAAGAGGTATATGTGCACCAACCCCCTGGTTTTGAAAGTTCCAAAAATCCAGAATATGTTTTCAAACTAAAGAAGTCACTCTATGGTCTGAAACAAGCTCCCAGAGCTTGGTATGAAAGACTAAGTAACTTCCTGCTAGAAAAGGAATTCACCAGAGGGAAAATGGACACAACCTTGTTCTGTAAGACAGTTAAGAATGACATTTTAGTATGTCAGATTTATGTTGATGACATCATATTTAGATCCACTAAACCCTCTCTGGGAAGAAATTTTGCTAAATGTATGCAGGCAGAATTTGAGATGAGCCTAATGGGGGAACTAAAATTCTTTCTGGGCATTCAGATTAATCAAACCCCAGAAGGAACTTACATTCATCAGAGCAAATGTGTCAGAGAACTTCTGAAGAAATTTGATCTCTCAGAATGTAAGCCATCAAAGATTCCAATGCATCCCACGTGCATTCTGGAAAGAGAAGAGGTAAGTAAAAAGGTAGAATAGAAGGTCCACAGAGGTATGATTGGTTCTCTTCTCTATCTGACGGCTTCAAGGCCTGACATTCTATTCAGTGTTTGCATTTGTGCTAGATTCCAATCAGATCCTAGAGAATCCCACTTAACAACAGTTAAGCGAATTTTCAAGTATCTGAAAGGTACTACTAATCTGGGTTTGTTTTATAGAAAATCAAGTGATTACAGCTTGATAGGATACTGTGATGATGATTTCGCTGGAGACAGAGTAGAACGTAAAAGCACCTCTGGAAGCTGCCAGTTTCTGGAAGAAAATCTGATCTCATGGTCTAGCAAAAGACAATCCACAATAGCTCTATCAACAGCAGAAGCCGAATACACAGCAACAGCTGGATGCAGCACACAAATGCTCTGGATGAAAAGTCAACTTGAGGACTTCAAGATATTTGAGAGTAACATCCCTATCATCTGTGACAATACTTCTGCTATTTGTCTCAGTAAAAATCCTATTTTGAATTCTAGGGCTAAGCATATAGAAATAAAACATCATTTTATTAGGGACTATATTCAGAAAGGGATTCTAAATTTAAAATTTATTAACACAGACCATCAATGGGCTGATATTTTTACAAAACCTCTTTCTGAAGATAGGTTCAACTTCATTCTGAAACATCTCAGCATGAAGCTCTGCCCAGAATAAAACGGTTTTGATTCCATATCTTAACCTTCAGAACTTTGTTTATTTTTATGTGAACTACTGATCAATCTTTCTTCAGATCTTTAGAAGTACAGATTGTATCAGAATCTATCCATGAATATCTGCGTGCTTCATTTCAAGGATAGAAATGTGCAGTTCACTCAAGAAAACAGGTGTCATCCAGTCATCAGCTACTTTCTGAGGCTGAACACGCATTTATGTTTCTGAAAGGTCAAAAGCGCTCATTGGATACATTGGGACACATGTCATGGGTAACCGTTCCAATATATTTCTGAATCCCCCAAAATCAACTATCATTAAATGCTCATAATCATTATAATTTATTTCTCTCTCTTGCCATTTATGTTTTCAAAATCTTTTTTAAAATCTATTTAAACACATTTCTCACTCTTTACACTTTTTCACTTTCACTTTCATTTTCTCTACAATGTTATTGATTTCAGTTTGCATCCCTTCTCAAAACCCTTTCAATTTCTTCTCAAAACCTTCGGTGTGAACATGGCTTACTCAAGCAACCCTACTTCCAGTACTCAGAAAACAGATTCCTCCAAACAATATGAAGAACCCTTCAGAACTCTTCTCACACCCATCAAAAATCTAGAAGTACTCTCAGAATTGATTGTGGACTTTAACAGTCTTCAAGAGAACGGGTTTAATCTCTCTGAAGAAGTAAAGGCTCAAGGCTGGGACAAATATTTTGATTGACTGGTGGGTCCAACATTCCCAATCCTTGTGAAGGAATTTTGGATTCATGCTTCATCTTCCAACCATCAAGTTACTTCATACATAATGGGGAAGAAGATAATCATAACTGAGTACCTCATTGCAAGGTTAATAGGCTACAATGGTGGTGGTGTATGATGCATTGACATGGCTGAAAGATGTGCTGATGTCACCCTAATTGCTAGAGAAATCTTCACTCTGGGTCTTCCCTCCAGCAAGATAATGGATCTAAAAGACCATCACAGAATATGGGCCAAGATTATTCTGGGATGCATAAACCATAGGAAGCCTACCAGCTCTCCTGATTACATCAATATTGATCAGCAATTTTTGATCTACTTCATCTCCCAAAAGATTAAGGTGAATCTGGCTCATCTGCTGTTTAACCATCTAAGGACTAGTGTTAAGGAAACCAGAGAAGAGGAGCGCACAAAAAGGGACTGGATACCCCTAGGAAGGCTTATATCATACATTCTAACAGAGAATAAGCTGATTGATCATCTATAAGAAGCTCAGGAAATCAGCTCTTTGGAAGCTACTGTTGGCAAACAGTTGAATGCAAAGAATCTGAAGAAGATGGAGTTAATCAGAACATCAAGAAGGAACCCAGTGTCACTTCTTTTGCAGTAATCTCCAGCAGAAGAATCCCTCTAGATAACTTTCCCATGTTCTCAGAGATTGATTCTAAACCTGAGATAATAGTCAGATATCTGGATGCATGCAAGGTGGATGGTACAACACCAGATTTGAACATTCAGGATCTGCAACAGAAGGCTTCAGAAGTTGTGCTGAAGAAAAACAAGAAAAGGAAGGCTGTAGCAGAAGGATCATCCCAGCGGACTCTTAAAAAGAGAGGTAATCCTTCTTCTGTAACTGTTTTAAACTCAATTTTTGTATCAACATCTATACCAATTCCCACTCAATCAGAAAACCCCAAACCACAAACACTTGATGACTTTGACATTGAATTTGACCCCTCAGAAACCTTAACTCTTAGAGGATCTCACTCCCTACCTCCAAATCCAAATATTGAAGCAACCCAACAAGAACTTTCAAAAGTTCTATCAGATATAGAAACCTTTGACCAACACACTTCTGCTCCCATGCCAGAAAATCCAAACTCTGAAACCACCACAGAAGCACCACAACCAGAAATTCCCCTCTCTCCACAACCAGAAATACCACTACCTCCATCTCCTCAACCAAAAATTCATCCACCTTCTCCACAACCTGAACTATTTCAACCAGAAGTTCAAACTTCTGAGTCTCAACCTTCTGAATCCTGTGAACCAGAACCTCATAACGATCAATCCAACCAAACTGTTGATTCTGATACCATTCCCATTCCTGGAATCACTGAACCTCTGGCCATCCGTATGCCCTTAACCATTCTGGATATTCCCCAAATTCCCTCTTCACTAGAATCAACTCCACCAAACTCCCTAACTAGTCCAATAATTATTCCAGACTCCCTCTCCCTCACCAAAGAACAATCCAGATGACAACGTCAAGACTGCCATTGATTTAACGGTTTTTGAACGTCTTGCTGCCATAACCCACAAAACAGCAATTCCAAAACCAAAACCATCTGAACCCTCTCCAGATGTTGGTACCAGCTTATTGATATTTGAAACAGAAGTACAAAAGTGGATCACTTCTCTGAAGCAAGCTAGTCTTGAGCTGATTGATCCTGCTGCATCAGACTACCTTTGGACAAGGTTCAGAAGATGGGTATATTTTGAAACTCGTAAGACGCTAGAACAGAGCTACGGACAAGTTCAACAGAACTTCAGTAATTTGCTAAAAGTAATTGAAGATCAAGTTCTGAGCCATTTGCTCAAGGAAGAAGTTCTCCCTCTGGATAATGCTCCATGGTCTGAACATCGTCCAGCATACAAAGTTCAACCAGAGTCAGAAGATCTCAATCTGACTGATACTCTAGAACAGATGATTCCTGCTGAAGAACTGGGTCAAAAAGAGAATATTGCAGAATTCTCTAAGAAGCATCCTGTTACTGAAGATTCTCAAGCTTCCTCCTATGAAAGGCAAACTCTAGAAGACCTGAAAAGATCTGATATTTTGATGCAGGAAAGAATGGATAAACAGGACGACAAAATTTCGGAAATCAAGAGCATGTTAACCAAGAAAGAGGAAACCAACATCCAGATCAAGGGCTTGTTGGAAGCTTTGTTCACGTGTCTTCCTCCTCCCTCTTAGAATTTCCTATTTTTTAAACATGTTTATCTGTAATATTCTTACATTGCTGCTGTTCTGAACTTATCGTTGATTCTGTTTTTAATATAAACGCATTTTGGCTCTGATTATATGTTCTTTTTGATAACTGACAAAAAGGGGGAGAAAGAATAAGATATTTTTCAATAACGGATTACTGAGACATAAGTCTCAGACATTCTGATCTATTTAAATTTCTCTCTTCTGAAAAGCTTGAACAGGTACAAAACTCTGATGAAAGATACAGTAAGATTCTGATGCTCAAAGACTCATGGAATTAAAGGGAAGTAATCAACTCAGGGGGAGTTTTTCTTCTTAATTCTATACTTTTTATTCTTTATTTCTTATTGAAAAATATGGTTTTTGTCATCATCAAAAAGGGGGAGATTGTTAGAACATAGTTTGATTCTACAACCCTTGATTAGAGTTTTGATGATAACAAAATACAAAGAATAAATTATTTCAAAGATATATACAAAGAACAATTATGCTCCTTAAAATTATGTTTTGTATATGAAGATGTTCTAATGGAATCAGCATCAGAATGGAATCAGCATCAGAAGATCCGCAATATGTGTTACACGCTGAAGCTACCAGATTATACGCTGAAGATTGATGACCATAATCTGCGCATAAAAAAATACACCCTGACTCTGATCAAAGACATCTATACCAAGTCATCAACACTCTGAAGCGCTATCAAGCAGTTAAAGCAAAAAAGACTCTGAAGCGTTATTAATTATTCAAGACAGAATTAAATGCTAACGGCTTTCTTCAGACAAGATCTTCTTCAAAAGGAAAGTGCGTTATTATCATTAAACTTGCTTTATGGACAACGTATCTTTGCCTTGCCTATATAAACAAGTCTGCTTGAGAAAAGAAGTACGCATGTACTCACATAATTTGCCAAGCCTTCCAAACCACGCATATTCAAAAGCTTTAGCAAATTCATTTTATTCCAAGCTTAATTTGTGTAACTATCACAGTTGTGATATACTGTTTTGTTAGAAAACAACAACACACTCTTGTTCATTTCTTGTAAAAGTTTTCCTTGAGATAAACCGGTTTGTGGTTATACTCAAGAAGACTTTAACAGTTGTTAAAGTAGCTGTTGTAATTCTTTTAGAATAGTGGATTAAGACCTCGTTGGAGAGAGGCGAAATCACCTTGACGGGTGGACTGGAGTAGTTTGAGATCAAACGAACCAGGATAAAAATACTGTGTCTTAAAGCTGTTTATTATTTGATCCAAGTTTTTCAATTCACCCCCCCCCCCCCCCCCTTCTTGTGTTTTTCACATCTTCACAAAGTATTGTCATATCTTACCTTAGAAGATTATACTATGAATCCATTACTTTGTTCATATATGTTTTTTAATTACTAAACAGATTATTATTATTAGAGAGGTTAATTAAGTCTAATTAGTTATAAATAGTATATATTTTATATAAAGTTAAGAATATAGTACATGTTTTGTATAATTAGTCATTCTTTTTCATTAGAGAAATTGTCTATTTAGAAACCTCCGAAAAAAGCGTTAATGGTCCTCTCAGAAACACACTGTTTATCTTTAACCTATCAAACTTAATAGAGTTATCACCTTGCCATTAAAATTTGATTCTATTTTTCTTTCTCCACAAAGCAGCGCAACTTGTAATCTCAGAATCTCCGTGAAGTAGCGCAGCCGCGGTCACACCGTTCGTCAGACCTTCCTCCGTGTGAACATAGTTATGGATCGTAGTTAGATGAGAGCTAATCGATTAAGTGACGAGTATGAACATGGAGTGATGGAATTTCTACAGTTTGTTGAAAGTAATGCTGAAAAACGTCTTTCTATGCTTTTTCTCTGTCCATGTGTTCGTTGTGAAAATAAAGAACCAAAATATAGTAAGAAAGAAATCATGGATCATCTAATTTGTGTAGGGATTTGTCAAAGTTATACAAAATGGATATGGCACGGTGAAGTAGTAGCAAATTCAAATGTGTCTCAAAGAGATGATGTTAGTGTAGAAATGGATGATCGTCTAGAAGACATGATGCGTGATATTGGATAAGATTCGTTTAAGAGGGCACATACGTATGATACTATATGCAGTGACAAGGATAAACCATTGTACCCGGGATGTAAAAAATTTACACGTCTGTCAGCCGTGTTAAAATTATTTAATCTGAAGGCAAAGAATTGGTGGACTGACAAAAGTTTTACCGAGTTGCTTAAATTGTTGACCGAAATGCTTCCAGAAGGTAATGTAATGCCAAGTCGTTATTACGAGGCGAAGAAAATATTGTGTCCGATGGGTTTGGAGTATGAAAATATACATGCATGCCCTAATGATTGCATATTATACAGAAAAAAGTATGTAAACTATAATCATTGTCCGAAGTGCAAGGCTTCACGCTACAAAAAGAAAGATGGTGAATCAATTGATGATGAGGTGGTCAAAAAGGGTCCTCCTGTGAAAGTGGTATGGTACCTACCAATAATTTCAAGGTTCAAGAGATTATTCGCCAATGCAGATGACGCAAAGAATCTTAGATGGCATGCAAAAGAAAGAAAATATGATGGATAAATTCGTCATGTAGCTGATTCTTTGCAATGGAAGAAAATAGATTCTTTGTTTCCAAATTTTGGCAAAGAGTCGAGAAACCTTAGACTTGGACTTGCTACTGATGGAATGAATCTGTTTGGTAATATGAGTACTAACCATAGTTCTTGGCCTGTTCTCCGGATGATTTACAACCTATCTCCTAGGATGTGCATGAAGCGTAAATATATTATGTTATCGATGATGATATCGGGCCCAAAACAACCAGGAAATGACATACACGTTTATCTAAGTCCACTGATTGATGATTTAAGAGTGTTGTGGGAGGAAGGGGTGGATGTTTTTGATGCGTATTCTGGAGAACAGTTCAATATGCGTGCCATGTTGTTTTACACCATCAATGATTTTCCGGCATATGGTAATTTGTATGGGTATAAAGTTAAAGGGCATAATGCGTGTCCTATATGTGAAAAAGACACTTGTTACCATCAGCTTGAAAAAGGAAAGAAGACTGTTTATCCCGGGCATCGAAAATTTCTAAAACGTTATCATCCATATCGTAGATTGCGGAAAGCTTTCAATGGGGAACAAGAGCATGGTGTTTATCCAAAGCCCTTGTCTGGAGAGGAAGTTTATCAGCGACAATAGGGACTTGATGTTGTCTTTGGAAAGTACCAAAAACAATCTACTGTGAAAAATGTATGGAAAAAGAGATCGATTTTCTTCGATCTTCCATATTGGTCTAGTCTTGATGTAAGACATTGTATTGATGTGATGCACGTGGAGAAAAATGTATGCGATAGTGTAATCAGAACACTTCTCAACATTCAAGGAAAGACAAAAGATGGTATTAATGCTCGTCTGGATTTGGGTTTGATGGGTATACGAGAAGAGCTAACTCCACAATATATAGGTAACAAGACATATTTGCCTCCTGCCTGCTACACTTTGTCTAAAAAAGAGAAAACAAGTTTTTGTGAGTGTTTACAAAGTATCAAAGTTTCGCATGGTTACTCATCAAATGTCAAGAGGCTTGTATCAGTTAAAGATTTTAAATTAGTTGGCTTAAAATCTTACGACTGTCATGGCTTAATGCAACAACTACTACCATTGGCTATTCGTGGGATATTGCCTAACAACGTAAGGAAGACTATAACTAGGTTGTGCTTATTTTTCAATGCAATTTGTTGTAAAGCCATTGATCCACTAAAGTTAGACGATTTGGAAAATGAGGCTGCAGTTATCTTGTGCTAATTAGAGATGTATTTTCCTCCTTCATTTTTTGACATTATGGTTCACTTGATTGTTCATCTAGTAAGGGAGATTAGATTATGTGGTCCATTTTTTTTACAGTGGATGTATCCAATAGAGCGATACATGAAGATTCTAAAAGGGTATACAAAAAACCCACACCGTCCGGAAGCATCAATTATTGAGAGGTACATTGCATAAGAAGCAATTGAGTTTTGTTCTAACTATTTTTCAAGAGTGGATGTTGTAGGGGTTCCCAAGTCTCGTCATGATGGAAGATATGAGGGTGTGGGTACACAAGGTTTAAAAGTCAAGAGCTTAAGTATTGATGTGGTTGTTCAAGCGCATTTGTATATATTGAATAACATAAATGAAGTTCAACCTGACTTATCTGCTCACAACAGCATCATAAAGAAAAAGTACCCCAAGATGAATGAAAGAGGGTTGTTAAAAGAGCATAATAAGAGTTTCTCTGAGTGGTTTAAAGAAAGAATTTCTAATGAAGATAATGTTTCTAATACAATTAAGTGGTTGTCTTACGGGCCTAAATGTAACATAATAACTTGGAGTGGATATGATATTAATAAAACCTCTTTTTATACAAATTCAAAGGATGACCTTAGTACCATGCAAAATAGTGGTGTAATGATTGTGGCTGAGTCCATGCACTTCTCTAGTGCTAAAGATAAAAACCCGGTTATGGCATCTACACTGTACTTTGGGTGATTGAAGAGATTTGGGAAGTTAATTATGTTGTGTTTAAAGTTCCTGTATTTAAATGCAAATGGATTGATATCAACAGTGGTGTAAGAATCGATGAATTTGGAGTTACACTGGTTGATCTTAGCAAGTTAGCTTATGCGAACGAACCATTCATCTTGGCATCTCAAGCAAAACAAGTGTTTTATTTCACAGATCCTTCTAATAAAAAGTGGTTAGTGGTTTTACAAGGAAAGGTCCATGATAGTGATGAAAATCATGATGAGAATCTTGATATTTCTGAAACTCATCCTTTCTCAACAAATGTGACTACATTCATTGAATAAAATGAAGGGGATGATGTGAATGCTATTCGATTAGACCATGAAAAAGGGATATGGGAGGACTAGTAAGATTTTTTGTATAAGCTAATTCCACGTTACTTTATTTTCTAATTGTTTTATTTTGTGCTTAATTTTATTTCTAATTGTTTTTATTTTGTGCTTAATATTATTTCTAATTATTTTTGTTTTGTGTAAACAGATACATGGGTGATTCAAACCCCAATAAAAGAAGAGTTAGAGGTCCCACTTTAATGACACAAATTGACAAAGTTCATCAAACATGTGAAAAGATAAAGGTCGATTTTAATACAAGAACCTATGAATGTATTGGTGTTGGTAAAAATACTACACATTTCAAGAGTTATATAGCATCTCTTTCTCGGCAGTACTGTAGTATTGTGAAAAATGATTGGAAAGAAGTAGATCAAGGCGTAAAAGATGCTATTTGGACTGATATTCAGGTATTTTAAATACAATACTTTATTATATTTTATAATCATATACTAATTAACAACATATGACATATACTATATTCGTAGGCTCATTTTATTATTCCAGAATGTAAAGATCCAAAGAAGGATAGGTTGAAGAAAGAATGGATTAAATATGCGGGAGAGCGATGGAGAGGTTTTAAGACACAACTCACAAATAGATATATTCATCATCCCATAGAAAATGATCCTCCTCCATATGTCAAGTATAACTTTATTACGGAAGACACATGGAAAGAGTTTCTCAAGATTCGAGATACCCCTGAATTTAAGGTTAGTAGGAGTTATATGTTTTTGTGTGCATAACATTTTTATTATATTTAGTGATTAATTACTTGTTTGAGTTTATAATAGGAAAAAAGTCAAAAGGGCAAGGATAATGTGGCTAAGAATGTATACCCACACGTATTGGCTCGTGGAGGGTATCGCTTTCCTGAGGAGAAAATTATGAAAGAAAAGTCATCATCTAGAGATAATTCCACATTAGATGATAATGGTAGTCCATCTCCACCGTCACACCATGAGTTATGGAAGAGAGGACGACAAAAGAAAGGAGGAGAATACACATCATAATCTACACAAGAGGTTGCTGAAAAAATTGTAAGTAAATAACGAAAAATTATTCAAGTATCATTATATTTGTGATTGATAAATTGTTGTTTTTTGCATTTTGTAGGATTCTCTAGTTCAAGAAGCTGAAAAAGGTGCAATTGTTCCAGATGGACGTAACAATATCTTATCATTAGCCATTGGAACATCTAAGCATGGAGGTCGTGTTCGTGGTGTTGGAAAACACCATAAACAAAGCACTTACTTTGGACGGCCACGTCAACATATTGACGTAAATGAACAACTTTCAATATTGGAAACAAAACTTAGAGCTGAACTTGAAGAAAAGTTGGTTGAAGAGCGTAAGATGTTTCAACAATCATTAATAGAGACACTTAAATCTATGGGTTTATCACAAAGCACAGGTGATATTAAATGCATGGAAAAAAATGGAAATTATCGATGGAAGCGGAAAAGGAAGTTGTTCAGCTGTAAAAGGAAGCACAAAAGAGAGCACAAAAGACGTGGAAGTTGATGATGTTCAGAGATTGTTACTTATGGTTTTGAAAATGGATGATAACCATTTGGCAATACAATTAAGTCATTGTGCGAGTGTCTCTAATTTTTATGTTTCAGCTAAGTGTATCAGAGAGTTATTGGTGGGTTTAGATCATTGGCTTGACGTGTCTATTCTGCAAATTTGGTGCACGTAAGTACATTTTATTGTTTTATTAAAGTCAATCTCTATTAATATGTTATATCTCTCATCACTTTGATTCTAATTTTTATTTTAAAATTATTCAGGTATATTCATCGTGTATGTCTTGAGAATTCCATTTCAAAATTATATGGATTTATGGACCCTGCTAGGTGTATTTATAATGATAATGTAGCGAAATCTCAAGAGGATGTTAAAAATTACGTACTAGAAAAGTTACGTGATGAAAACAGAGTGTGCCACTTACTACCATTAATTCATGGGTAAGAATTATTATGAAATTGTGTTCTATATTATTTAATTTTGATAACATATATATTTTATGTGACTTTTCTGTTTCCACACACACGTACAGGAGACATTGGCAATTAATAGTCACGTGTCCAAGAGATAATTTAGTTGTCGTATTTTGTTCACTTCATCGGGAAATTGACCAGAAGACGAAGAAAATTATTACAAAGTAAGTTTATCTTTCATGTGACTTTCATTGACAATTAATAGTTATGTGATTTTTTATTGGCGAGTAAATTTAGTTATGTGATGTTTATCTTTCTGTATTAGTTCTTTTGAGATTCATCAAATGGCAAATGGAAATAGAAAAAAGGCTACATGACTTCATCCCAATGTAAGTGTGATGTAAATTGTAATTCTATAGTTAAATTTATGATAAATATTCACTAATTATGTCATTCAATTGTAGACAAGGCAACAACATAACTCTAATGATTGTGGATACTATGTGATGAAAAATATGTTGGATATTGTCTCTGTTAATATAACCGAGAATTGGATTCAGGTACTAAAAATAACTTTACTTTGTTATTTACTTTTTGTTTTTCGACTTAATATGAATTTTTAAAAAATAACTCTATATTGTTATATTTATTTATTATAGGTATTTGATGACCCAACAGAATTAACACAAGATGATTTGCGACTCCGTTGGGCAAAATGTTTCTTTGAGTTACATGAAAATTAAGTTTATCTTGGTGAGTTTTATAGAACTGTCTAAGTTGTGGTTTTTGCACATAATTGTTATTATTGAGTTTTTGCACAATACATGTGGTTTTTGCACATGTATTGAGTTTCTTGATTTTTTTTGCTGATGTTAATTGTTATTATTTATTGTCAGGCAATGTGATTTTGGTGTTGTCTACCGAAGTTATAACTCATCTACTTGTAGATTTTATATTGATAATTCAAGTTTGGAAAAAGACTTATAAATAGTTGAATATTTTTGTATATTTTTGTATATTTTGTGAATAATATGTAATTGTAAGTTTGGAAAAAGACTTATAAATAGTTGAATATTTTTGTATATTTTGTGAAGAATATGCAATTGTAAGTTTGGAAAAAGACTTATAAATAGTTGAATATTTTTGTATATTTTTTGAAGAATTTGTAATTGTAAGTTTGTTGTGAGTTTGTTTGTTGTGATACAATACAAGTTTGCAATACAATTGTTCAATTTGTAAGTTTGTTGTGAAAAATATGAAAACATCGACCTAGATGTGGTCTATGTGATGTTGGAAAGCTGTGAAATCTATATAGCGACATAAATATAGTCTGTGTGATATTGGAAAAATATAAAAAAATGGGTATAAATTATTTTTGTACAGGCAAACATCCAGAAAATAAATAATCTATTCTCAAAAAATTTCATACATTTTACATCGGTTATTACTCCAAACTGATGTAAAAACTTTCAAAAAGGGACTTTTTACATCGGTTATTACTCCCAACCGATGTAAAAAGTTGCGTCACTTTTTTTAAAATAATCATATAACTGTTTCTTACATCATTCTTATATTATAACCGATGTAAAAAAGAGACTTTTTACATCGGTTATTACTTCCAACCGATGTAAAAAATTGGATCAATTTTTTAAAAATAAATTCATAACTGTTTCTTACATCATTCTTATATTATAACCGATGTAAAAAAGAAACTTTTTACATCGGACCCATAACCGATGTAAAAAGTATCTGATTTACTATATCGCCTGACTTTACATCGGACCCAGAACCGATATAAAAAGTCAGTTTCATTCGATGTAAAAAGTCATTTCTGCACTAGTGAGCCATCCAAAGTTCCTCATGCTATTGACCATACTTACATTCTTGAAGACAATGCTCATATCAAGAATTTTACCGCTTTGTGCTTAAAGGTAAACTATTTTATTTATGATTATAAGTACAAAGCATTTGTCACTCATTTTTTAAACAAATCAATCGAAATTAAGTACTATGTGGATAAGGTTGCTAAAAAGAAATCAATATTAATTTTGTTAAACTCGTTGAAGATCACAATCTCTTGAAGTTCATTGGTCTCCATAAGAAGTTTAATCCTAATAATGTAAAATCATTATATTATCGTATGAAAGTTTCATGTATTGATATTCATTGTCAGTTTGCTGGAAAATTGATTAACTTTGGTGTTGAAGATTATAAGATTGTTTTTGGACTAAAAAAATAAGGGATGGAAATATGTTTATCTAATGCCCATAGCTTCAACCATGCTTTGTTTGTCAAGATGATATCCAAAACATTTCTGAAGGGTCCTCTTCACATGGCTAATTTTCATATTAGTTAGATGAAGTGTGCAACGCAGATGTTGCATTGGGTTATTGTTAAAGTGTTGTACATGAAGCCTAGTAATTGGGCTAGTGTCGATGAGCTAGACCTTTAACTTATGTGGCTTCTACGTACGGAAAACGAATTCAATTGGGTAAACATTATTTTAGATCAAATGAACAATCGTAGATCTACTCCAAATAGTCCATTTTTTTACACTTTATTCATTCAATTTATCTTTGATTCCCAAAATATTTGTTAATTTCTTAATGACATGTTTAAAGCTCCCAAAGTCTTTGATTCATCTGCTGTGAAACTGATGAGATACTACAAAGACAATGAATATTGTAACATCTCATTTATATCCTGCACAAATATATAACATAATCAGAATAAATTAGCACGCACATCGCAAAAGGGCGTCACATTTACTTCACAACAACAAATCTAATACACTGATCATATTCATAACACACATTTAGAATCACGTTCCATACCATAACACTTAAGTATCTCGTAGCGGAATAGTTCTTAACTCAAAATAATATTAATAATTGAAATTCCATACTGAAAATCATATCATAAAATACTAGACAATAAAGGCCATCATCACATACATCTCAATCAAACATAAATATCTAGAGAGTATGACATCTCTCAAATAAACATGAATATCATAAACATAACATGAATCTAAAGGTTCCCTGTGTTACGTAGACCAGAGCATGACTCACTATCTAGTAAATGGATAAACGAGAATCTAATCTCCTCCGACTAATTCCTTACTAGAAGCACCACCGTTATCCTCGGTACTCGAGCGATGTCGTAAAAAACACCATTCCAATAGGAGGGTGAGAATTAATATCATTATAGAAATATATAATAATAAGTAATTCATAATAAACATACATCAAATGAATTCATCACACTTCACATAATCATGTATTCAACATACTTCAGCACAATTCACATTATTACATATACAACATTTCTCAACGATACAAGATTCAAAGCTAATCAATCACAAATACCACATATGCAACATTCACACCAATATCACATAAATGCACACCAATTCAACATTTCACATTGACACATTTGACTCCAATGTAACTCAATGGAATATGCATGTGGTACCAAATGTTATCCTTATCGGTCCAGCCGGGTCCATCCCGCAGACAGATAACCACCAATAAAAGCTTGATTTGGCGCTAAGCTTTCAAACCCCATTCAGTGTTAGGTTTGGAATAGGTCAAGGATTCCCACGAAATTATCAAACATTTCCTCTTAACACAAATGACGCATGTTCATGTGCAATCTATGTTAAACCTGCAAAAACATTGGAAAATATGAAGGAAAAAAACATCAAAAGACAGGGATCAAACCCACGCCGTCTAATACCAATGCCTTATCATGCGCGCACTTGCCACTGGATGGCTGTGTCATCCGGTATATCCATGAAAAAATTAAATATATAATAAACAAGGAGTGTTAGTGATCCAAAGGTACCCTACCCCCCTTAATTTGGGCCTTACGAATTCAATTGTGGCCTTGGTTTTGGGTAATTCTCCATGTACAATGAGATACTGAGAAGATAAGGTTTGAGAGAGGCTGAAAATAGAATTTGTAGATTGCCCTAGTTTTGAGAAAATTTGAAGTTTTTGGAATGGGATCTCTTGCAAGGTTTTCGTGTCCCTCTTCCTGTCTGAATAATGAGAATATATAGATGAAAATTAGGTCAAAAGAAGTGGGCTTGGATCTTTTTATGAAAGCCTTGATTTTATTTAATTTATTTTGAATTTAAATAAATAAAATAAAAAATAAATGGAATAAAGATCAAAGGGGTGTATGAATAGGTTCAGAGGTTCACTATGAGGCATAATACACATTTGGACCTTGAAACATAAGCCCACTATCCCAAAAATTCAATTTTGATCAATTTAAGTTTCATGCATTTCCTTAAAATTGTCCAACTTGTACCAATTATAACTCTCTCAATTTTTATCATATGAAGGTGATATGGAACTCTTTGGAAAGCTCAGGATGTTCTCTACAAACTCTATATGGATCATTTTTTCATTTGAAGACTTTATCTTGATGTAAGTTGCCTTCACAAAAAGTATCTTTTTGTTGACTTTTATAATGACCTATAATGTTTTGGCCCATATCTCGCAAATGAAGAATTTTTTGGACTTGAGTTAGAGAGACAAAGTTGTAGAGAATTGAACTTCCTTCAAAATGATCTTTGGTTGAGAAAAATCTGATGAAGCATGTGAAAGTTATGGTTGGTCAAATTTTAGCTGACTTCTCTTTAAGAAAACCCTAATCTGGTAACTTTTGAATTTTGATGAATCTTGAATTTTTCTTGATGAATCATGATTAACCCTTGATCAAAAGATGAATGTCACTTCAAAATCTTGATGTTGACCAAAAATATTGAAGTTTGACTGTATGTTGACCATAGTTGACTTTTTGTCAAATATAGTTGATTTTCAGTCATCTGAGCTATTGGTTGAGCAAACTTGTGATGCAAGGCTTGAAATTTGGTATGAGCATTCCTTGAGACATATATGGAACCTTGAAATCCACTAGATGAATTATAATATTAAATTTCCTTGAGAAAAGTGAAACCCTAGTTGTAGGCCAACTGTTTAAAAGGAGATTTTGTCTGATAAAACCTTGAGTAGCCTTGAGCAATTGAAAACCCTGAGATCATTAGGAGATATCTTGGAGAAAATGGGAGGGAAATTTTTTGGGTACAACACTTTTCCTCTTATCTTTTCCTTTTCTCCCTTCTTCCCTTCTTTTCTCTTATTCTTCTGTTATCTTGTTTTACAACTCTATCTCTTTTATTTCACAACACCTTAGTAACCCTTATTTCACTAATGGGCTTATCTCTCTCACCCATTCTAATGTGACACTTAAGGCCCAATAATCAATATTGATATTCTAACACTTATTAACCCAAAACATAATTAAATAATTAATCCAAATGTTCAAAAAATCACACAATTTATTTAATTACAATATAAAATAATAATTAATAAGATAAATAATTATTAAAATAATTACTAAATAAAAACGGGGTGTTACATATATAATGATAAGTTAGTAGAAAATGAAGAAGCTCTAGAAGTTCAAGTCCTTAAAACAAAAAATTCAATCTATTTTTTAGAAATTAATTATCGAAGGTTTTAAGAGTTTGCGCATGGAAGTTCTAGAGCGAAAATATGATAATTTAACTTGTATAGAAATTGTTTTGCATAAGCACTTAATCACTTCACTAATATTAAAGATGTTGTAATGTTGATACACAAGGTATTCGATTAAATTAGTTGTACACTTAATGAGACGTGTTTATACAACAACTCAATTTTAACGAATTCTAAACTCAATAACTTTCTTAGATTTTAATCACCACTAAAGCTCAATTAGGTACAAATTCCAACAAAACATGATCTTAAGCAATAAATTGCTACCAATTAAATAAATGATAAACTAATCTAAGAATTAAAAATATAAGCTTGCAGTATCCTACGAAAATTAAATGCGAGAGTGAGAGAGAGAGAAGATATTGAGATTTATAGTGCTTCAGTGTTCGTCCTCGCTTTGCCTATGTTCACTTTTCAACGGTTTCCATTTGGAACCTGCATATCTTCTTTTTATTTTGACAAATATTCCACGATTACATGCAATTGCTAGTCCACAATAATGCTGAAGAGAATAAATATTCTCTTTTGATATTGACTTGTATATGATGTAAGGACAAAATTGTTATGCATAATATTTACTCGATTAACACTTCAAGAATCTTCCAGTTTCACCAATCTACTCAAGCCTTCGTGTGCAGTAATCATCCTTTTGATCCCACCGATTTTTGAGCAACTAATTGTCTGGAGATCTTAGAAGAAATCTGCCTTATTTTCCTTCCACACAATCACTACAAAGGCAATCTAGAAAGAAGAACCTCCTTCTCTTTACATGAATTTTTCAGCACCAGTGATAGCACGTCAATCTTGCAAGAACTTGAAAATCTTTACCTAATCTTTAAGAATGATTAGTTTCAAGACAACGTCTCCCTTAATCAGTTACGAATAAATCATTATCAAGATATAAAATCATAACTATTGTTGAATAAGAAAGAAATTTGAATGCAAGGGTTTTGAACTTTTCAAAAGTGAGAGGTAATTGATTTCACAGAAAATCACAAAGTGATTATGACATTCTTACATAAAAAATGTTGATAAAGTGATTTTACATGTGCTTGAGAATAAGCACAAAAATGAATGGAATAAGTTAGTTAGGTTCAAGTCAAGTGTAATTCATGGTTTTAGTCAAATGAGTAAGTAAGTTGAAACAAGATCTCATAAAGAAAGTGACCCATTTTCCAGTTATTTGACTGTGATCGGAGTCATACAAGTTCATGATTTGAATCATGTGTAAAGCTTGATTCGAATTAGACAAGTAAATGGCTAGCATGAAGTTTATGATTCGAGTCATGCACTAATTGTGATTTGAATCACAAAGCAACGTGATTCAAATTAGGTGTAATATGTGATTTGATCCTATACACCGAAATTATTTTGTTTGCCTCTGCTTTGCTTGATTTGAGTCATGTATTATGATTGACTCTAATAACTCACAAGAAATAATAATTTTTCAAGTTTTTCAAAATAGTTTGAGATTCCCACATCACATATGGTTCTTGTTTCATTAACTCAGGCAATTCACTTAAAACATCATGATCGAGTCTCAAAAATAACAATTGATTTATACATGCTAAAAAAATAATGAATTAGTTTGAACTTGATTTAAAGATGTGCAATCATGAGGGAGACACAATAAACGATAATAAATGAAAGCGATAAGACAAGCAACAAAATACAAGTATTAGGGGGTGCTCCCCCTAAATGTGTTAGGGACATGCAACAATCCCCCTAGGAGTAGGCAATTTCATTCTCCCCATTTTTTATGCTTGGAAAGATTTCACTTGGAATTGAGTCGACTTTGAGTTAAAAGAAAAAATGTTAGTGCCCCCCTGAAACATTGCACACATACCACAACATAAAATGCATAAAACAATTATAGACTTATTAGAACTTTCTCCCCCTTTGACAATATCAAAAGCAGATATTAATTGTTACAAGTCTAAAACCCGAATAACCAACCACAACTAAGTAACTCAAGATGAACACATGATCTAAGAAGAATATACAACAACAAATACCAGATACAAAATAAGAAGATAAACACGCTACATGCAACAAAAAATTCAAAATAGACATGCAAAATCAATATTCAACAATATACAATTATGTGAACTAAGCTTATCATGTAAAGGAATTCATTAATAACTTAAATAATGCATGAACAAGTATACAAATTCTCGAATGCATATAATTAACAACATGCATTTTAAAGACTTAAATGCAAATGATAACAATCAAAACTTGCATAAGATGATTAAGTAAAGTAAAGAATGTAATAAGAAAACCAATGGATAGAACAAACATATACACAATGATACATACCAAATACAAGAGTTATAGAGACATACCTATGTAGTCTACAAAAGAATGATTTTCTACAAAATAGTGTTAGTGAAAAAAAGAATATATATATATATATATATATATATATATATATATATATATATATATATATATATATATATATATATATATATATATATATATATATATATATATATATATATATATATATATATATATATAAAATTAAATAGAATTCTCATTCTATTTAAAGCACGAGGAATCAAAGATTCTCAAATCCTTACAGATCTTATGAAAAGGGTCAAATAACAACGATTTTGTAAATATATTAGTGTCGCGGCAGAAAAGTTCGAGAATCATCTATTGATTAACTTATTTCAAAAAATAAGCAAGAGTCTCCACGGAACTTTATTGTTTCTAACGGAATGAGAAAAGATCGAATAAAATCCACAAAAGTATGCAAACTAAATAGCAAGGCAAAAAGAAAAGCAAAAAGCAAAGCACAAAGAGAACATGATACATGGGTTTGTTATGCAAAGAGAAGGTTTATCATAATCCTTCACATCTATGGTACTCCATGAGAATCTCTTGAAAATTTGTGTTTGGCTAAAAATGTTTGTTTGCAATATGACTGGAGAGATGAGAAAATAATTTATTTTTTAATATTTTAATTCGGAAAAACTTCAAGATTTATGCGCCTACGTACCTTTAATGTGAAATGAGGAAATCAAAATTGCGGAGTTCTTCTAAAAAAGAACAAAATAATGTTCGTTTGGTTGATTTTAATGAAAAGATATATTATCTTATCTGAGGGGAAAACACAACATACTATCAGCAACTATTGGAAAGTGAGCATTTGCACCATCTTGAGTATGGAGAATTTACATCTTGGATTAGATCAACAAGGAATATCTCAACATATCAGTGAAAAATGTCAATCACTTTACCATGTTTTTAGAATTAGTATGGTTTGCAATCACTTCTAAAAAAGACTAATATAAAATCTTTGAGAAAACATTTTAAAAGGAAAATCCAAGCGAAAATAGGTTTGAATGAGTTTTGTATTTTTTAATATTTTGAAAGAGTCTTGATATGCTTAAGATGTCTAAGAATTTATTAAGAAAATAAGTTTTAAAAATAACTTGACAAAGTCAAGTTTTATTGAGAAAGAGGTTTCAAGTTTGAAAACAAGAAGGTTTTGAAAAAGGGAGAGGTTTTGAAAATTGAAAATGATGGGAAAGAGATGAAGAGAATATCCTAAAACATAAATTAAATGACAACAAAATAAAGGATCTCATTGTAAGGTGGCCCAAGAGAAATCCTTTGTGTGTGCATGTGAACTAACCAAGATAAAACAAGAATTTGACATAAGTTAAGCAAGTAAGCAGGTGAATATCAAAAGCATTAGATAAAATCCAAGGAATCAGATGAAAGCTCATTGTCTCAAATGAAATAAAGCATCAGGTGAAGCACATGGAATATATGAATTCTCATGCATCAGATGAAAACTCAAAGTCACAAATTATAATCCCTGCATTAGATAAAACACAAAACAAACAGATGAAACCTAAGGTATCAGATGAATCTTTTAAGGTCTCAAGTCACAACTCCAAAGAATATGGTCAAGAACCTAAATATAAGTCTATAAATCCAATTACAAGTTAGTGATAGTAACCAATACTCCAAAGATAACATTAAGTCTTTTAGGGTTTGATATTTATAAATGTCTTTGAAAAGAAAAACAAAATGTCCAAGGGACAAAGGGAAAAAGATATAAAAATAAAAGGCATAAAAATAAAATAGGATGATGATAAATGATAAAAATAAATTGCATAAAAATAAATTATAATAATTTAAATAACTTAAATGTAAAAGGAAAGAATTTAAATGGCATTAATGTAAATATGAGGAAACATAAAGTTAGCATAATTATTATTATTTATGTTAGTAATTAGTATTCTGATTTGGGATAATTTGACACTGTGTTAAGAAATTGTAAGTTAACTTATATAGAAGTTGTACCTATCTGAGATCGAGCCAAAATAATATATGTGTATTGCATAAAATGCATACCATGGTTTAAAAGCAAGGTGATCAAGACAAAGTCAAAGAGATGAGATCATTACATACACCAAATCCTTCATGAAACCTTTAAGACAAACTTATCACTAATCTAAAGTACCTTGAATGATCAAATGATCATTTAGAGGTAGATTTGAAATGATGAAATTCCATCAAACATCAATCCAAACCTAATTGAACAAGATGAATTCATCATCATCCAATTGATCAAACAGAAAAAAGAAGGAGAAAGAGGTGAAGAGAGATGATAACCCAAATTGAATCATAACATTTATTCAAGTCATCATCAAGATCAATCACCTCTCTTGGTGGATTAAGGTGTTAAACCTCTCATCAACCCAAAGTACCAAAACAATTCTAGTAATCATTTAATGATAGATTTAAATTATTGAAGGTTCATACAAACCAAATCAACAAACAAAGTCAATTTGATGAGACTTTAACCAAAAAGTCATGATCCAAGGTACCATAATTTAAAAAATTTAAATGCAATAATATGCAATTAAAATGCTTAGAAAATGATTTTTAAATTGATTTTAAATTGAAAATAAAAAGGTAAAATAACAAAGTAATATCAAACTATCAAATAAATTAAAATATTTTTAGGATTTTTTTTGGATATTTTTCAAAACTGAAAATTATTTTGAAACAAATTAAATCAAAGCAAATAAGAAAACATTCAAAGAAAATAAAAAATTCAAAAAATTACACAAAGTGTAAAATGAAAAGAAATATTTTTATGAATTATTCGGTAATTTTTTTGAGTTAAAACTGAATTAAAATAAATTTTATAAAATAAAACCAATTAAAATAAAATATGAAAAAAAATAAAATAAAATGATAAAAAAAAGAGGCCCTTAGATCCAAGTCACATAAAATAATGTGAGAGAATACATTATTAGAATACAAAAATTCCTCGCTAAACAATATGACTTTCTTGGAGCATGACGACTAAAATCATGTGAGAGAAAGTTTGAAAATATTTTAGAGAGAGAGAATGATGCATGAGATAGACTTGATCTCTAGACCATCCACCTGAATTAATGAAGGTGACCTAGTCTTCATTAGTTTCAGAGTAAGAGTCATGAATTTAAACGGGTATTTTCTTCAAAGAATTCATCTTGGTCACATACTTCTTCCCGGTCACAAACTTCTTCCCAGTCTCAAATACCCCAAGAGATGATACAACATGGGTTTCCACCAGGGATCCATCAACATGCCTTTATTTTGGAGCCCTATCCTTATTCCTAGACTTGTCTTTCGTCATAGCCTTAGTTTTCCAGATGAATGACTCAGAGTTGCAAGGATTAGAAAATTTTAACAACTTTCAGAGTAGCAAGAGAATGAAAATGAAAATATTCTTACCTATGACGATGGTCCAGATGATAAATAGGTTTTGAAACATGTAAAGCTATCTTTGTTTCATGTGCAGAATAAACCAAAAGAGAGAGAAAATCCCTTGAACACTTCCCTAGTTTTGACTGTCATGAACCCTCACATGTGCAAATACCAAGGGAATCTCTTAGTTTTTCAAGATGATTTGCATCCAAAGCTTTAGTGAATTTGTCAGCCAACAAATTTTCAGTTTCTATATGATTAAGATTATCAGTTTTATCTTTCATAAGTTCCCTGATGAAATGATTCCTTATGTAAATGAGCCTGGTTCTATTGTGTTGAACAAGATTCCTTGAAATATTAATATCACTTAAGTGGTCACATAAAGATGTAATGATATCTTGTCCCACATTGTATTCCTTCAACATATGTTTCATCCAAAGTAATTATGTACAACTTCTACCTATAACAATGTACTCACCTTCAATAATAGATTTTGATACACAATTTTGTTTTTTGTTGAACCAAGAAATTAAATTGTTTCCAAGAAAGAAACATTCACCATATGTGCTTTTTTCTATCATCTGCACTTCCAGCCTAATCAACATTACAATACCATACTAATATTGAGTTATTATCATATGAGTAGAGAATACCATAGTCACATGTCCCATTGACATACTTCAAGATTCTATTCACTTGAATAAGATCACTAGTCCTGGGTTTAACTTGATATCTAGCACAAACACATATAGAGAATGTGATGTTAGGTGTACTTGTTGTGAGGTAGAGTAGACTACCAATCATGCTTATGTATAAACTTTGATCTACATCAACTCCATTTTCATCTTTGGTTACTTTCACATGTGTAGCAGCAAGAGTTCTTTAATGGCTTCCATTGTCAGGTCCAAACTTCTTCACTATACCCTTAGCATACTTTCTTTTAGATACAAAAATGATGTTTTCCATCTGATTAACATGAAGATCCAAAAAATAAGTGAGTTCTCCTACAAGACTCTTCTCAAATTCAGAATTCATTTAATTGATTAAATGCTCCACCATATGGTATAACATTCCACCAAATACAATGCCATTAACAAATATATGAGTTATCATGAGCTTTCCTTTAGCATTATTCACATAGAGAGTTTTATCTATTCCACCTCTTTTGTATCCATTGTTGACCAGGAACTTAGTTAACCTTTCATATCAAGCTCTTGGAGCTTGTTTTAAGCCATAAAGAGCTTTCTTTAACTTGTACACATGATTTTGAAAAAAGGAGTTAATGAACCCATTTGTTTGCTCTACATAGACTTCTTCATTAATACACTCATTTAGGAAGGCAACCTTTACATCAATTTGATACAAAATGAATTTCATCATGCATGAAATTCCAATAACAATATAATGGATTCAAGTCTAGCAACTAGAGAAAATGTCTCATCAAAATCAGGTCCTCATTTCATTTTTCTCTTAGATCTTAAGCTTTATATTAGAACACACCCTTTGATTAGAATAACAAGAGTGGATGTCATGGAGTACCACAGACGTGAGGGGTGCTGATAAGTTCCCCTCGCGTAATCGACTCCCTTACCCGTATCTATCGGTCGTTTGACCTTGATTTCACCCTTCTCAGGTTTAGTCGATGTTTACCTTTACCTTTTTGTGGGATAAAAAAAGTTTGATGGCAACTTCATTTATTTCATATGGATGATTTTTTCTACTGGTTGTTTCAACTAGTGACTTCACTAGGGACAGATTGACCAAATCTTGGTCCATCCCGAAGTCACTCCTAGCTCTTATTCTCTTTTAGTTGGGTGTTTTTTTAATGATTTATAGTTTATCCATTTGTACATGTTTACATATGTTTGCATTGCATCTTTATTGCTTTCCATATATTAGTGCTATGCTGGATTTTGTGTTTCTTTGTTGGGTGAGTGATGTTGTTGAGGTAAAAGGCCTAATACCCAGGCCAGAGTTGTATACTCTTAGGAACACATAGGGATAGAGTGGAACATGAGGTTAGGGGATGTAGATCTTTATATTGAGGTCATGTCCACCATGCTCAAATGAGGTTTTAATGATGTATTATTATTATTATCGCGTAGGTGTATGATGATAGTATTTTCAGGCGGACCCGGGATTCTAAGTTACCATTGACCTTACCCAGACCTAGTATTGACCCGTGAGTGGGACATGAATAATATTTATAGGTACAGATGGTGAGTTTTTTCTGAGGGAGACCGTATGTTCTATTGGTGACTATGGTTTTTGGTTATGTTCTGGATCTGTGGTTCCGATATTCTCGGCATGTTCAGAAACGACAAAGTAGCCAGTATTGCGGAAACCTTTATTCCATGATTATTGCACTTGCATCATAGCATATTTATTTTTATAAAAAAAATTAAAAAAAAATGTATATGAAAAAAGAGCTAATATGCATATGCATACCATTTCAGGGATAATCTGATATTGTCATTTTCATCAGGGATGGATAATAACACAGAGATATGTAAAGAGATGCTTAGGAAGACATCTTGTTACCATTTTCATAGCTTTTCTCTAAATACGGTGAGAGAAGTGAGGATTCTTGTGACCGATCCTAATGAGATGATTTTCAGAGACAGTTACAAACATTTGTTGCCATTGTTGAATGATGAATATGAGAAGTGGGATATGGTGTCGCTGTTGAAATTTTATAATCTGTAACTATGTTGTTTCACTTTCAAAGTATATCATCTAACACCAACACTTAAGGAATATACTTATCTCCATGATATCGAGATCACGAGCCGTACACCCTTCGTCTATGTGCTCGAGGTTCCCAATTATGTGGTTATCGCTAAGGCTCTTTATTTGAACCTTAACGATGTAAAAGGAAATTGGATTGGGAATAGAAACACATTTGATTTTCATCTGAAGTCTCTGATAACCAAAGCTAAAGAGTTTGCAGAGAACAAGGATTGGGTCGCGTTCAACGCATTGTTGGCTTCCATGACTTATGGTATTGTCATATTTCCCAATGTAGAGAACTTTGTGGACTTCTCAACAATTTTTGTTTTCATGAATGGAAACCTGGTGCCAACAATTCCTGCCTGCATTTATTATTCCATTCACTCCCGACATGGAAAGAAGGGAAGTGTTGTCTAGTGCATTCCTCTTTTGTACAAGTGGTTTTACTGCATATGCCCACGAGGGGAGCATTTGTCGATTTCACGGATACACTTCTTTGGTCTCGATGAATCATGGCTCTTACTTCTTATGACATTGTATGGAACAACATAAGAGGTGTAAGAGAAATCATCGCAAGCTGCAGAGGATTTTATAACATTCCTCTTATGGGGATGAAAGGTTGTATCAATTATAATCCTATATTTGCACGACGTCAGCTAGGATACAATATGAATGATAAACACACTGATCGTGAAGTAGAAGAAACTATTTATTTCAGCAAAGGTGTAGATAATATCTTGTTAAAAAGGATAAGAATGGTCTGGAGTCATGTTCACAAAAAAGGAACATCTTTCTTTGGTTAAAGAGGATATCTAGCTCTCGATCCATATGTGCAGTGCATCAAGAATCAGGTAAAGGTTTTGTTTATGCCTTTCAAAAAGGAAGTGATAATGTATTCGCAACCTACTTTTGATTTGTCATCAAATGTTCAGTCAACACTACATGCAACTGTCAATCAATCACTTCCTCCTGAATCGTCTGGTCAACAATCTGTTCAGGATGTATCCAGGTTTGTGCCTTTGGAATTCTACAAGTAGGCTAAAGCTGATAGCATCAAGTTATAATTGGAAAAGTAGGAGTAGAGTATGGAGTTTTATTTTATTGTTCATGAGACAAAGAAGATCATTCATGAAGCTAGACTAAAAGACGAAGTGTTGGAAGAGCATGGTTTTCTTGAAAGACTGAAAGTGACAAGAGTTGAAGGCTCTCGCAATTCTAAACAGAAAGAAGTGGTATGAAAAGTCTAGGACATTCTTGCAAAAAGTCATCAAAAGGTTGAAAGCCTTCGGGTGTCCAAAGACAAAATCCAGGAAAATTACAGAGAAGAAGTCAAAGATTTGAAGAAGTGGCTTCAAGAAGAGGAATTCAAATCTCAAGAAGTTTGCAAACAACGAGAGAGTGTGGAAAAGAAGGTCCAAAGTAAACAAGTTCAGATTGACCAATTGACTAATCAAGTTGGTGAGCTCACGATTTAGCTCAAACTGAAAAATGATCAGAAGCTAGGAATCGAAGCCCGATTGAAAGGGTGAGGTGCCCAGTAAGCTCAAGTGACTGAAGAAATGTCAAAGCTCAAAGCTCAAATTGGAGTTTGACATCAATGCTTGGTTTTGTTGATCTCTTTGTACTTGTTAGGTTCATCGCCAAATTTGTTGGATGGTTTTCTTTTGACTCTATCTGTATGAACTTGTTTTAAGAAATCCCTGTATGGATAATTATTTGATGATATGAGCATTCTCTTTTTTTAATGATGATTTATTTATATCTTATTGCCTTTTGTTCTCGATGAAAAATCTAGGATTTTCCTAGAAATGGTGAAACATAGCATATCATAATCATGCATTCATTCATATCATATCATATCATAACAAGTGGTTCCAGCAAGTTTTCTTACGTGTGATCTGGGTTTTCTTTTCAGAAGATTGATACTGCAAACTCTCACCATTACAACACTTAAAGTAATTCCAAAAGCCAAATGGAACAAATCCAAGCCGATGTTGCTGCCATGGGTGTCAAGATGGATACTCGTGTCAGACAAGTGATGGAGATTATTCAAAATATGACCCATCAATTGGAAGAGATGAGAGATTTGATTGTGAGGCTCGTTATAACTATATATAATGGGAATGAGGCTCTCATCGTCAATCCTTAAGGGGTCGATGTGAACAATCTGAATGGCAATCCGAGTGGTCCAACTCTGACTAGTAATCCAGGAGGTGCTACTCTGAACTTTAATCTAGGTGGTCAGAATCTGAATGCAAATGCTCGTTTGAATCATAATGGTCCTACTGTGAACCTTGGTAATCCTGATAGTACTAATCAAGGTGTTCCTTTGATCCAAGTGGTAGGAAATAATTTTCCTTCACTTACTCCAACTCGATAGAATAATGAGAAAATTTTTGTTCAATCGAGGCCTGATCATATTCGTGTTCAACAACTTAAAGAGGATAATTAGGATGATTGGATATCTAATGCTGATGAACCTACAGAAGTAGATAAAAATCTTTGTATTCTCGAGGAAATTATGTGAGCCTTTGAGAATCAAGGCGTCATGGGCCTTGATATGTCTGATTTGGGGCTAGTCCCTGAAGTGAAGATTCCTCCAAAGGTTAAAGTGTCAGACATTTTGAAGTACAAAGGCACCTCTTGTCCAAAGACACATGTCAAGTCATACTACAGGAGGATGTCAGCAGACTCCGATGACGAGAAATTTCTTACGCATTTTTTCTGGGACAGTTTAACTAGTGGGTCATTAGAATGGTACATGCAACTTGAAGGTACTCGCATCCGTACTTGGAGAGAGCTACTTGAAGCTTTCGTGCACCATTACCAATACAACACTGACATGACGCCTACAAGAACTCAATTGCAAAATCTACCGCAGAAGTAGAATGAGTCCTTTATGGAATATGCACAAAGATGGCGTGAAATTGAGGCTAGGGTCCAACCGCCAATGATGTGACGAAAAATGGTAGAAATGTTCACCAGTATTTTGCAGGGGCACTACTATACTGCCTACAATACTTCTGATACTTTCGCCGAGTTAGTAGCCTATGGGGAAATAATTGAAGTTAGAATTAATACTAGAAATGCAAAGAAGTCTTTTGGTCATTACCAGAAGAAGAAAGAAGGTGAAGCCAGTGCGCTCTATGCATGAAAGGGTAGAGGAAGGGCTCGTCAGGAGCCCGATAATCAGATTATTGCTATGACAATCCCAATTGATAGACCTCAACGGCAAGCACATGTGCCTAGGAAGGGTAGTCAACAAGGTTAGAGGCGACCTCCTAGAGAGATAAATGCACTTATTATGTCCAATGCCGAGTTACTACCTATAATATGGTGGGAGAACTGACTTGTTTTGCGTTTTATCGCAAATGTCGCGGATAACAAGAGTCGCCACCGAATTTTCTTTTGTCTAATATTTAGGAAAGGTGAAAAGAACATGAAAGACCTTTGATAGATTTTGAGTTCAGGGGGTAGATTATGAAAAGGGAAGGTTTTATCACCTTTTTCATCCGTAGGTATCTACGGGCTCTTAATCGCTAGCACACTTTGTTTTGAAAATTGCTTCGTGAATGTGTGTTTGAGAAAATATTTTGAAGATGCCAATTGTAAGGAAACTTTGTAATGATTCTCGTATCTGTCCTCGAGAATGCGTGTAAAGTGTTTGAAAATATTTATTGAAAAGTGTCTGTGTGAAATGTTTTTTTTGAAATGTTTGTGAGCAAGCGATTAACTTCGGTCTACCTACTCCAGGTTGCTCTTGTAGTTTTCCTTTTTCTCTAGATAGTGATGTCTGTACCATTAGTTAGTAGGAAGCCCTATCGTTGGATATGAAGGGACATGCTTGGGTCATCGTACAATCATCGAAGGCAAATGGTAAGGACGCTTTAGCAATTATGGTTAAGGGACTAGTTCGTTTACTGAAGGCAACATCGAAAGGGTCATCAAGGGAATACGATCTTTGTTTTTGAGGGACTATACTAAAGTGTCCCCATGTTCAAGGGACATGACTGTTTTTATCGAAAGGAAACAAGGGAGGTTACCCTAGAGGTGTGAGTGTGCGAGTGATTTTCCCCCCATTATTTTTATCTTTGCGTTAGGGTTAGCTATCTATTCGTTATTAGTCTTTCCATACAAACCCTAGATACTAGGAAAAAGACATAAGATAATGAAAAGCACTAAAGTGCAGAAAATAAATGCAGAAATGTAAACCCTAGACTATTAAAATGCTTCGAGACAGTTACATAATAGAAATGCAGAAAAAACCCTAATTACTATTACAAATCGGGAGACAATTACATAATAATTAAAAGAAAATAAAATGCGAGAATAGTAAATTATGCGAAATGCAAAAATAGGAAAGAGGGGAAGCAAAAATATTTTTGGTGATTTTTTTGTAAAAAAGTGTGAAATGGAGATGCATGCGTGCATATTCTGGGGACTTTGGATCATCAGATTCATTCTTACTTTGTAGGGTTGCTGTAAGTGAATGAGCAAGTTTGTTTGCCTTGAAAGCGACTGCGATAAGGGTTAGCAAGTTTTGACTTTTGGAAGATGATTTTGCTGCAAGGTTTTTCGTGTCTTGTTTCTCTGAATGAGGAAGAATATATAGCTTGTTGTTTAGGTCAAATAACATGGGCTTGGACTTGTAAAAAAAGCCTTGTCTTATTTTATTTAATTTTGAATTTTAAATAAATAAAAATCAAAAATAAATATAATAAACCAAAGGGATGTGTATGAACAAGTCCTGAGGTGCATATGGAGTGTAGAACACGTTTGTATTTTGAATCAATAGCCCAATAGCCTAAAATTCAAGTTTGCTCAATTTGAACTTCATGCATGTGCTCAAAATTTCCCAACTTGCACTAGTCATAACTCTCTCAATTTTTATCATTTGAAGGTGATATTTGAATTTTTGGAAAGCTCAAGATGTGCCCTACAATCTCTACATTGACCATTTTTGCATTTGGAGACTTTATCTTGATGTAAGTTTCCTTGTTAAAAAGTGTCTTTTGATGTCTTTTGAAATGACATATAATGTATTGGCCCATATCTCTCAAATGAAGCATTTTTTGCTCTTTAGCTTAGAGAGACAAAGTTTTAGGGAATTGTTTTTCCTTCAAAATTAGCTTTGGTTGAAGAAAATCTGATGAAGCATGTGAGTGTTATGCTTGGTCAAAGTTTATTTGACTTCTCCATAGTGTTATACCCCCAAATTTTCCCTCTCATTTTACTCAATACATGCCTGAGAGATCCTCAATTTGCTCAAGTTTTCCCAAGAGTTGACCAGACAAACTCTCTCCTAAGGCAGTGTACCTCAAATTAGGGTTCCCATTTTCATCAAGATGGGTGAACCACAAAGGCCTCATATGCTCTCCATAGTCCTAATATGTTCTCAAGACCCTACATGTCAAGTTTCATGCCTTGCACAAGAAGTTTGCTCAGTCAACTGCTCAGATGCTTGAGAATCGATTGTATTAGGTCAAAAGTCAATTGTGACCCACATACAATTAAACTTCAAGATTTTTGTTCAATCATTAAAATTTTAAAGTGACTTTCATCATTTGATCAAAGGTTGATCATGATTCCCCAAGGAATGCTCCAAAATCATCAAAATCCAAAAGTTTCTAAATTAGGGTTTCTTAGTAAAAGTCAACCAAACTTTGACCAAGCATAACTTCCACATGCTTTATCAGAAATTTTCCACCAAAATCTCATTTTGAAGAGGATGCAATTCCCCACAACTCATTCATCCCACAAGTTCAAAATATGAACTCATAAAAATATATGAATTTCTACATTATGGGTCCTTTTGAAAAGTCAACAAAAACACCTTTTGGGTCAAAGCTTCTTACATGAACATGGAAGACTCAATTGATATGATACCAAGAAGGTTGCTTAGGGGACATCCTAAGCTTTCTAAAAAGTCCAAGAACACCTCTCTAGGGTTAAAATTGGAGGAGACATGCCTTGTCAAAGTTGACCTTGTTTGCAAAATTGCCAAAAGTCAAATGTGCTCAAAAATGCATTTTTTGCTAAATGGGCCTAACTTTTTATGCTTGCACCTCACTTATAATATGGTCCACGACCCAAATATTCATCCACACATTATTTTCTTCATTTTTCAATTTATTTTGATTTTTTATTAATTAAAAATTGAATTAAATCAAATAATTGATGAATAATAGCAAAGATATGATTTGATTTGGTTTTTGGACAGGTTGACAATCAAAATATGCTGAGTTATCAAGGCCAAAACGAATCAAGCATAATTGGTACAAGAAAGGGATGATTTGGCTCAAAATAGCAAGTTTACATGTAGCATGAAAATCAAATCAAATCTCTCATAATTGCAAATATTCAGTCCAATTTTGCAACCCTAATTCATTCCTAGATATATAATGGACAAGAAGAAAGCATGGGACAAGGTTTTGCAGGCGTGAACAAGAAGAACAAAGCTTGAAATTTTCAAAGAAAAGTGCAGCTCCAATTTTTCTCCATAGGCCGTTTCAAGCGTTTATAACGATCAAGTCATCTCCCTAGGCACTCACTGAACCTGTAGCAAGCATTTGCAAGGCTTGAAACATCCAGAAACGCACGCAATCACTCTCACAGTTTGCTTATGTTTTCCAAATCGATTATTGAATTTCTTGCATCATTAGCATGTTTAAGTTATATATTTGTGATCCTCATCGTGTTTGCAAGCTAACTGAATAATTTAATTGCATTTTTGAAGCCTATATCTACACTTGCCATTGTTAGGGTTTCCATATGCGTTTTGGGGTTTTTGGCTACAGGCAAAATTAGACCACAAGGTGGATACTGGGATGACCGGGACATCATGACCAGTTGAACCATGGTCTTTAATTCCATTTATATTGCGTTTTGTGAATTTTTGAATTACACAGGTTTTTAGCCATGGAAGTTGTCTGTAGGTATAGGTTATATACCTAACACGACGGTTCCAGGAGGAAGAAGATATGTGTCAGCCAGCCATTCCCCCATTTAAAAATTCACGCGCATGGGAGTCCGTTGAAAGAACAAGATTAGTTCTAACCTATCTCAAGTGTTTTGATGACAACTAAATTATATTTAAGATAGTTTATGCTCTAATGAATGTGTTTTGAATGTCTTAGTTAATATTCTGACAAGAAAAATTCTAAAGTACTAAGCAAAAATTATGAAGGAGTTCTTTGATAAAAGAACCTTTTATTCAAACGCATCTGCTGACTCTGGTAAGAACCTTTCTTTTTAAATGGATCTTCTAACTTCTAGCAGGCTTCTTGATTCTGAAGATAACTTTAAAGCAAACGCTGTTCAAAGTTCTTAGCAAGCAACGCTCTGACCAGAAGTTGAATGAAGCATGTTCTGACTTTAAGCAAATACTGAAACAATGTCTAAATTAACGTGTGTTGTCAAAGCAAAGGAAACACGTTCTTACATTATGACGTTTGCTAATTAATGCAAAGACGGCTGAAAGCACTCAAGTGCCTACAACTAGTTTCTTGGAGAATGGAATTTTGCAAGGATACACGCAAAGCATTTAATGCTCTCCATTTCCTCTGAAGGCAGCAACAGTCTTATTATTCCTACTATAAGTAGAAGGACATTTATTGCAAGCCGACAACAACGTTCAAACAAGAAACTACGTGAAAGATTCAAAAGCTCAAAAACTCATAGTTCATACAATTTTGTGTATTATATTCTAAGTGAAAAATCACAAGTTGTGATATAGCTTGATTAGAAGAAAACTCTATTTCAATTATCTGTAAAGATTATACTTCTGTATTTGTTCCTTGAGAGACCTAGTTTGGTCAGATTTCTCAAGCAGACTAGGACTAGATTTAAGTCTTAGTGTTGTTAGTCACTTGTAAGATTACTTGTGCATTGTTAGTCACAACAGTTGTTGTGTGATTGTAATCAGTTGATTATAGTGGATTAAGTCCTTGTTGAGAAAGGCGAAATCACCTTGGCGGGTGGACTGGAGTAGTTTGAGTTCAAACGAACCAGGATAAAAATAACTGTGTTATTCCATTATTGTTTTGAGCTTTGTATTGAAAACGAAAAGAGTAACTTATTTAACCCCCCCTTCTAAGTGTTTTCTTACCCCTTCAATTGGTATCAGAGCTTGACTCTGAGCTCAACACTTAACCGTGTCAGGAAAAGATCTAGAAGAAAACACAATGGCCGCTGAACAAAACAATAATAGTTACAACAAACCTCCAGTGTTTGATGGAGAAGATTTTGAGTACTGGAAAGATAGACTAGAAAGTTTCTTTCTAGGTCATGATAGTGATCTTTGCGATATAGTCTTGGATGGTTATAAACATCCTACAAATTCTGAAGGAAACAAATTGGATAGAAAAAATATGGATAGACAACAAAAAGCTAATTTTAAAAATCATCACAGAGTTAGAAATATTTTTTTAAATGCTATCTCTAAAGTAGAATATGAAAAAATCACTAATAGAGATACAACGCATGATATGTTTGAGTCTCTCAAAATGACTCATGAAGGAAATGCTCAAGTTAAGGAGTCTAAAGCTCTGGATTTAGTTCAGAAGTATGAAGCCTTCAAAGTTGAAGAGAGCGAGTCTATAGAAACAATGTTCTCTAGGTTCCAAACTCTGATCGCTGGTTTGAGAGTTTTGAACAAAGGGTATACCAAAGCAGATCATGTGAAAAAGATCATCAGAAGCTTACCCAGAAGATGGGCACCAATGGTCACTGCCTTTAAGGTGTCAAAAGATCTGAATAATGTGTCTCTGGAGGAACTCATCAGCGCTCTCAGAAGTCATGAGATTGAACTGGATGAGCATGAGCCTCAGAAGAAAGGTAGGTCTCTAGCCCTTAAATCAATTAAGAAATTTGATACTAACACTTTTCTGGCTGAAGAAGAAAACTCTGAAGAATCAACTTCAGAAGAAGACGAACTATCTTTGCTTTCCAAAAAGATCAATCATCTGTGGAAGCATAGACAAAAGAAGTTCAGGAACTTCAAGAAGTCAGAAGATAAACCAGAATCTTCTGGACACAAAAAGTAAAACAGAAGAGAGATCATCTGTTATGAATGCAAAGAACCTGGTCACTTCAAAAGTGATTGTCCAAAGCTTCAAAAAGAAAGACCAAAGAAGAGATTTGGAAAGAAGAAAGGAATGATGGCAACTTGGGATGACTCAGATTCTTCTTAAGATGAATCTGGTTCTGAAGATGAAAATGCCAACCTAGCTTTAATGGCTATCACAAAAAATGACTCAGACTGTGAGTCAGAACAAAGAGAGGTATTTTCTGAATTTTCTAGAGAAGAACTTGCTGATAGTTTATCAGAACTTCTGGAAAACTATAGTAAGCTCAAAATCAAATACAAGAAACTCAAGAAGAGTCTTGCATCTGATTTTAAGAAACTTGAAACAGAAAAATCTGAACTTTTAGAAAACAATCTTAAACTTGAAAAGGAAATTCAAATAGTTCAAAAGAATTTTAGTTCAGAGTCTGTGTCTAGTTCAAAAGATATTCTGAAATAATATGACTATAGCTTTCAATCTTTTCTTGCTAAAAGCATAGACAGAAGCAAAATGGCTTCAATGATCTATGGATTTAGTGGGAAAAATAGAAGAGGAATTGGATATGAACCTCCCAAAGGGAAGGAGACATACATTCCAAAACCTGTTGCTAAAATGACTTTCACTTACAAACCTCTGAATAAGCAATTCAAGTTTGGACACCCACATGATATAAAATATACATCACATTCTGGAAACCCTTATGCTAACCCAAAAGGACCCAAAAAGATATGGGTACCTAAGGATAAAATAATATTTGTTGCAGATGTCCTTAACAGCTCAATTGAAACACCAGTCATGGTACCTAGACTCTGGGTGCTCACGACACATGACGGGAAAAAGGTCTATGTTCCAAAGCCTGGAACTTAAAGCTGGAGGAGATGTGAAGTTTGGAGGTAATCAGAAAGGGAAGATTATTGGTTCTGGAACCATAGGAAACATTAACCTTCCTTCTATCTCTAATGTTTTATTAGTAGAAGGATTAGCTCATAATCTATTGTCCATAAGTCAATTAAGTGACAATGGCTATGACATTATCTTCAATCAAAACTCCTGTAAAGCTGTAAGTCAAAAGGATGGATCAATCCTCTTTTCTGGTAAGAGAAAGAACAACATTTACAAAATTGATTTATCAGATCTTAAATCTCAAAATGTCAAATGTCTTTTGTCTGTTAGCAATGAGAAATGGGTATGGCACAGAAGATTGGGACATGTCAGTCTTAGAAAAATCTCTCAACTAATTAAATTAAATTTATTCAGAGGACTTCCCAATCTGAAGTACAACTCAGATGCTCTGTGCGAAGCATGTCAAAAAGGAAAATTTTCAAAACCTTCCTTTAAATCTAAAAATGTTGTCTCTTCCTATAAGCGATTAGAGTTACTTCATATTGATCTGTTTGGGCCATTTAAAACTGCATCCATCAGAGGCAAGAAGTATGGATTGGTCATCGTTGATGACTTCAGCAAATGGACATGGGTAAAGTTTTTAAAACACAAGGATGAGTCACATTATGTATTCATTGACTTCTGTACTCAAGTGCAAAATGAAAAAGATTTTAAAATCACAAAAGTTAGAAGTGATCATGGTGGTGAATTTGAAAATCGTTATTTTGAAAAATATTTTAAAGAAAATGGTATTGTTCATAATTTTTCTTGTCCTAGAACTCCCCAGCAAAATGGAGTTGTAGAAAGAAAGAATAGAACATTACAAGAGATGGCCAGAACCATGATCAATGAAACAAATATGGCTAAGCACTTTTGGGCAGAAGCTGTGAATACAGCGTGTTACATTCAGAATAGAATCTCTATAAGACCTATTCTTGAAAAGACTCCCTATGAATTGTGGAAAAACAGAAAGCCCAACATTTCTTATTTCCATCCTTTTGGATGTAATTGTTTTATTCTAAACACCAAAGAAATTCTGAATAAGTTTGATTCCAAAGCACAAAAGTGTTTCCTGCTTGGATACTCTGAACGCTCAAAAGGCTATAGAGTATACAACACAGAAACTCTGATTGTTGAAGAATCAATCAAAGTCAGGTTTGATGATAAGCTTGGCTAACAACAGCCAAAGCAAATTGATTTTTCTGTAGGAACAGAAGATCATCACTAAAACTCTGAAAGTTCAGAAGCAAAAGAAGACGTAGCAGATCATCCTCTTGACAATGCTCTGAACAACCTCAGAATCTCTGACCAACCAACACAGAAAAGGTTTCCTAGATTATCTTCAGCTCACAAAGAAGACGTAATCATTGGAAGAAAAGAAGATCCCATCAGAACAAGATCATCTCTCAGAATCAATGAAGAATCTTTGTTTGGTTTAGTCTCTCTGATTGAGCCAACTACCATTGATGAAGCTATGGAAGATAATGATTGGATCTTAGCAATGCAAGAAGAACTAAATCAATTCTCCAAGAATTATGTATAGAATATAGTTCCAAGACCCAAAGGATTCAATGTTATAGGAACCAAATAGGTCTTCAGAAACAAATTGAACGAACAAGGAGAAGTAATCAGAAACAAAGCACGACTGGTTGCACAAGGTTATAGTCAACAAGAAGGAATTGATTATAATGAAACCTTTGCCCCAGTCGCCAGGTTAGAATCTATAAGACTATTAATTTCTTTTGCTGTATAAAATAACATTTCATTGTATCAAATGGATGTTAAAAGTGCATTTCTAAATGGTTATATTGAAGAAGAAGTATATGTCCATCAACCTCCTAGATTTAATAATTCAAAGCATCCAAAACATGTTTTTAAGTTGAAAAAGTCTTTGTACGGTTTAAAACAAGCTGCCAGAGCTTGGTATGATCGTCTGAGTAATTTTCTATTAGAAAAAGATTTTACCAGAGGAAAAGTGGACATAACTCTCTTCAGAAAAACATTTAAAAATGACATTTTAATCTGTCAAATTTACGTTGATGATATAATTTTTGGAACCTCTAATATCTCCTTTGGAAAAGAATTTGCTAAGACCATGCAGGCAGAATTTGAAATGAGCATGATGGGTGAATTGAAATTCTTTCTTGGAATTCAAATCAACCAGACTCCAGAAGGTACTTTCATACATCAGATGAAGTATGTTAAAGAACTTCTGAAGAAATTTCAAATGTCAAAAAGCAAAGATGCCAAGACACCTATGCATCCAACCTGCACTCTAGGTAAAGATGAGGTAAGTATGAAAGTAGATCAGAAGCTATATAGAGGTATGATTGGATCCCTTCTCTATCTGACTGCATCTAGACCTGATATATTATTTAGCGCGTGCTTGTGTTCTAGATTCCAATCAGATCCTAGAGAATCTCATTTAACAGCTGTTAAGAGAATTCTTAGGTATCTGAAAGGTACTGCTAATCTTGGTCTGTGTTACAGAAGATCACAAGATTACAAACTAGCAGGTTATTATGATGCTGACTTTGCTGGAGATAGAATTGAAAGAAAAAGCACCTCTGGAAGCTGCCAGTTTTTGGGTGACAATCTTATCTCATGGTACAGCAAGAAGCAAGCAACAATTGCTCTATCAACCACAAAAGCTGAGTATATATCTGCTGCTGGATGTAGCTCTCAGATGATTTGGATGAAAAGTCAACTAGAAGATTTCAACCTTTATGAAAGTAAGATTCCTATCTTTTGTGACAATACTTCTGCTATTTGTCTTTCTAAAAATCCAATCTTACATTCTAAAGCCAAACATATAGAAATTGAATATCATTTCATAAGGGACTATATTCAGAAGGGAATTTTAAACTTGATTTTTGTAAAAACAGACCATCAATGGGCTGACATTTTTACCAAACCCCTTTCAGAAGATAGATTTAATTTTATTCTGAAAAATATTTGTATGGAATTATGTCCTGAATAAAATAATATTTATTTTCTATGACTGACTTCAGAACTTTCTGAAATGAATGCTCTGATCAACAACTCTTCAGAAGTTAGAAGAGAAGTTGTAACAGAAGCTATATGAAAAGTTATGAAACATTCTAACGCTTCATGTCCAAGTGTAGTTCAGAAATTCATTAGAACAAATAGCTGTTACATGCATCCTTCAGGAGATGAACATGTGGTGTGTTTCTGAAAGGTCAAGCGTGCAAAAGCTACTGATGACGTTCTAGGTAACTGTTGATGATTATCCATAATCTCACGTTTTCCCTCATTTTTAGAAAATCATTAAATGCAAGTAATGATGAGATTCGTTTTTAAATCCGTTTTAATCTTTATTTTAATTATGTCTTAAATACTTTTAATTTTAATTCTTAACCTATTCTCTGAAATTAATGCCTATAAATACTTTTTGAAAAACCCTTTTCATTCTTTACTATCTCTTTCAACTCAAGTTTTTATTGTACTTTTATCTTAAAACCCTATTCGTAAATTTCTCTTTTCTAAAGAACTTCAATGGCTTCTTCTTCCTCTACCCACTCTGAGCAATACAATATACCTGAAAGGACAACTCTCATTCCGGTAGAAAGTTTGGAAGTTTTGAGTGAGCTAATGGCAGACTTTGAGAATCTCAGAGAGAATGGATTTGACTTGTTCCCTGCTGTGAAGTTTCAAGGTTGGGAAAGCTACTTTGATTGTCTTATTGGTCCAGTCTTTCCTCATTTGGTAAAAGAATTTTGGATTCATGCTATTGCAACTCCCAAGGTTATTCTCTCCTTTGTAATGGGCAAGGAAATATCCATTACAGAAAATCAAATAGGTTGCTGGGATTTAAAGGACTTGGAGTTACAGGAATGCCCACTGGAAGAATGAAGATGTCTAGGGTATATTCAGAAATTTTTACCAATGGTCAAGGTTCCTCCAAAGTCAGGGACTTGAAAGACAAGTATAAGATCTGGGAAAGGATTATTCATGGATGTATTCACCACAGGAAAGACACCAGTTCTCCTGATTACATCAACGCTGATCAACAATATCTGCTGTTTTGCCTTGGAACCAATATCAAAATTGATTTTCCCTACTTGATTTTTGAACATCTCTGGAACCATGTAAAAGAAACCAGAGAAGTTGAAAGGATGAAGAATCCGAAATCAAAGAGGAATTGGATTCCTATGGGGAGGTTATTATCAGACATTCTGACTGAGATTGGTCTGATTGCTCACCTAAAAGAAGCAAATCTTCTGGGGGAGCTTGAACCTATCTGTGGTAAGACTATGACTGGAAAGAACTTGCTGAAGAGGAAAATTATTGACAAACTGCTGGTGGAACCCTCTCCATGTCTGTCAACTATTGTGAAGAAGAGAAGAATTCCTATTGCTGACTTTCCTATGTTCAGCTCAGGGGAGAATTCTCGTATGGTTTTGCACTATCTTGAGACCTGCAGAGAAACAGGATCACCTATTGATCCAGCTTGGCTTCAAGGAAGAAATCAAGCTGCTCCTAATGTTGTTCTCCAAGAATCTGTGAAGAGAAAAGCTGTAGAAGGACCTTCTAATACTCCTCAGAAGAAGAAAAAGAAGACAGGTAATCATGCTGAAACTATACCTGTTTATAATTCTGAAAATGTATCTGCATCTGCTGAACCCTCTCAAACCTTAGGAGACTTAGATGTAGACATTGATCTGACCTTACCATTTGAACCCCTTGCTGACAACCCTAGTAAAAATCAGTTTTCAATAGATTTAGGTGATTCTGACTCTGATGAACATTCTGACAGCCAATCAGAACCCTCTCAATCAAAACCTCCTGAACCATCTATTTTTCAACCTATTCCTGCTGAACGTTTCTCAAGACCCCCTCCCAGACTTTTATCACCCAGACCCACTGGATGGTATGATGCTGGCTCTTGGAGAATTCTAGGGATAAATGAACCTCTAGCAACAATACAACCTCCTTTCAACCTACCAACTGAGAATATTTTTGCTATGAACCAACCACAACCTCAAAATCCTATTCCCACTCCTGCTTATACAATAATAATTTCTCCTGATGTCACTCCACCCACCTCACCACAAGATACAACACCACTCTCAACTCCTCAAATTCCAGAACAACAAATTTTTGAACAAGCTGAAATTGCTGAACCATCAGTACCTCATGATATATCAGAACCTCCTATTTGTGTTAACCAACCTGAACCTGAACCTACAAATAATCCTGAACCCAATAGCTTTTTAAGAACTGTAGTGGACTCTCAATCTCTACAATTCTTGAAAAACAAAACTTACAGAACGACTGTCCCTAAACCTGTTCAGCCAGATGTAAATACTTTATTTCAAAATTTTCTAACAAATGTTCAAGCATGTCTACAACCGCTGAAAGAAGATTTCCTCAGAAGTGTGAACACAGCAGCAACAGATCTTCTATCGGAAACTTTCAGAAGAACCTTAGTTGCTGAATCACGGAAGTTACAGGATTTGTGTCATTCTCAGGTGCTGGACAACTTTTCCAAACTTCTGCATGCTTTCAAGACAGAAGCTACTGATACTTGGAATAAGAAGTCTTCGCTATTGATTGCTGATACTCCAGCTGATAAAATGGACATTTCAGAAGATGAATCTGAAGAATCCTCTGAAGATTCAAATCCTATAGCTATTGTTCTATTGAATCAACCTTCAGTTAAGGATGGACCTGAACTTGTGCCAACTCTTGCAATGGATCTAGGCACTCTGCTCTCCACCTTTGTGAAGTTCGACTCATCAGTTGCTGCTTCTGACCCTGTTTCTACTGAAGCTTCATCATCTTCTGCTCCTACCTCACTCATTATGGACACTCTGAAAGAGATAAAGAGGGAGAATGAAGTCTTGAATAAACACATGGATAAGCAAGATCAAACAAATTTAGAGTTCAAGAACTGGATGGAAATGCAAAGTGAATCTGCCTCTGAAATCAAGAATCTTCTGATGGCTCTTGTCTCTAAGAAATCTTAGTTTCTTTTTGTCTCTTATTTTGTTTTGTTTGTACTTCTGGATATCTATTTTTAAACTTTTTATGAAATCTTTCAAAATTTCTCATTTATTACACTTTTTGATTATGCCAAAAAGGGGGAGAAAATGTGCATTTTTGAACTAATCACTGTTTAACAGTTATGGGACTATGTCTCAGACATTCTAACAAATTTGCAAGAATTCCTTCTGTGCAAAAGATTTTTTTGCAGGTATCATTTAACTCTGAAAGAATATTCCAGCTAAAATTTATCTTCTTGAAGAAGTTCTGAAGAAATTCAAGAAGGCTGTGTATCACTCTGACTAAATTATCTCAGGATGTCTTATGCATAAAAATATTCATTTCAGGGGGAGATTCTTATCTCTTAATCTGTTTCTTTTCTTTATCTAAAATAATTTTTTGTCATCATCAAAAAGGGGGAGATTGAAAGAACAAGATTAGTTCTGACCTATCTCAAGTGTTTTGATGATAACTAAATTATATTTAAGATAATTTATGCTCTAATGAATGTGTTTTGAATGTCTTAGTTAATGTTCTGACAAGAAACATTCTAAGTACTAAGCAAAAATTATGAAGAAGTTCTTTGATAAAAGAACCTTTTATTCAAACGCATTTGCTGACTCTGGTAAGAACCTTTACTTTTTAAATGGATCTTCTAACTTCTAGCAGGCTTCTTGATTCTGAAGATAACTTTAAAGCAAGCGCTGTTCAAAGTTCTTAGCAAGCAACGCTCTGACGAGAAGTTGAATGAAGCATGTTCTGACTTAAAGCAAATACTGAAACAACATCTAAATCAACGTGTCTTGTCAAAGCAAAGGAAACACGTTCTTACATTCTGACGTTTGCTAATTAATGCAAAGACGGCTGAAAGCACTCAAGTGCCTACAACTAGTTTCTTGGAGAATGGAATTTTGCAAGGATACACGCAAAGCATTTAATGCTCTCCATTTCCTCTGAAGGAAGCAACGGTCTTATTATTCCTACTATAAGTAGAAGGACATTTATTGCAAGCTGACAACAACGTTCAAACAAGAAACTACATGAAAGATTCAAAAGCTTAAAAACTCATAGTTCATACAATTTTGTGTATTATATTCTAAGTGAAAAATCACAAGTTGTGATATAGCTTGATTAGAAGCAAAATCTATTTCAATTATATGTAAAGATTATACTTCTGTATTTGTTCCTTGAGAGACCAAGTTTGGTCAGATTTCTCAAGCAGACTAGGACTAGATTTAAGTCTTAGTGTTGTTAGTCACTTGTAAGATTACTTGTGCATTGTTAGTCACAACAGTTGTTGTGTGATTGTAATCAGTTGATTATAGTGGATTAAGTCCTTGTTGAGAAAGGCGAAATCACCTTGGCGGGTGGACTGGAGTAGTTTGAGTTCAAATGAACCAGGATAAAAATAACTGTGTTATTCCATTATTGTTTTGAGCTTTGTATTGAAAACGAAAAGAGTCACTTATTCAACCCCCCTTCTAAATGTTTTCCTACCCCTTCATCCGTGACTTGTTTTCTTTATATTATATTCTTTTTTCATTATACTAACAATTAAAACACACAGCGCAACTGGAAATGAGGCATTGGTATTGAGCATAAGGACCTGGGTTCGACCCCAGGTCCCAACATTTCCTTTATGTTATTTTCTTTCAACAGATCTAGCATATCTCTCATCCTGGTGTCTACCATACTCCACCAGCATCCAGCCACTTGATCCAGCATAGTACCAGATTCAACGCACATGATGCACCATCAAGTCAATGCTACAAGAGATCAGGCGCTGACTGGGCTTGGAGCATTTTGGGCCTGAAAAATTCAAATTGGCACCCCCCATTTTCTAGTACATACATGCCCAGTTTGCTTTTCTTTTTTTATTTTCTTTTTAATTTCTTTATTCAATTTCTTTATTTGTTTTAATTAATTAATACAAAAAATTATTATTTTTTAATAAAAACTAAAAAAAATCAACAAATCACAAAAAAAAAAGTTTTTTTATATAAAATATTTATTTAATATAATTAGTAAGTTAGGTAAATTTAATTTCTTTTTCATAATTAAATTTAAATAGAAATTAGGTTTTAAATTTTGTAATTAAATTGTTTTTTTCTCAAATAAAAAACCACAAAAATACACAAAATCTTTTTTTACAATATATTTTATTTTCTTGAAATTATTTAATTTACTTTAAATTAGGTTAATTTCAATTTCTTTTATAATTAAAAATAATTAGAATTAGGGTTTTAGTCGTACATAACCTAATAAAATCTTTTTTCCAAAATAGTTTAAATATTTTTTTCAAGTTTATTTTTAGGGTTTTCAATTTCTCCTCGCATTTAATTTACCACGCACATTTTTATTTGTTTTATTATTATTGTAACTGTTTCGAGCTTGTAATAGTTTTAATTAGGGTTTTAAATTCCGCACTTTTATTTTCAGTCCAGACAATTATGTAACTGTCAAATCCTTGTAATAACTACGTTTATTTTTTCGCACTTTAACTTCCTGCAAATATTTAACTGTCTAGATGGATGCTAATAGGATTGTATGGCAAGAATGTTTGGAAATTTAAACGGTAGATCACCTAATGTGCAAAGATTAAATAACTGAAACAATTCATATGCACATATTCACTCCTAGGGTTTACCTCACTTCGGTTGCCTTCGGTAAACAGTCATTAAGCATAAGAGATTTTAGTGGTTTCCCTCTATTTCTAAAAGATCAAAGTTTCCCATTCGAATTTTGCCTCAGAAATGTTGCCTCGGAAAGATCTTAAGACTCTAGGGTTACTGCTAAAATTTTCTAACTATTGCTTTAGTGATTGTACTTGTCCCTTTCGAATGTCCCTCACAACTCCAACGACGGTGCTACTTACTCCTTAATAGTAGGATAGCGCTGTCTAAAGGAAACAAGAACAAACAATCTTTTTTCGAGTAGGTAGAATCTTAAGTACTTGCTCAATAAAAACTTTTCACACAAACACATTTCAAAACAAATTTTCAAAACAAACTTCGTCACATCCTTGAGGACTAATAAAAGGGTTATCACGAAGTAAAACATTTTCAAAACAAGCACACACAAGCAAATTGAAAAATGAGCAAGTACCTAAGAGCCCATGGAAAACCATGGATAGAAAAGGTGCTAACACCTTCCCTTTCTATAATCTACCCCCTGTACTCAGAATATCTCGAAAAAAGTTTTTTTCTGTTCTTTTTCCTTTTCCAAGATTGGATGAAATAAAATTCGGCGGTGACTCTAGCTTACCGCGACATTTTGCAAACAAAAATCAAAACGCAAACCAGTAAAAAACAGTCGGTTCTGCCACCGTATCACACATAGGAAACCCTAATTTGGCAACTTTTGACTTTTGATGATTTAAGTGTTTTCCTTGATAAATCATGATTAAACCTTGACCAAATGATGAATATGACTTCAAAATGTTTATATTGACCAAAAATCTTGAAGTTTGTATGTATGTTGACCACAATTGACTTTTTGTCCAATACAGTTAATTTTCAGACATCTGAGCCATTGACTGAGTTCACTTGTGATGCAAAGCATGAAACTTAGTATAAGCATTCTTAGAGACATATAAGAGACCATGGAAACAACTTGAGGCATTAGAAATCCCGTCTTCCTTGAGAAAAATAAAACCCTAGTTTCAAGTCCATTGCTTAGGAGGAGAATTTGTCTGCTCAATTCTTGAGCAACCTTGAGAAAATGAAGACCCTAGGAGAATGTCTTGAGTAAAAGGGAGGGAAAATTTTGGGGTACAACAATACCTCAATTACTCGAGCTGAAGGTGTAGTATCAGGGGCATAAGCTTATTACCCAGAAACCTGGGGAAAGTACGTCTGAAGAAGAGAAGCCTGAAGTTCATGACATTCTTAGTGAAAGCAGAATTACCCAAAGCGATCAGATTTTCTCTCCACCTAAACAATCAGAAAATAGTGCTGGTGCTGTGGCTAAGGTTAAAGGAAAGCAGATTGTGGTTAAGTGTGCGTAACTGGGTCAGAATCCTCCTGTTCTGACCTTGGATGCTGAGATGGCTAAAGATGTCAGTGTTTATGAGATACATAAAGAAGAGCAATTACAATATTATGGATAAGTTGAACCAGACGCTTTCAAAGATTTCTATTCTTGCTTTGCTCGAGATTCCGAATCTCACCGAAATGCACTGATGAAGCTATTAGGGTCTTCTTTTGTTCCTCATGAGATTTTAGTGAATTAGTTTGAAAGAATCGTGGCTAGCATCTCTGTGAGTAATGGGTTGGGTTTCACATATTTCAATTTACCTCATGAGGGGAGAAAGCATAGTAAGGCATTTCACATTTCAATGGAGATTTCAAAGACTACCTAATCTCTAGGTGCTGGTAAACAAGGGATGATACCTCAATTTTCTACCAAAGTCTACTCTCATGAATTTGGATTATGAAGAGCTTGTGCTGGGGCCCAGTGATTTGGTGGCTAAGGTGTTTGACGAGTCGAAGAGAATTATGTTTAGGGAAGTTCATTTTCCTATCAAGATAGGTCCTTAGATCATCGCCGTGACATTAGTTATCATGGATATCAATAATTCATGTTGTTGTTTTCTAGGGTGCCCATGGATCATGAGGTTGGTGTTGTCACTTTTAATTGCATCAGAAGTAGAAATTCCCGGTTAATGGGAAAGTGGTCACCATTTATGGTGAAGAGGACTATAATGTCAGCCATCTGAGTACCTTATAGTATGTTGAAATTTAGGGAGAGGTACATGAGACTCCATGCCAAGCATTTGAAACTGCGCAAGTTGTCAAAACTCCTCGGAAAGAGGGTAAAAATCAAGAAGTCTCTATGGCATCATACTGACAAGGTCAGGAAATTAAGAATCTGGACATCCTAAAGGATGTGGAAGTGTGTTGGATCTTCCTACGCAGAAAGACAAGAAAGGTTTAGTCTTCGTGGCTATATGAAGCATGCCAACTACTGTTGTTCTCAGGATTCAAGGTATTCCTCCTCTAATTCAGTTCACCAGTGGTGGTATCATCCATGAGGAAGCTCATGTTGTGAAAGAGGAAGGCGATAGTGACTGTGAAATGGAAAAATGAATCTATCCAACTGTTCCGGGTCAAGAGTTTATTTTTATCATGCAATAAATCTTGCATTCTTCCTAAGATGTAGTGATCATGTTGTAGGGCCACAATGTTTTTCTTTTAAAAATTATGATCAATAAAGGATGTTTTTTTGCATTTAAATATTTCGCTCCTTGTCTTTCTCTTTTCATTTTTCAGAAATTTCGCAATGTGTTTTTTATTTTTCTTTTAATCTAAAACTAAAATAAATAAAAAATCATCATCATGCAGATACAATCCTTCATCAATCCTGAATTTTGTCGAAAACAGTTCAACTATGGCTCCCTATGAATTTGAAAATCCAATCTATCAAGCTGATGAAGAAGCTTAGGAAGATTATGAACTTCCCGAAGAGCTAGCTAGATTGTTGAGGCAAGAGGAAAAGGTCATTCAGCTGCACCAAGAGACTATTAAAGTGATCAACTTGGGTACCGAGGAGGTCCAAAGAGAAGTCAAGATTTGGTCAGTGTTAGAAGATAGTGTTAAGCAGAGGTTGGTTAAAATTCTCTGTGAGTATGTTGATATCTTTGCTTGGTCTTATGAAGACATTCCTGGGATGAATACAAATGAATGCAAATCATCTAGAGATGTCTAAGAAGATCAAAGAGGAGGTTTAGAAACAGTTTGATACAGGTTTACTGAAAGTTTTCTCTTATCTGCCGTGGATTGTTAATATTGTGTCAGTGCCGAAGAAAGATGTCAAATTGAGAATGTGTGTAGATTATATGGACTTAAACAGAGCAAAAGTGTTTTCTTCCATGGACGTTTCTTCTGGCTACAATCAGATTAAGATGGCGCCGAAAGACATGGAGAAGACTACTTTCATTACACCTTGGGCAACATTTTGCTACAAGGTGATGCCCTTTGGTTTGAAGAATGTAGGGGAAACATATCAGCATGCACTGGTCACTCTCTTTCATGACATGATCCATAAAGCGATTGAAATCTACATGGACAATATGATTTCCAAATCCCAAACAGAAGAGGAACATCTTATCCACTTTCTTAAATTGTTTGAAAGATTAAGGAAATTTAGACTGAGGTTGAATCCTAACAAGTGCACCTTCGGGGTGAGATCAAGGAAATTATCGGGCTTCATAGTAAGTGAAAAAGGGATTGAGGTTGATCCTGCCCAAATAAAAGCAATTCAAGAAATGCTTGAGCCGAGAATAGAAAAAGAGGTTCGCAACTTTCTCGGGAGGTTGAAATACATTTTTAGATTCTTCTCTCATCTTACAACCACTTGTTAACCAATATTCAAGCTATTGAGAAAATATCAAACGGCCAGGTGGGACAATTTCCAAGCGGAATTTGATAAAATAAAAGAGTATTTGTAGGAACCTCTAATTCTTTTACCTCCTATGGAAGGCAAGCCCTTGATAATGTATCTGATTATGTTGGAAAACTCCATGGGCTATGTACTCGGTCAACATGACGATATGAGTAGGAAAGGACATGCTATTTACTATATGAGAAAGAAATTTACTAATTACGAGTCGAGATACTCATTGCTGGAAAAGAATTGTTGTGCACTCGCGTGGGAAGCAAATCGTCTCAGACAGTACATGCTGACTCACACTACTCTCTTGATATCCAAGATGGATTCAATCAAGTACATTTTTTAAAAGCTAGCTCTCATGGGAAGAGTATCCCGTTGAAAGATGATTTTAATTAAATATGATATCCAATATACTACCCAAAAATCCATCAAGGGTAGTGTATTGGCGAATTATCTTGCTCACAAGCCTATATAACGCGATTATCAGCCGATAAAGTTTGAATTTCCATATGATAACATCATGTACATATGGGATTGTAATATCCCTGGCCAACCAGGATCGTGGTGGACGATGGTGTTCGATGGTGCCTCTAATGCATTGGGCAATGGTGTCAGTATGTAATTACTTCTCCTGAAGGTTTCCATACTCCTTTAAGAATATTCTTTTACTGAACCAACAACATGAACGATTATGAAGCTTGCATTTTCAGATTACACGCTTGTAATTAGTCAGATCAACAGATATTGGGAGACTCGTGTAAATTTGCGGATGATTTCAATTTTTTGACATAAAAAACTCAAATCCGGAAATTGCATTAACTCTTGAATTTTGTTATTTGTGGTTTGAAATTGTTGTTTGAATGTGGGTTTCATCATTACAAAGTGGTTGTAATTTCTAAACTGCAATACTTGAACCAATAAGTGTTTTTATGCATCCGCGTGCAATTATGATTCATGTGTTAATGATGTTGCTACCCATAAATGGTAAGTAGCACCTGCAAGGTGATTTAATTCACGATTATGGCTTAGTTGAGCTTCTTGGTGCGTTTGGTGGCTATCGATACCGTTTCAGATCATTTTTATTCCAACTTTTTGCACACTTTCATTTGTAATAAGTTTCTTCCCGGAGTTTATATTTGTGCTTCCATTGGGAATTTAATTTCTTTTTCTTCATGATTTAATTATAAATTAATTGTGATGAGAATTCATAACTCTGATTTCGCTTCCTTGTTATTTCTAGCATGTTTGTTGACTTGTGCAAGGAACTTTGAGAGCGCTTTTCATCGATTACCTAATTTTTGGTTATTAGATTAAAGCATGCTATGCCACTTTATTTGTAGATTTCTGGAATAGCTTTCGACGCAATTTACTTTGAATCTCATTTCATGAGAAATATGCATTGCATGTGTTTTTGTCTTGACGTGAATTTTTTGTGTACGTGTTCTGTTTATTGCAGATGTGTCTGACACACATACTCAGAGTGCTTTATTGATGCTTCAAAGGATATTCTGACTATCGTGTTTTTGATGCTAGCTTGCACGAAGTTTTCCAAAGTCATACTATATTTGTTTGCTTGCTACAAACTCTTATTTGTTTGGTATTACACTCATTATGGTTTATGTTTCTGCATCATTTACCGCTTTCCTTACCATGAAAAGTAGGAATAGAGATTCATGACTGGGAGTCCCTACTTTATATGGGAAATTTATTTAAAGTCCTAAAGTGAGGCGATATTTTTTCTTTTAAAGACCTCCAAATGAGGCGATGTTTTTGTTTGCAAAAGACTCCAAAGGGAGAAACTTCTTATTGTTTGTTTAAAGACCTCAAAAGGAGGCGTTTATGCTAAAGTCCTCAAAGAGGGAATTTCCTCTCCCCTTTTATCATTGTTCTTTCCATCGAGTCAATAAGTGGAACAAAGGGTCCGCAATCGACCTCCACACTTTCTAGTTTGTGTCGTTCCTAGCTCACATTGTATGTTGATGCTTTGAATTGTGCCTACTCAAGTTCATCAAGTCAAATAAAGTGGAATACATGGATCGTAATGAACCCCTAAACTTTGTCATTCGTTTCAATGATGTTAGCTTGTGTCGCTCGATGTTGATGCTCCGAGTTGTTACTCGATGCTAGTGCTCGAGCAAATTAAGTGGAAAGAGTTCCTTACTTCCAATTTGAGATCCATTAGACTCATTTGTTTATTGCTAGCTTGCACCCGGTGTTTGTTTTGGCTTCAGCTTGTCATTGTTTGTTTGCTCTTATGCTTAAGATTTCCATTAGGTTGTAACCTTTGTATGCTCCCTTAGGATTCACTTGTTTCGTTTGTGATGCTAGTTAGACATTAGGATCATAATCCATGCATGCTAATGTCATACCCCAAATTTTCCCCTATAGGAATAAATATATTTTTATTAGTTATTTTAGAATTTTGGCCCAATTATTTTGTTACTAGCTTATATCACTTTGTTTAGAAGCAATGAGTTTAAAATTAAAATCATGGGGTGTATATCCCGAATTTTCCCCTATAGGAATCATTAGGATTTTTTATCGGTGTTAAATAATAGAAGGGTTTGTTGCTTCAAGAGGGCCATCAAAGTGTGATGGCCCAATAAGGTTTTTTTGACTCTTTTACAATAATAATATAAAGGGGTGTATTGTTGTCATAAGGGTTTATTGCTTCTTGGTTTTTCAAAAATGGCCCTTTAAGGTTTTTTGATTCATTTTAATAATAGAAGGAGGGATATTTTTCAATTTGTTGCAGACTGGGCTAATAAGTTTTATGGCCCATTGAACTGCTGGATAAGAGAGAAGTGTGTTCTTGAAGGGATTGGCCTATATCATTTTTTTGAAGGCCCGTTAGTCTTTTTTTTAGGAACACCAAGGTCAACTACTGACTTTTATTTATTTTTTGTTTTTTATTGTTTGTGATAATAACTATTCTATTTTTTATTATAATTATTCAATTATCACTTAAATATTTCTTAATATATTATTATTATTATTATTATTATTATTAATTATATTAATATTGTTATTAACGTTATTGTTTGATTATAATTATTATTAATTTATTATTATTATTATTATCATTATTATTATTATTATTATTATTATTATTATTATTATTATTATTATTATTATTATTATTGTTATTTTATCAAATGTTTATTATTTTCTAAATCATTGACCAGAGTCAAACCGAGGGTTTCAAAACCTTAGTTGCATTCTCAGCGGCGACCCTATTTCTTCATCTTCATCCCAACAATGTCCAAGGCCCAAAAATGCAAGAGTATATAATCAAATTTCCAGAACAAATCTAAATCAACAATAATCAAATCTTATGGAATTAAATATTATACAAAATCATCTAAAATCATTTATAATACCTAAAATTAAAAATCAAATCTCTAAATCAGATCTAATTCTCATAAATCAACTTCTAATTACAAATTATAACAGAAAATCACACAATATTTTCCTAAGTAATCTAACCTAAGAACTCTATAAAACCCTAGAATTCTAAGTGAAATGGGGGAGGAAAAATCGATGAACAGAAGAACAGAAGAAGGAGAAAAGAGATTTGGGTTTCAATTTATAAAACCCTAGATCTATGTTGCCGCCGTCGTTGCCTTTAAGCCCCGATCTTTATCTGCCGCACCTTGTACCTGCGAATCAAAGAAAGAAGAAGAGATTAGAGAGGGAAATTAGATCGAAACGAGAAGTGTCGCGGCAAAAAGAGCTTTGTATTGCACTTAGCTTGACGATTTTTTCTGATTGATATTGCTGTGATTTTTGCTTGAGGATCTAAAATTTGGGTTGGTTTGGATTTAGGGTTTATTCCGCTTGGGGTTTTGTCGCTGTCTTTTGGGTTTTCATGGTGGCGATGTTTTAGGGTTGTATTGTTGTTGTTATGTACTGTGTTGAGTGAGGAAGAGAAAAAGATGAAAGAGAACATGAGAGAAAGAAAGAACGAGGAATAAGGTGAAATGAAATGAAATATTAAATAAGAACAAAAATATAATATCCCCGCAATCCCATGTGTTTCACTTACCGTATGCCCTCATATCCCTGCCCTCTAATCTTGATCAAACGCTCTCAAAACTACTGCCCACCATAAGACACGTGCGCTCGCCCACACATGAACCCAACGAAACCCAACTATTTGACACGGATCTAAGCCCATTTCTTTTAAGACCCTCTATTTTTTAACTTTCGCTGACTAAAGCCTAACGCGTACGCCCTCGTGTTTAGACCAAAAACAGACTATTGGGCTTAAGCCCGACTATTTAGACTTCCCAGATTTACTACACAGTTACAATCCACACCCCCCATTCGTGCATATGGGCCTAACTCAATATCTGAACAAGGTCCCTTACTTTCCATACCCCCCATATTGCATGCCAGTTAAAGAATACACCCCCGACCAATTTGGGCTCAGATTTTCTTTTGGGCCTAGACGAATTTCTCATACACCACCCAGACTTAAGTCTTTCTTACTTTCAATAAATAACTGTAATATTTTTTATTAAAAATATTTAATACATTTTTAATAATTAGAAAAATAAGTATTTATTAACTTAAATATTTATTTTTCTTTGTAAATAATAGCCCTTTTTTTAATTACATTAAACATTTTTTTCATTCATGTAAAATTACTTTCTCAAATTGCATCATATACTCGAAAATATCTAACCAATCAAATACTAACATTTTCTACTAACTTAATTCAAATTCATATTTATTTTCAAAAAAGGATTATGGAAACTTCTTTTATCGACTGTGAACTACGTCTACAATTCGGCTATTCACTAACTCAAACTTGATTTAAGGAGAATTTGAGATATTTCCATAATCCATAAAAAAATTAACTAAACAACTAAAAACTATGAATTAGGAATTTTATTCCTCATAAGAGGATACGTAGGCATACTATTTAAATAATGGCGAGTTCCCCTAATTAAAAAACTAAAACCCTATTCCTAAACCTTTAACCTAAACCCTAGTATCCTTGTGAACAAGATAGATGAAGGGTGCCTAACACATTCCCTTCATCTAAAGTGAGTCAAGAACTTAGAATCTTTGTATCATTAATTAGGGTTATTCCGTTATATTCCCGTTTTAGGATAAAAGTTAATGGTGGAGGATCTATATTTTTTTTCTGGTTATTACAGTTGGCGGCTCTGCTGGAGAGTTCAACACTAGGGTTTAGAAGCCTCTCCTTTTGGTTTAGGGTTCTTTTAGGGTTTTTCTATTCTTGGTATATTTGATTTATTTATTTATTTATTTACTTTTTTTATTGTTATATTATTATTGTCATTTTAGTTATTTGTTGGTGGGATTTTATTTCAAAAAAAGTGTTTTCAAAACCTTAGAAAGAAGGTTCGTCTATTGACCAAGGGGATATATCATCCCTATGAGTTTTTATGACGACTTTGCCTAGAGTCGGTGGAATTCCAAAAAAGAAATATGTCACAAGAGGTATCCTCTTAGGGGTAGGAGTTTGGAATGAAACCTATGACTCTTTGTATAACCCTAAACCAAAATCTCATAGTGAGACCTTTTACGACCTTAGAGATGAAAGTTTCAATCTACAAAGAGGCCCCGCTTAAGGGAGGCCCTTGTGCCTTTCCTACTAGTGTAATACATGATACCCTCAAGGAAGCCACCTTATGGGAAGGGTAGAATACCCGTAAGCCAAAACTAGGAATCTACCAACTAAGGATACCTTTTAGAAATCCCGTTATTGTGCTGCATCATCATGCATTCATACATCTCACATATTCATCATTTCCCACTCTCTTTATTTGTCTTATTCACAAGATATTAAAAAATATATAATCAAAGGTTTTTGGTGAGTATCCTAAAAATGTATGCCAAAGGGAAAAACATTGTCCATTTTAGCGCCATCAAGCCAGATATGAAGAAAATAATAATCATCAAGGAGAAACCGTGCAAAAGAACTATGAAGATATTATTTCTTCCAGTAGTTGTTGGTTCAAATATTTTTTAGTATCTGAATTGTATTCCCTTTTAAGGATGATTTGTATTAAAGGCACTCTTTTTTACCATATTATTGTGTATTTATTTTGGGATGCTCAACTATAAAAAGCAAAACCTGGAAAAAAGTACGTATACCAAAAAAAAGGAATCCAACGAGGATAAGACAAAGGTTAAATTTTTTTAGCATATTCATACGCATTCATGCATAAGAATCACATTTAGTACATTTTCATGCATAAAACTTACATGTTTTAAAAAATCACTCTGTAGTTAAACCATTGGTAAGAAAGCACCGCCTCTCCGACCTTCGTATCAAACAAGAGCCCATCAAAAGAAAGTGATGGAACATATCAAAGAGAATCAAGCTGCTTTCAAAGAAGATTTGGAGCAAGTAAATGGTAATATCGACTCAATGAAAGGAGTCATGAGCCAAGTTCTTCTAGCCTTGAAGAACATCATTGAGAGGCAAGAATAGATTCCTAGGACAGTCTTCGAAGAAGTAGCCCAGACTATTGGTGCATTAAGTAGTCACCAACCAAGAAGAGAACTAGAGTCAGGACCTCTAAAGTCAATTGTAGCTCAGCAAGAGGTCAGAAAAGTTGATACTGAAGGGTTTCTCCCACCTCCACCAAAGGTAGGGGCATCCCATACTTTGCAAATTCCAGTCAACAAGGTGGATAATTATATAGATCTATAGTATAGAGATCATGACTTAGAAGACGTCAACCAAGTACCTCAAAGGACACACCAACCCAAGAATATTGAGAATCCCTTGACGCTCAATCAATATAAGGCTCTTGAAGAAAGGTTGATGTCTATAGAGGATTACGATGCTTTCGATGTCGATGCTCTCGAAATAGGCCTAGTTCCAGATGTGGTGATTCTCCAAAATTCAAAGTACCTGACTTTGGAAAATGTAAGGGACTCAAATTCCCGAGAAACCATCTACAAATATACTACCATAAAATGCATGCCTATGCTCAAGATCAAAAGCTGATGATCCATTATTTCCAATACAGTTTGTGTGGGGCATCTCTAGATTGGGACATGCAATTTGAGCGAGTTCATATCCAAACATGGGTATATCTTGCCAACACTTTCTTAAGAAAATACAAGTACAACATGGACATGGCTTCTAACCATATGCAGCTCAAAAGAAAGATGAGTCCTTTAAAGAGTATGCTCAACGATGGAGAGAAATGGAAGCTCGCGTACAACCACCACTCTTAGAGAAAGAATTGGTCAATATGTTCATGGGTACTCTGGAAGGCATATACTGTAAAATGGTCAGAAACATCTCTTCTGGATTTTCTGATTTGGTAAATATTGGTGAAAGGATTGAAGCAGGCATAAAAAGGGACAAGGCATAAGGGGCATCATCCAGTACCCCTTTCAATTCAAAGAGACATGTTCCTAACTTCTCGAAAAAGAAGGAATGAGAAACTAATGTTGTGGCATCACATCCAAGAGCACATCAACCATTGGTAATTCCACCAGAACAACAATGAAATAGGTTTGAAAGGACTTTGAGAAGATTTTATCCTCTCCCCATGCCTCACAGTCAAGTACTGCAACACTTACTCAAAGCATCTTTAGTGGAGCTAAAGCCATTAGCTCCTCCAATTGGGGCACTCGTTTCAAAGTGTGATGCAAATATCAGGTGTGAGTATCATGCCAATTCTCTGGGGCATACCATAGAAGAATGTTGGACCTTCATAAATAAGGTTCAAGATTTGTTGGATTCCCAAGATATCACTTTTGACAAGCCGAACATCAAGACGAACCCCATGTCTCTGCATGGTGGACCAACTATGAATGCAATTGAAGTGATCACTGACTTTGGGGAAGTTAGACGAGAAAAAGCTCCGATAAATCTCTTGAAAGGATATTTGTTTAAATGTGGGTTCCTCTTGGAACACAATGAAGCTTTCGAGAAGACATTACAAGAATTGGTGAATCAAGGGATAGTCCAATTCGGACAATACGCTGAAGAAGAATACGTAGTTGCGATTGATGGAAACACAAATAAGTCGTTGGTAATTCATTGCCAAAGGCTGAGTCCCACAATGAAAACTCTTATGATTCCTTGGTGATGGTCAACAGACGCACCGATGATGATACCAAGCCCAAATCTAAGAATATCAGTGATTCTAAAGACTACAATGGTGATTAAGGGACCATCCCCCATGCCGTACAAATGTGACAAAGTTGTACCATGGAGTTATGATACTACTATCTATGTTAATGGTTTAAAATAAGAATGCAAGGAATCCATAAGTCAAGAACCTACAATCACAAGTATAGAAGAAACAGGGGTCATGACTCGTAGTGGTCGAATCTATGGTCCTGAACCACAAAAGAAGGATGATGTTGTGGCTAAGGATAAGGGAAAAGTTTTGGTGGAGTCAAGTCAAGAACAAGAACCTCCAAGCAAGAATTTTACCAACCAAGAGGCGGAGGAATTCCTGAAAATAATAAAGAAAAGTAACTATAGGGTGGTGGACAGCTACACAAAACCCCGACCAAAATTTTAATACTCTCGTTGTTATTAATTCGAAAGCGCATCGAGACTCTCTGATGTAAATTGTATTTTCTTCTCATGTGGCGAAGGAGACTACAGTGAATCAGTTTGACAATGTCGTAGCAAACTTAACATCCGGATCATATATAGGTGCTGTAACCGGCTTGAAAATGAGATTCGCCACCCATAATTTTTATCTTTGGGAAGTGAATATACATGATAACCCTAATATGGTTAGAGATTATAAGTTGTTGGACTCATTCTTAGACGGAGGGATGGTGTTAGGCACTCCTCGTCTATGTTGTTCATAAGGATACTAGAGTTAGAAATGCGATATTTGAGAAATAGGGTTTTAATTCTTATTAGGGGAACTCGCCACGATTTTAGTGGTATGCCTACGTATCCTTTAATGAGGAATCAGAGTCCCAATTCGTAGTTCTTAGTTGGTTGGTGCTTTTTATGGATTACAAAAATGTTTGAATTCCCCTTGTACTTAGTCTGAGTATGTGAATAGCAGAGTTGTTAGACGAAGTTTGAGGTCGATTAAAACATTTTTGTAATCCTTTTTGAAAACATTATTTAGAGTTAATTAATTTATTAAAAAAATTATTTAGTGTTGGTTAAGTATTTTTCAAATGTGTTAATTTTAAAACATCTTATTAATGCAAGGTTAAAAATAATTTTAATGCAATAAATAAATATTCAGATGAGTTTAGAAAATAAATATTTGATTTGATTTTATAATAATAGTAAATATATTAGAATTTATAAATATATTAAAATATAAAAAATAAAAATTATAAATAATAAAAGAAAGAAAAAAAAACGTTGGTGGTGTATATTGTGTTGGGCTAGCAAAATAAGGGGTATAGGTAGTAGGGCCCTGAATTCAGATGTTGAATTCAGACCCAAGCGCAGGGGGGGGGGGGGTGAAACGCCTAACATGATAGCAAGTATGGAGTTTTATTCAACAAGGGCCCAAGTTCAGATACTGAATTGGGCCCAATAGTGCGGAGCGGGTACAATTTTAAAATGCAGTAGTAAAAACAAAAAGAACAGAGGGAGTGATTAGTAATGGGCCTAGCCCTAAGAACATTGGGGAGTTTGTTTAGACTCTATGCGGGTGAGTTCATTCTGTTATCATGGAGGCGCATTTTCATAACGTCTGACCAAGATCAGACATACTTCTAATGAGAGCGCATGGAAAGCTCATGGGAGCACAGGCACTGGATCTCAGCGGAGTTATATTTTTGTTTTCATTTCATTTCTTGTTTCTCTCTCTCTCTCTCTCTCATCTCTCTTTTGTTACCCAATGTTATCCAATACCAAAACGAAAACCCTAAAAACCTAAGCGCCAACTGTAGTGACCACCAACAACCCAGTTTTCAAACAAAAAATTAAAGAAAAAACATCAAAAATCAACACGATTAAAAAAGCTAAGTCCGATTTACCTTATTGGTAGCGATCTCCTTCAAACTCTTCTCCGATCTTAGCAACTAATTACTCTTTCTCTCTCTATTCGGAGGTACCAGTGGATTGATGATTGGAGCGGAGACGACAGTCGAAGAAGTCTAGGGTTTCATATGTTGAAACTCTAGATCTAGGAAAACGGCTCGGTGGAGATTCTTTCCCTCTTCTACTCCTTCTACTCTGTTCGTCATCCAAAATCCGATCCCCTCTCTTTGTAGATTAGGGCACCTTTTATAGTTTTTTTTAGGATTTCTAGATTAAGAAATTTCTTAGAGATTGGCGTTATAATGTAAGAGATTGAGATGATTAGGGAATTAAATAATTGTATACATATTAGGAATTTATTATGATTCGATTCAGTTTTTGTAATTTGATTGATTTTGTATAATATCTAAGATTTGATTTCGTTTGGGTTAATTTATTCGATTTGATTCCCTGTGTTTTTCTTCTGATTTCTGGCCCTTTGCATTTTCGATCTCTACAATATGCGTTGCTTGAATTCCTAGGATTTTCTTCTTATTTTTGGGCTTGCTTAGGGATGAAGAGAGTGGAGGCTGCCATTAGATACACACAAGGAATTAGGGTTTCAGTCCCAACCCTATTTTGACTAAGTCAATGGTTTTAAAAATAATAATAATAATAAAATAGTAATTATAATATTATAAATGATAATAATATGATTAGAAAAACATTTAATCAGTAAAATTGATTTAAAAATAATGGAAATAAAAATGAAAATGGGCTCTTCACTTAAGAATTTGAACTAGGCCAACAACTGTTCAGTTATTGGGTCAACCTGTTTTCAAAACTATACCCTTTTTTTAAAATAAAAACAATAAATGGATAAGACCCTTAAGTGGCCTCCAATTTAGAATGGGCCAGTTCTGATAAAAATGCAATGAACCAAAAATACTTCCTCTCCTATTATTTAAAGGGTCACAAAAATAATTTAATGGGTCATCAGATTTTGATGGCCCATTTTGCAGCAATACACCTCCCTCTTATGAATTTAAACTCTTAATGGACCTAAAACGAATCACATAGGCCTTTCTGATTTAGAAACAACCTATGAGCCTTTTAAAAACACACCGCTTCTCTAAGGCTTAAACCTCCCCCAATAGAAAAATATAGAGACAAATAACAAAAATTACCATGACAATTAAGTTATAAACAAGTAACAATACGACTATTGAATTGATAGGGAAAATTTGGGGTATGACAGCTGCCCCTATTTAACTGCATTTCGATTGAATAATGTGAGAATATGCAAGTTTTGCACGTTCAAATTGGAGATTAATTAAAAATCGAAGACCCCCAAAATTTTCTCGAACGATTTATAAGGATGCACTGTATAAAGTTCCCTAGAGTATGAAGAAATAGGCATAGATGATGATTTATTATCTTACCAGGGTTTCCCAAAAAGTTTTTTGTTTTGACTTAGATACGACAATGCAGATAACATGCCGATATCTAAAAGAGAACTTAAAATTTGGCATATTTACCATAACCTAGGAGGTAAATATTTGAAGTATTTGTGTGTTTACCATGACCTAGGGGATAAACGGCACAAAGATAAACTCACTTATTCATTATAACCTAGGGAATGCATAATATGAATCTGTTACTTCGCACACCTACCACCACCTAAGGGGTAGATGATTGAAAAGTGTTTCGGTGGTCAAATCTTAAATAACTAGATCAAAGACGAAATTAGATTTTTACTTGCTGTGTCTGTTCTCAACCAAGGTAAATTCTTGTTTTGTTAAACTGACAAAGGGCCCCAAGATATTGGTTTTTTCGAAAGTGTGTTTTTTTCAAAAATGGCATTATGATGTATATGCATAATGTCTTAGATTGTTATGGAACCCATAATGTATATGCATCAAGTATTTTATGTATGCTCCAAATACACCAAATGTGTGTATATGCCCCAAAATGTAATAAAACTGTTTTTCTTTATATTCTCTCCTTTTAAACCATTGGTTTTGTGTTACCAACTCCCCAATATTACGTTGGTGTGGTATCTTTGATTTGATTTGAACCAAATGAAAGGTGTAAGGAAGATCTTGATATTATTATCGCAAGATCTTGATAGGCGAGAGTACAAGATGCAATTGCTTGAAAGAGGTAATTATAGAAAAAAACTGAAAATGGTAATGAAAATGATAATTATTACAGTTGTTTCCCAAATATCCTTTTGATAACTCCAATCTCCTTTTCTTTTGAGTCAAATGATTTGAATTAATCCCTTCCTTTGTTACTGAATGAGATCCCTAACTTTTTCCTAGATCGCCCTTTCGGGGTTTCAATCCACCGGGATAATTTTTTTGTGTATGTCCTTAACTTTTTCCTGGATCGCCCTTTATGGTTTTCAATCCATTAGGATACTCCTTTTTTCCTAAGTCGTTCGTTTAGGGTTCAAATTAGCAAGCTTTTTATACATACTATTTTTTGACTACGTCTGAAGTCGTCAGATGTGGTAGTTCTTCCCCATCCACTATTGTGAGGATGAAACCACCTCCGGAGAATGCTATTTTTACCACATATGGACCTTCATAGTTAGGTATCCATTTACCACGAGAATCGACGTGAGGTCGCAGAATCTTCTTGAGCACCAAATCCCCTTCTTTGAACACTCGAGGGACTTTCTTGTCGAATGCTTTCTTCATTCTCTTTTGGTACAATTGGCCATGGCACAAAGCTTTAAAGTGTTTCTCTTCAATGAGGTTGGGCTGATTAAGTTGCGTCTGAGCCCACTATGCTTCTTCAAGCGTTGTTTCCATTAGAACTCGAAGTGATGGAATTTCTACTTCAACTAGGAGTACTGCCTCCATGCCATATACTAACGAGAAAGGAGTTTCACCTTTTGATTTTCGTACGGAAGTACGATAGCCATTTAGAGCACAGGGAAGCATTTGATGCCAATCTTTGTATGTCTTCACCATTTCTGAATGTTTTTCTTGATGTTTTTATAGGCAGCTTCAACGGCCCCGTTCATCTTGGGTTGATATGATGAGGAATTATGATGCTCGATCTTGAAATTATCGCACAATTCTTCAATCATCTTGTTGTTCAAAATGGATACATTGTCCATAATGATTCTACTTGGAACCCCATATCTGCATATGGTATTTTGCTTGGTGAATTGAGTAACCACTTAACTTGTCACATTTTCATAGGATGCCGCTTCTACCCATTTGGTGAAGTAATCAATGGCAGCCAGTATGAACCGGTGTTCGCTAGACGCTTTCGTTCGATCATGCCTATCATATAAATTCCCCACATAGAAAATGGCCAGGAGAGTTCTTGACATTCATAGGATTTGGTGGTACATTCATTTTTTCCGCGTAGATTTGGTATTTTTGACATGTATTTGTATAATGGTAGCAGTCGGCTTCCATCATCAGCCAATAATAACCCGCTCGTAGAATTTTTCTAGCCATGGTATTTCCATTTGTATGTGTTCCAAAAGTACCTTCATGGATTTCTTTCATAAGGGTATCTGATTCCTGTTTCTTCACACACCTGAGTAACATCATATTGTAGTGTCTTTTGTACAACAAGTCACCACTCAAAAAATTTGAGGCTAGTTTTTGCAGAGTTCGCTTGTCAATAATAGAGGCGTTTTCCAGATATTCTTATTTCTCAAGGTATCTCTTGATGACATAGAACCAAGGCTTGTTACCCGGTCCCTCTTCAATAGCAAGGAAATGTGCAGGCTCTTCAAAATATCTGATTGTAATGCACGGTCCATGGTTTGACCAAGTTACTTTGAACATGGCTGATAGAGCTGTCAAGGCGTCTGCCATCTGATTTTCATCTCGTGGGAAATGACTGAAGGTAATCTCGGTGCATTATGTAGCAATCTTTAAATCATGATCCTGATATGAAATCAATTTAGGATGTTTAGTGTCCCATTAGATGTTTACTTGGTATATGACTAGTGCAGAGTCTCCAAATACTTCGAGATGTTTGATTCTTAGATCAATAGCAGCTTTTAGACCTAGGATACAAGCTTCGTATTCGGTGATATTGTTGGTACACTCAAAACATAACCTTGTATTATAAGGTTTGTGAAAAATCTTTGGAGAAGTCAAAACTTCCCCAATGTCATTCCTTAGTGCATTTGAAGCCCCGTCGAACATGTGTTTCCAATGTACCCCTGGTTCAGGTCCTTAGTCGGGCCCTGGTATTTCGTAGTCACCTATAACCATGACATCTTCGTCTGGAAAGTCAAACTTCATTGGTTGATACTATGTGTTGTACCCCAAAATTTTCCCTCCCATATTTCTCAAAACATTTCAAGAAATATCCCCAAGTTGCTCAAGGTAGTCCAAGGGTTGGCCAGACAAGCTCTCTCCTAAGGCAGTCTACCTCAAATTAGGGTTTCATGCTGCATCAAGATACTTGGGTCCAAGTGATCCCAAATTCTCAACATTGTCCTAACATGTTCTCAAGATCATCCATGTCAAGTTTCAAGCCTTGCAGAGAAAGTTTGCTCAGTCAATTGCTCAAAGACCTGAAAATCGACTGTGCTAGGGCAAAAGTCAACTGTAGCCCACATACAGTCAAACTTCAAGATTTTTAGTCAAAATTCTAATTTTGAAGTATATTTCTTCATTTTATCAAGGGTTGATCATGATTCATCAAGGATTGCTCATAATTCATCAAGAACCAAAAGTTGCTAAATTAGGATTTTGTAGGAAAAGTCAACTCAACTTTGACCAACCATAACTTTCTCACACTTTATGAGAAATGACACATCCAAAGCTCATTTTGAAGAGGATGCCATTATATACAATCCATCTTTAACTCCCAAGTTCAAAATATGCACTCACAAGAAGTTATGAATTTGGACATTATAGATCATTTTGAAAAGTCAACAAAAACACCTTTTTTGTCAAAGCTTCATACATTAGCATGGAATATCAAATTGAGATGATAACAAAAGGGTTGATTATAAGACATCTCAAGCTTTCTAAAAAGTCCAATAACACCTCCAAAGAGTCAAAATTGAGGAAGTTATGCATTGGTGAAGTTGACCCTTTTTGCAAAATTGCCAAAACTCAACTATGCCAAAAACTTCAATTTTTGCCAAATGGGCCCAATCTTTTTAACTTGTTTTGAGTTGGCAACATAGTCCACGAGCACTAGCCCTTGCCACTTGTCATTATCATGTTTTTATTATTTATTTTGATTTTTATTTGAATTAATTCAATTTAAATCAAAATAAATCATATAAAATCCAAAACATTGAAAACAAAAGATTTTGTGCTTGTTTCAGGTTTCAATTACACCTAGCAAGTATTCAAATTCGTATCAAGGCATGGTGTGTACAAAAAGATTGAAATAAGCCATTTTTGGAAATATTTTTAAGGTGTATCAAATCAAGATCCAATTCATTGATGGAGGAAGATTTGGATCAGTTTTGGAACCCTAATCTATTCCTTGATACATATAGAACAAAGCCAGACCAAAAGCTAGGGTTAGAAAGAGGCACAGCATCAAGAACACAAACTTGAAAAATCAAGATAAAGTGCAAACTCGAATTCTTATTTCCAGGCATCCTTAAGGCCTTCCAGCTATCCCAATCGATTCCTGGGATCCTCAGCAAGCTAAAGCAATCCAAAGCAAGTGTTTCAAGCCTTAAATCCCACTATAAGTCAGTCACGATACCCAACTTTTCTTGAATTCGAATTCTATGATTTAGGCATTGATAGCATGAACTAATGGTATATTCTTGATCCTTAAGACATATGCAAGCTTTTTGTATGGTTTAATTGCATTTATATGGCCTGTACTGGAATGTGCCATTGTTAGGGTTTCATAGCTCGCTTTGGGGTTTTTGAATCCAGGAAAAATTGGGCCATAAAAGGGACACCAATGAAACCAACAGGACCAGACGAATTCAACCATGGCCTTGGTTTTTATTTATCATGTTTGTGCTTGATTTTAAGAATGACAGGGGCTATAGCTATAGACAAGCGTCCGTAGGTAAAAGTGTTTCACTTTTACCCACGATGCTAGGAAGAAGACAACCAACGTCGTGACCTCCCATAGGCGTGTTTGAATTTCATGCGTTTCTGATTCAGTATTTGCACTTTTCATATATTATTATTGTTATGTATTCCATGTACAACAAATGCAAAGTGGTGCAGTGGTGAGCGTAGCATGGAAATTTCTTCAGGACCTGGGTTCGAATCCCAGGTCCCCCACTTTTCTCAATATTATTTTCTTTCAGGCAATTACATGCGTGCACAAGCCAGGAGACTACCATGCTCCCTCATCATCTATCATGCCTAGTGTCCTGAGGCCAAATCTGATGGCCATCCAGGAGGGAACACCAAAAGCCAAGTCAAACGCGTAGCGCTGGATCTCAGGAGTCAAATGGACCTCACCATTATTGGGCCCAGAATATGCTTCTCACACCCCCTTATTGCATGCCCATTCTCTCTTTCTATTTTTTTTAAATTATATTTCTTTCATTTAATTTAATTTACTTATTTACTAACCAATCAAATTATTTTCTTTTTATAAAAAAAATCACAAAAATATTAATTTTCATAAATTAGATCTAAATTTTATTTTTATTAAAAAAAATTTAATTAATTTAATTAGGTTTGTTAATTTAGAAAACTCTAATTTATTTTGTAAATAACTTAAAAATAATTAGAATAAATAGGTTTTATTACTAACTTAATTATACTTTTTTTCTTCTTAAAAATAACAAAAAAACCAAAAATAGGTCACGTAGTTATTTTTATTAATTAATTTAATCACTAATTAATTGCATATTTAATTTAGAAAACTTATTTCTTTTATTAAAAACAACAAAAAAACATTTTTTCTTTTAATTAGGTTAGGAGGGTCAAAACCCTAATTTCTCGTCGATCTAACTTTCATCGCGCGCTTTATGTTTTTTATTTATCATATTGATGTAACTGCCTACAATTTGTAATAGTTTAATTAGGACGTTTATTTACTTTTATCGCTTTATTTTCAAAGGGTTTGTTTTTGGCTATGTAAATACCCGAAGCCTTGTAATAGCGTAGTTTAATTTCCGCACTTTAAATTCCGCAAATATCAATCTGTTAGATGTATGAATAATTAGGGTTTACATGACAAGAATGTATGATAAACTTTAAAACAGTTAGACAACCCTAAATGTGCAAAGATGATAAATCTGAAACTGAATCACTCGCACATGCGCACTCCTAGGGTACACTCCCACTTGGTTGCCTTCAGTAAACAGTCATTGAGTATAGGTTGCTTTAGTGATCGTCCTTTTGTCCAAAGATCAAAGTTGCCTCGGAAAGGTTGCCTCGGATATTATTGCCTCGGATAAATTGATATAAGACATTAGGGTTACTACTAAAACGTCCTAACATTGCTTTAGTGACCGTACGTCCCTTTTCGAATTGACCCTCCAAAACTCCAACGACGATGCTACCTACTCACTAATAGTGGGATAGCATTGTCTAAAGGAAACAAGCATAAAATGATTCTTTTTTCGAGTAGGTAGATTAGCTCTTAAGTACTTGCTCAATCCAAACAAACTTTTTCACACTTACACTCCTTTACAAACAAAGTTTTCAAAAACACTTCATTTCACTCTTGAAGACAGAAGCAAGAGTTAAATCGAAGTCAAAAGAAAAGATTTTCAAAACACACAAGCACACAAGGAAGAAATTTTGAAAATGATGAGCAAGTACCTAAGAGCCCATAGATAACTACGGATAGAAAGGGTGCTAATACCTTCCCTTTCTATAACCTACCCCCCGTACTCAGAAATATCTCGAAAAAGGAATTTTTCTGTGCTTTTTTCCTTTCCTTGTTGGATAAAATAAAAGTCAGTGGCGACTCTTGCTTACTGTTGTACCCTAATTTTTGACCTAAGATCCCATTTTTATTTTTGCATTTTTTAAGATAAGTCAAGGTCACGAAATACGGTCGGTTTTAATGTCTCACCTTCGAGCTTTGACTATGCGAAGATTGTCAAGTGTTTTGAACATTTTTAGCATATGTACCACTAATTTCTAATCGCATACAAAGGTGTATGTTCATGTTTTATTTTGTGTCATGTGCAGAGACAGGTCTGAATCAAGAGCATCAGGTGTCGCACCTCAATTAAGGTTTTGAGTCTCCCAAGCCAGAAGTACGGTTGATTGTGGATTCTCGAAGACTGATTCATCAAGGCACACCGTTGCACCCTTAATTTCGCCCCTATTTTTTTTCAGTCGCACATTCATACCATATTTTGTCATTTGGTCACAATCATTAGTAAATATCTTCATTCATCATGTTTTGCATCATTAGTCGTATCTAAGTTGACCAGAAAAGTCAGTTTAAATCAAAGTTTGCGTCGTCTTTTAGTTAAAAAATACCTGACATTTCACTTCATGCATTTTTATCTCTTTACTCGTTTCTTGCATTGCTCCAAGTTGTTTATATGTCGATAATAAAATATTTTGGTTTTATAGACAAACTGTTAAAAGCGATTCAACAATGTGAAAAAAATTAGCGAGAAAAATATTTCAAGTTTTCACCTTTTACCGATCATTTTATGAATCTGCATCTCGCATAGATTATGACGATATGCTCGCTTTATTTTTTCGATACAGTTTGAAGTCTCGTTTTTAACCGTAAAATGTCTGTTTAGCCTGGTATTTTCATTATCATTTTATTCCTATTTTTACTCTTTTTATTTTTTCTTTAATCTTTGTGACATGTAGAGTATTTTAACGTGTTCATTTTATTTTTCGGATAAATTTTCGTCCGTTCTTTTTATCGTTTTCGATCATTTTGGGTCTTTATTTTTTATTTAAAAAAAATTCAAAAAAATTATTTTAAATTGATTTATTTTTTATAGTTTCAGGTTTTTATTTTATTTTGGTCATTCATGGACTTTTTGGTCACAAAAAATATTAATTAGGCTTTGCTTAATTCTCATTGGTTGATAGCATGATTTGCGGATTGATAGAGATTGAATTTATATTGAACGGCTTGGATTTATTTTGAAATCATAATATTCCTTTTCATTTTCTCTATTTTAAGCTTCTTTATCTCTTTGTAATTGGGGACACATCACAAAACAAAAAACAAACAGTAATCTACTCTCTCTAACCTTTCTATTTGTCTTCTCTCTCTTCCAACTCCTCACAACTATCCCTTTCCTCCTCTTCTTCGCTAACACAAAAGCAAAATAGTAAATCTCCTCAACCCTCTGAAACCAACGACTGCATTTCATGGCGTTGCCGAATCAGCAAACCGTTGATTACCCTAGCTTCAAGCTTGTTATCGTCGGAGACGGTGGCACAGGAAAGACGACGTTTGTGAAGAGGCATCTTACTGGAGAATTAGAGACGAAATATGAACCAACTATTGGTGTGGAAGTGCATCCATTGGATTTCTTCACAAACTGTGGAAAGATCCGTTTCCACTGCTGGGATACTGCTGGTCAAGAGAAGTTTGGTGGTCTTAGAGATGGATACTATATCCATGGGCAGTGTGCAATTATAATGTTTGATGTTACTGCCCGACTGACATACAAAAATGTTCCTACCTGGCATCGAGATCTTTGTCGGGTTTGTGAAAACATCCCAATTGTTCTTTGCGGAAACAAGGTTGATGTGAAGAACAGGCAAGTGAAGGCCAAGCAGGTTACTTTCCACAGGAAGAAGAATTTGCAGTACTATGAGATTTTAGCTAAGAGCAATTACAACTTTGAGAAGCCTTTCCTGTATCTTGCCAGGAAACTTGCAGGTGATGCTAATTTTCACTTTGTCGAATCTCCTGCACTGGCTCCACCAGAAGTTCAAATTGATATTGCCTTACAACAAAGGCATGAAAATGAAATTCTCGAAGCTGCTAATCAACCCCTTCTGTCTCCGCTAGCTACCCTATCCATTTCCGTAATCCCAATCTCTCTCCACTGTTAACACGACATAACCAACGCTCCCTCTATTCACCTTTCATCACCCATCAACCCACCATTACCATCACAAACCCATTCCACCAATTCCACCGTGACCACATCACCAACCTCTCCTTTACTCTATCAAACAGCATCCTCGCCAACATCTCCAACAATAATCCACCTCTAATACCCTTCAATTACCGCCCAACAAACAACAACCCTCTCTCTCGCCGCCGTACGCAACAACAATCCCACCTTCCATCATCATCCATTATCATCCCAACCTCCACGGTAACATCATCCAACCACCATCACCATCCCTGTTCCCCGATTTCCAGCATCGATCTTCCCATCCACCACTGTAAACAGCACCCTTCCGATTCCCAACCTTCATCTTCTACCCACGCACGGTATCGCCATCTTTCTCTCGTAATACTCCATCCACTCTTCTATTCAGTCCGCCCAGCACCATCAATTTTCCGTGACCACCCTCATAACCTTCCGTCGCACATCATCTCCCAATGACATCCGCTGTTAACACCTAGCAACCCAGCTATCCGTTTCTGCCTACACATTTCCGGCACCACTCAACACACAGTCTCTGGCCAGATTCAAATCGACAATGTCGATGTTTTTTTGGTAACATTCGTTTCCCTCTAGTTATTTCTGTTAAATGTTTTGTCATGATTGAAGTTCGTCAAGTTTTGAAAAATCAATGTAATGGTTTTGATGTTCATGTTTAGTGCTCATGTTAAACAGATTCTCGTATTTTGAAGCTTGTTATTTGTGTTAGAAATCCAGTTTGAGTGGTTGGTGTTGTTGGTTAAACAATAGCATGCCTATGATATTGGATCGTTAATTGTGATGAATTTTGGTTGCTTCCCGAATTTCTTTCGATTGAGTTTAGCTTGTTTCGAAATCAATTTCCTATGTTTTGATTTTGGATTGAATATTGGCATTATTTCTCTGGTGTTAGTTTTGTATGTGAAATAAAATACTTGAACAATTGATTGTTTGGTTCTTGTTTTGTTCACCTTTTGAATTTAATTGAAACACCATGGGTTGTTCATACTTGTGCATCAGTGTCAATTTCGTTTTGGTGTTTAAGCCATTTTGAAAGTGGTTTTTGATGATGTTTCAATTTGTATTCAATTCACAAAGTTTATTGGTTTGATATTGGTATTTGTACATAAGTTTGGAATTACTTAGAAATTGATTTTCATGAGCTTTGTATGCATAATTTGTTGCTGTCCGACTTTTGGTTTGCATGAATAATGTTTAATTTAAGCTTGATTTTTCATGGATTGAATTGAATTATGGGTTAAATTCTTGATTCTGATTTGTGTAAATATTCATTTATTCGTATGATCATACAATTTCATTTTTTTATTTTTTTATACTTACTGACACATGTTTTAATCATTGCAATTTCATTTTATTTTCATTTTTATACCGCTTATGCTACTAACGTGTTTGTTACTGTGAAGGTTTCCGAGAATTCATTTCAAGTATTCATACTCGCATAGTGCATTTTCACTTTTTCTTTCTCCCTTTACCTCTTTATTGTATTTCATTATTTTTATTTAATATTTGGTATTGTAAATATATACTTGTTCATAATATTTTGTCTATATATTTTATTCACTTAATTTGTAAATAAATTCGGGTTATGTAAATATTATTTTCATTACATTGTGATTTTATTTTTAATTCCAACTAACTTCTGAAAATTGTGCGGATGCACATAAGTTTCCCGTGCTGTTAGTTTTGTCTGTATATTTCATGTGATGCAGGGAATCTTATACCGCGAGCTTTATTTAATATCTTGAACCTTATCTGATACCGTGAGCTTTATCCATCGTCTGTTGCGCTTTATCTGATGCTTGGAGTATTATCTCGCATCAGGTTTTTTTTGATGTTGTCGGCTTGTGATTTATTTTCACCTAAGGTTTGGTATACTCTTAGCTTACTTATCTGTCTGTGGCTTTAAATCCAAGGGAAAGTATTAATTTGTTAACTTCATGTCACCAAATATCTAATACGATCATGCGAATACCCTCATTCATTTTTGCTTGTTTACTATTTTGCCAAATTTAAGATAATTTTCCCAAAAGACTCAATTTTAAAACTCACACTTTTTTAAGCCAAAACTTCGACACTAGGTCGTCGTATCTTCAAAACAAGTCCAAACAAACCATTTTTAGCCAAACAAGTCATTTTAATCAAACAAACAATTTTTAATAAAAAACAGATATTTCAAAAGGTTCCTGCGGAGTACCGCAGATGCATTGGGTGCTAATACCTTCCCATTGTATAACCAACCCCCGAACTGTCGATCTCTTTTTAAAAAACACATTGTATTTTCATTACTTTTAAATATCACTTTACATTGCATATTTTAGGGTTTTATTTCGCTCTTTTCCCTTTTCCCTTGGAAATAATAAAGCGCGGTGGTGACTCTTGCTTTTTGTGAGTCAAGTTAATTAATAGCTTGATCTCCGATTTTCACCGCTACAGAATTGGCGACTCTGCTGGGGAAAGATTGACCTCTTGCTGGTCCATCCCTAAGTGGGTTAAGCCTAATTTGTTTTATCTGTTTTATCATTATTTGATTGTTTGATTATATGTATATATTATGATTATTTGGGTGTTGATAATATTTACAAAGGACAAGTCCTATACCCGGACTAAGTTACACTTAGGAATAGGACGGGCGATATAGTCATGTTAACTTTGAGGGAGTAATCCCGAAGAAGAAGGCATGAGATCCCCCACTCAGTGGAAGGCCCTTTTGAACGTAATATTTGTTTACCGAGTAATCGGGAAGACATTATTATTTTCGACCTAGGAGCCAGAGAAGCTGGGAACCGTAGAACCCTAACCCATCTTGGCCTTTTAGTTGTAGCGCGGAGATTATAACGGAGTAATCCAGAAGTAATTGTTACGCGATGCTACGCTCGGATGAGTTTCTCTTGAGAATATTACTGATTATTGAGTAATCAAGACGTTGGTAATATCCGAAGGAGGAATGTAGACTCCGGGAACTCTTAGAACCTTGTTCTACAGGTGTGATTAAACCGTTAGTACATACCTTGGGGGTGTTCCTTACCTTGACTCCACGCTCGTGACGTTGAACCTTTCGACTTTATTTGTGACCTTGCTTGTGGTTGTTGCATAGCCATGCATTCATGCATCCATAAAACCCTTTTCACTCGATTTTCAAGGAATTTAGAAGTCTTTCTTTGTAAACATCACAAGTTTCGTCAAGCTCAATGGATCTTGGGTGTTGATGGGGTGAAAACCCTAATCCACCAAAATAGATGATTGATCTTGATGATAACTTGATCAACGCTTTGGTCCAATTTAAAATTCATCTTCTATCTTCATACCTTGATGTTTACAACTTAATACCTTGAAGATCAAATAAAACTCTCTTTTACATTCACATATCATGCATCACTCTATATTTTTTGTTTCACTTTTAAAAGTCATTTCCAAGTCTTAATTTTTCCTTTGGTCTCACCAGTACAACACTCTTTCTAAGAGAAAAATGGAGAATATCAAGCAAGAGGTTTCTGAACTCCGTAGAGAGATGACTAATTTGAAAGCTAGTGTGGAGCGCTTAACTGGTTTGGTTGAAATTCTGGTTGCCGCCCAAGTCAATCCTTCTAAGAAGGAGGAAGCGATGATAAAAGTCTTCACTGAAACTCTAAAATCATTCTCTCACGAGAAGGTGATGGTCAATGCACCTAATGACTTTCCTGACAAGGTGAATGTGGGAGTGCGTCTAGAAGAAGATGTCAGAAAGGGATGTTTATATGAAGATGGTAGCTCAGCTAATGGTGTGAAGAAGTTTGATAATAACTTTTCCAAGAAGAGAACCAGAGGAAGAAATAATCATCGTCAGAATCATCATGTTTCTCCTATTCATCAACAGAATCAGCAAGTCCCTAATCAGAGGAAAAACCCAGTTTGATCCAATTCCAATTACCTATACAAAGTTGTTCCCTATCCTAATGCAGAGGAATTTGGTTCAGACCCGACCTCCACCGAAGGTTCCTGAGAAGATACATTGGTACTACAAAGCTGATTTGGCTTGTACCTTTCATCAAGGTGCTCCTGGGCATGACTTGGAGGGTTGCTTTGCTTTGAAGATTGAAGTTCAGAAGTTGGTCAGAAGTGGTATCTTGTCATTCAAGGACGTTAGTTTTGAAGTTCAAATCAAGCATGCGCCGAAGAGTAAACACGATTGATAGTGACTTTGATTTTTGAAGGATGTTTTCGGTAATTCAAGTCCAGATGGAAAGCCTTCCCAGATTATTAACTTATTTCTGTTTTTTGTAATTTTTCTTGTTTATCAAAACATTGTTTGCATGTAAGAACTTGTTTGCATCTGAATTATTATCTTAATACAATGGGTATGTTTGTCTTGAAGAAATTCATTCGTTTCACTCATATTTGTTTTCAAATTTTAAATTTCTTTTTGCATTATGATACCAACTTGTTGCCCATTCTCTTGCCTAGGCAGAGATTGAAGGGAGGATGATGATCTGAAAAACACAAAATCTCTAGTTGTGTGCTTTTTGAGTAAAATATTGCTGATGATGTACAGTCATTGTTTCAAATCCCTAAACACCAGAGATATAAGGAAGATAATACCTTGCTAACCCCTTTTGAGCCTTTGAAGCAGAAGTTTCTTTTCTATACGAAAAACCTTGAATTTTAACCTGGGGCAGGGTAGTTTTTAGTTAATCTGATTGAGTGTTCAAAATTCATAAGGAAGATGTTTTTTGAAGAGAAACTACGAGGGCTATCTTTCATGTATAATGAAGCCAGAAGATGTGGAATCATAATGTTATCCTTCATTCATCAAGAAACGAGGCAATCACAATCTTCTCAACAAGCAAATACAAGCTAATGTCACACATTTTGTTCAAAAAGTCAAAAATCGAGAAAAAGAAAAAGCCTGCTAAGTCAAAGAACATGAAAACGTGTGACTTAGGCAAAATTAAGGCATCCCGCTGGACTATCAATTCAAAAGAATTAGTTCAGGCAAAAGTTAGGGAAAATAAAACTGCAAATAAAAGTCCTCAGCAAAGAACAAATTGGTGACTACAAACACGAAGACATGAGGGTGGTTTCTACTCCGAAAGCCTCGTCGTTTCCTTGACCGTCACAAAATCCTTTTGAGAGATGAACACTCATGTTGAATTAACTGAACATAGGGTTGGAGAATATCATGAAGAATGGGTGGGCACCAAATATTTTGAGCCTTAAAATCTTTTTTCTAAAAACCATGAACCAGACCACGTTACAACCTTCAAAAGTCCTAATTGAAGCAAGGTTATTTTGAAAGCATACTTCAATGAGATAGTGTTCCTGACTCCCATGAATGTTCTAAATAGTTATGTTGGTATCATATGTTTTTCCTATACAAAAATAAATGGTGCTTTAACTCGCAAAATTTGTGCGATATCTTTCAAAATCTTCAAGACTTACATAACTGTTGCATTAGAATTTTCATTCTCATTGTAAACTTTTTCTAACTGCAAAATATTTGTTTGATATCAAGGAAGCTCACATAAGCACCAGTGATGAGTTTATTCTTTTAAGGCCTGAAACTATGTTGAGTAATTGGTGGATCACGTCAAGAAAAATCATATCCATGGGCATGTCACCTGAAGACCGTAAGCACGAACATGTTGCTTCTCCCAGTTAATGCTTTTCCCAACTTGTTTGCTCGTTTGGGGCAAAAATTCGAAGACTTTGTTGTGCCGACTATAGTCAATCCGGGGCAATCACGTAGAGATTGGATGAATCTCTCTAAGAGTTTGAAGACACCAGAGCATGGTGAATGCCAGGTCTTTTGTAAAATCCTCTTGAGACGATTTCTCCTCATCAACCATATAGCTCGGGGCATTTTAGAGGTGAAGCTATTCGCAAGAATTGTCGTGTATCACGCAGCTTATCAGCAGTAAACTTGGGGCATCCAAAATTAATCCCAGGGGCAATCCAGATTTGTCAAGATATGTTTTTCATACATTATCAGAGGGTGGTGTTCCCAGTATAACCAGCTAAGCAAGACTTCTTTCCAACTGAAACTTTGTTTGTGTTGTTATCCTTTCAATGGATTGTTTGCAATAGAAGACTGGACTTTGAGTTTTCTACCTGAAAATATCTTCCTCTCCAGAGATATTTAAGCCTTGTAAAAGGACCTTGCTCCAATGATGGCCTGTGTTTTATCTCCAGTAATGTTCCCATCCTGTTGAGATTAGCCGAGTGTTGGGTTGTGCTATGATGTCTTATCATCTCCAGTTTATCTTGTCTATTTGTTTTGTCAGCACATACATAGCATTCATTTATTCATTCACACTTGCATCATGCACGCACAATTGTATTTGTTGATGTCATTGAGTTCGTATACCTTGGTTGTGTCTATTCAAATAATGTATTTGATCTTTCCAAGTAGAGTGCCAACTTAAGCAGAAAGTGCGTCTTCTTTCTAATTCCCCACTGAGTTAACTCTCGTGGAAGAATCTTTCTTTAGCTTTCCTTTTCCATCTCTGGATAGGATAAATCCCCATTTGAGTTGTTTCCTCATTGGGTGGAGTCTTGTTTGACTGTTTTTCTCTCTAGTTTATTCCTGGATTGAGCTTTGTCTCTTGTGAATGATACCCTGTGGATATCTCTAGGCTGTGAAACCTAGATGGAGAGTGCATTTATTTTTCAATGTAAATACTTGGTCTTCTCAGGAAGAATCCATTCATGGTTTCCCATTGAAGATGAACTTTATTCCCTAGTAGTGTTATCACAACCTTCTTCTGGAATATCAACATGACAACAAGCGACTGACTCTTTATTTGAGCAGTTTGATTATTTCTGATTTCTTTATGACAAATGGCGGTCTCTTCATGAGCAGTTTGTCCATCCCCGATGAAATTATTGGTTCTCACCTCCAGCAATATCTTCACGATATTTTATGGGTATCTTTTTGGGAAACAGCAAGCGGCAGTCTCTTCATGAGGCAACTTGTGTGTTATGGATACTCTTGACAAACAGTAAGCGGCAGTCTCTTCCCGAGGAAACTTGTATATTATTGACACCTCAAAAAAACGGCAAGTGGCAGTCCTTTCATGGGTAGCTTGTACGTTATTTTTCTTTGGAAAACGGAAAGTGGCAGCTCTTCATGAGCAGCTTGTACAGAAAATGGCAAGTGGCAGCTCTTCATGAGCAGCTTGTGGGTTATAAGCAACAAGTGGCGGACTCTTCATGAGTAGCGTGTGTGCTTTAATATTCTTTGAAGATGGCAAGTGGCAGCTCTTCATGAGCAGCTTGTGGTTTATTGGCAACAAGTGGCGGACTCTTCATGAGTAGCTTGTGTGTTTTAATATTCTTTGAAGACGGCAAGTGGCAGCTCTTCATGAGCAGCTTGTGGGTTATAAGCAACAAGTGGCAGCTCTTCATGAGCAACTTGTGTATTTTAATATTCTTTGAAGACAACAAGTGGCAGCTTCTTTATTTAAGCAGCTTGTATGTCATAGCACTTTTTTTTGAAGGAAGCAAGTGGCGGCCTCTTTCTTTGAGCAGCTTGTGTATCCCCGACAATAATGTCTACTCAGCAAATGGCATCCCTTTCGGAAAAGTCCCGTGGGGAAGTTTGTTATTTTATCCTTTTCAAGCGATATCTTGGTTAAAGAAGAAATGTGTTACCGTTCTTGGTAAAATTCAGAAAATCAGAGATGTTTATCTCCAGCCACAGTGCTGATGTCAATCATTTTATTTTCCAGCCACAGTGCTGATGTCAATCATTTTGTTTTCCAGCCACAGTGCTGATGTCAATCATTTTCCAGTCTCAGTGCTGATGTAAATCATTTCTTTTTCCAGTCTTCGTACTGATGTAAATCATTTCTTTTCCGGTCTCAACACTGATGTAAATCATTCAAGAGTCTCTCATTTGAAGTCTATGACTTTGTTTCCCCAGTGGAGTTACAACCTCTTCCTCTGTGGGATTACTGTATAACGTGCTTGGTTTCTCCAGCATAGTCTGTCTCATATGGCGTCATTCCCCATAAAATTCAGAGCATTACATTCATATCATATCATGAACATAATCGCGGTATCTTAAGGCCAAAAATTGTGTATTCTATATTTAAGTCCCTTCAATCTCGTCGAAATGAAGATCCCAATCTTCATATCTCCAGATAGAAGAAACTTAAATAGGGGCAGCTGTTGTACCCCAATTTTTGACCTAAGATCCCATTTTTATTTTTGCATTTTTTAAGATAAGTCAAGGTCACGAAATACGGTCGGTTTTAATGTCTCACCTTCGAGCTTTGACTATGCGAAGATTGTCAAGTGTTTTGAACATTTTTAGCATATGTACCACTAATTTCTAATCGCATACAAAGGTGTATGTTCATGTTTTCTTTTGTGTCATGTGAAGAGACAGGTCTGAATCAAGAGCATCAGGTGTCGCGCCTCAATTAAGGTTTTGAGTCTCCCAAGCCAGAAGTACGGTTGATTGTGGATTCTCGAAGACTGATTCATCAAGGCACACCATTGCACCCTTAATTTCACCCCTATTTTTTTTCAGTCGCACATTCATACCATATTTTGTCATTTGGTCACAATCATTAGTAAATATCTTCATTCATCATGTTTTGCATCATTAGTCGTATTTAAGTTGACCAGAAAAGTCAGTTTAAATCAAAGTTTGCATCGTCTTTTAGTTAAAAAATACCTGACATTTCACTTCATGCATTTTTATCTCTTTACTCGTTTCTTGCATTGCTCCAAGTTGTTTATATGTCGATAATAAAATATTTTGGTTTTATAGACAAACTGTTAAAAGCGATTCAACAATGTGCGAAAAATTAGCGAGAAAAATATTTCAAGTATTCACCTTTTACCGATCATTTTATGAATCTGCATCTCGCATAGATTATGACGGTACGCTCGCTTTATTTTTTCGATACAGTTTGAAGTCTCGTTTTTAACCGTAAAATGTCTGTTTAGCCTGGTATTTTCATTATCATTTTATTCCTATTTTTACTCTTTTTATTTTTTCTTTAATCTTTGTGACATGTAGAGTATTTTAACGTGTTCATTTTATTTTTCGGATAAATTTTCGTCCGTTCTTTTTATCGTTTTCGATCATTTTGGGTCTTTATTTTTTATTTAAAAAAAATTCAAAAAAATTATTTTAAATTGATTTATTTTTTATAGTTTCAGGTTTTTATTTTATTTTGGTCATTCAGGGACTTTTTGGTCACAAAAAATATTAATTAGGCTTTGCTTAATTCTCATTGGTTGATAGCATGATTTGCGGATTGATAGAGATTGAATTTATATTGAACGGCTTGGATTTATTTTGAAATCATAATATTCCTTTTCATTTTCTCTATTTTAAGCTTCTTTATCTCTTTGTAATTGGGGACACATCACAAAACAAAAAACAAACAGTAGTCTACTCTCTCTAACCTTTCTATTTGTCTTCTCTCTCTTCCAACTCCTCACAACTATCCCTTTCCTCCTCTTCTTCGCTAACACAAAAGCAAAATAGTAAATCTCCTCAACCCTCTGAAACCAACGACTGCATTTCATGGTGTTGCCGAATCAGTAAATCGTTGATTACCCTAGCTTCAAGCTTGTTATCGTTGGAGACGGTGGCACAGGAAAAACGACGTTTGTGAAGAGGCATCTTACTGGAGAATTTGAGAAGAAATATGAACCAACTATTGGTGTGGAAGTGCATCCATTGGATTTCTTCACAAACTGTGGAAAGATCCGTTTCCACTGCTGGGATACTGCTGGTCAAGAGAAGTTTGGTGGTCTTAGAGATGGATACTATATCCATGGGCAGTGTGCAATTATAATGTTTGATGTTACTGCCCGACTGACATACAAAAATGTTCCTACCTGGCATCGAGATCTTTGTCGGGTTTGTGAAAACATCCCAATTGTTCTTTGCGGGAACAAGGTTGATGTGAAGAACAGGCAAGTGAAGGCCAAGCAGGTTACTTTCCACAGGAAGAAGAATTTGCAGTACTATGAGATTTCCGCTAAGAGCAATTACAACTTTGAGAAGCCTTTCCTGTATCTTGCCAGGAAACTTGCAGGTGATGCTAATTTGCACTTTGTCGAATCTCCTGCACTGGCTCCACCAGAAGTTCAAATTGATATTTCCTTACAACAAAGGCATGAAAATGAAATTCTCGAAGCTGCTAATCAACCCCTTCTGTCTCCGCTAGCTACCCTATCCATTTCCGTAATCCCAATCTCTCTCCACTGTTAACACGACACAATCAACACTCCCTCTATTCACCTTTCATCACCCATCAACCCACCATTACCATCACAAACCCATTCCACCAATTCCACCGTGACCACATCACCAACCTCTCCTTTACTCTATCAAACAGCATCCTCGCCAACATCTCTAACAATAATCCACCTCTAATACCCTTCAATTACCGCCCAACAAACAACAACCCTCTCTCTCGCCGCCGTACACAATAGCAATCCCACCTTCCATCATCATCCATTATCATCCCAACCTCCACGGTAACATCATCCAACCACCATCACCATCCCTGTTCCCCGATTTCCAGCATCGATCTTCCCATCCACCACTGTAAACAAAACCCTTCTAATTCCCAACCTTCATCTTCTACCCACGCACGGTATCTCCATCTTTCTCTCGCAATGCTCCATCCACTCTTCTATTCAGTCCGCCCAACACCATCAATTTTCCGTGACCACCCTCATAACCTTCCGTCGCACATCATCTCCCAATGACATCTGCTGTTAACACCTAGCAACCCAGCTATCCGTTTCTGCCTGCACATTTCCGGCACCACTCAACACACAGTCTCTGACCAGATTCAAATCGACAGTGTCGATGTTTTTTTGGTAACATTCGTTTCCCTCTAGTTATTTCTGTTAAGTGTTTTGTCATGATTGAAGTTCGTCAAGTTTTGAAAAATCAATGTAATGGTTTTGATGTTCATGTTTAGTGCTCATGTTAAACAGATTCTCGTTTTTTGAAGCTTGTTATTTGTGTTAGAAATCCAGGTTGAGTGGTTGGTGTTGTTGGTTAAACAATAGCATGCCTATGATATTGGATCGTTAATTGTGATGAATTTATGTTGCTGCCTGAATTTCTTTCGATTGAGTTTAGCTTGTTTCGAAATCAATTTCCTATGTTTTGATTTTGGATTGAATATTGGCATTATTTCTCTGGTGTTAGTTTTGTATGTGAAATAAAATACTTGAACAATTGATTGTTTGGTTCTTCTTTTTTCACCTTTTGAATTTAATTGAAACACCATGGGTTGTTCATACTTGTGCATCAGTGTCAATTTCATTTTGGTGTTTAAGCCATTTTGAAAGTGGTTTTTGATGATGTTTCAATTTGTATTCAATTCACAAAGTTTATTGGTTTGATATTGGTATTTGTACATAAGTTTGGAATTACTTAGAAATTGATTTTCATGAGCTTTGTATGCATAATTTGTTGCTGTCCGACTTTTGGTTTGCATGAATAATGTTTAATTTAAGCTTGATTTTTCATGGATTGAATTGAATTATGGGTTAAATTCTTGATTCTGATTTGTGTAAATATTCATTTATTCGTATGCATCATACAATTTCATTTTTTTATTTTTTTATACTTAGTGACACATGTTTTAATCATTGCAATTTCATTTTATTTTCATTTTTATACCGCTTATGCTACTAACGTGTTTGTTACTGTGAAGGTTTCCGAGAATTCATTTCAAGTATTCATACTCGCATAATGCATTTTCACTTTTTCTTTCTCCCTTTACCTCTTTATTGTATTTCATTATTTTTATTTAATATTTGGTATTGTAAATATATACTTGTTCATAATATTTTGTCTATATATTTTATTCACTTAATTTGTAAATAAATTCCGGTTATGTAAATATTATTTTCATTACATTGTGATTTTATTTTTAATTCCAACTAACTTCTGAAAATTGTGCGGACGCACATAAGTTTCCCGTGCTGTTAGTTTTGTCTGTATATTTCATGTGATGCAGGGAATCTTATACCGCGAGCTTTATTCAATATCTTGAACCTTATCTGATACTGTGAGCTTTATCCATCGTCCGTTGCGCTTTATCTGATGCTTGGAGTATTATCTCGCATCAGGTTTTTTTTGATGCTGTCGGCTTGTGATTTATTTTTACCTAAGGTTTGGTATACTCTTAGCTTACTTATCTGTCTGTGGCTTTAAATCCAAGGGAAAGTATTAATTTGTTAACTTCATGTCACCAAATATCTAATACGATCATGCGAATACCCTCATTCATTTTTGCTTGTTTACTATTTTGCCAAATTTAAGATAATTTTCCCAAAAGACTCAATTTTAAAACTCACACTTTTTTAAGCCAAAACTTCGACACTAGGTCGTCGTATCTTCAAAACAAGTCCAAACAAACCATTTTTAGCCAAACAAGTCATTTTAATCAAACAAACAATTTTTAATAAAAAACAGATATTTCAAAAGGTTCCTGCGGAGTACCGCAGATGCATTGGGTACTAATACCTTTCCATTGTATAACCAACCCCCGAACTCTCGATCTCTTTTTAAAAAACACATTGTATTTTCATTACTTTTAAATATTACTTTACATTGCATATTTTAGAGTTTTATTTCACTCTTTTCCCTTTTCCCTTGGAAATAATAAAGCGCGGTGGCGACTCTTGCTTTTTGTGAGTCAAGTTAATTAATAGCTTGATCTCCGATTTTCACCGCTACACTTACCGCGACATTTTACGAACACAAACGCAAAACGCAAACCAGCAAATTCCTTAAAATAGGGAAACACGTCCCGGTTCTGGCCACCGTATCACAGAACCGACGACTCTGCTGGGGACATATAAGTGGGGTGTACCTTAGGAATAATTCATCATATTATTTTCAATTGTCTGATTTGTTTGCTTTATATTTGTGGACTTTGTATCGGAGTTACTATAGATCCTAACCCAGATATGGGGATACCTATTAGGTAATTAGAAATAGACTGTGAGGGAACTGTGCAGCATATACCGATACGGTTGAAGCAGTAGCTACGTTGGTGTGACACATTAGTTGGTACTGATATCCCTTGTGGAGGAACAAGGAGAGTATGAGGCTGCTAATGGGTCATTAAGCATCAACTGACCTTAGAACCTATAATTGACCAACTTGGCCATAGAAAAGTAGCAGAATGCTACACTCATTGAGACCATACTCTCGCGATGGTTTCGGCCGCAAGAAAAGGTTGCTAAGTTGAAACTATGACCGATCGAGGATGGTCAGTGATATTGAGAACCTCTAGAACCCGGTTACTATTACTAGGACAGGTTGAACCAACTGAACTGCAAGAGGGTAGTACCTAAACTCCATGCCAGCCTGAAATTTAAGGGCTATTGTGTGACTTGTTTTCCCTTACCATGTTTGCTATCTGTGATACCTGTGGTGTGTTTTTATCATGATATCATGCATCATGACATCGCATGCATATTTCATTAGACTAACCATTTCAAAGACCGAGGGGATTCATCTTTGTTCTGTTTTGTAGATCATGGCTTCTATGCGCAGAAACACCATTTGAATAAACTTCGTGCAGATCCATGCTCAGCTTAGAGAGTTGGTTTCAAAGGTTCAGGATACTTCTTCCTTTTTTAGAAGACATGGTCATCTCCTCATCCTGGTCACTTCTAAGTTGGATGAGCAAATGATGAGCGTGTTGTTCCAGTTCTTTGACCCGTTGCATCACTATTTCACCTTCCCGGACTATCAGTTGGTCCCTACTTTGGAGGAGTTCTCTGATTTACTTGGCATATCTATTCTAGAGCAGACACCCTTTACAGGTTTGGAGATAGCTCCTAGGCCAGAGGATATTACTTCAGTCCTATACCTAACAATGGCTGATGTAGTATCTAACTTGGAGATTCGGAGTGGGGTTAAAGGCTTATTGGCTAAGTTCTTGATTGATCAAGCTCAACAGTTCTGGGATAGTTTGGACTTTCAAGCATTTGAAGATATCCTGACTCTCCTCATCTATGGATTCGTTCTGTTCCCTAATTCAGATTCTTTTGTCGATGTGAACGCAATCAAGATCTTCATATCCCGTAACCCAGTGCCTACTCTCTTAGGTGATATTCTGCATGCTCTTTTTACCTGTACCGTTTAGAGAAGGGGAACTCTCATGTGCTGTACACCGTTGCTGGCGAGGTGGTTTATTTCTCACCTCCCTAAATCAGTATTGAAGAATGAGGAAGGTATGGGTTGGGCTTACCGAATCATTTCCCTTGCTCATACGGACATCCTTTGGAGTACTAAAGATATGGAAAAAGTTGCTGTCATTGATCGGTGTGGGGAATACCCCAATGTTCCATTGCTTGGAATTAGAGGAGGGATAACCTATAATCCTTGTTTGGCCTTACGACAGTTTGGACGAGCTCGAAGTGACGGTCCTCATGAGCTACTGCTTCCAGACATTGACTTTGACTTCAAGGGGGATGTTGAGGGACATCGCCGCAGGTTCATAAGAGCTTGGGACAGGGTGAATAGGTATGATCCACATGATCTAGGAATGAAGACTTCTCTCCCGATGCAACCATACCTCCAATGGGTTCGAGCCCATGCTCAAAAGCTAGGGATGCTGTATGAAGCTGTTTTGCCGGTAATTGTGGAGCATACTGATGAAGAAGGGGTTCCTTATACAATCCTCCATCCTCATATGCCTACTGATCTGGGGGAATTGAAGAGGTCTTGGATCCAGTTAAGGGAAGAAAGGGATACCGACAGAGAGAAGTATCATGAGCAGGAACGGAAGATCTTGAAGCTTACAAGGCAGTTAAAGACTAAGAGGACAATCAACGATTATGTCAGCACGAAAGGAAAACGACCATGGGAATTCTGATGTCTTTTATTGTTTCTAGTTTAGATTTTCTTTTCAGTATTTCTTTTGTAACGCCTTAAAGGCATTTGTTAAACATTGTTTCAAGTTTTAATCTAATAAAAGTGTGTTTTATTTTGGTTTACAAATTTGAATCTCCCTAAGTCTTTGAAATCATTTCATACGCATTCCATTCCCATGCACCTCATTACAGGTACCCTTACAGGTTTATCATCTTCTTCGCTGTTTATTTCAGCACAATATGTCTTCTGAAACACCTACTGATCAAGCCATCAAGGCTCTGCAAGCTCAGAATGCTCAGTTCCAGGATATGTTCATGAACTTAGCCAAAGGTCAACAAGATTTGAAGACTCTTATCTTGAAGGACAAGAATAAGAAGAAGAAGAGGGTGGTCCTGCTGAATATGGGTCACAAATTCGAGAATAATTTGAGACAAGAAGCTGATTTGTCTCACTCATCTAGAGGAGGAGAGAATCAAGAGGAAAGGAAGGGTCCTAGCCCTGTGGTTTCTGACAATGACACTGACTTCGAAGATTTGGATTTGGCATCTGGGATGGTGATCCCACACAAGTTTAAAGCCCCTGTCTTTGCTAAGTATGATGGGGTCTCCTTCCTGAAGTTACACCTCCGCTTGTATGTCAGAAAGATTCAACCATATACTGCTGATAGGAACCTCTGGGTTCATTTCTTTCAAGATAGTCTGTCAGGGACTCAACTTGAATGGTTCTACCAACTGGAAGGAGCTAACATCCATAACTGGGAAGACCTTGTTGCTGCTTTTTACAAGCAATACCAGTATAATGCCGACCTTGCTCCCATGCGTACTCAACTTCAGGGTATGTCTATGGGTGCGAGCGAAGGTTTTAAGGACTACGCTCAGAAGTGGAGAGATCTTGATGGAAGAGTACAACCCCCTTTGGATGATAAGGAGTTGGTGGATATGTTTCTTGAGACTTTGTCTGGGCCGTATTCAATCATTTGATCGGTAGTTCATCGTCTGGGTTCACTGAATTGATTATGAATGGGGAGAGAGTTGAGGCCGGTATCAAGAGCGGCAAGATACAAAAAGGTGCTTCGTCAAGTACAGAGAAGAAGCCTTTCAAGAAGGAGTCTAGTGCAGTTTACAGCTTGAGAAGCCAAAATGGACCTGAACGCCGCCAAGCAGTTAATGCGGTAGTTATATCAAGACCAACTATTTCCCCACAATGCAACACTCAGTAAAGAGTAGAGAGACCGCAGCGACAGTATACTCGGCTCAGTATGACCTTATCTCAAATTCTGCGGCAACTGTTGAAAACCAACTTGGTGATTCTAAAGGAGGCTCCAAAGAATCCCAGTACTACATCCCACTGTATAATCCAAACGCCCGTTGTGCCTACCACTCTGACAGCCCAGGGCATGATACCAACAACTGTTGGGCTTTGAAGAATAAAGTGCAGGATTTGATTGATGCTACGGAGATTTAATTTGAAGCGCCGAAAAAGCCTAATGTCATGACTACTGCTATGACCAAGCATGGAGTAAATGCTATGGATGATGACTCATTTGTAACTTCGGTAGAAGACGTTTCTACTCCGTTGATGGCAGTGAAGAAGAACTTATTATCAGCCGGTTTATTTCAGGGCTGTGGCGAAGGTTGCCACCTGTGTTTCATCCTACCTACCGGTTGCCATCTATTGAAGTCAGGTGTCCAACGCTTGATGGATAAAAAATAAATCTTGTTCGAGAAAACTTTGGTTCCATTGATTCCTATTGAAGATGTTTCCATAATCACCATTTCCGCCAATTATTCCAAGGCTTCCTCGAGAAAGCCTATTAGGATTACATCTATTCCGAGAGTTGCTCCATTGATCATTACTATTCCTGGACCTATCCCTTACACTTCGGATAAGGCTATCCCGTGGCACTATGGGGCCGATGTGTATTATCATGGAATCAAACAAGACTTGAAGGTTGAAGAGGCTGATACTGATGTTAGCAACATTGTCAGGTCTAGCAAGGTCACCCGAAGCGGAAGACTCTTCTCTCCTGAGATTTCTCCTCCAATTGTTCAAAAACCTATTGCTATTACACCTGCCAGTACATCTGCTACTATCCCTATTCATGTTCCAATCATTACCCCTGTAATCGAGTCATCTGACACTCGGGGCAAGAGGATCACCGGTGAGCCTGCCCGGATGGAGGCACCGAAGAAGATTATTGTTGAAACCTCTAGACAGGAGATAGAGGAAATTTTGAAGATCATCAAGAAAAGCGACTACAACATAGTCGAACAACTGGGCCAAACCCCGTCGAAGATCTCTATGTTGTCTTTATTATTGTGCTCAGAAGCCCATGCTAAGGCTCTGATTGCTTTCCTTAAAACTGCGCATGTGCTGCAGGAAACATCTGCTGATCAATTCAAAGACTGTGTGGCTAGTTTGACAGCTGACAACGGGTTGGGTTTCTCCAACGCAGATTTGACTTCCAAAGGAAAGAATCACAACGACGCTCTGCATGTTTCAATCGAGTGCATGGGCACTACTCTAGCTCACGTGCTGGTGGATACGGGGTCCTCGTTAAATGTTTTACCCAAGAAAGCGTTAGACCGCTTGGACTGTGAAGGGTTGGTTCTGAAGCCAAGTAATATTGTGGTTAGGGCCTTTGACGGGTCCAAAAGGATGGTACATGGAGAGGTGGATGTCCCTATTAAGGTTGGTTCCCAGACTTTTGCGTCTACGTTTTATGTGATGGACATCCGACCATCCTATTCTTGTTTGTTGGGTCGCCCGTGGATTCATAAGGCTAGGGCAGTAACTTCTACGCTCCACCAGATGTTAAAATATCCAGTGAAGGGGAAAATCATTACAGTACGAGGAGAAGAGGAGTACATGGTGAGCCACCTTAACTCTTTTCGGTATGTGGAGATGGATGGGGAGTTCATTGAAACCCCATGTCAAAACTTTGAAGAAGTCCCCCAGACTCTGGCGTCGATTGAAACTGTTGCTTAAGATCCTCCAATGAAGATGGCTTCCCTCAAGGATGCCCGGGCTGTTATTGAAAAAGGTGGGTGTTCGAATTGGGGCCAACTCCCTGACTTTGCACACAAGACTGACAAGTTTGATTTGGGTTTTACTGCAGAAGCTCAAAGGGCTGTTCGGCGTGCGCGAATTGGAAGACCTCCCCTGCGTATCACTAATCCGGAAGTGAATGCGATTGAAGATGATGATGAAGAGTCTGAGTTTGACAGCTGGATTTACCCGACTACTGACGGTGGATTAAGCAATTGAACGGTGAAGGACTTCGTGCCCATTTCTTTTATTACACAGTAATAAGACTTTTGTTTTGAGATGTGTAACAGACAATTTGAAACTTTTACGGCCCGATGCCTTGCCGGAGACACCGTGGTTTTGTTTGAGGGCTTAATATTTGTCATTTCCATATATCATCAATAAAAGCATTGGACGTTTTCTTGCATTACAAATTTTGTGCTCCTTGTTTTTCTTTTCTATCTTGCAAAACAGCTATTTGTCTTACACACACTCACATATACAGGTCTACATCCACTTTGGATCCCACCGATAATGATTCTGCTACTGCCAGTTATGACTTCGAAAGTCCGATCAACCAAGCCGAGGACGAAGGTGAGGATGATTGTGAAGTACCTGGGGAACTTGCTAGACTATTACTTCAGGAAGAGAGGGCCATACAGCTGCATGAAGAGCCAGTGGAAACAGTAAATCTAGGTACATAGGAAGACAAGAAAGAGGTCAAGATTGGTGCAAATCTAGAGCCTAGTGTTAAGCAACGGTTGATTCAGATGTTGCATGACTATGTTGAGATCTTTGCCTGGTCTTATGAAGATATGCCTGGTTTGGATACTGATATTATGGTTCACCGCCTGCCTACCAAGGAAGACTGTCCTCCAGTGAAACAGAAAGTTTGTCGAATGCACCCAGAGATGTCTGAGAAAATCAAGGCCGAGGTTATAAAACAGTTTGATGCCGGTTTTCTAGCAGTTACTTCTTACCCATAGTGGGTTGCCAACGTGGTTCCAGTGCCGAAGAAAGATGGTAAGGTTCAAATGTGTGTTGACTATAAGGATCTGAACAGGGTGATCCCCAAGGACGATTTCCCTCTGCCTCATATCGACGTTCTGGTTGACAACACCGCACAACATAAGGTCTTCTCCTTTATGGATGGTTTCTCCGGTTACAATCAGATTAAGATGGCAACCGAAGACATGGAGAAGACAACCTTCGTTACACAGTGGGGTACCTTTTGCTACAAAGTCATGCCTTTCGGATTGAAGAATACTGGGGCAACGTATCAGCGCGCCATGGTCGCTTTGTACCACGACATGATTCATCATGAGATTGAGGGATACGTTGATGACATGATTGCGAGGTCCCAGACTGAGGAAGAACACCTCGACCATCTTCATAAGCTATTTGACAGGTTGAAGCTGTATAAGCTGAGGTTAAACCCGAAGAAATGCACCTTCGAAGTGAGGTCTGGTAACTTGCTGGGTTTCGTTGTAAGTGATAAAGGTATTCAGGTTGATCCTGCAAAGGTTAAGGCTATACAGGAAATGCCAGCTCCTCGAAATGAAAAGGAAGTCAAAGGCTTCTTGGGACGTTTGAATTACATTGCCCGATTCATCTCACACATGACTACTACTTGTGAACCAATCTTCAAGCTATTGAAGAAAGATCAAGTGGTAAGATGGAATGATGAATGTCAAGCTGCTTCCGAAAGGATCAAGGAGTATCTCCAAGAGCCACCTATTTTGATGCCTCCAGTTGAGGGAAGAACCTTGATCCTATACTTGACAGTACTCGATAATTCAATGGGGTGCGTGCTGGGGCAGCATGACGAGTCTGGCCGAAAAGAGCTTGCTATTTATTACCTTAGCAAAAATTTTACCGACTGCAAGAGCCGATACTCGTTACTTGAGAAAACTTGCTGCGCTTTGGCATGGGCTGCTCGCTGGCTGAGACAGTGTATGCTGACTCACACTACTCTATTGATATCAAAGATGGATCCAATCAAGTATATCTTCGAAAAGCCTGCCTTGTCCGGAAGAATAGCAAGATGGCATATGATCTTGACTGAGTATGACATCTAATACATGACCCAAAAATAAATCAAGGGAAGTGTGTTGTAAGATCATCTGGAACATCAGGCAGTGGATGATTACCAGTCTATGAACTTTGAATTCCCGGAGGATAACATCACGTTGGTAACCGATTATGAAGAACTTGGACCGGGTGAAGGATCTGAGGAGGGATCCTGATGGTCTATGTATTTTGATGGAGCGTCAAAATCTTTGGGTAATGGTATTGGCGCCGTGATCAGATCTCCCGAAGGCTCTCATACTCTGTTCACCGCCCGACTATGTTTCAACTGCACCAACAACATGGCGGAGTATGAAGCGTGCATCATGGGCCTTCGAGCAGCAATTGACCTAAGGATTAAGTTTTTAAGTGTATTCGGAGATTCCGCTCTCGTTATCAGTCAGATCAAAGGCGAGTGGGATACGAAGCACTCAAATCTTATTTCTTACAAGGAGTATGTATTGACGTTGCTTCCACACTTCGAAGAGATAACCTTTGAACACTTCCCAAGAGAGGAGAATCAGTTGGCGGACGCGCTAGCGACGATGTCTTCTATGTTCAAGGTCATATGGGACAATGAGGCTCCCCAGATTACCGTTGAAAGGTTGGACGAACCACAAACCTCTTTTTCTATCCTCAGAGCTGGAATTTCTTGTACGTCTTTTACCTTATCAAGGTCTACCTCAATACCACACTGACTTACAATAAAACCTAGTAACTTGCCTGGTTTGACACCAAATGTACACTTGTTTGGGTTAAACCTTAGTTTGAACCTTCGCATACGTTCAAATAGATTTTGTAAATGTATGGTGTGATCCTCCTACGTATGAGACTTAGAAATCATATCGTCTACATATACTTCAACCTCTTTGTGAATGATATCATGGAATAGTGTGACCATAGCCCGTTGATAAGTTGACCATGCGTTCTTCAGACCGAATATAATTACCTGCTAACAAAAAGTGCCCGAAGGCGTCATGAAAGTAGTCTTTTCCATATCTTCGGTTGCCATTTTTATTTGATTATAGCCTGAGAAACCATCCATGAATGAGAGTAATGAAGCTTGAGTTGTATTGTCCACCAAACATCTATGTGAGGTAACGGGAAATCGTCTTTGGGACTTTCTTTGTTCAGATCCCTATAATGCACATGCATGCGTACTTTTCCATCCTTCTTGGGTATTGGAACAATCTTAACTATCCAAGGTGGATAAGCTACCACCGCTAAGAGCCCTACATCAAATTATTTAAGGACCTCTTCTCGAATATTGTTAGACATGTCTGGACGAGTTCTTCTGAGCTTCTGCCTAACTGGAGAGTAACCTTCCTTGAGAGGTAGTTTGTGGACCACAATTTCTGTATCCAATCTTGGCATATCCCTGTAAGACCAGACGAATACATCCACATACTCATGTAACAAATTGATTAATGTTTCTTTGACGCTTTTCTCCAATGTTGCCCCTAGCTTGATCTCTTTCGGATCTTCCTTTATGCCAAAGTTAATGGTCTCAATAGATTCTTGGTATGGTTGTATATTGTTAGATTTTTGCTCTATCCCCCTCTCCAATTCTTTAGAATGTTCAAGATCTTCATCATCTTCCTCTTCCGCTTGTTTGATGGGTGCTTCAAAATTATATTGGATAACAACAGTAACATTATTAGTGATTTTGGGCATGGATCTGCACATTTATCATATTTTGGTGTAGTAATTAGTATGTGAACTTGGAAAATGCATATGAAGAAAAATATTGCCATTTTTAAATATGAGAGAAAAATGCAAGAGAAAGACATGGATATTAATTTAATGGGAAACATAACTTTTATTAATTATGAATGTTGTCTGAAACAAATTTGGGGACCCTTACAAGCAACCCCTATGCCTCGGGATTGACATAGGTTCTTTTAAAAACAAGAAAAAACACTTTAGAAAGAAAAAGATATTTGGAATCTCCACAGTTGTCCAATTCTCGAATTCTTCGCCTTGGGCGCATTCATGGATGAAATCAAATGCCCTCATAATGTTGTTCTTGTTAGATATCATTCTTATCTATCTTCCATGCTCTAATCCTTTGTTGATGACGGTATCCTGGATTGGAGGAAACTGTGCTTTTCCTTTCAGAGCATGCTTTGATAACTCGTAACCCAAACCAAAATGATTCATCTTCTCAGGTATATATGTGTGCTTTCCCTAACCCTTTAAGGCACCACTTTCCACCTCTATTTGAAAATCTCTCCACGAAGTCACAGTAGGTTTCTTGATTTTTTCCACCGGTAGGGTTACCATTAAGGCAACCTCTAAGACTTGAACCGGTGTGGCTATACAATATTCATCAGCACTGATATACTTATAGGATTCTATGTAACTTACATAGATGTCCTCTTCACCATCGATTATGACCAATCATCCTTCAATGAAGAACTTCAGTTTCTGATGTAAAGTCAAAGTGACTGCCCCTGCTGCATGAATCGAGGGTTGTCCAAGTAAACATGTATACACTGGTTCTATATCCATGACTTGAAAAGTGATATAGAACATATGTGGGGCGATCTTGACATGAAGGTCTACTTCTCCAAATATTGAACTTTGAGAACCATCAAAAGCTTTAACTATCATTGAAGTAGGCCTTATTACAACACCATCTAGCGTTAACTTCATCAAACTGTTATTAAAACCCATATATGATCTAGATGTCAGATTTGCTACAACATTGTCAAATTGGTTTACAGTAAATTCCTTTGTGACATGAGCATAACTCAGAACCTTAATTAGAGAGTCTCTATGTGCTTCTGAATTAATGAGCAACAAGAGTATATAAATTTTGGTTGGGGTTTGGTGAAGCTGATCCACCACCCTATAATCTCTTCTTTTGAATATTTTCAAAAATTCTTCTGCCTCTTGCTCAGTAAAGTTCTTGCTCGGAGGATCTTGTTCTTTACTTGCTTCCCTAACTGCTTTTCCTTTATCTTTCACGAATGTATCATTTATATTTTTCTCAGGAACATCATTCTTCTTTTGTGGTTCAGAGCCAAAGATTTGACCACTGCACGTCATGCCCTCTATTCCTGCTATATTTAAGATTGCAGGTTCTTGACTTGATGATGGCTCACATCCTTGTTTTAAGCTGTTGACGTATACAATCAAATTATAATTCCATGGTACTTCTTTGTCACTTTTGTAAGGGGTAGAAGATGGTCCCCTAATTACCATCGTAGTGTTTGTAACTACTAGTATCCTCAGAGTTTGTCTCAGTTTTTTTGAGGGTGTTTCTGTTGATTCTCCCCATGGAATCACAAGAGTCTTCTTATTAAGGTTCGGCCCTTGGCCAGGAATTACCAATGGCTTCCTTTTACTTCCTTGATCGCAGCTGCATATTCTTCTTTCGGGTATGATCCAAATTGGACTATCCCCTGGTCCACCAATTTTTTAAATGTTTTTTCAAAAGATTCAACATGTTCCAAAAGGAACACACACTCCAACAGATATTCCTTCAAAAACTTTATTGGGGCTTTTACTCGTCTGGCTGCGCCAGAGTCAGTGACTACTTCAATTGTATTTATTGTTGGTCCACCATGCGGAGGCATGGGGTTTGACTTGATATTGATTTATCAAAAGTGATACCTTGAGAATCTAATAAATCTTGAACTTTATGTTTGAAAGCCCAACATTTTTCTATAGTATGCCCAGAAGAATTGGCATGATACTCGCATATGGAATTGGCATCGTATCTTGGTGGGGGTGCCCCAATTGGAGGAGCTAGAGGTCTTAGCTCTACCAAAGACGCCTTGACCAAATGTTGCAATAATTTACTGTGTGACATAGGGAGCGGGTCAAACTTTCTTGACGGCTTTTCAAATTTGTTATGTTGATGTTCTCATGGAATTATTAATGGTTGTTATGCCTTTGGTTGTGAGGCTACATCATTAATTTCTCCCTCCTTCTTTTTCGAGAAGTTAGAGACATGTATTTTTGCATTATAAGGGGTACTAGATGATCCCCCTTTTATCTTTCCGCTTTTTATTTCAGCTTCAATCCTTTCTCCAATAGTTACCAAATCTGAAAACCCGAAGGAGACACTTCCTACCATTATTTCATAATACAATCCTGGCAACGTTCCCATGAACATATCGACTAGTTCTTTCTCTAGAAGTGGTGGTTATACACGGGCTACCATTTCTCTCAACCTTTGGGCATATTCCTTGAAAGACTCCTCCTTTTTCTGAGACAAATTCTGGAGTTGCATGCGGGTGGGCACCATGTCCAACTTATATTTGTATTGTTTCAGGAAGGAATTAGCAAGATCTACCCATGTATGGACATGAACCCATTCCAACTGCATGTACCAATCCAGGGATGCTCCACTCAAATTGTCTTGGAAACAATGAATCATCCGCTTCTGGTCTTGAGCATAGACATGCATCTTCCTGCAATACATGCGTAGATGGTTCATTCGACATGTGAGCCCCTTATATTTTCCAAAGTCAAGTACTTTAAATTTTGGTGGGATCACCACATTAGGAACTAAACCCATTTCGAGAGCATCTACATAGAAACCATCGTAACCCTCCACAACTTTTAACCTTTCTTCTAGAGCTTTATATTGTTTGAGCGTAAATGGATTTTCAGTAGCTTGAGTATGGTTTTTTCTTTGAGGTGATTAAATTAGCCAAATATAATTCCACCATTGGATTTAGGAGGGTCGAATTAGGGGGGATATGGTCCTCTTTTATCTCTAATGCATACTATTTTTACAGGTTGATGAAAGGCCTTGCCGAAGAAGACGACCGGAGCTAGGGCTCCGGCACCTCTCCGGTTCATATGTTTTATTATATAATTGTTTGCTTCTGTTATAGTAACAAATTAAAAACTCAGCACAAATGGTGAAAGACTCGTGTGTATTACATGAGGGCGTGGTTCGATCCCTGCGTTTTACATTATTTTTTGTTATTTTCCAAACTAACATGCAGGGTTATTACATATTGACATGTTCCTATTTTCAAACAAAAATGAGCGCATGGCTCAGTGGCAAGGAGGCACGCATGTTACTTTGAGGGCGTGAGTTCAACACCTACCCCATGCCTTTTTTCACCCTATTTTTGTTTTAACCTAATTTCTTTCTAATTTCTTTTTCTAAACCCTAATTAATTTTTAATCCATCATTAAACAAACCTAATTCTTTTTCTTAATACTAATAAATTAGGTTTTGGTTTTTAACTAATATTTAATTTTATTTTTATTTGATAAAACTAATTAATTAATTAATTAAACTTTTTTTGTTAAAATCAATTAGAAATTTAGGGTTTTATTAATGTTAATACTTAAATTATGTTTTATAAAACATCAAAAATATTAATACTTAGAACTTTAGGACTTCCAAACATTTTCAAAAAACATTTTCTTATTTTCTTTCTCTTTACTATTTAATTTTCTTATATAAAATGTATAGGTCGCACTATCGATTGTAATAGCTTAGATTTATTTTCTCTCTTTTTTTTTTCTAATTATGTAACTTCTCACAGGATGTAATTGCGTAGGTTTACTTTTCTGCATTTTTTATACTTATGTAACTGCCTCAAAGTCGTGTAATAGCATATGAATTTTACTTTACACACTTTATTTCATGTACATTTTATAACTACTAGTCACTAGGGTTTGTATGGAAAGACTAATAACTGAACAGAGAAAACCCTAAATTCAAGATAATATAACCGAAAACAAACACTTTGCACACTTGCACCTCTAGGGTATCTTCTCTTGTTTCCTTAAGATACTTGGTCATGTTCCTTGAAAGTACATATACTTTAGCAAAAGACCCTTCCGAATAAAACATCATAGTCCTCCGATGACCCTTTGAAGTTGCCCATGAAAGTGATCTAGTCCCTTCGATACAATTGCTAAAGTATCCTTACATTTTGCCTTCGATGACCATTCAATGACTCTACGCCTGTTCCTTCACATCCAATAGATATAATTATCTTCCAACTAATGGTACAGATAATACTATATCTAAAGGAGAAGGAAAATAATAAGAACGACCTTTACTAGGTAAGGAACTCTTAAATTCTTGGTTACAACACTTTTCAATACATTTTTAACACATCACTTTCAAACAAATATTTTCAAAAATGCTTTGTACGCATTCTTGAGGAGTGATACAAGAATCATTACAAAGTTAGCCTTACATTGGCTTTTCAAAATATTTTCAAATCACACACACAAAGCAAGTTGTCAAAAAGTGAGCTAAGCAATTAAGAGCCCGTAGATAACTACGAATGAAAATGGTGCTAACACCTTCCTCTTTAGCCTCATATTCTTCAGAGTCTGTCCATTGAAGGAATCTCCAAGACTAGAAGCTAGATCCTCTGTAAACTTAGCTTCTTCAACCAGAGTTTTCACCAAGCCACTTTCTACCATAATGTCAGTAATTAGACGTTAAAAAATAATATAGTTTGAAACCTTCTTCTTGGAATTATCTATAGTTCTGGTCTTTATAACAGAGTCTCTCAAATAATAAAATAGAAGAGCAAGAAGACACATCTTTTGATGGGTCATGAAATAGTACAACATGTACTTATGATTGACGTTGAAATAGTCAGAAGAACCGGATGAAGGTCCGGGTTTGATACAATTTAGAATGATTTTGTGCCAAATTTTGAGTTCATCATGGAAATCTTTACTCTTATACTCAATTTTATCAAGAGAGTAGTTCTTGAAGATGGCTTTGTTGGTCGTCTCCTTCACATATATAGATTTACTTTGCATCTCATAAATGTTTTTTACCTTCAAGATGTTGCATTCCCAGAAGATCAGCAATAGACTTTTCAGTAATGACAATTTTCAGACCCAACACATGAGCATCTACCTGAAGATTTCCAAAATCTGCATGAATCCAAAAATCCTTAACCAAAGAATCATAAATAGGACCATGAAGACGCATCTATAAGTGCTCCCATCCTTGAGCATTCAAGTCAACAATTAGGTTCGCACCATTTGCAGAAAGATTATTGAAATACACCATATATTCACGAAGAACATTTAACTCATGTGGTTTTAGATTACACTGAACTTGAACATATTTTTGTGTTATGTGGTTTTCACAAATATCTAATAGAGAAGATGAACTAATTACCATAGGAGAAGAAGAACTGGTTGTAATAGTTAAAGAAGACGGCCTAGAAGGATTTAGGGTGTGTTCCATTTCTTGAGCAAACTGAACAACCTCTTATTGTTGAGCATTCATCATGTTGAAGTGTTGAAGATGGTGAAGGTTGTTAACAAGAGCTTTGACGAGGTTGATGAACACAGAGAACTTGTTGAATGTTTGAGAGAAAATAGGGTTTAGGGTTTTTAACGTGTGGGAGTGAAGTGAACGTGTGTGATTTATAGTGTTTGAAAAGTGAGAGAAAATAAAATAATAAGAATAAACACAATATTTAGGAGCATTAAATGAAAGTAATATTATGATTTCAATCAATTCAAAGAAAAATTCGCACACTGGTCATTGTATATCTTAGATAGCGTGTGATGATTAAACATAACCAAGGGTTACACATGTTAATCAATACATCTAACTAACTAACACGTGTGATATCCTCAGAGTCTAGAGAAACAAAAGGTTTCCATATGATCAAGAACATTTCTGACCGAAACATCTTCTGATTACTGAAGTTCTGAAAGAAATACAATACCTTTGTTAAACTCATAGTTTAGTATTCTTCAAAAGGTTTGAGAGGTGATATTGTTCTAATTGGAGCATCTTTACTTCCAAGAATGATATCTTCAGGGGAAGGATGTGATTCTTTTCTTCCTTGGGTCGAGGTTGATTAGAAGGACTTTCAACAACATTAGAAGAAGGAGCTTCTGATTCTTTATCTTCTTGAACCTTCTCCTTTGGCTCACGAACGTTATAGTTACATCTGTAAGCTTTTCACATAGCTTTGACTTTTCATAGTCAAGCTTATCATTGAATCTGGCATGGATTGATTCCTCCACGATTCGTGATTTTGTGTTATAGACACTGAAGCCTTTAGAGCGTTCAGAGTATCATAACATCAGACACTTTTGCGCCTTAGAATGAAACTTAGCCATATTCTCTTTAGTGTTCAACATATAACATATACATCCAAATGGATGGAAAGAAGAAATTTTGGGCTTTCTATTCTTCCAAAATTCATAAGGAGTCTTACGTAAGATAGGTCTTATGGAGATTCTATTTTGAATATAACATGTTGTATTCACTGCTTCTGCCCATAAGTGCTTAGCCATATGAGTTTCTTGAATTATGGTGTGAGCCATTTCTTGTAGTGTTATATTTTTCCTTTCTACAACGCCATTTCGTTACGGAGTTCTAGGGAAGGAGAAATAATGAACTATTCCATTTGAATAAAAAAGTTTTTCACAATCTTTGTTTTCAAATTCTCCACCATGATCGCTTCTAACTTTAACTATTTTACAATCCTTTTCATTTTGCACTTGGTAACAGAAAGAAGCAAATACAGAGTATGACTCATCCTTGTGTTTCAAGAATTTTACCCATGTCCATCTGTTATAATCATCAACAATGACAAGTCCTTATTTCTTGCTATTGACAGAAGCAGTATTCACCAGTCCAAATAAGTTAAAGTGAAGAAGTATTAATGGCCTAGAAGTAGAAACAATCTTTTTATCTTTGAAAGAGGTTTTTGAAAATTTTCCTTTCTGACAAGCTTCATAAAGAGAATATGAAATAAACTTCAGATTGGGAAAGCCTCTGACTAATCCAAGTTTATTTAGTTGAGAAATTGTTCTCAAGCTAACATGACCCAGACGTCGGTGCTATACCCATTGCTCTTCTTGAACATTCAGAAGACATTTTAGAGTTTTATTTTTCAATTGTGATAATATTATTCTGTAAATATTTTTCTTCCTCTTGCCATTGAACATAACTGAGCCATCCTTTTGACTAACATGTTTACAGGATGTTTGATTAAAAATGATGTCATAATCATTGTCACTAAGTTGACTGATTGACAATAAGTTATGAATCAGACCCTCAACTAAGAGAACATTGTTAATAGAAGGGAGTTTACCATTACCAATAGTTCTAGAGTCAATGATCTTTCCCTTTTGGTGGCCTTAGAAACCGACAATGCCTCAAGACTTGGTTCTAAATCTTGGAACATATTCCTTTCGCTCGTCATGTGTCAAGAGCATCCCTTGTATAGGTACCATGAATGGTGTTTCAGTGGCTCCATCAAGGACATCTGCAACATAGATTATCTGATCCATAGGTAACCACTTTTTGGGTCCTCTTTTGTTAGAAGTTCTAGAGGTCCTGACACCTTTGGATTTTTATGCAACATAATAATCATGTGAAATTTATGCATGATACTTTGGTTTAGAAGTTTCCTTCTGTATCTGTGTTTGTGCTACAGTAGTATCAGAACCTTCTTATTCTGGACATTTCAAATCTGTTCCAGCCAGCACGAAATATTGATAAAGAGGTTTTGGTTTGACATTCAGAGTCTCATCAATTTTCTTTGATGGTCCTGAATATCCCAAGCCTCTTCTTCCATTTCTACTAACATCATAGATCATTGAAGCCATTTTTCTTTTATCTATGCTCTTAGCTAAGAAATGTTGAAATGCTCTATCATATCTGATTACTTCATCAGTAATAGATGTAGTAGAGATTATCTATTTTCCAACCTAGAAACTTTACTATTGAGAGCTAGATTTGATTTTTCAAACCCAAATAATTTTTCATTTAAATTAGATATTTTTTGCTCATCATTAGTAGAGTTTTCAATAGTAACTACATGTAGCGGTAGAAATGTTGAGACTAATCCAATGGATTAACTTAACTCGCACAGGTCAAATAAAAATTTCTTCCGTGCTTTATTGTTTCTAGAGGAATAGGAAAAGAGCGAATAACCCAAAAAAAAGGGGAGAGAATCTAGGTTCTGGGGTTGGTTATATAGAGGGAAGGTATTAGCACCCTAAACATCTTCGGTACTCCGTAGGAAACTCTTTGAAAATTTATGTATTTTGGCTATAAATGTTGTATACAAAAAAAAGATGGTGAAGATGAGAAGAGAACTATTTTTTACAATTTTTACACCTGCCGCAGTTGTGAACCTTTAGTTCCTACATATCACCTTTCATGCAATAGGGGATCCAGGTACTCGTAGTTCACCTTTAAAAAAATTAAAACATAAGTGTGATGGTTAATTTTAAGAGATAAGACACCATCATCATATCTGAGTGAAAGAACTTACTTACTACCCACGATTATGAGAAAGGAGAATTTGCGTCATCTCAAAGTAGAGGATATAGCTTATATTTCAAAATCAACAAAGCCTCACTCAACACCCAAGTAGAAAATGTCTCACTTTACTACATATCGTAGAAGTATAATAACTCGCATCACTACAAGTATTTGTCAAGAGTCTAATATTTTGAGAAAATTTTAAATAAAAAAGCCAAAGTGGAAAAATGGTTTGAATGAGGTTGATTGACTTTTTGTCTTCTCACAAAAAATGTCAAAGTATGATTAAGTTGGTTATAGTTTAATTAAGAAAATATTTTTAAAAATGCATGGTCCTAAGTCCAAGTTTATTATGAAAGCGATTCATGTTTGAAAACAAGAAGAGTTTTGAAAAGGAGGAATAAGATTTTTGAAATTAAAGAATATGGGAGGAGATGAAGGGACTAATCTAAAGCATAAGGTAAAAGGTAAGGAAAAGAACCGTCTAACCAACAAGAAGTCAACACTTAACATAAAGATTCAATGTAGAATTCCCATCATTTGGATTGAAACCAAGAAAAGATACTAAACCCCTTATGAATACCAAGCCTCAGATGCATTAAGTCTTCTCAAAAATTGGGCAGAGTAATAGTTGTACATAGATAAATTCCCAATCACAGACAAATGACATAATTAGAATAACTTGCACAAAATGAAAAATCAACCCAATGTCTCGGGGTAAACCCTAAGAACTGCAGACAAAAATAACAATAGAGTCGCAAGGTCTCAAGGGTATCAAAGTATTCTAATCCTAAGTCCGAGAAATCCACATGATTAAAGTAACCAAATAGTAACCAAATAGTAAAGTAAGATTAAAGTTTTTTTATTGTTCAAGTTGGTTATTAAGTTTCTTCAAAAACAAAATGAAAGCTCAAGTGAGAAAAATAAAAATGATATAAAGATAAATTATCAAGTGAGCAAAGATAAAAATAGCATGAAATGTAAATGCTAAAGTAAATGGTGCATAAAAGTAAAGGCATAAAATAAAGGCAAAAAGTAAAAGCACAAAGTAAAAGTCAATTGTTAGTGAATTAGAAGTTAGAGGTTAATTGAATGACCATCTTGAAACTTGCATTTGAAAACTCATTAGAAGATTGATAAAATCTAAGCTTCCCAATAACAAGTGTCATTTGCTTTTTGTCAAGTATATCATTCATTTCAAGTTCTTGAGGCGATAACATATGATCAACAATGTTTAAATGATTCACTTAGACCAAAGTTTATGATGGTTCATTAGAGGATTGATAAGACCAAAGCCTCCTAAAAATGAACCTCAAGGTTATTAGATCAAAGGTTTCAAATTAAACATATTTGGGCTTGCAAACATTAGGTTTAGACCATGAATGATAATTTCTCGAATCAGAAAAATTTAGCGCTATGTTAAGCAATTGTAAGTTAACTTATGTAGAAGTCACACCTATTTTGAGGCCGGTCAATATCAATTTATATATCATATATTTAGAAAAGGATATTTATATTATTCTCCAATAACATGTAGAACATGTATGAAAGGGATAAGATGAAGAGGGAGGGGATGTATTAAATGAAATTAGCGTTTAAAATATCATCAACATCATTCATCTATTTTGGTGGATTTGGTTTTTCAAACTATCAACACCCAAGTTCCAATGAGGTTGAGGAACTTGTCCCAAAATAACATTCAAATCAGGACCAAACAAAAATAATAAAATAATCTTTAATAAAACAATATTCAAATGGTTAATAAAATGGAAATAATTGGTAATATACACAAAGTATATTAGAACACCAAATAAAAATCTCAAAAAATAGTCAGAAGTCAAACATGAGTTAATAAGTGTTGACAAAATTTTTTGGAATTTTTTAAAGGCATAAAATATTTTTAAAATTTAAAGAAACATGCAAAATAAACCAAGAGTTATAAAAAATAGTAAAATCAGAAATAAAAATGAAATAAGATCACTAACATAAAATTGTGAAAAAATAAAAATCAGAAAAAGAAAAATCCAAATATTTTTAAGAATTTTTTCATGATTTTAGAAGTCGAAAATAATTTTTTAATGAATTTTTGACGTTTAAAACAATTAAAATATAAAATCAAAAAATCAAAATAAAACCAAAATGATGTGGATCATTGGATCAATGTCAAAAAGCGTTAGTAATCAAATCCAATGGATCTGGCGTGTTGTGAATATCATGAACATTAGTGAATAAACCATCAAATCATTAATTAAAAAACATATTTGAATAAAACTAGTGGCGCCTTGTCATTGGTTGAGAGATGACACGATGGTCATCTTCAAACTCCAGCCACGTGAAGTGCAGGTCTCACAAACTGTAAAATCAGGAGCTCAAACCGCTTCCATTTGCTTTGCCTCTTCAAGATGATTCAATGGTACCCTCGCGAAAAACCTATATAAATTGTAGCTCAGCCGATTTGAAGAAAACCATAAGAAAAAAGTTGAATAGGGATTTGAAAATTCATTATCAAAACTCACTTCCAATTAAAAACAAATGATGCGATGAGTATCATAGTGATGATAGCTTCATTGTAATGACAAATTTTGAGAGAATTGATGAAGGAATATACCTGTTGATGTTCAAATTCAGATCTCTAAAACATGACTTAGCTAGCACAATTTAGGACACTTCAAGGCTTGGTTGTTCTTCTGTTAGCTTCAGTGAAGTTCAAGGACGGAGAAATAGCAAAGAAAATGGATTGACAAAGACTATAGGATCAAATTCGAAATTACTGAATTATGAGTAATAAAGAGAGTTTGGCAGGGTGATTTTGGCTGTCCAAGCTTGTCCAAATGAGTGGGATATCACCCTTTATTTATAGGGAAGCAAATGTGATGCTCAAGCGTGTGGAATGAAGATATTTTGAGAGAATTCGTGTGAAGTTGCAAGCATGAAAAGTGTGACTCATATCTAAATAAAACTAAGCCAAAACATGTGTTTCAAGGTGCTAATCACTTCTGGAAGATTGTTAAACATGATTAGAAGTAAAAACACACAATAATTTGGTGATTAGAGGCCACATTATCCAATTTGAAATCTGACTATTTTGACAAAATCAGTTTCATGTTGCCAACTTTGAACCCATGGTGCACACAACTCGAGGGGATTTATGATCTCATTCTTTTTTCAATGGAAATATTTCACCACAAACTTAACAATGTTCCAAGAAGGGTATCATTTGGATGTTTGAGTAAAAATTTAAGATCAATCGAAATCATGAAAAACACATTGAATTGTGGACTTAGAAAAATTTCATGTTTTGAGTTCAAAAGTGACTTATAATATCTTGCTTTCAAACATGGCCTTCCACTCAAAATAATGTTTTGGCCAATGAAGATGGAATTAAGGAGACTTCTTAAAGAACATTGTGAAACTTGAATCAACCAAAAAATCCAAAAATTGAGAGAGTTATGACCTTGTGAAGTTGATGGAAATCCATGAAGTGACATATAACATTTTGAAATCTTAAGGCATCTTCTAACCATTTTCAAGCTTTGAACATAAAATAAGAGTTGGAAGCTTACACCCTTAATATAATTGTGGAAAATTAATGGGCTCAAGGAGATAAAAAATGACCAAGTTATGATCATTTGAAGTCAAACATTAAAATTCAAAGGTCTTTCAAGGAGACTTGTAATCTTTCTCAATCATTAATGATCTTCCATTAAAAATTAGCCTTAGATATCTAAAGAGAGCTTGTTAAGTATCCTTTAAAGGGAATCATATATTTGGAGCCACTCAAAAATCTCAAAAACTGAGTAACATATGGTCCTTGGAAATCAACAAATCCTAGCTCAGAGAGTGCTAAAAATAATTTGAAACCCCTTTCAACTTTTGATGATTTTTCTGGCACAATTAGATCTTGTCATATGAATAAAGTTTGTTGTTGATGATAATAATATTCCATAGCAAAAATAAACAACTCAAAATGTTGAAAATTGAGAGATTTATGCTATTGTGATCACTAAATCAAGCATTTTCTCAATTAGGTCAAACTTGTTGAACCAAACTTTGAATATTTTGATCTTTCTTGACAAAACAAAGCATGATGAATCATAATAGGTCTTGAAATGATATTTTATTGAAGCACACTCAAAGAATGGAGCTTAAGTATCAATGAAGCTTGTTGAAGAAGGCATGGAAATAAACACATGAACCTATCCCTTTGGTGAATGTCAACACCAGCCTTGACGAAAGTTTGACCTAAATAAGGTGAGGGAATTTTTTGAGCCACAAATATTTTCCATCATGGACATAGCCTTGAAACTTGATCTCTTGCAATCTTTTGAAGGGTCATTTGGTTGGAAACCAACCCTCAACCATATTTTAGTGATATGAATGCAATTGTATCACCACCTACAATATGAACATTTAAAGAAACATAAATACAAATTTTGATGTTAGTTTAAAGAACGCATGTAAAAGATATACACTTCAAGGTTCTTGGTGATCCTTCAAGAGAAAATTTAAAGATAAGATGAAGATAGGGAGAACCAACTCTAATGTGTGACCTTGTTGTATTGATAAAATTAAGATGATGAGAAATATTAGGGGCAAAAATTGGGGTATAACATCTGCCCTTACTTAAGTGTCTTCTATCTGGAGATGCGAATGTTAAACTCTTTGTGTCGACGCAATTGAATATACTTAAATATAAAACAAACCCTATTTTTGGTCCTAAGATTCCATTAAATGCTTATGATTATGCATGCAAATAAACAAATCCAAAGGTGGCACAGGACACCATTGGGGATGCGGGAAATAAAATAAAGGATCAAAAGAAAGTCCGACAAAGAGAAAATAAATCGCTGGTCAATAGAAGACTCAACTCTACTGGGGTAAAGCCGAAGGATGAGATAATGCATCATCAACTCAAATAATGAGGTAAGAGTATTGGATGACAATGATCGACATATAACTGCGAACTATCTACTTACAATGAAGATAGCAAAAAAGTAACATCGACTATAAGGGAATAGAAATGGTAAGATAATACAGATAAACACTAATATTAGGGGTGGTAACAAAATATTGGCATGGGTACTTATGACCGGAATCATATGAACTCTTTAGAGAAAAGTGAATCTCAACGATGAAATATCTCCCATAATGGCGAGAATACCATTCATCGAAGTTACAAATCTCAACAACGAACTATCTCCCATAATGACGAGACTACCATTCATCGGAGTAACATCTCAACAACGAACTATCTCCCATAATAACGAGACTACCATTCATCAAAATAACATCTCCATAATGAACTATCTCCCATAACGACGAGACTACTATTCATCGGAGTAACATCTCAACAATGAACTATCTTCCATAATGACGAGACTACCATTCATCGGAGTAACATCTTAACAACGAACTATCTCCCGTAATGACGAGACTACCATTCATCGGAGAAACATCTCAATAACAAATTATCTTCCATAACAACGATACTACCATTCATCGGAGTAACATCTTAATAATGAACTATCTCCCATAATGACGAGACTACCATTCATCGGAGTAACATATCAACAATGAACTATCTCCCATAATGACGAGACTATCATTCATCGGATTAAGTAAACTAATCTTATCCAGGAGCTAACCGAATTACTGGGGCAGTATAGGTTACTCAAATAAAGAGACTTGCCACTTTCTGTTATAAGAAGCTTGTTGGGAAAAGAAATATGACTTCTCTGGGGAAATGCCAATATAATTCTGCTTAGGAGGTAAAGTATTCTCGTCCAAAATAAATGCACATTCTTAAACTAGGGCTCAAAGCTTACAGAAATCATAATAACAACATTGTTAGGGACCACAGATTCAAACCAGAAATAAACCAGAGTGAAACAATCAACCAGGACAACGCCTAATAAGAAATAAGCTCAAAAGGGTATCATATTCCATCCAAATAATAAGTTGAATAGGAAGGCTAAAACAAAATTCTTCCACGAGGGATAACTCAGTGGGGAAATTAAAAGGATATGCACTTTATGCTTAAGGTTGGCAATCTATTGGAGAAAGGGTAACATAGCTCTGCAAAAAGGGTAATATTCCAACAAAAATAATAATGAGTGCAAATGAGCATTGAATTTTAAATTCAGCCATCTATGATGTATGTATGTATGAACGCACAGATGTTATCATGTATATGCTAACAAAACAGGCAAACTATACTGGGAATAAATAGACAAAACCAACTTGGGTAAAATCAACACTCGGCTAAAACACATCCAGAATGAAGATTCCATAAGTGAGTAAGCACCAACTGAGGAAAAAAATTCCTACTTCACGACTTAAATCCACTGGGAAGAAACTTGGTTTGAAAATATTCAAGGCATTATTTTATTGCAAAAAACTAATACAAATGCAGGGATATAACATCCCTCTCCAGGCTTCACCGGGGAATATCATACAGACTTTAATAGAGAATACAATGTCTCATCGTCTAGACTTCCACTGAAGATTATAATACTGACTTCACTAGAGAAGCTGAAAACCACATAGTCGAGACTTCAACTAGGGATCTCGTGTCGACTTCATTGGGGAGTAAAACACCACAATTATTGAGGGGATCCCAAATATATTCTTCAATATTAAAATTAATGGCTGCACAAACTTCTCCGGAGAGACAATATAAAACTTTATGGGGATAACAACTTTCAGAGAGAAACATCATCTCAGCTTTCATTTGGGGACCTAAGAAATTTAACAATACAACAAGAAATCAAAATTATGGGGGTTTTAAATCAAACTCAACACTTTGCGAGAGAAAACCCAAAAAGTTGACAGCTATTTTAACATTTCTTAGAAAAGACATTGCCCTTGTCTAGCTACTCAGTGGGGAAAATGGGACTACAGACCCAACATCGCACCATATCTCAATTGGCATGAATCCAAATTTTTGAGGAAAGAAACACAAGAGGATCATGCATATATCAGCAAGAGTAACCTGGGAAAGCTTTCTTGGGAAATCTTTTTAAAATTTCAGAGTTCGTCCATCCTTAGAATCACTATGTTTGTTCTACTTGAATCACAAAATCTGAAGTAAAAAGTAATTTGTAAATCCTTTTAAAAAAACGTTTTTCTTATTAAATATTTTTGTTTTGAAAATTACTATCAATAATAAATGAAATATTTGCAAACAGAATAAAATAAGAACTACAAAGAATTGGATAAAGGCTCAAACTTTATTAATAAAATGGTAGTCTGCGAATGGGGAGACTCCATGAATTATTACAACGTTTGAAAAATGGTAATAATATGTAAAAGATACATTGAAATACAATAACCACTATTCTCCCAAACAACTTTGAAATCTTGAACAGAGACTTCAGTTGAAGTGGTAGTCTCGTCATTGACAAAGAATTTGAAGATACATTGAAATACAATGAGCATTGAATTTTAAATTCAGCCATCTATGATGTATGTATGTATGAACGCACATATGTTATCATGTATATGCTAACAAAACAGGCAAACTATACTGGGAATAAATAGACAAAACCAACTTGGGTAAAATCAACACTCGGCTAAAACACATCCAGAATGAAGATTCTATAAGTGAGTAAGCACCAACTGAGGAAACAAATTCCTACTTCACGACTTAAATCCACTGGGAAGAAACTTGGTTTGAAAATATTCAAGGCATTATTTTATTGCAAAAAACTAATACAAATGCAGGGATATAACATCCCTCTCCAGGCTTCACCGGGGAATATCATACAGACTTTAATAGAGAATACAATGTCTCATCGTCTAGACTTCCACTGAAGATTATAATACTGACTTCACTAGAGAAGCTGAAAACCACATAGTCGAGACTTCAACTAGGGATCTCGTGTCGACTTCATTGGGGAGTAAAACACCACAATTATTGAGGGGATCCCAAATATATTCTTCAATATTAAAATTAATGGCTGCACAAACTTCTCCGGAGAGAAAATATAAAACTTTATGGGGATAACAACTTTCAGAGAGAAACATCATCTCAGCTTTCATTTGGGGACCTAAGAAATTTAACAATACAACAAGAAATCAAAATTATGGGGGTTTTAAATCAAACTCAACACTTTGCGAGAGAAAACCCAAAAAGTTGACAGCTATTTTAACATTTCTTAGAAAAGACATTGCCCTTGTCTAGCTACTCAGTGGGGAAAATGGGACTACAGACCCAACATCGCACCATATCTCAATTGGCATGAATCCAAATTTTTGAGGAAAGAAACACAAGAGGATCATGCATATATCAGCAAGAGTAACCTGGGAAAGCTTTCTTGGGAAATATTTTTAAAATTTCAGAGTTCGTCCATCCTTAGAATCACTATGTTTGTTCTACTTGAATCACAAAATCTGAAGTAAAAAGTAATTTGTAAATCCTTTTAAAAAAACGTTTTTCTTATTAAATATTTTTGTTTTGAAAATTACTATCAATAATAAATGAAATATTTGCAAACAGAATAAAATAAGAACTACAAAGAATTGGATAAAGGCTCAAACTTTATTAATAAAATGGTAGTCTGCGAATGGGGAGACTCCATGAATTATTACAACGTTTGAAAAATGGTAATAATATGTAAAAGATACATTGAAATACAATAACCACTATTCTCCCAAACAACTTTGAAATCTTGAACAGAGACTTCAGTTGAAGTGGTAGTCTCGTCATTGACAAAGAATTTGAAGATACATTGAAATACAATGAGCATTGAATTTTAAATTCAGCCATCTATGATGTATGTATGTATGAACGCACATATGTTATCATGTATATGCTAACAAAACAGGCAAACTATACTGGGAATAAATAGACAAAACCAACTTGGGTAAAATCAACACTCGGCTAAAACACATCCAGAATGAAGATTCTATAAGTGAGTAAGCACCAACTGAGGAAACAAATTCCTACTTCACGACTTAAATCCACTGGGAAGAAACTTGGTTTGAAAATATTCAAGGCATTATTTTATTGCAAAAAACTAATACAAATGCAGGGATATAACATCCCTCTCCAGGCTTCACCGGGGAATATCATACAGACTTTAATAGAGAATACAATGTCTCATCGTCTAGACTTCCACTGAAGATTATAATACTGACTTCACTAGAGAAGCTGAAAACCACATAGTCGAGACTTCAACTAGGGATCTCGTGTCGACTTCATTGGGGAGTAAAACACCACAATTATTGAGGGGATCCCAAATATATTCTTCAATATTAAAATTAATGGCTGCACAAACTTCTCCGGAGAGACAATATAAAACTTTATGGGGATAACAACTTTCAGAGAGAAACATCATCTCAGCTTTCATTTGGGGACCTAAGAAATTTAACAATACAACAAGAAATCAAAATTATGGGGGTTTTAAATCAAACTCAACACTTTGCGAGAGAAAACCCAAAAAGTTGACAGCTATTTTAACATTTCTTAGAAAAGACATTGCCCTTGTCTAGCTACTCAGTGGGGAAAATGGGACTACAGACCCAACATCGCACCATATCTCAATTGGCATGAATCCAAATTTTTGAGGAAAGAAACACAAGAGGATCATGCATATATCAGCAAGAGTAACCTGGGAAAGCTTTCTTGGGAAATCTTTTTAAAATTTCAGAGTTCGTCCATCCTTAGAATCACTATGTTTGTTCTACTTGAATCACAAAATCTGAAGTAAAAAGTAATTTGTAAATCCTTTTAAAAAAACGTTTTTCTTATTAAATATTTTTGTTTTGAAAATTACTATCAATAATAAATGAAATATTTGCAAACAGAATAAAATAAGAACTACAAAGAATTGGATAAAGGCTCAAACTTTATTAATAAAATGGTAGTCTGCGAATGGGGAGACTCCATGAATTATTACAACGTTTGAAAAATGGTAATAATATGTAAAAGATACATTGAAATACAATAACCACTATTCTCCCAAACAACTTTGAAATCTTGAACAGAGACTTCAGTTGAAGTGGTAGTCTCGTCATTGACAAAGAATTTGAAGATACATTGAAATACAATGAGCATTGAATTTTAAATTCAGCCATCTATGATGTATGTATGTATGAACGCACATATGTTATCATGTATATGCTAACAAAACAGGCAAACTATACTGGGAATAAATAGACAAAACCAACTTGGGTAAAATCAACACTCGGCTAAAACACATCCAGAATGAAGATTCTATAAGTGAGTAAGCACCAACTGAGGAAACAAATTCCTACTTCACGACTTAAATCCACTGGGAAGAAACTTGGTTTGAAAATATTCAAGGCATTATTTTATTGCAAAAAACTAATACAAATGCAGGGATATAACATCCCTCTCCAGGCTTCACCGGGGAATATCATACAGACTTTAATAGAGAATACAATGTCTCATCGTCTAGACTTCCACTGAAGATTATAATACTGACTTCACTAGAGAAGCTGAAAACCACATAGTCGAGACTTCAACTAGGGATCTCGTGTCGACTTCATTGGGGAGTAAAACACCACAATTATTGAGGGGATCCCAAATATATTCTTCAATATTAAAATTAATGGCTGCACAAACTTCTCCGGAGAGAAAATATAAAACTTTATGGGGATAACAACTTTCAGAGAGAAACATCATCTCAGCTTTCATTTGGGGACCTAAGAAATTTAACAATACAACAAGAAATCAAAATTATGGGGGTTTTAAATCAAACTCAACACTTTGCGAGAGAAAACCCAAAAAGTTGACAGCTATTTTAACATTTCTTAGAAAAGACATTGCCCTTGTCTAGCTACTCAGTGGGGAAAATGGGACTACAGACCCAACATCGCACCATATCTCAATTGGCATGAATCCAAATTTTTGAGGAAAGAAACACAAGAGGATCATGCATATATCAGCAAGAGTAACCTGGGAAAGCTTTCTTGGGAAATATTTTTAAAATTTCAGAGTTCGTCCATCCTTAGAATCACTATGTTTGTTCTACTTGAATCACAAAATCTGAAGTAAAAAGTAATTTGTAAATCCTTTTAAAAAAACGTTTTTCTTATTAAATATTTTTGTTTTGAAAATTACTATCAATAATAAATGAAATATTTGCAAACAGAATAAAATAAGAACTACAAAGAATTGGATAAAGGCTCAAACTTTATTAATAAAATGGTAGTCTGCGAATGGGGAGACTCCATGAATTATTACAACGTTTGAAAAATGGTAATAATATGTAAAAGATACATTGAAATACAATAACCACTATTCTCCCAAACAACTTTGAAATCTTGAACAGAGACTTCAGTTGAAGTGGTAGTCTCGTCATTGACAAAGAATTTGAAGATACATTGAAATACAATGAGCATTGAATTTTAAATTCAGCCATCTATGATGTATGTATGTATGAACGCACATATGTTATCATGTATATGCTAACAAAACAGGCAAACTATACTGGGAATAAATAGACAAAACCAACTTGGGTAAAATCAACACTCGGCTAAAACACATCCAGAATGAAGATTCTATAAGTGAGTAAGCACCAACTGAGGAAACAAATTCCTACTTCACGACTTAAATCCACTGGGAAGAAACTTGGTTTGAAAATATTCAAGGCATTATTTTATTGCAAAAAACTAATACAAATGCAGGGATATAACATCCCTCTCCAGGCTTCACCGGGGAATATCATACAGACTTTAATAGAGAATACAATGTCTCATCGTCTAGACTTCCACTGAAGATTATAATACTGACTTCACTAGAGAAGCTGAAAACCACATAGTCGAGACTTCAACTAGGGATCTCGTGTCGACTTCATTGGGGAGTAAAACACCACAATTATTGAGGGGATCCCAAATATATTCTTCAATATTAAAATTAATGGCTGCACAAACTTCTCCGGAGAGACAATATAAAACTTTATGGGGATAACAACTTTCAGAGAGAAACATCATCTCAGCTTTCATTTGGGGACCTAAGAAATTTAACAATACAACAAGAAATCAAAATTATGGGGGTTTTAAATCAAACTCAACACTTTGCGAGAGAAAACCCAAAAAGTTGACAGCTATTTTAACATTTCTTAGAAAAGACATTGCCCTTGTCTAGCTACTCAGTGGGGAAAATGGGACTACAGACCCAACATCGCACCATATCTCAATTGGCATGAATCCAAATTTTTGAGGAAAGAAACACAAGAGGATCATGCATATATCAGCAAGAGTAACCTGGGAAAGCTTTCTTGGGAAATCTTTTTAAAATTTCAGAGTTCGTCCATCCTTAGAATCACTATGTTTGTTCTACTTGAATCACAAAATCTGAAGTAAAAAGTAATTTGTAAATCCTTTTAAAAAAACGTTTTTCTTATTAAATATTTTTGTTTTGAAAATTACTATCAATAATAAATGAAATATTTGCAAACAGAATAAAATAAGAACTACAAAGAATTGGATAAAGGCTCAAACTTTATTAATAAAATGGTAGTCTGCGAATGGGGAGACTCCATGAATTATTACAACGTTTGAAAAATGGTAATAATATGTAAAAGATACATTGAAATACAATAACCACTATTCTCCCAAACAACTTTGAAATCTTGAACAGAGACTTCAGTTGAAGTGGTAGTCTCGTCATTGACAAAGAATTTGAAGATACATTGAAATACAATGAGCATTGAATTTTAAATTCAGCCATCTATGATGTATGTATGTATGAACGCACATATGTTATCATGTATATGCTAACAAAACAGGCAAACTATACTGGGAATAAATAGACAAAACCAACTTGGGTAAAATCAACACTCGGCTAAAACACATCCAGAATGAAGATTCTATAAGTGAGTAAGCACCAACTGAGGAAACAAATTCCTACTTCACGACTTAAATCCACTGGGAAGAAACTTGGTTTGAAAATATTCAAGGCATTATTTTATTGCAAAAAACTAATACAAATGCAGGGATATAACATCCCTCTCCAGGCTTCACCGGGGAATATCATACAGACTTTAATAGAGAATACAATGTCTCATCGTCTAGACTTCCACTGAAGATTATAATACTGACTTCACTAGAGAAGCTGAAAACCACATAGTCGAGACTTCAACTAGGGATCTCGTGTCGACTTCATTGGGGAGTAAAACACCACAATTATTGAGGGGATCCCAAATATATTCTTCAATATTAAAATTAATGGCTGCACAAACTTCTCCGGAGAGACAATATAAAACTTTATGGGGATAACAACTTTCAGAGAGAAACATCATCTCAGCTTTCATTTGGGGACCTAAGAAATTTAACAATACAACAAGAAATCAAAATTATGGGGGTTTTAAATCAAACTCAACACTTTGCGAGAGAAAACCCAAAAAGTTGACAGCTATTTTAACATTTCTTAGAAAAGACATTGCCCTTGTCTAACTACTCAGTGGGGAAAATGGGACTACAGACCCAACATCGCACCATATCTCAATTGGCATGAATCCAAATTTTTGAGGAAAGAAACACAAGAGGATCATGCATATATCAGCAAGAGTAACCTGGGAAAGCTTTCTTGGGAAATCTTTTTAAAATTTCAGAGTTCGTCCATCCTTAGAATCACTATGTTTGTTCTACTTGAATCACAAAATCTGAAGTAAAAAGTAATTTGTAAATCCTTTTAAAAAAACGTTTTTCTTATTAAATATTTTTGTTTTGAAAATTACTATCAATAATAAATGAAATATTTGCAAACAGAATAAAATAAGAACTACAAAGAATTGGATAAAGGCTCAAACTTTATTAATAAAATGGTAGTCTGCGAATGGGGAGACTCCATGAATTATTACAACGTTTGAAAAATGGTAATAATATGTAAAAGATACATTGAAATACAATAACCACTATTCTCCCAAACAACTTTGAAATCTTGAACAGAGACTTCAGTTGAAGTGTGATGAGGATCTGAGAAGATTATTTCTTTAATGATCAAGTCTTGTCTGACACAATTACTTTCCAAGAAATCCCTTACTTTTTCGTAAGTTGCCCTTGCGGATTTTCAACCTGGCGGGAAAATTTATTCTGTTTGTTACTCTTACTTTCATTTAGGCCGCCCTTTCAGGTTTTTAGCCTACCGAGACGCTCTTTTTTGCCTAAGCCTCCCTTTCGGGTTTTCAACTTAGCGAGTTGTTCTTTTATATCTTTAGGAGAAGTATTTCTTGACTGTGTCAGCATTCATAGGACATGGGAACTCCACGCCATCCATAGTTTCAAGAATCAATGCACCACCAGAGAAGGCTTTCTTGGAAACATATGGGCCTTCAAAATTGGGAGTCCACTTGCACCTAGAATCAGTGTTAAAAGACAATATCTTTCTGACCATGAGGTCATATTCTCTGAATTCACAAGGCTTGGCCTTCTTATCAAAAACTTTCTTCATTATTTTCTAATATAACTGACCGTGACACAAAGTTGTCTTTCTCTTTTCTTCAATCAAATTCAATTGGTCAAACCTATTCTGGACCAATTCAGCCTCTGACAACTTGGTTTCCGTTATCACACGCAAAGAAGTAATCTCAACCTCGATGGGGAGTGTGATACGGTGGAAGAACTGACTTGATGTTTTGCGTTTCGATCTCACTTGTGCGGTTAGCAAGAGTCGCCACCGACTTTTCTTTTATCCAAAAGGAAAGGTAAAAAATCACAGGAAAGACCTTTCAAGATTATTTCTCGGGTTCGGGGGGTAGGTTATGAAAAGGGAAGGTATTAGCACCCTTTTCATCCATGGTTTTCCATGGGCTCTTAGTTACTCGTTTAGACCACTTGCTTTCTTTTGATAGTGTGCTTGTGGTGTGGGCTTTGAAAGTATTTTGAAAAATCTCTTTGTAATGGTTCTCGTCTCTATAAGAACGTATACAAAGTTTTGTTTCGAAAAGTGGTTCAAAGATGTATTTGTGAATCGTGTTTCGGAAAGTGTTTTGAAAAGATGTTTTGCAATGGTTCTTGTCTCTATAAGAACGTATACAAAACATTTTGTCTTTTTGAAAATGTTTTGAAATGGAAGTGTAGGTGTAAAAGTTTTTGTCGTGAGCAAGCGAGTTACTAAGAGCGAATCTATCTACTTGAAAGATCTTAAATTGTTCTTTTCTTCCTCCTTTTAATGGTGCTATCTTACCGTTGATTTGGTAAGAAGCCCCATCGTTGGATGTGAAGGGACAGGCGTGGGTCAATTTCACAATCATCGAAAGCAACTTAGGAGACGCTTTAGCAATTTTTGTAAGGGACGATATCTTTTTAATCGAAGGCAACATCGAGGGTCATCGAGTGACTACGATCTTTTTTATCGAAGGGTCATTGCTAGAGCGTCCCATATTCGAGGAACATGGTTGTATTTCCGAGGCAACGAGCGAGGTTACCCTAGAGGTTCGCGTGTGAAAAAGTGTGTTGGTTTTAAGTTATTATATTCTTTGATTAGGTCATCTAGCGATTGATTTTTGAATCTTGCCATACACGCCTAGTTACTATACAGTATAAAGAAAGCAATAAATTGCGGGAATTGAAATTCTAAGCTATTACAAAATGTTCGGGAATGGGGGTACAATTTTTACAAATGGGGATGAATCAAATGAGATAGTAATGTCTGAATAACAAGCAATACAACCAAATCGAATTTTGTGCGATTTAATTAAAGCTATGATAATCCATGAAAATAAAATCAATAAAATATGGAAATTAAATGTTAAGTATTTACTTGAAAAGAGAAAAGTAAAACCTATTCTAAAAATAAAAATAATGGATTAAATTAAAATCTTTATTTTTGTATTTTTATTAATTTAAGTAAATTTAAAGAAAGAAAATAAACTAAGTTATAATTGTTTTGGTGTTTTATTATGTCAAATAAACTTAAAAGAAAAAATTTATTAAAGAAAGAAAATGATAAAAATTATTTACAAAAACCTAAATCAATTTTAATAAAAATATTTTAAGTTTTATGCATTTGTATAAAAAAAAGAAAATGAGAAGAAAACCAATTAAAAAAAGTATGGGCTTAAGTGATTTTAGAGAATGAGGCCCAAAGAGTTGAATTATTCTTTTGCTGTAACACTAAAAAAAACAGGCCAAGGGGGGGTATGAAACCAGTAAAACGAAAAATGGGCTTAGGGGTTTACAAAACAAACGAGCCCAAATTCCTAAACACGCTTAGTTATGGATTAGAGGGAGGAAACAAAAATTAGGGTTTAGAAGCCTTTGTTCACATCACCTCTCTCATCTCTTTCGCCCATCTCTGTATCATCCTTTGCTCATTTTTATGAAACCTCTAAATCTCTCACTAACCATCCCTGTTTCGCGAGCAAAATCGCTCTTTACCTCTTTGTCTCACTATGATTTGGCGTTTTTTGAAAACCCTAAGTTCGGATTTTAACCCTAAAGGAACGAAATTGATTCATCTGATCTTCCCCCCCAACTCTCTGTTGCCGGAGCACAACCGCTTCGTCTCTCTAAGCAAGCTCTAGAAATTTTCTTAAAGGGGTAAGGTGTCTGTTCTTTTCAAAGTTTACAAAATTTCATTGATTTTTTTCTCATCTCTATTGTGTTTTCTGTTAACTACCTTATTCTTTAGATGCAGAGAAAAATATATGGAATTATGATAAAGAGGAATATATCATACCTGTTGGAGATTTTTTCGGTGAAATAGGAAAGGGAAGGACGAGGTTGAGGCTCGTGTTCCACGGTGGCTGGAGTTACGGGGGGAAGAGATGAGGATTGAAAGTGTGGGTTCTCTGGTTTGGGATCTTTGGTTCAGGTTTGTTGAGTTTTGATGGTTTACTGCTTCTGTTGTTTGATGCTTGGTCACTGTGTTTTTTTTAGGCTTACTGGTGATTTTGATTTGATGATGGTGAATGGTTTTCTGGGTTTTTGAGGTTTTACAGGTTTTGTTGGTAGTTTGAGATCCTTACTGGTTTTTTTGTTTTGGTTTTAGGCCTTTGGAGCTTTGGTTTTGGATGTGTTGATAGTTTACTGGTTTTTTTGGGTTTGGTTACAGTGTTGAGATTTTTGGTTTTGAATGTTTGACAGGTTTTGAGTTTTTTTGGATTTTGTTTGGGATCTTTGGCTTAGCTACAGGTTTTGTTGTTGATTTTTGTTGACTGTGTTTATGTTTTGGATCAGGTTCAGACCTGTTGCAGGTTTTTGGTTTTGAGAGTTTTACAAGTTTTGTTGGTTTGGGATCTTGCTATTGTATGCTGGTTAACAGGTTGCAGGTTTGATGAGTTTTGAGATGGTTTGACAGTTTGAGACTTTGAGGTTTGGATACTGGTTTTTTGGAGTTGAATATTGGTTTATCAGTATGAGACTTATGTGTTTGAGATTTGGATGCTTGGAGTTTTTGAGGTTTGGATACTGGTTTTTTGGAGGTTTTGACAGTTTGAGACTTATGTGTTTGCTGAGTTTTTTAGACTTGTCAACTATGTTTGTTTCTATTGACCTCCTTCCTGTTATATTGACTCTGTTTCTGCTCTCCATATTCAAAGTGGTGGAAAACCACAAAATTGAATATTTTAGTATATTGTCCTTATGGCCTTTTTGTTGCAGTTTTATTTTTTAGCATATTCTATGCAACTTGTGGCAGGCAGGGCAGCAAAGCTGTGCATTCCAATAACCTAGGTGACTTCTTTCCTCTCTTCTCTCTCAATGACAATAGGAAAGCAAATTGATTTTTCCCCTTTTTTCCAATTCTGAAAGGTTTGCAATGGAAAATGATGATTTTATGCCTCTTGAACAAGCTTTTGCTTATTTGACTTAGCTATTTATTTTTCCATACTGCTGCACTGTTGCCTGCTTTTGTTGATGCTGTTTGTTGTTTTCTATATTGCTTCCTCATTTTTGTTGATGCTGTTTGCATTTTGTTTGGACAAAGCTGTTTGTTTGGCTTTTGAGGCTGCTGTTTGGGCATTCTGTTTGCGCATTTTGTTTGGTTCAGTTTAGGCATTTGCTTGTTTGGACAACTTTGTGGTATTTTTGTTTGGACAGTTTTGTAACATTTTCTTTTCCTTCTTTTTGTGAACCAAGAAGGATAACCTTCTTGTGATTTGCAAAATAGAAAAATAAAATTGTGATGAATAGTGGCATTCTGATTCCATTCTTGCAAACCTTAATGATGAATGCCTTTTTTTGGGAAATTCTTACTCATGCCCATATGATTTTATACTAATCACATTTTCTTTCTTTTGTTTTCATGTGAGCATAATTGGATGTGACAAAGCAAGGGAGGAAAGAACTCTATGGCAAGCAAGGAAGTCTTGGAGATAAGCAAAGGAAATTGATACGACTTCAATCTTCAGACAAACTTAGGCATAGATTAGTTCTCCTAGGCCAATCAAGCATTTAGATTTTCTTTGTAATTTAGAGAAAAACATTCTTGTACTGTATCCAATAGTTGTACTAATTCATCTTTTAAATACAATAATGTGTAAAACATAGAGTATTTTAAAAGAATAAATTGTTTTGTAACAACGTTTGAAATTGGAAAAAATCTTGAGTTGTAGCATGAAATATTCTGGTGTCAATTGAAATTCTTTATCAGCAGCAACTTGTAATTTCGCATCCTAATTGATTTTTGAAATGCCCAATCAAGATATTTGAAGTAAAATATTCCGGTCTGGTAACTTAAATCCCAAGTAATCCCAATAATTATGTAATCTTGCAACTGTATTCCAAACAAACACGCACTGTATATTCCATTTCCAAACAAATGTTTTTAAGAGACGCAAATCATCTGGTTAACCGGGATCAAAATCATGGCCGTCCTAAATAACAGTCTTAATCTCCATCTCTTGTCTCAAACAAACCATGCTCTGAGAAAAAACACTGTCTTTTCAGTAGACTTAAGGAAGCATGAAGACCTGTGAAAGCCAATTGGTTCTTTGGAAACTCATTTTCTTTTGAGAATTGCAAAAAACCATAATTGCTGGTTTATTTCCATAGAAGAGAATCTGTTTGGTCGATTTCTGAACCAACTTGAATATCCGAGAAACCCTAGGGTTGTGTCTTCTATGAAAAATGGGAGGGAAAATTTTGGGGTACAACAGGGAGCACTGCTTCCATACCATTCATAAGAGAGAACGGGGTTGCCCCCATTGAAGTGCGAAAGGATGTATGATACCCATGCAAAGAAAAAGGGAGCATCTCATGCCGATATTTATAGGTAACAACCATTTTATGGATGATCTTATAATGTTTTTGTTAGCAGACTCAACAGCCCCATTCATCTTAGGCCTGTAAGGAGACGAGTTATGATGGATAATCTTGAATTCTTCACAAAGTTTTGTCATCATTTTGTTATTCAGATTCAAGCCATTGTCAATGATAATCCTACTTGGCACACCATACCGACATATAAGATGGTTCTTGATAAAGTGTAGTACCACTTGCTTGGTGCATTACCATATGAAGCTGCTTCCACCCACTTGGTGAAGTAGTCAATTGCCACTAAGATGAAACACTGTCCATCCGACACCATGGGTTTAATCATTCCGATCATATCAATACCCCACATAGAAAAAATCCACGGAGAAGAAATAACATTGAGAAGCATTGAAGGTACATGAATCTTGTCAGCATAAATCTGACATTTTTATGACACTTATTTGCAAATTTGTTGCAGTCAAATTCCATTGTCAGCCAATAGTAACCTGCCCTAAGCACTTTCTTTCTCATTGAATGTTCATTGGCATGGGTACCAAAGGAACCTTCATGGATTTCATGCATCAACATGTATTCTTCGTGTCTATCCACACATATGAGAAAGACCATGTCATAATTTCTTTTGTATAACACATCTTCAATGAGGAAAAAGCTACCTTCCAGCCTTCTCAATGTCTTTCTATCTTTATTCGATGTACCAACTGGGGATTCTTGAGTTCGGAGAAAGTGTTTCATATCATAATACCAAGGTTTTTTTCCTGACATTCCCTTTGTCGCAAACACATGAGCTGGCCTTTCCAGACATTGAACTATGATCTGAGGTACAACATTCCAAGCATTTACTTGGTACATAGAAGCCAAAGTGGCTAAAGAATCTTACATCTAATTATCATCTCTAGGAATATGATGGAATTCAACTTTATTAAATAAAGGTAACAATCTTCTTGCATAATATTTGTAGGGAATCAAGCCAATGTGACGAGTATCCCATTCTCCTTTAATCTGGTTTATTACTAAAGCTGAATCACCATATACATCTAGAATTTTGATTCTGAGATCTATAGCCTCTTCAAGACCCATTATACAAGCTTCATACTCGACCATATTATTGGTACAATGAAATGCAAACCTTGCAGTAAAAGGGATGTGTGGCCCATGGGTAGTGTTAATGACGACACCAATTCCTTTCCCATAAACATTTACAACTCCATTAAACACCATACCCCATCGGGATTCAGGATCAGGGCCTTCCTCACGAAAAGGTTCATTGAAATATTTTACTTTCAAATACATCACATCCTCATCAGGGAAATTATATTTAACAGACTGATAAGTATCAACTGGTTGGTGAGCAAGATAATCTGCCAACACACTGCTTTTTGTAGCTTTTTGAGTATGATATTCAATATCATATTTAGACAGTAGCATCTGCCAACGGGAAATTCTTCCAGTAAGAGTAGGATTTTCAAAAATATACTTGATTGGGTCCATTTAGGAAATCAATCAAGTGGTATGATTCAACTTATATAGTCGCAATCCCTTTGCCGCCTAGGCCATAACACAACAAGTTCCAACATAGAATATCGTGACTCACAATTAATAAACTTCTTGCTGAGATGATATATGACATATTCTTTTCTTCTCGTTTCATCATGTTGTCCCAAAATACAACCCATAGAATTATCTATCACAGTCAGATACATAATCAATGGTCTGGGTATGTAATTCAAACATCCAAGGAAGCATTTAACTTGTTTTTCAGTTCTTGGTGTAGGCATTTCTTGAATTGCTTTAACTTTATCAAGATTAACTTCAATTCCTTTTTGGCTGACAATGAATCCTAGCAACTTTCCTGAACGAACACCAAAAGTAAACTTATTTTGATTCAAGAGGAGACGATACTTCCTCAAACACTGAAGCAATTTCAACAAATCATCTATGTTCCCTTCCTCAGTCTGATATTTGGCGATCATATCATCAACATATACCTCAATTTCCTTATGCATTAGATCATGGAATATAGTTGTCATAGCCCTATGGTACATTGCACCAACGTTCTTCAACCCGAAGGGCATCACTCTGTAGTAGAATTTTACCCATGGTGTGATAAACGTTGTTTTTTCCATGTCTTCAGGAGCCATTTTGATTTGATTGTATCCGGAAAATTCTTCCATGAACTAAAACACTTTGAATTTTGTTATACTGTCAACCAACATATCAGTATGCGGTAACGGAAAATTATCTTTTGGACTTGCTTTGTTTAAATCTCTATAATCGACGTACATATGGACTTTTCTGTCTTCCTTTGGTACTGGAACAATATTGGCAATCCACTAAGGGTACACTGATGTCAATCTGCTTCAAAACTTCTTCTTTAATTTCATTGCCATATAGGGGTGAGTACTTCGCAATTTTTGTTTGATTGGTGGACATTTTGGATTTAGCGGAAAATAATGTTCCACAATATCAATATCTAAACCAGGCATGTCTTGATAAGACTAAGCAAAGATATCCACATATTCTTTCAATAGTTTAATTAACCTACTCTTCACATCAGGATGAAGTAGTGCTCCAATATTGACTTCCTTTAGATCTTCTTCTGAAACCAAGTTAATCATCTCCAACGGCTCTTTATACGACTGAATGGTACTTTTCAATGTGTTTTTTAATTAATCTGCACATGTGATTTATGATTGATTTTAGAAACTGACACATGTAACCAATGATTATGCATATTTATTTATAGTTATTATTTATTCCGAAAGGTTTTTTATGATTACCATTTTCCAAGATCAAGCTGAAAATAAAGACATAATTTTGGAATCAAAAAAACTTTTATTAATGATTTTAAAAATCAAAACAACATATATGCCCCAACAACATCAATACCTTCACCTTGGTCAAAGTGAAGGATTTTTGAAAAGACTAACAAAAAACAAATTACTTTGAAATGTGAATGCAAGAGGGAACATCAAAAGTGATCCAATTCTAGACTATGACTCCATGCGTCACAAAGTTCGGCACCTCTTGCTCTGATCCAGAGACATGTCTCTTTCAACAAAAGCTTGATCCAACACTCTCATCAGAGATTCCCGATGAGTAGAAGATTTTATTAGCAAGGCTAGAATGGAAATCTTAGATGGAGTTTGCAACAACTGATCCACAATCTTGTAATCACTCATCTTCATGATCCTCAACAAGTCATCCATATCTTTTTTTGAGGCAGCGCCACTAGATCTTCCTATCATTTTCTTAGGTTCAATATTCTTGACAACCTCTTTATTAGAATTAACATCCCCTCGAAAGGTAGGGGAAAAGACACGACCACTACGGTTTACCCGACTAGCTTCAATAATACTCTCGACATGGGACAAAGGTTGGATTGAAATCTCCACAATTCTTCCAGGATAGTTGCATTTTACTTATAAGGCACAACTTTGTCTGATTCATATGGGATAGGACCAGGCAGACAAATAACCACACGAGCAACAAAAGGCTTACTATGGTACTCAATCTTTATCGCAGTGGGAACATCAAAACATGGCACAATAATGTTCACCCCTTCTTCAGAATATTTAGGCATCGCAGAATCATTATTGGAGAACATACCTTCATCATAAGAAAAGAACTCATCAGTAGAAACATATTCATCATCAAACATGGCCTCAACTGAGTAATCCTCGATCATATTAACTCCATTGTAATCATCTCTATTTCCTGTGACTTTGGCAGTACCATTATATAACAACAATTGAACACTTCTTATGATGACAGAACAACCACGAGAATCTCTACAACAGATCTGACAAGACCCATAATGATGCTCTTCTTGGCTATCCATGTGATAAAATGTAGTGTGGAGTTGTACCAGATCATCGTTCATATAATTCACATCAAAAATCTAGAATCACGGGGACATCCATAAACCATATTCACGTCTTCTTCATACCCAGTCTTTGGTTTGATTATGTGGATAAGGCCGTTATCCATCATTTCTTGAAGATCAGCTCTCACCTTATCACATACATGGATATTTGTACTGCAAATATTACAAACAGCATGGTCATGTGTATAATAGATGAATTCAAAGAGATCAACATGCATCTTCACTAAATCAACTCTCACCAAGTTGGTATCAAAAATCCAGAAGTTCCCAAGACAACCAGTAACCATGTTTATGTTATTTCCATCTCCATATTTGGGTAACAAATTATCTTTCATGTTAGAACCAACATCTTTAAAAGATAGAAGACCAGATCTCACCATCTTCTGCACTTCGGATTTCAAGGGATAAGAGTTTTCGATGTTATGCCCTGGGGCTCCTTGATGAAAAGCACAAGTATGATCCGCCTTATGATACCATGGTAAAGGTGAAGATATAGCAGGGGAGGCCTAGTCTGCAACAATTTCTTTTGAATTAAATCCGGAAGCAATTCTATATAACTCATTGGAATATGGTCAAAATCTTATCTCCTCTGACTTTGCCCTTGATTTCCTTGAGGAGGTGGTCTCTGATAGGCAACAACAGTTGGAGCTTGTAAGTGTTTGTTCGTAGGAATTTTGGTAAAACAATGACTTGTTAATTTTTTTCTAAACGTCTTAACATTTGGAGCAAAACTATTTTGAATGATGTCAAAGCAGATGTCTTGACATCTGCCTACTGAAATGATATCAGGCCAAAACCAGTTAAGTTTTTTCTTTCTTGTTTTCATGCGTGGCATAATTCATGATTTATAATCTACAAGCTGCGAAAAATATGAAGGAATATTTTTCAAATTTCATAATTTTATCTTGGCCTATTTTTATGGAAATATTCAAAAGATTTGAATACTTGTTTTTAAACCCAAGCCCACAACTTTTCATATATAAGGACTTGCTTCCTTATTCAAAGACAAGTAACTTTTGAAGAAGAATACTTTCTTTCTGATTAGAAGTTTAGGCTTTTAATTTGCAATACACACTAATTATTAGTTTAAATACTTGAGTTGTTATTTGGATTGTTAATTGTGTATCATTCATAAAATTTTAAGCATTAAATGATTGAAGTGTTTCCAACTTATTAATTCTGTAAGTGATTGAAGGGATTTGAGGATGACCTCATACCTAGGTGAGTCTTAGGTAGAAGTTTAACTTGTGTAGTGATTAAGTGATTAGATTGTAAACTGGTTGTTTACTGAGGGTCTATGAATTTATACTATTTACTGAACTTGTCCCTGGCTTGGTAGCCCCCAGAGTAGGTGTTATAGTACACTTAACTGGGTGAACAATCTCTTGTGTTTTTACTTCTTTTGATTTTACTGCACCTTACTTGCAAACAGATATTTGTGTTGTGACATCTCATTCGACATCACATATCTGATACCAGAATTTCAGAGCTACATTGACGACTGGAGTTATAGAAGCAACTTGTTATTGGTACCAATGATGTCTTCTTGGTGGCCTAAACTTTCTTTCCTCAACGAAAACATTTGTTTCACTTTCTTTATTTCTTGAAAACCCATATGATGATTTCTTTGTTCCTTCATCTTTTGTCAAACGTCCTTCTCTGACGGCTTCTTCTAGACGAACACCCATACTAACCATCTCAGTGAAATAACTTGGTGCACTGGCAACCATCCTTTCATAATAAAATGATCCAAGGGTTTTTAGAAAGACCTTGGTCATTTATTTCTCTTTCGTTGGGGGTACCACTTGGGAAGCAACCTCGCACCAACGCTGAACATATTCTTTGAACGACTCCTTATCTTTCTGAACCATCGCTCTCAAATGGTCACAGTCGGGTGCCATAAACATATTGTACTTATAATGCTTGATAAAAGCTTCACCTAAATCATTGAAAGTGGAGATATTTCTATTTTCCAAACCTATATGCCACTTCAAAGTGGTGCCGGTTAAACTATTCTTGAAGAAATGAATCAGCAAGCATTGATCATCAGTATGGGTGGACATATTTCTAATATACATCACCGGGTGGTCACAGGGGTAGGAGTTTCCCTTGTACCTCTCAAATTTGGGCACCTTAAACTTCCCTGGCACTTTTACGTTAAGAACTAAGCAGAGTTCACTGACGTTCTGTCTGAATAATTATTTTCCTCGAAGAGCCTTCATTTCTTTCTGCATTTCATTGAACTGATCCTAAAAATCATCTAATCAGTCATAAAAGCCCAAAATTTCTCTTATTGTAGGAGCCTAATGATAAATTTCATCATTGATAATATGCATAACATTCATTTTAGGGGGCGCAACATGATGAATCTCATTATCAGCAACATGAGTAGCACGTATCACAGGAGGTGCAGAAACAACAGTAGTTTGAGAAAATGGAGCAACTTGAACATCAGGGTTGTAACCTTCTGGTATGAAATTCTCAGGAATTCCCCATGGGTAACCTTGAGGCATACGGTATTGAGCAGTGGAAACTGGAGTAACAGAAATGGGAACCAATAGAACCTTAAAAGAAACAGTTGTTTATTGTGGTGGCTGATTCTGAGACGCCACAAATGATTCCGCAAAAGTAGTTAGATTGGTCATATCGGCCCTCAAAGAAGTAAATTCTTCGCACAACTCACGATTCTCTTGTTCTAGATTCTCCATTTTTCCTAGAATTAGCACGAGTGTTGTATCGATGAGACAACTTGTTGACTGAACGAAGTAGAGAAACAAAGTAACATGTCTGGGTATGAACAGAAATGCACAAATATGCATAAAATGATGCATGATATGCAATGCATATGATTTATTTAATACTACTTTTATTTCAAGGTGTTTTACCCCAAAATTTGCCCTCTCATTTTTCAAGACATGCTCACAGAGGTCCTCAATTGCTCAAGGTTGACAAAGAATTGACCAGACAAATTCTCCTCCTAAGCAATGGATTTCCATCTAGAGTTTCATTTTTCATAAATAAGTTTGGGTTTCAAAGACCTCACGTGATTTAAGTAGTTCCTAATATGTCCCAAACAATACTCATGCCTATTTTCATGCCTTGCATTACAAGTTTTCTCAGTCAATTGCTCATATGACTGAAAATTAACTATATTAGGTCAAAAGTCAATTGTGGTCAATATACAATCAAACTTCAAGATATTTGGTAAACATAAACATTTTGAAGTTATATTCATAATTTTATCAAGGTTTGATCATGATTCCTCAAGGAAAGTCCTCAGATCATCAAAAGTCAAGATTCGCTAAATTAGGGTTTCCTAGGAAAAGTCAACTAAACTTTGACCAAGCATAATTTTCACATGCTTCATCCATTTTTCCCAAACCAAAGCTCATTGTGAAGAGAATACAATCCTCTACAACTTTGTTTTTATTCTCAAGTTCATAAAATGCATCATTTGGAAGAAATTAGCTCGTACATTATAGGTCATTTTCAAAAAGTCAACAAAAGACACTTTTTTTCAAGACAAGTTACATCAAGATAATATCTTCAAAAGAAAAAATTATCAACATAGAGATTGTAGAGTACATATTGGGATTTACAAAAAGTCAAAGATCATCTTCAAAAGATGAAAACTAAGCAAGTTACGGTTTGCACAATTTGGGCAAACTTGTGAAAAATGCATGAAGATGACTTTGAGAAAAATTGAATTTTAAGGTTAATGGACCTAACTTTTAGAATTCAAACATGCTTATGACATACCCAAGGACATATAAACCTAACCATGCACTATTTTGATTTTGATTTATATTTATTTGAATTTTTATTCATTTAAATATGAATTAAATCAAATAAATTAGATAAAAAAAAAGAAATAATGGGATAATGCATTTGGGCTTAGATTGACCCATCATGGAGCCCAATATTTTGTGCAAAGACCAACAAAAAACAGTCCAGGTTCATGCATCATCAAGAATGACAGGAATCATCAAAATATGGCAAACTTTCAATATGTTGGATTTTTGTCTCATGGCCTTGAAAGCTTTGTTTCTTTCCATACTTGCTCTTCTCCTAAATCTATAAATGCATAACATTGAAAGGAAGAAAGAGCACGGAATTACTCTTCAAAAAGCTCTCCAAAAGCTCTTCACAAATCTCTACAAAATTCTCAAAAGTTCCAAAGTTGTCAAAATTTGTAGCTGTATTTGTAGCCATCCTTGATTCAAACCAGTCACATATTTGTATTCCTGAGACTCCCAGAAGTCCATATCAATCACTATCCACACCCAAAGCATCCTAGAACCCACGAACCGAATCACTCCGGTTGGGTAAGCTTCTCTAATCTGAATCTCTTAATCCATGTAATTTAATTGAATTTGAAGCATATACTTATGTTCATACTATTATTTAGAAATGATCTAATGTATTAAATTAAAGGTTAAATGCTTAAATCATAGGATGAAGTTAAGGAACTTCTCTTCTAGATCCTGGGTTCGGGTCCTAGGTTTTGCACTTTTGTATTTCAATATTTTTTTTGCAGGTCATTGGGCGTTTGGGCCTTCTCATTGATGGGCTTGGAGATTTCAGACTCACACCCCTCCATTTCCTGTTGCCACGCCGGGACCTAGGACATTGGGCTTGAGACATTTCAAGTTCTCACACCCCCTTCTTTAGTCTTTGCAGCAAGGCCCATTTCATTTTTTTTTATTTTTCTTTCTTTCATTTAATTCATTTCTTTTTTTAATTAAAATTATGAAAGATCATAATGTAAAAAAAAACCATAAAATAATTAGAATTAGTTTTTTAATTAGATTAATTTTTAATTAATTATTTTAATCACCTTTTTTTTAATTAACTAATTAGACTTAGATTTCTTAATTTAATTTAATTATCTTTTCTAAACAAAAAAAACAACAAAAATATTTCTTTTATCACTTAGAAATTTTTCTTAGAGTTTTTCTTCATCCTTTCATTTTTATTTCTATCTCCTCTGTGCGTTCATTTATTTATTCATATTATTTTTCATAAATATTATGTAATTGCCTATGGATTGTAATAGTTTAACTAGGACCATTTACATTTCTGTTCCCCTTTTTGGTTTGTAATTGCCCATTCCCGAAGCCTTGCAATAGCGTAGATTCAAAATTTCTGCACTTTATTTCTATACGTATTCAATTAACTGTTAGATGAATGCTTAATAGGATTGCATGATAAGATCTGAAAATAAACGGTAGAAAGCCTAAATGTTTAAAGATAAATAACTGAAAAACAGCACACTCACACACACGCACCTCTAAGGTACTTCCACTTGTGGCCTTCAGATGAATAAACGGTCACGATTCTCGAAACTAAGAGATTTTAGTGGCTACCCTTTGGTTTAAAAGATCATAAGTCCCTCGGTGACCCTTTCGATGTTGCCTCGGTAAAATGATCTTAAAACCTTAAGGTAATTACTAAGATATCTTACTAGTTGCCTTTGTGACTGTACGATGACCCTCGATTGTCCCTCAAAACATCTGACGATAGGGCTACCTACTCACTAATAGTAGGATAGCAATTTCTAAAGGAAAAGAGAAAAAGAACAAACCTTTTCGGGTAGGTAGATAGTTCTTAGATGCTTGCTCAAAATAAAACAAATTTTCACATACACAAAAATCTTTCCAAAAACATTTTCAAAACACTTTGTATACGTTCTCAACAATACGAGAAACATTACAAAGTTCTTCGTGCTAAGGCGTCCTTTCAAAATACTTTCTTCAAACACACAAACACAAGGTATTTTCAAATGACCTAGCATCTAAGAGCCTGTAAGTAACTATGGATGGAAAGGGTGATAATACCTTCCCTTTCCATAATCTACCCCCCTTACTCAGAAATAATCTTGAAAGGTCTTTTTCTGTTCTTTTCACCCTTTCCTTTGTCGGATAAAAGAAAAGTCGGTGGCGACTCTTGCTTACTGCAAAATTTGTGAATACAAATGCAAAACCATTATAATAGTCAGTTCTCCTACCGTATTACAGAACTGGTAACTCTGGTGGTGAGTTCATAAAACTAAGAGCGGGGTTACATTAGAGCTATATCATATTTAAAAGGCTTTACTTGTTTGATTTGTGTGCTTTATTTTTCGGGTTTAGGTTTGGATTATTATTAAAAAGATCCTATACCTGGATCTGGGGCACTTTTTAGTAAGCAGCAATAGATCATGGAGACTGTACGATGTAGACCAATATGGTTGAAATGATGGTCGTGTTAGTGTGACACATTTGTTAGTACCGGTATTCTTTTTGTTGAATCAAGGAGAATACGGGGCCGCTGTGTGGTGTCATAAAGCACTGACTAACCTTAGAACCTTATTTTAACAAACTAGGCCATTATAAAGTAGTGAGATATCCAGCTTCGATATAAAACTGAGGATTGGTTGATACTCGATAGTACACTCATTGAGATTGGACTTTCGGGATTTTCCGGCCGCGAGAAAAGATCGCTTGAGTTGAAACAATTCCCAGTGAAGAAAGATTGGTGATATTGAGATCCCTTGAACCCGGTTACTATTTCTAGGACAGGTTGAGCCAACTAAAACTTCAAGAGGGTATTTACCTACAAACTCCATGCAAGCCTGAACCTAAGGCTATTTATGTGGCTTGTTTGCTTTCATTATCTAACAACTTAAACTCCTTGTGGGGTTTTGTTTGTATTCATTATCTAACAACGTGAGTTCCTTGTAGGACTTGTTTGTAGTCATTATCCAATAACCTGGACTTCTTGCAAGACTTACTTGTTTACGTCACCTTACACTTTTGCTTAGTGCATAGCATACATATCATAACATCATCCTATAGCATGTCGTTAACCATTTGAAGGATCTCAATGGCCTGTGTTGCAGGTTATCATGAACTATACGCCTAGTAAGGGGCAGGAGGATTTATTTTCCTCTAACCAAAGGCCACCAAAGTATGATGAACCAAACGTCTAGCAAGGGGAAAGGGGATTTATTTTCCTCTAGCCAATGTCGTCAAAGCATGATGTCTTGATTCAAAGGCGATGACCCACTCGACATAGTGAGCTTGATTCTCGTAGAAGGGCATTCAATGATACGAAGTTCTTCAATAAAGGTTGCAGTCGGATTCTAACATCTTCTTGTATTTACCCCGCGAGATCCTTGAAAACATTGCATGCATGTCATTACATAACAGGTATTCTCAAGATAGGTTTCTCATTTTCTCGCTAGTTATTTTAGCAAGGAAAATGGCTCTCGAGCAGAAAGACAGAGATCTACAAACTTAAGATGCTAAGTTCAAGGAAATTCTCCTAAACCTATCCATGGGGCAAGAAGAAATGAAAGCACTCCTCGTTGGGAACATGACCAATAAAAATCCTGAAGACAACAAGGATGACCAGTTGGAACAACTGCAAGCTGAGATGGAAAGAATGAGAATCCAGATGAGTAGTCAGATGGCTCTTATCCAAAGTTTAGCTCGGGAACAAGAAGAGTTTAATATTCTCATCAGCAAGCTTCATCAAGACAAATACGAACTTCTGGGGAAAACTGCTAGAGCTTGGGGCCTAATCAACGATCAATCTCTCTTGGCAGACAGGGAATCGAGTGCATGTTCATCCATAAACGTGTTGAAAATAAACTCAGGAGCAGTGAAATTCAGGGGACTACATCTTCAAGTACTCAAAAGAGATACAACGGAAAGAAGGAGTCGAGTACCGTGTACGACCAGAAAGGTTGTAATAAGAGTGATCTCAACCCATCTATGGGGGAAGTTCGGATCTCTAATCCAGCACTGGTGCAACAATAATGACAAGGCAATCAACATAAGCAGTATGTGCCCAAAAGGAAATTCACCAAAATCAACATGTCCTTGGCTCAAGTATTGCAACCCATGTTGAAGATGAAGTTGATAACATTGATGGATCCTCCTCAGAATCCCAACACCGCCTTGTGAAATCAAGCTTTCCAAATGTTTTGATAAAGACAAGCTAGCATGCAAAAATGAATGGATCAAGATAGAAGATTTATCTCAAGCAAAGATTTATTGATCAAGATCAACTTTTCAAGAATTATGGCTTAAGGTATATGGAATTTTTGATCTTATGCTCTTAGTGCTCAAAACTATTTTTAATCAGGCATTTACTTTATTAAAATAATATTTTGAGTATATACTATGTATGATTGAAGAAGTATGTTTTAAATTGCTTAAAATCTTTGAAAATAATGATTTTTCAACTTTTGTACACAAGAAATCGATTGTCATGCTAGGACAATCGGTTGCATCCAAAAAATAAAAGCTTCTGTTTGAAAACAATCGATTGTCATCTAGCAGCAATCGATTGTCATGTGTTCTGTTTTCAAATTTTTTGAACGTTGGCTTATGAGCAACCAATTGCTCCTCAATGAAAATCGGTTGTCATAGTTATATTTTTCAAATTTTTTAAACGGTGCTTTTACAGCAATCGGTTGTTGCTTTAGTGCAACCGGTTGTTGTGGCTTAAATTTTGAAAATTTTTATTTTTCCAACAACTTTTTGTAACACCTTTTCATGGAAATCTTTGTATCTTTTCAAATACATTCTTTTAGTAAAAATGGTTTAAACATTGCTATGTTTCATTGAAGAGGTATTACTACACTATAAATTATTTTTTAGAATTTTGAAAACAACAAAAATACAACAACAATCACTAACAACTATTACTTTCTATTCTTTTGATCATACTCTTTATACTCAAAATTTTTGTTCATCATTTTCATATGCATACTGAAAATTGTTCTTGAGCACTTAGAAGAGTATTCCATCTTAAATTTCATATTGAATAGAAAAGATCAATCAAGTGATTGACATTGCTCTTTCATTTTTCAAACTCTTATACAAATCAAACAAACTATTGTATACTTGTTTTCAGGATTTTTGGAAACAAGAAAGACACTTAGGGAGGATTGTTCTCTTTGTGGTCTTAGTGAAAATCCAAGAGGATTGTTCTTGGTCCAAGAGGATTGTTCTTGGTTGTTAGGTAGTCTTTGTACAAATTACCAACTATAAGGAAATCTCTTTCATGTTGAAAGGGGACTGGAGTACTCTCGGACTGTGAGGGGAACCAAGATACATCTCTGTGTTTTTTACTTTCCGCATTTACTGCTTTCATCACTTATCGGATAAAGAAAGCAAAAAAACTCGTGCAAAAATATTCATACAATTCAGAAAAAGTTTTAAAGAACCTAATTCACCCCCCCCCCCCTCTTAGGCGCATCTGAACTTACAATTGGTATCAGAGCAGGTTATAGGTAACCTGTTCCTACTAGATCCAGAATGGCTTCCGTAAACCACAATTCTGTGTTCAGAGACGGTGGCAGTAGCAACAAGCTTCCTCTATTCTGTGGTGAATATTTTGATTTCTAGAAGATCTGTATGAAGGCTCATCTAGAAGCACAAGGAGAAGAAATATGGGATGCTGTCCAAAATGGCCCTTTTGTTCTAGTAACTGTAGTAAACGGTGTTGGTTCATCAAAGCCTAAAACTACATGGGATGATGATGATAAGAAAAAGGTCTTGTATGACAAAAATGCAATAAACCTCCTTCAAAGCGCACTTAGAATGGATGAATTCTTCCGTGTCTCAGCATGCACAACGGCAAAAGAAATTTGGGATACACTGGTTGAAACACATGAAGGAACAACTGAAGTTAAGAGATCGAGACTTAATACTTTAAGTCAAGAATATGAATTGTTCTGCATGCAACCCGGAGAATCCATTCTTGATTTACAAAAGAGATTTGTGCATCTAACAAATCATCTAAGGGCACTTGGCAAAACATTGACCAATGATGAGTTGAACCTAAAAGTGCTCAGATCCTTGACTAGAGAATGGAAACCAAAGGTAACGACAATATCAGAAAAGAAGAGTCTCGCTACTATGACATCTACAACCTTGTTCAGAAAACTTCAAGAATACGAGATAGAACTTGGTAGATTGGAAAAGCGTGAAAATCAAGAAAAGAAGTCTAAGAACATTTCCTTGAAGATTGACTCAAAGGAAGACGAAAAGAAAGATAATCCTGATGAAGATGAAAACTTCATGCTTCTCGTTAGAAGACTTGGAAAATTCTTTGGTAAAAATGACAAAGCCTTCTCGCACTCAAAGAAGAAGAAACACTTCAATAAGAAGGAAGGATCCTCGTCAACACAAGAAGTTACTTGTTATGAATGTGGTGAACAAGGTCACATCAAACCGGACTATCCAAAACATTCAAAGAAAAGTGGCTACAAAGGCAAGAAGGAATCAAAAGATAAGAAAGCATATGTTGCATGGGAAGATGTTGAACTGAGTTCGTCATCCGACTCCGATAGTGACGAAAGTGCCAATCTTGCATTAATGGCCTCACACCACTCCGAAAGCGAAGATGATGAGGTTAGTAACGTATTCTCTCTTTTTGATGGTGATGCACAAGGTGCTATAAATGAACTGTTAAATGAATGCAAAATTCTGTACAAAACTATCTCATCACAAAAGAAACAAATTTCATCGTAGGAAGAAAAATGTGGATCTATTGAAAAGATCTCAAAGATGAAAAACAAAAAGTTAGTGATGAAAAACAGAATTTTGTATGCACAAAGTGTGAATCTCTCTCTTTCCAAATTGTACAATTGAAAAGGGTTATTGAAAGGTATGAAAAAGGACAAATTGGATTGGAAGGTGTTCTTAGCCAACAAAGATACTTAAATGACAAAAGTGGTCTTGGATACTCAAAATTTTCAAAACCAAGTACCAACAAAACCATCTTTGTCAAGGCTAGCGATCAACCAAACAAAGAGAAAGAAATCACTCCCAAAATAGTTCATCACTATCCTAAAAAGAAAATACCCTCTAAGAAGAAATATTATCCTTCTAGATATAGAAGTAAATTTGAACCGACTTGTTTTTATTGTGGTATTCGAGGACACACACCTAATGCTTGTTATGTTAGAAACTTTGGCATGGCAAATGGGCATTATGTGTGGGTTAAGAAAGGAACTAATTATGAAGGACCCAAAGCAACTTGGGTACCTAACAAAACCTAATCTTGTTTTGTAGGTAAGCTTGACGACCACTTCAAATCTATGGTATCTCGATAGTGGTTGTTCCAAGCATATGACGGGAGATATCGACAAATTTTCACATCTAACGCTTAAGGCCAAGGGTTATGTGACGTATGGAGATAACAACAAAGGAAAGATTCTTGGCATAGGAAAAGTTGGTGGTCCACCTTTCACATCAATTGAATATGTTCTTTATGTCGAAGGACTAAAGCACAATCTTCTAAGTATTAGCCAACTATGTGACAAAGGTTTCAAGATCAAGTTCACTAAAGATGAATGTTTGATAGAAGATGAAGTGACACATGAAGCTAAACTTAAAGGTAAAAGAGTAAATAATATTTTTATGATTTCCCTTAACGATTTGTCTTTGAAGGTTAAATGTCTCATGGAAAACAACAATGACTCATGGCTATGGCACAAAAGAATCGCTCATATTCATATGGAGCATTTAAACAAATTGATTAAGCATGACCTTGTTGTTGGACTGCCTAAGATAAAGTTCATCAAAGATAGACTTTGTGATGCATGTCAAAAGGGAAAACAAACAAAATCAACTTTCAAATCCAAGAATGTGGTATCCACTACTAGGCCACTACAACTGCTTCATATGGACTTGTTTGGCCCTTCTAGAACGAGGAGCTTCGGAGGTAATGTATACGCTCTAGTTATTGTTGATGACTTTTCTAGATATACTTGGACACTCTTTTTAGTGCAGAAAAATTATGCATTCAAGGCGTTCAAGAAATATGCAAAGCAAATTCAAAATGAGAAGTCACTATCTATTTCCTCCATAAGAAGCGACCATGGTGGAGAATTCCAGAATTCCTCCTTTGAAGATTTTTGTGAAGAACATGGAATATCACATAATTTCTCAGCACCAAGGACTCCTCAACAGAATGGAGTTGTAGAAAGGAAGAATAGGTCTTTTATTGAACTTGAAAGGACAATGCTTAGTGATTCAAACCTTCCAAAATACTTTTGGGAGGATGTTGTAAGCACGACATGATTTGTAAGAAATAGAGTTAATATTCGACCTATCTTGAAGAAGACTCCGTATGAACTCTTTCGAGGAAGGAAACCAAATATTTCATTCTTTCATGTCTTTGGCTGAAAATGTTTTGTCCTTAACAACGACAAAGACAACCTTGGTAAGTTTGATGAAAAATCAGATGAAGGTATTTTTCTTGGATACTCCTTATCTAGTAAAGCTTATCGTATTTACAATAAAAGAACTTTAACTATTGAGGAATCTATGCACGTATCATTTGATGAATCTAACCCCTCCGAGGAGGATACTATTGTTTTAAATAATGATGATGAGATTTTAGATATTCCTTAAGAAGATGGCTCCAAGACCAACAATGAGAATCAATTGGAACAACAAGAAAAACAAATTCCGGAAGAATTAAATGTCAATGATCTACCTAAGGAATGGAGAACCCATAGAGATCACCCTATTGATAAAATCATCGGTGACATCAGTCAAGGCGTTTCAACAAGATTGAATCTCAAAGATGCTTGCTTGAACATGGTGTTCGTTTCTCAAGTTGAAACTTCCAAAGTCGACGACGCATTAGGAGACGACCAATGGATGATTGCTATGCAAGAAGAATTAAATCAGTTCGAGAGAAATCAAGTTTGGGAACTTGTTCCTAGACCAAGTGACAAACACATCATAGGTACCAGATGGGTGTTCAAAAACAAACTTGATGAGAATGGTATAATTGTCCGAAACAAAGCAAGACTGGTAGCCCAAGGATACAACCAAGAAGAGGGAATTGACTTTGAAGAAACTTTCGCTCCGGTTGCAAGGTTAGAAGTTATCCGTGTTTTACTTGCTTACGCTTGTTCATTGAATTTTCAGCTTTACCAAATGGACGTCAAAAATGCATTCTTAAATGGCTACATCAATGAAGAAGTCTATGTCAAACAACCCCCGAGCTTTGAAGACTTCAAGAATCCTTCACACGTCTTTAAGTTGAGAAAATCTCTTTATGGCTTAAAATAAGCACCTAGAGCATGGTATGATAGACTCAGTACATTCTTATGAGAAAAAGGTTTCGAGAAAGGTAAAGTGGATAAGACCTTGTTCATAAAGAAGATCAAAGGTAACACTTTATTAGTACAAGTCTATGTCGATGATATTATATTTGCTTCAACTAACCAAGATTTGTGTGAATAATTATCGTTGATGATGCAAGGAGAATTTGAGATGTCTATGATGGGCAAGATGAACTATTTCCTTGGATTGCAAATTAAGCAACTGAAAGATGGTATCTTCATCAATCAATCAAAATATTGCAAGGAACTTTTGAAAAAGTTTGATATGGATAATTGCAAAACAATGCACACGCCAATGGGCTCAGGTACTTATGTTGATCAAGATGAATCCGGTATTTCCATTGATATTACTAAATATCGAGGCATGATTGGATCACTGCTATACTTGACGGCAAGTCGTCCTGACATCATGTTCAGTGTATGTCTGTGTGCAAGATTTCAAGCAAACCCGAAGGAATCTCACTTTATGGCGGTAAAAAGAATCATGAAATATCTCAAAGGAACAACCAATGTCGGCCTATGGTACCCAAAAGGTAATATATGCAATTTAATTGGTTTATCTGACGCTGATTATGTAGGATGTAAAATAGATAGAAAAAGCACAAGTGGCACTTGTCACATTTTAGGAAATGCATTAGTCTCTTGGCATGCAAGAAACAAGCTTGTGTGGCTCTTAGTACGGCCGAGGCGGAATATATTGCAGCGGGTAGTTGCTGTGCGCAAATTCTATGGCTCAAGCAACAACTCCGTGACTACAGACTCGACCTTGGATACATTCCACTCCGATGCGACAACACAAGTGCAATCAACATTACAAAAAATCCTGTGATGCATTCTAGAACAAAGCATATCGACATTCGACATCACTTTCTTCGTGATCATGTACTTCAAGGAGATGTCGAAGTCACCTTCGTGGATACGCATAATCAACTAGCAGATATCTTCACTAAACCATTGGCAAGAGAACCATTCTTCAAGATCCTAAGAGAGCTAGGTATCTTGGACGAAAATGACATTATCTAATTAAGGTACATGGCTATGATCTTAATCTTGACTTTATAGTAATATATCATGATCCATGTTTTTATTACTAAATTTTTGATATATGACCATGAAATCCCCAAAAATTAAGTATTTTTTCACTTTTTCACTAATGACAATCGGTTGTCATAGAGTGACAATCGGTTGTATCTAAAAAATTTTAGAATTTGTCTTCACAACAATCGGTTGTCACTCCACGACAACCGGTTGCTCTTGAAGAAGTGAAAAACACAAGAAGGGGGGTTGAATTGTAAAACTGAAGATCAATTGCAATGAACACAATATTTTTATCCTGGTTCGTTTGATCTCAAACTACTCCAGTCCACTCGTCAAGGTGATTTCGCCTCTCTCCAACGAGGTCTTAATCCACTATATTCAACTGAATATTACAAACTGCTTTAACAACTGCTAAAGCCTTCTTGATGCAAACCACAACCCGGTTTGTCAAGGAATCACTTTCTTACACATAATGGAAATCTAGGAGTGTGAGTGTTTTCTACAAAAACAGTTTATCACAACTGTGATATTACACAACTTAAGCTTATTGAGACTAGATTGCTAAAGATAATTGAGTAAGGAATAAATGGAGCTTTTTAGCAAACTGAGAATGAGAAGATGATGAATAGCTTTTATGCGTGGAAATAGATGTAGAGCATTAGCCAATTCAATCTTCATTGTCTTGTTTATATAGCACTGAAATTGTTGAACATTGGAGTAATAATCTTGATTCAATGCCAATAACAAACTTTCCTTATTATGCAGATCTTGTCTGGAATGATGTCGTTGGTAATAATTCGCTTTGAATGCACAGTACCATTGCTACTTAAAGCGTGTTCTGGCTTTGGCTCATTCTGACTCTGCTTAAGTGTTGATGAACTGTTGTTGTCTTTATCAGAGTGTTAAGCGCAGTTCTGTTCATCAAGCTTCAGCATTCGCGTGGGTTGTTCTTTTGATTATGGTATTATGATATAGCATCTTCTGATGCTGATGTTGATCACCAATATTCTGATGCTGATTAAGTGTACTCTTGCTGATACCTATCAGAGTTTCTGCAAAACAGAAGGTAATATTTTAGGTAGCAAATAGTTCTTACATGAATCACATAATTAATATATCTTTTCATTTTGTTATCATCAAAACTTAAACTTAGGGTAGTAGATTCAAACTTTGTTCTAACAATCTCCCCCTTTTTGATGATGACAAAAACTAGATATTTTTAATTGAAAATAACGTGAAAAAGTATCAGAGATAACTATATGATAAGATGTATCAGAGTAAGAAGTTATCAAAGATAAGGGATAACGAGATATAAGAGTTGGGATCAGAGATACTCCCCCTGAATTTATAACTTCCCTTTTTAATTCCAAGAGTTCTTCAGGATCAGATCTTTATTGCCTTTCTTTGAACATCAGAATATCAGAGCTTTGACTATGAGAGGCTTTAGGTTAGAATATCAGAGCAGAGCTTCGAATCGGAATATCAGAGCTTTATCAGAGCTTTGCTTTGGGTCAGAGTATCAGGACTTTGGTCTTCAGAGTATCAGAGAGCATTCTTGTACCTGTAGACTTAAGCAAAAACAGAAAACATATTCAAGTATATCAGAGTTAGAATGTTTGAGATTTTCTGTCTCAGTAATCCGTTATTGAAAAATATCATTCTTATTCTCCCCCTTTTTGTCAGCAATCAAAAAGTGTAAGTGATGTGCTAAAACAATTAGAGCAGAAAAAACTTGTTATATTAAAATAGTCAGAGCCAGACAAAACAGTACAGAAGATATGCAAAGAAAACATGAAAATAGCATGAATGAAAATCTAAGGTTGGGGAGGAAGGCGTGTGAACAGAGTCTCCAGCATTGCTTTGATCTGATCAGCAGTTTCAGTCTGCTTGTGCACCATGCTGACTACTGTATCTATCTTGCTATCCTGCACATCCATCCTTTCCTTCATCTTCTGATCATTTTCATCCATCCTTTGCTGCAGACGGATATCATTCACCTTCAGCTCTTCCAGAGTCTGCCTGTCCAAGGCAGCTTGAGAAACATCAGAAGCAGGGAGCTTCTGAGAGCTTTCTGCAACATCTTCAGCTTGAATGGCTTCAGCTTGAATTGTCTGATCTTCTTCTGGCTGCACCTTTGAAGCTGGACGCTTCTCAGACCATGGCTCACTATCCAGAAGGAGCACGTCTTCTTTCAGAAGCTGACTTCCTACTTCTATCAGAAGCTTGCTGAAATTCTGCTGTGCTTGCTCATAGTTGATGTCTTGCAATTTTAGAGCTTCAGCACGTACCCAAATTCTGAATTGTGACCAGAGCTGGTCTGAGGCAGCTGGATCAATCATTCCAGGGCAGACTTGCTTCAGAGAAGCAATCCACTGCTGTAAGGAGTGTTCTGAATGGAACTTGGTACTCTTCAGAGGAAGCTTTCTTCTGAGAACCTGCAGAAGCACTGCTGGAGGTTGCCATGTTCACACTTAGGGTTTTTCTGAGAAAACTGAGAAAATGGGTTTAAGTTTGAAAGAGATGAACACAGAGAAAATGTAGAAAATATTTGAGAGATTGTGAAAAAAACTGTAAGAGATTAATGTGAGAAGTTAGCGTGCTTAAATAGATTTCAGAATATTTTGAAAGAGTAAACGGTTTCAAGAAAGAGAAATAAAATCATGATTACGTTTTAAAAACATGATTACTTTCATTTAATGCTTGCTGATTTTGGGGGATTTGAGAAAGATACTTGAAACGGTTACCAGACATGTGTCTCAATGCACCCAATCAGCGTTTTGCCTTCTCAGAAGCGTGCACGCGTTCTGCTTCAGAGATTTGCTGATGATTGGATGACACTTGTTTGATTTAGTGATCAGCACGTCTATCCTTGAGCTGAAACGCTCAGATCTTTAAGACTAGCATCTGATACAATCTGCATGTTCTATCTTTCTGAAAAGAGATTGATCAGAAGTTCACAGTAAAAACAAATACATTCTGAAGATAAATATATGGAATTAAAACATTTTCACTCTGGGAAGATTTTCATGCTGAGATGTTTCAGAATGAAATTGAACCTATCTTCAGAAAGGGGTTTAATGAAGATATCAGCCCATTGATGGTATGTATCTATAAATTTTAAGTTCAAAATTCCTTTCTGAATATAGTCCCTAATGAAATGATGTTTTATTTCTATATGCTTAGCTCTAGAATGTAAAATGGGATTCTTACTTAAGCAAATAGCAGAAGTATTGTCACAGAGTATAGGGATGTTACTCTCAAAAATCTGGAAGTCTTCAAGCTGACTTTTCATCCAGAGAATTTGTGTGCTACATCCTGCTGCTGCTATGTACTCAGCTTCTGCTGCTGATAGCGCAATTGTGGATTGCCTTTTGCTGGACAAAGAAATCAGATTTTCTCCCAGAAACTGGCAGCTTCCAGAAGTACTTTTACGCTCTACTCTATCTCCAGCAAAGTCAGCATTGCAGTAGCCTACTAAACTGTAATCACTAGATTTTCTATAAAATAAACCCAGATTAGTAGTACCTTTCAGATACTTGAAAATTCGCTTAACAGCTGTTAAGTGAGATTCTCTAGGATCTGATTGGAATCTAGCACAAATACATACGCTGAATAATATATCAGGTCTTGAAGCTGTCAGATAAAGGAGAGAACCAATCATACCTCTGTAGACTTTCTGTTCTACCTTTTTGCTTACCTCTTCTCTTTCCAGAATGCACGTGGGATGCATTGGAATCTTTGATGCCTTACATTCTGAGAGGTCAAATTTCTTCAGAAGATCTCTGATGTATTTGCTCTGATGAATGTAAGTTCCCTCTGGAGTTTGATTGATCTGAATTCCTAGAAAGAATTTCAGTTCCCCCATGAGGCTCATCTCAAATTATGCCTGCATACACTTAGCAAATTTTCTTCCAAGAGAAGGATTAGTAGAACCAAAAATAATATCATCAACATAAATTTGACAGACTAAGATGTCATTCTTAACTGACTTACAGAATAAGGTAGTGTCCACCTTCCCTCTGGTGAATTCATTTTCTAACAGAAAGTTACTTAGTCTTTCATACCAAGCTCTGGGAGCTTGTTTCAGACCATATAGTGACTTCTTTAGTTTTAAAACATGTTCTGGATGTTTTGTATTTTCAAAACCAGGGGGTTGGTGCACATAAACCTCTTCTTCTATATAGCCATTTAAGAATGCACTTTTGACATCCATCTGATACAGAGTGATGCCCCTATTAACAGCAAATGAAATTAAAAGTCTGATAGATTATAACCTGGCGACTGGAGCAAAGGTTTCTGTATAGTCTATCCCCTCTTGCTGACTATAACCTTGTGCAACCAGTCGTGCTTTGTTTCTGATGACTTCACCTTGTTCATTTAGCTTGTTTCTGAACACCCATCTTGTTCCAATGACGTTGAATCCTTTTGGTCTAGGAACAAGATCCCATACGTCATTTCTGGTGAATTGATTCAGCTCTTCTTGCATTGCCAGAATCTAGTCGTTATCCAGAAGTGCTTCATCAATAGAAGAGGGTTCAATCAGAGACACAAGTCCCATGAGGGTTTCTTCAGAGTTTCTGAAGCTTGCTCTTGTCCTGATTGGATCTTCCTTTCTTCCTAAGATAGTTTCTTCTGGGTGATCCAAGCTGCTTATGGGTAATCTCTTCTGAGGTTGATCAGCAGCTGTTGTAGGATTGCTAGCAGTGCTCCTTTCAGACGTTGAAGGAGTGTCTGTGTTGAGAGCTCCTGATGACTTGTCTTCAGAACCTGTAAATTCAATTTCCATACCTGCAAAAACTTCATTCTGCTTTGACTTTTCAGAGTCAAGCTTATCATCAAAACGAACACTGATTGATTCTTCCACAATCTGTGTTTCTGTATTGTATACTCTGTACCCTCTTGAGCGTTCAGAGTATCCTAACATAATACACTTCTGTGCTTTAAAGTCAAACTAGTTCAAATAATTCTTTGTATTTAACATAAAACAGGTACATCCAAATGGATGAAAATATGAAATGTTGGGCTTTCTGTTCTTCCACAATTCCTATGGAGTCTTTTCCAGAATAGGTCTTATTGAGATTCTATTCTGAATGTAGCACGCTGTGTTTATTGCCTCTGCCCAGAAGATCTTAGCAACGTTTGTCTCATTGATCATGGTTCTGGCCATTTCTTGCAATGTTCTGTTCTTTCATTCTACAACTCCATTTTGTTGGGGAGTTCTAGGACAAGAGAAATCATGCAGAATGCCTCTGTCATTAAAGAATGACTCAAAATCTTTGTTTTCAAATTCTCCACCATGATCACTTCTGACTTTAACGATTCTAAGATCCTTTTCATTCTGAACTTGGTTACAGAAGGTAACAAACACAGAGTGTGACTCGTCCTTGTGTCTTAAGAACTTTACCCATGTCCATCTGCTATAGTCATCTACGATTACTAACCCATACTTCTTGCCACTGACTGAAGCATTTTTAACTGGTCCAAATAAGTCAATGTGCAGAAGTTCTAATGGCTTAGAGGTAGAAACAACATTTTTAGATTTAAAAGAAGGTTTTGCAAACTTGCCTTTCTGACATGCTTCACATAGAGCATCTGAATTGAACTTCAAATTAGGAAGTCCTCTGACCAGATTGAGTTTGTTAATCTGAGATATTCTTCTCATACTAACATGCCCCAATCTTCTGTGCCAGATCCACTGCTCGTTGTTAACAGACAGAAGGCACTTTACATTCTGACTTTTCAGTTCAGAAAGTTTGATTTTGTAAATGTTGTTTTTCCTCTTTCCATTAAACAGGATAGTCCCATCTTTCTGAATAACAGCTTTACATGATTTTTGATTAAAGATTATATCATAATCGTTATCACTTAATTGACTTATGGATAACAGATTATGCATTAATCCATCTACTAGCAGAACATTATTAATAGAGGGAAGATTTTCATTACCTACAGTTCCAGAGCCAATGATCTTTCCCTTCTGATTGCCTCCAAAGCCAACGTGGCCTCCAGGCTTAAGTTCCAGGCTTTGGAACATATGCCTTCTTCCCGTCATGTGTCGCGAGCAGCCAGAGTCCAAGTACCATGACTGTTGTTTCTGATTTGCTTCTAAAGATATCTGCAACATGTATTATTTTATCCTTAGGTACCCATATTTTCTTGGGTCCTGATTTGTTAGATTTACCAAAACTCTGGTTGAATTTTGGTTTCACAGAGTATTTACTTCTAGTGTATTTAATATCATGTGTGTGACCATACACAAAATGTGAATTCATAGGTGTGTGTTTAATGGTTAAATCCATGACATTCTTTGGTGTAGGAACCTTACCTTGGTATCCTATTCCCTTCCTGCCATTTCTGCTAACTCCATAGATCATTGAAGCCATTTTGCTTCTATCTATGCTTTTAGCAAGGAACTTCTGGAAACTGTGATCATACTCCTTGATGATCTCATCAGCGTTGCTGGGAGTTTCAGAAATTGGTTCCTTCTGAGAGTTTTGTAAAGTATTTTCCAATTTTGAAATTTTAATTCTCAGCTCAGAATTCTCCAATTTAAGACTCTCAGTCTTATTAGAGTCAGATTCAAGTTTCCTTTTTAGGTCTCTGAATTTAGCCCTAATCTACTGATACCTTTCTAGAATTTCATTAAGGCTTTCAGTAAGTTCAGCCTTGGTAAAATTAACTGCAAAGTCAGGAAATACCTCTTCAGTATCTGATTCTGGGTCTGATTCAGAAGCTTCACTATCTTCTGAAATGTTGGCCATGAGAGCTATGTTTGCTCTCTCATCATCTGATTCTGAGTCAGCTTCAGACGAGTCAGAGTCATCCCATGTAGCCATGAGAATTTTCTTCTTTTCTCTTCCAAACTTCTTTTTGGGCTTTTCCCTCTGAAGTTTTGGGCAGTCACTCTTGTAGTGTCCTTGCTCATTGCACTCATAGCAGATGATGTCCTTGGTGTTTGGCTTTCTGCTTCCTGAGGAGCCTTCAGATCTTCTGTATCCAGAGGAAGAATTTGTCCTTCTGTATCTGGAAGAAGACTTGTTCTGATCAGATCTTCTGGGATTCCTGAACTTCCTTTGCCTCTGCTTCCACAATTGATTCACTCTTCTGGAGAGGAGGGAGAGTTCGTCTTCTTCTAATGAGGATCCATCAAATGTTTCTTCAACTGCCTGTAAAACTTTAGACTCAAATTTTTTGTTAGATTTTAATGCTAAAGGCTTACCTTGCTTCTGGGGTTCATCAGCTTCTAGCTCTATCTCATGACTTCTGAGGGAGCTGATAAGTTCCTCCAGAGAAATTTTGTTGAGATCTTTTGCAAGCTTCAGAGATGTAACCATTGGCCTCCACTGCTTTGGTAAGCTTCTGATGATTTTCTTGACGTGATCAGCAGTAGAGTAGCCTTTGTCCAGAACCTTGAGACCAGCTACCAGAATCTGGAATCTTGAGAACATTGTTTCAATGGATTCACTTTCTTCAATTTTGAATGCCTCATACTTCTGAATGAGCGCCAGAGCTTTAGTTTCTTTGACCTGAACGTTGCCCTCATGCGTCATTCTGAGTGAGTCAAACATGTTCTTTGATGTGTCTCTGTTGGAGATCTTTTCATATTCAGCATACGAGATGGCGCTGAGAAGGATGGTTCTGGCCTTGTGGTGATTCTTGAAGTCACGCTTTTGTTGGTCAGACATTGTTTTCCTATCAATCTTCTGACCGCTTGCATTCACAGGGTGCGTGTATCCATCTGTCACCATGTCCCACAGATCAGCATCATGTGCCAGAAAGAAGCTTTCAATTCTGTCTTTCCAGTAATCAAAATTTTCTCCATCAAAGACTGGAGGTTTGCCGCTGAATTTGTCTCTGTTCTCATGGTTATCATTGCTGGTGTGAGAATAAGTTCCCGCCATTGTGTTTTTCTGACGCTGGATCTTGTATTGACACGGTTAAGTGTTTTAGCTCAGAACCAGGCGTTCTGATGCCAATTGAAGAAGTGAAAAACACAAGAAGGGGGGTTGAATTGTAAAACTGAAGATCAATTGCAATGAACACAATATTTTTATACTGGTTCGTTTGATCTCAAACTACTCCAGTCCACCCGTCAAGGTGATTTCGCCTCTCTCCAACGAGGTCTTAATCCACTATATTCAACTGAATATTACAAACTGATTTAACAACTTCTAAAGCCTTCTTGATGCAAACCACAACCCGGTTTGTCAAGGAATCACTTTCTTACACAGAATGGAAATCTAGGAGTGTGAGTGTTTTCTACAAAAACAGTTTATCACAACTGTGATATTACACAACTTAAGCTTATTGAGACTAGATTGCTAAAGATAATTGAGTAAGGAATAAATGGAGCTTTTTAGAAAACTGAGAATGAGAAGATGATGAATAGCTTTTATGCGTGGAAATAGATGTAGAGCATTAGCCAATTCAATCTTCATTGTCTTGTTTATATAGCACTGAAATTGTTGAACGTTGGAGCAATAATCTTGATTCAATGCCAATAACAAACTTTCCTTATTAAGCAGATCTTGTCTGGAATGATGCCGTTGGTAATAATTCGCTTTGAATGCACAGTACCGTTGCTACTTAAAGCGTGTTCTGGCTTTGGCTCATTCTGACTCTGCTTAAGTGCTGATGAATTGTTGTTGTCTTTATCAGAGTGTTGAGTGCAGTTCTGTTCATCAAGCTTCAGCATTCGCGTGAGTTGTTCTTCTGATTATGGTATTCTGATATAGCATCTTCTTATGCTGATGTTGATCACCAATATTTTGATGCTGATTAAGTGTACTCTTGCTGATAGCTATCAGAGTTTCTGCAAAACAGAAGGTAATATTTTAGGTAGCAAATAGTTCTTACATGAATCACATAATTAATATATCTTTTCATTTTGTTATCATCAAAATTTAAACTTAGGGTAGTAGATTCAAACTTTGTTCTAACAGCTCTCTCAATCTTTTCGCCCCTGTTTAAAATTTCAAAGGATGCAATCGGTTGTCATCAAACAAAAATCGATTGCACAGTTCAAAATTTTGAAATTTTGAAATTTTTTTTCAGTTACACTCTCTTTTATTATTTCTCTTCCATTGCCATTACTATTATTTATTTTATACAAGATTTTTATTCCCTTTTTTGAATGTTTTAAGTGTTTGGTCAACAATTCTTTAATGCCTAGTCCTTTCCTATGACACAATTTTTTGGATACTTACACACTCAAGAATCTCTATGCTACAAGTCTTTATTGTTTTTGACTAAACCATTGAATGCCTTACCTAACCATTGAATGCCTTACCTATCCATTGAATGCCTATCTATCTATAAAAGCTCAACCAAAACCTAAAAACTTCATATATCCTCTTTTGTCTCAAGAAACCCTACAAACACCAAATACCCTTTCCCCTTCCAATTCTCTCATCCCTCACCATGTCAACATCAAAGAAAGGCAAGGGAAAAGCTTCTTCCTCATCTCAAGGTGATGATATCTCAAAACTCATTCCATCAAGAAGCCAAAGGGAAATATTTATGTCTCACTTTCAGAAGATGACGGTTCTTCTACCAAGGTTCGGTAATCTTGACAACTTCTATTCCGAATGCTTTAGTTTTCCAGCTTTATTTAGATCTCAAGGTATATACAATTTAATTGGTGTTAATGGACCCATTTACCCGACTTTGGTTATAATTTTCTACAGCAATCTAACCATTACTAGAGGATGCATGATTTCAAATGTCAAAGGGGTTCCTATAGAACTCACAGTGCAGCATTTTGGTGAAGCTTTGGGTATTCCACATGATGGTGCTTGCATTAAACTTCTCTCAAATGCAAATCTGCCTGGCTACAGTAAAAGAGACTTCTACTATGGAATTGCAAGAATTCTCGAGTGTGATTTTATTCAGAAAAGGCAAAGACTTATTGGTGGAACTCCGGAGAGGAACTCTTGGTCTGCAGGAATTCTCACTATTGATGATCGTTTGATCCACTGCTTTTTGGCGTATGTGGTTATGCCAAAGTTCTCAAACATTTCCAACGTTAACGATTGTGAGATGCAGATTCTGTATGCGATGAAGAATGGGATTCAAATCAACTGGTCTTATGTGATTCTACATCATATGGCACTACATAATGAAAATGCTTCTTCTCTTCCTTATGGCTCCTGGCTTACCCTTGTGTTTGAGAAGTTCAATGTTCCCTTGTCTGGTGAACACATGGTGCCTATGACTAACCCCAAACATGAAATCACTCCGAAGAAAGTATGTAATACTAAAACCGGCGTCAAATTTGATCCGATTAATAGAATCATCACATACATTCATACTCCTCCACAAAACCAACCTCCACAAGAACAACCACTTCAAAACCAACCTCCACAACCAATGGAAAACTCTTACAATCAAGTTTTTGACTACCTTTAATACATGAACAACAACATGAACAATCAATTTGCTCATCTCTATGCCCATACCAATGTCCCTCCTTATGAAGCTCAACCCTATCATTACCTTTTCATTCAACCTCAAACCAATGAAGGCAATGATGGTGAAGATCAAGATGATGAAGACCTTGTTGAAGGCATGGATGATTAGTTTTTAAGTTATTATATTTCTTAGTACTTTATGTTATTATGTTTTATGTCTCTTTTCTAATTTTGTTTAAGACACTTCATGTATTGTGATCCTTTTCGTTTTGTGCACTTTTTTTCTGTTATATCTATGTATGCAAACTTTATTTATGCTATGTTGTTTCTATGTGCAAAATTTTTATGATCTTCTTTCCCATTCCTTTTTGCTAATGACAAAGGGGGAGAAGACTTTGTAGTTTCTTTTGTGTTTCTCTAACCCAAATTACAGCAAGCAAGCAATCTTCAAAACTCTCATGCAATAGATCAAGGGGGAGTCTTTGACTTAGGGGGAGTTTTTAAACAACTTGATTAGAGAAAACCAAGATGCACTCCAAACTTCAAGCAATGGTTGTCATCATCAAAAAGGGAGAGACTATGAAATCAAGCTTTCCAAATGTTTTGATGAAGACAAGCTAGCATGAAAAAATGAATGGATCAAGATAAAATATTTATCTCAAGCAAAGATTCATTGATCAAGATCAACTTTTCAAGAATTATGGCTTAAGGTATATGAAAATTTTGATCTTATGATCTTAGTGCTCAAAACTATTTTTAATCATGCATTTACTTTATTAAAATAATATTTTGAGTATATACTATGTATGATTGAAGAAGGATGTTTTAAATTGCTTAAAATATTTGAAAATAATGATTTTTCAACTTTTTTACACAAGCAATCGATTGTCATGCTAGGACAATCAGTTGCATCCAAAAAAACAAAAGCTTCTGTTTGAAAACAATCGATTGTCATCTAGCAGCAATCGATTGTCATGTGTTCTGTTTTCAAATTTTTTGAACGTTGGCTTATGAGCAACGGATTTCTCCTCAATGACAATCAGTTGTCATAGTTATATTTTTCAAATTTTTTAAATGTTGCTTTTACAGCAATCGGTTGTTGCTTTAGTGCAACCGGCTGTTGTGCCTTAAATTTTGAAAAAAATTTATTTTTCCAACAACTTTTTGTAACACCTTTTCATGGAAATCTTTGTATCTTTTCAAATACATTCTTTTAGTAAAAATGGTTTAAACATTGCTATGTTTCATTGAAGAGGTATTACTACACTATAAATTATTTTTTAGAATTTTGAAAACAACAAAAATACAACAACAATCACTAACAACTATTACTTTCTATTCTTTTGATCATTCTCTTTATACTCAAGATTTTTGTTTATCATTTTCATATGCATACTGAAAATTGTTCTTGAGCACTTAGAAGAGTATTCCATCTTAAATTTCATATTGAATAGAAAAGATCAATCAAGTGATTGACATTTCTCTTTAATTTTTCAAACTCTTATACAAATCAAACAAACTATTGTATACTTGTTTTCAGGATTTTTGGAAACAAGAAAGACACTTAGGGAAGATTGTTCTCTTTGTGGTCTTAGTGAAAATCCTAGAGGATTGTTCTTGGTCCAAGAGGATTGTTCTTGGTTGTTAGGTAGTCTTTGTACAAATTACCAACTATAAGGAAATCTCTTTCATGTTGAAAGGGAATTGGAGTACTCTCGGACTGTGAGGGGAACCAGGATACATCTCTGTGTTCTTTACTTTCTGCATTTACTGCTTTCATCACTTATTGGAAAAAGAAAGAAAAGAAACTCGTGCAAAAATATTCATACAATTCAGAAAAAGTTTTAAAGAACCTAATTCACCCCCCCCCCCCTCTTAGGCGCATCTGAACTTACACGCCTCTCCTCGATACAACCCTGATGTGAGATGCACTTATCATTCCAATAGTTCGGGGCTTGATACTAATAGCTGTTGGGCATTGAAAAATAAGATTCAGGACTTGATTGACGAAGGGGTGTTGGAGTTCACACAATATGGTTAGACTGAATTCTTCTGCCATCCCTCAAAGGCACACCATCTGAAGTGACAAGTTCAGACAAATAGGCTTTTTGTTCATTATAATTTTCAAATTGTAATTTTCTTTTGATTGTTCGAACACTTATTTCATGTCAAAATTTGTTATTCCATTAATGCATTTCATATGTTTGTCTTGAATTAATCCATTTGTTGTCACTATACTAAAACTATGATTTTACTTCCTTTTTATGATATCCAACTCTCGATTAAAATCTTAAACCTTTAGAGGGAGGATGATGAAAAAGATACCATAATCTCTACAGTATGCTTTTGAACAGACCTTGCTGATGATGTACAGGCGTGTTCAAATCTTAAACAGTGGAGTTATAAGGAAGATAATCCATAGTCAACCCCTTTGAGCCAAAGAAGTAGGAGTTTTATTTTTCACGCAAATTGAAACTCTTAATCATAACCTGGGGCAGGTCAGTTTCTTAGTTAATTCAATGGTGCATTCAATAGCAAGCTTTCCCTTCGTACATGATGAGTAGTGTCGGAGGTATCCTACCAAAACAAAAGATAGTGATGGTTCCACATAATCATTAAAACATGTAATCATTATCTCTCAAAAGAAAAGCCTGCTAAGTCAAAACCTATGAAGGTGGATTAAGAAAAAAACTGGGGCATCCTGCTGACTGTAATCATAAAATAAATAGTCTAGGAGAAAGGTAGGGATAATAAAATAAAAAAAGAGGTATCTATAAATCCTCAACAAAAAAAATATTACAAAAAAAATGATGATTGCCTTCTCAAATAAACTTTCAGTATACGAACCATCACCAGAATATCAGGGCAAAAATTCCAGACTCAATTGGGATCTAAACACACAATTAACTGAGTATAGGACTGATGAACATCATGAAGAATGGGTTGGTTACAAATAAAGTTTGAGCCTTTATCCTTTGTTTTTGAACTATGAACCAGGCCATGCTACAACCCTTAAAAGTCCTAGCTGGAGCATGGGTTAGTTTTAAAGCATATTGTTACAAAAGGTATCTTGACTCCTATAAGGTTTACTATAAATCCTGAGTTGAATTTATATTCTTACAAAATTATGTTTGTTTACTAAAAATGAATTTTTAAAACTTCAAGACAGACATAAGCTTTGCATTCTTTAAATTCCATTATTTGTATATGACTATTCGATCGACAACAGAAAAATTTGCACGACGGAAATTCAATGATCGGAAATCCTCCCAATGGACAGAATCACCTCAACTGGAAATACATTTCAAGTAACAGGCCTTTCATAATCAAGGGACATGACATGGTATCTAACTGATCTGGGGTAGTCGAGGCAAGATTCGAGGAATCTCCCAAAAGAGTCGAATAGCCAGGGGAAAACCTCCATCTGAATCACAAGGGTCATAACATGGTGTCTTACTGATCTGGGGGCAGTCGAGTCAAGATTTGAGGAATCTCTCAAAAGCATTGAGTAGCCAGGGGCGGATCTCCATCTAAATCACTTGAGGCATTAAACACGAATTCTAGCAAAGGATCACGTATAGTCAAGCAAACATTTTTATGGCAGTGCTACAACAATTACTACTATGGACAGTGACAATTCTCCGCACCCTGTGAATGCGGACATAGTCAAAAAATACTACGCATGAAAAAAGACCCGCTAGGTTGACTAGCCTAGGCAAAAATAAAGGCATCCCGGCGAACCAAAAGAGTTCGAGCAAAAATTAGGGATATATAAATAAAAATATACACATGGCAAGTTGAAAACCTGAAAAGGCATCTTGGGCAAAAAAGGGTATACCGGTGGACTGAAAATTTGAAAGGGTAGTCCAGGTAAAAGTTAGGGATTAAATCGTACGACTATGTCCCGTCATATCATCACTTGTCTATTAGTAGAAGACTTATCGCACTGCTCAACATTCACCAAGGGCTATAGAAGTTGAGGCATGTTCAAGTCTTCACGGACCCCCATAGAGCCAATTCCATGAGTTTATATCCATAAAGTAATCTTCACAAAGTCATACATTCCCCGCAATTTCCTCGGTAGATTGATCTAGCGGATAAAGGAGTATGATCTCCTTCCTGGAAATATCACCAACCTATAGAGTTTCAATTAGTACAGTTCATGGAGTTTCTCTTCCCCAACTGAGCTTGTTCCTCCAAGGTTGTAAAACCCCCTTCAGACTTCTACTCTCCAGTAGAGTTCATTTCCTTAACAAGGGTGTTTCCTCGGCAAGAGTACTTCTCCATCAATAGGGTTATTTCCCCAAACAGTTTATCATCTTCTAGATATAGTGTAGATACAATCAAGACACATATTAATTATTACACTCATTCTAGATTTCTCTTCTAGATACAATATAGATACAATCAAGATACAAATTAATTATAACACTCATTCCAGATTTCTCTTCCAGATACAGTTCATATACGATCCAAATATGGATGTCATTCTGATACTCATTCAATACATCTTTCAGCTATGGTTCAGATACAGTCCAAATATGGATATTATTCTGATACCCATTCAATATATCTTCAGATAAAATCAAGGCATGGATTTATTCCGACACTCCCCAGCTTGAGTGTGCTTCTACCATAAATCACTGGCAAATCCCTCTCTCCAGTGAAGTCGTCAACTTTATTTTTCTCAACAAGTTATTGTGAAGCCTGGATTTCGACCAGATAACAACTAACTTTCATTCTCCCTAGTGAAAAAATAATTCCCCAGCAGAAATATTCTAAAAAGAGAGATACAGTTCAGATACGCTCCACATACGGATGTCATTCTGATGCTCACTCAATATATCTTTCAGTTCAAATACGATTAAGATATACATTCATTTTGATATCCATACTCAATATGTCTCCTGATACAATCATGTCATAGATTCATTCTGGCACTCCCCAACACATCTACCAAGATACAATCAGACACAAGCTCATTCTAGTATACTTCTTATACAAAGTCAGACGAAGAGACCTCTTTTGGCTCAGGGTAAATCCGCCAATGATTTATTATGATACTTCTTCCAGTTCGAAGTCAACATTTATTTTTGATGGAATCTATAAGCCCATATCCGACGACTCTCCGTCATCTTCTCTAAATGGCATATTTAAGCCCATTCTCGATATTAATAACCAACAACATCACTTTGTACATAAGTGAGTGCAAATTTTTGGGCACTCTAATGTTCAATCATCTTCCACCTTCAGATCACGAAAGGCAGACAAGCCAATCTAAATCCTCAAGTTTAAGAAAATTGAACAAGGGGAAGTTGTTGTACCCCAAAACTTTCCCTCTCACTTTTCAATACATGCTCATAGAGGTCCTCAATTGCTAAAGTTGACCAAGAATTGACCAGACAAATTCTCCTCCTAAGCAATGGATTTCCAACTAGGGTTTCATTTATCACAAAGAATTTTAGGTTTAAAAGACCTCAAGTGATTTCCCTTGTTCCTAATATATCCCAAAGAATTCTCATGCCAATTTTCATGCCATGCATTATAACTTTGCTAAATCAATTGCTCAGATGACTGAAAATCAACTATATTAGGTCAAAAGTCAACTGTGGTCAATATACAGTCAAACTTCAAGATTTATGGTCAAAATCAAAATTTTGAATTAATATTCATCATTTTATCAAAGGTTGATCATGATTCCTCAAGGAAAGTCCTCAGATCATCAAAAGTCAAGATTCGCTTAAATAGGGTTTCCTAGGAAAGTCAATTAAACTTTGACTAGGAATAACTTTCACATACTTCATCCATTTTTCCCCAACCAAAGCTCATTGTGAAGAGAATACAATCCTATACAACTTTGTTTTTATTCTCAAGTTCATAAAATGCATCATTTGGAAGATATGAGCTCATATATTAAAGGTCATTTTCAAAAAGTCAAGAAAAAACACTTTTTTCAATATAACTTACAGCAAGATAATGTCTTCAAAAGAAACAATTATCAACATAGATATTGTAGAGGACATCTTAGGATTTCCAAAAAGTCAAGGATCATCTTCAAAAGATTAAAATTGAGCAAGTTATGGTTTTCACAAGTTGGGCAAATTTGTGAGAATGCATGAAGTCAACTTTGAGCAAAATTGCATTTAAAGGTTAATGGACCTAACTTTTAGGGTTCAAACATGTTTATGACATACCCAGGACCTCTAAACCTAACCATGCACTATTTTGATTTTGATTTTTATTTATTTGAATTTTTATTCATTTAAATATGAATTAAATCAAATAAATTAAATAAAAATATAAGAAATAATGGGCTAATGCATTTGGGCTTGGATTGACCCATCAAGGAGACCACTATTTCGTGCAAATACCAACAAAAAAGTGTCCAGGTTCATGCATCATCAAGAATGGCAAGAATCATCCAAATATGGAAAACTTTCAATATGTTGGATTTTTGTCTCATGGCCTTGAAAGCTTTGTTTCTTGCCATACTTGCTCTTCTCCTAACTCTATAAATATATAACATTTAAAGCAAGAAAGAGCACAAAATTACTCTTCAAAAAGATCTCCAAAAGTTCTTCACAAAGATCTACAAAATTCTTAAAAGTTCTAAAGTTTTCAAAATTCGTAGCTATATTTCTAGCCATCCTCGATCCAAACCAGTCACATATTTGCCTTACCGAGACTCCCAGAAGTCCATATCAATCACTATCCACACCGAAAGTATCCTAGGATGCACGAGCTGAATCACTCTGGTTGGGTAAACTTCTCTCATCTGAATCTCTTAACACATGTAATTTAATTGAATTTGAAGCATATATTGATGTTCATACTCTTATTTAGAATTGATCTAATGTATTACATGAAAGGTTAAATGCTTAAATCACAGGATGCAATTAAGGAACTCCTATTCTAGATCCTGGGTTCATGTCCTAGTTTTTTCACTTTTGTGTTTCAATATTTTTTTGCAGGTTATTGGGCGTTTGGGCCTTCTTATTGATGGTCTTGGAGATTTTAGACTCACACCCCTCCATTTCCTGTTCCCACGCCTGGACCTAGGACATTGGGCTTGAGACATTTCAAGTTCTCACATCCCCTGTTTACTCTTTGGAGCAAGGCCCATTTCGTTTTTTTATTTTCTTTCTTTCATTTAATTCATTTATTTTTTTAATTAAAATTATAAAAGATCATAAAGTAAAAAAAACAAAAAAATAATTAGAATTATTTTTTAATTAGATTAATTTTTAATTAATTATTCTAATCACATTTATTTTAATTAACTAATTAGACTTAGATTTCTTAATTTAATTTAATTATCTTTTCTAAATAATAATAAAAACAACACAAATATTTCTTTTATCACTTAGAAATTTTTCTTAGAGTTTTTCTTCATCCTTTCATTTTTATTTCTTTATCCTCCGTGCGTTCATTTATTTATTCGCATTATTTTTCATAAATATTATGTAATTGCCTATGGATTGTAATAGTTTAACTAGGACTATTTATGTTTCTTTTCCCCGTTTTAGTTTGTAATTCCCCCATTCCGAAGCCTTGTAATATCGTAGATTCAAAATTCCCGCACTTTATTTTATACTTATTCAATTACTGTTAGATGAATGCTTAATAGGATTGCATGATAAGATATAAAAACAAACGGTAGAAAACCTAAATGTTTAAAGATAAATAAATGAAACACAACACACTCGCACATGCGCAACTCTAAGGTACTTCCACTTGTTGAGTTTGGATAAATAAACGGTCACGATTCTCGAACGTAAGAGATTTTAGTGGCTAACCTTTGGTCTAAAAGATCATAAGTCCCTCGATGACCCTTTCGATGTTTCCTCGGTAAAATGATCTTAAAACCTTAGTGTAATTACTAAGATATCTTACTAGTTTCCTTTGTGACCGTACGATGACCCTCGATTGTCCCTCAAAACATTTGACGATAGGGATACATACTCACTAATAGTAGGATAGCAATGTCTGAAGGAAAAGAGGAAAATAACAAACCTTTTCGAGTAGGTAGATAGTTCTTAGATGCTTTCTCAAAATAAAACAATTTTTCACATACACAAAACTCTTTCTAAAAACATTTTCAAAACACTTCGTATATGTTCTCAACAATACGAGAAACATTACAAAGTTCGGCGCGCTAAGGCGTCCTTTCAAAATACTTTCTTCAAACACACAAACACAAGGTATTTTCAAATAAGCTAGCATCTAAGATTCCATATATAACTACGGATGGAAAGGGTTCTAACACCTTCCCTTTCTATAATCTATCCCCCTTACTCCGAAATAATTTCGAAAGGTCTTTTTTTGTTCTTTGCACCCTTTCCTTTGTCGGATAAAAGAAAATTCGGTGGCAACTCTTGCTTACCGCAACATTTGTAAATACAAATGCAAAACCAATATAAAATTCAGTTTTCCCACCGTATTACACAAGGAACTCAGAAATATAGGCAATTTGCAAATATTAAAGTACTAACACATTTTGAAATACTGAAAAATTTATTATAATAACTTCGAAATGGATAACAACTCTTAGTTCAAGTTTCAATTATCCTAAGTACAATAGAAAAAAAGGTAGAATCTAAAATCCTAGGGAGCCAAATCTAATGTAGATCTCTCCACACACTGACACTTTTTCATTAGTCTTGAAATTTGAGGCTTCAACTGCTTATTCTCTTCTGCATACCTGTCAGCGACTTCTTTCCAACAACCAGAGTCAGAGGATGAGCAATTGAGTCCTGGTTGAGCTTTAGAGGAAAATAAATCATCTTGCTAATCCATCATCTCCACAACACGAATCTCAAGAATCTCAATTAAGTCATCCTTCTCTTTCAATTTTGTTTGGTAGGACATCTCTAAAGTCTGACACTTATTCTTCCATGCTTCCTTCTCTTGCTGCATCCTAACTAGGGCAAGTTGAAGTTATTCCACATCATCTAAAATAGGAGGAGTAGTCCTCACAAACATATCAGATATAGGTTTTTCACATAAATATGGAATCTTCAACTGAATTTCCCTTGCTTGTACCCAATGGAGGTGAAGCTCCAAAGAAACCACTTCTCTTGGTCCCAAATCTTTTCTACTCTTCCTATGAATATGGCGCCAAGACTTTGGAATTTCTTCCTTATCTTTATTATGATCCTCTCCTTCTTTGAGAAAGAAACCACTCAGACAAATACTATTTTGCTTGTCTCTCATTGGATATCCATGTTGACAACGCGCCAGAATGGGATTATAGTTATATCCTCCCTTTGTACCAAGAAGAGGAACATTGAGGAAACTACCACAACTATCATTAATCTCCACATCATAATAAGCATGGTGATACCAAAAAATTTCAGAATGAGTAAGATCCATAACCTTCGGGGACCAACGAGGTTCCTTCTTGATATCTCAGAAAGCAACAAACAAAGGTAAGTGAGAAATAAACCACTGATACAACGACGGTGTGCAACAAATGATCATTCCTCCATGATAAAAATCCCGAAGATGAATGGAATAATAAGTCTCTCATAATAGTGTAGGGACTAGATTCCCAATTAAAAAGATCCTAATGGCGTTGACATCCATACATTTGTCGGCATTAGGAAATAAGAACAACCCATAAGCAAGCAAACCAAAGATAGCATCAAAAGCAACTGTACTTTTTATCTTAGAAAATAGCGAGCTTTCTCCAGTAAAACTTGAGCAGGTAAACCTCTAATTCCTCCTATAGTAGTCATGTTAGCCTCAATCTCAGACTTCCCCAAAGGAGTCATGGCATCAATCTCATGAGGCTTGGGGTCTCCTACTAAGCCAGTGAAAGGAATATGATCAGTAATAGGCAAGCCAAGTAAATAAGAATACTCCTCCAATATTGGCATCAGCTGATAATCAGGGAAAGTAAAACACTGGCACAACGGATCATAGAACTGGACCAATGTAGAAATAATACCCTCCTTCATCTTGAGCTTCATAAGAGACACGATGGATCCATACTTCTTCCGAAAATATGTAGAGCTCTCAATCTCGGGAATCAAACTTATCAATTCCTATATCTTAGTATCTTTGAAACTGTACTTCTGAGTGTTTCTTTTTCAAGAATCCAAGGTTAAAAATTACCTGAGATATTTGCAAAAGTAAACCTTAGTCCCTTGAAACAATTGTTTTAAAGAATGCTCATGGGCGCATGAATGCATGATGCAACAATCACACAGAAGCTCGCATATATGGGGGATCATAGGTTTGACGTCATGTCACAAGGTATGGACTAATAGTTGATCACCTTCTGAACAAGGTTCTAAAAGTTTCCAAGAGTCTACATCCTTCCTTCGGATATTACCAACATTCTGATTAACATGGTAATTAGTAATATTCTTAGGAAAACCTCGTTTGAGTGTAGTATCACGTGACAACCATTTCCCGATTACCCTATCATAGTTTCCGCACTACACCTAAGAGGCCAAGATGGGTTAAGGGTTCTATGATCCTCAGCTTTAGCAGGTTCCCTGGTCGAAGCAGCACGTCTTCCTGATTACTCGGAAAATGAATACTACAGTCAAAGGGGTTTCCACTGAGTGGGGGATCTCATGTCTCCTTTTTTGATATTACTCCCTCAAAGTTAACATGACTATACAGCCCATCCTATCTTAAGTTTTCCCAAGTCCGAGTAGAGGACTTATGAGAAATCACCAAGCACCCTGAAAACCAGGAAAAAAATCCATATATTACATATAATATACAACAAATAATAGCAAATACACAAACATAAACAAGGATAGGCTCAACCCACTTAGAGATGGGCCAACAATTGGTCGATCTTTCCCCAATGAAGTCACCATTTTTCTATAGTGGTAGAAATATTGAGACCAAGCCATTGGATTTACTTGACTCGCACATGAAACAATCGGTCGAACCATCATCGAATATAAAATCAATGAATTCGCCACCAAATGTCTTTTATCCCACCGAAAGGGAAAGTTAAACATCGAGAAAACCTGAAGAGGGAGAAATCATGGTCTTGTGACCGTATAGATCAGGTAAGAAAGTTGGTTACACAAGGGGAAGGTATTAGCACCCCCAACACTCGTAGTGCTCTACGGTATCCACTCATGTTGTCTAATCTAATGGGTATTGTCAAAATCTATGTCTAAGGCTTAAATCTAAAAAGGGAATGCATGCAAAGAAATGTGGGGAAAAGAAAGGAATATTTACAAAGATATGCTCGATTAGGTACCACGAAAAGCCTCCGCCTACGTATCCCTTTTAAGGAATCAAAGCAGCCATAGTTTGGCTCATATGTTTTTGATTTATTTGTGTTTTTTAGTTGATCAATGTTAAATTCAATCATTTCACCGCTGCTCGACCTTTTGAGACTTACGAGCTGTAGTGGAAAGGAACTGACATGCTCTTAGAAGAGAAAAGCCAATTGGAAAAAAAAGAAAGTAATTGGTTAATGTTTTTTACTTTAAGAAATGATTCAAGTTGTTAGAGAGTTTCTAGAATCTAATCCCTAATGTTATCATACAATGATGGCCTTATGGTGGAGTTTTGAAAGGGAAATATCTACCCAAGTGAACATGCATGGATAGATATCCTAATGCCTAGATTGAGGACTAATCCTATCAGAGCAATCCTAAGGGAGCATGGAAAATGTCTCATAAAAGAGACGCAAGAGAAGTCATAATTTCATAAGAGAGAGTACGAGAATGGATGGCGAAACATCCAAAGGGAGATGGCAAAACATCCCAGATCCTGTGACAAGAATCAAACAAACAGATGGAAAAACATCTGAATAAAGAAAAGCTCGAGCATTACTCGAATATCAAACACCTACACGGCACAGGCCAAGTAGTAAAATGGTAGGTCCCTCCATAGACAAGCAACCAAGTATCAGACCAAGGGTCAAGCCATAGCCAATGGGAACGAATCACCCGAGTAAACCAAGCTATAAAATTGTGGGAATATAATAAGTCCTTAATCGCAGTACTAATTACCAGGGCAAGAAAGACCAAGGGGAAACAGAGAAGGTGTATACGTACACCAATCATAAGTTTCGGTTAACACAGGATAAAGAAGATGTGGGGATCCGATTGTAGTAACCCTTTTCACTTGCCTTGATATGGCTTAGATTCATTCAGATTTTGGGCACATGTTCAGACCATCTACTTGCCAAAAGTGAGCATAGGAACGACACGGACGAAAGAATGCAGGGGTTGATTACTAACCCTCTTCACTTGCCTACTTTTAATTACTTAGGGATGGTTTCCATAAAAGGACCTAAAAACCATCATCCCACTATGCAAGCACAAATAGTAAATAAACAAATACATGGCCTCCTAGTGAGGGCTTCTAGAATTTCCTGCCAAGTGGCACAGACTCCAAATTCTAAGTAAGCAGTAAAATGCGAGAATAGTAAATCATATGAGAAAATACCGAACAAATATAAATCCACCATAATGCAACTAAACGGTAACGAAACCCAGAGATCATTGAACAAGATAACATCAATAAAGAAACGAGTCGGAAGTCGTGTCGTGAGACATTAACATCAAGGCCCTAATGTGAAAATAAATCACAAGCAGTGTATATCCAAATACAAACACGCAAACGTCCTACAAGGCAATACAAATAGACAAAGCACACAATAGTGCAAATATATATATATATATATATATATATATATATATATATATATATATATATATATATATATATATATATATATATATATATATATATATATATATATATATATATATATATATATATATATATATATATATATATATATATATATATATATATCCCATAGATATGAGGAACAAGATAGATCTCCTCAAAAGCAAAGTTGTGTCACACAAATAAAGTGGAACACAAAGCAATGAAAGCTCATGAAATACCTTGCACAACTTAACAAAATAGTTAGTATTTACAAGGTAATATGAAGAAAATAAATGTTAGTATAGACATGTCATACATTTGTCATGTATCAATAACTAATAATGAACTCAATTAGTCATTTTAGAACTAGGGACAAACTCCATTGCAATCAAACTAGTATTCAACAAAATGGTGTAGTGAAATGCGCACAAATATGTGATTAACCATTACATGTATTAGTTGTATCATGAGGGTTGAGGTCAGAATCAATACTAGATACAATGATCCAAATTCAAATCAAGAAGCGACATTAAGAAGTCATACACAAAGCATGTACAGAAAATTAGTCAAGGTTTTGACCTAAAAGGCATCCAAATGTCAAATGGAGCAAAGTTAAACCATAGAAGTAAGTGGATACTAAATCAAGAACTCAATCATATCACGTTCAACCTAATAAAGTCATTAGGGTCAAATTCTTAAAAGCTTGTCTCCCAAATAAGCATAAAAGCACCCAAATAACAGTCAAATTATTGAGATAAAGCTCAAAGACTAAGTCCACAAACTTAAATCAAGCAAAAAATAAAAAGAAGATTATAAAAATAAAATGAAACTCTTTAAAAGTTCTAAAGACCTATAAAAGTAATAATAAATTAATTTTGATCCTTGAATGTTTAGGGAAAATGTTAAACAAAATCATCTTTCTCAACTAGTTGAGATAAAACTCCAACTAGAAACCTTAAACCAAATAATTTAGAAAAAATGGAATTTTAAAGATAAACTCAAAAAAAATTAATTTATAGAGACCTAACACATTCAAGAATTTCAATCAAAAACTATTTGAACTTTATAAGTTTTGAGATATAGCAAATTAGATCAAACTTGTAGTGTAAGGAACTAAAACTATCAATGTGATTCACAAATTTTACCAATTATGAAATCAGGGAGTTATGCATGAAAAAATCATAATAAAAATCCTACAATCAATATTAACTCATAAGGATATTAGGAAATATTTTTTAACATTTTTTATGTTCAAGAAAAATAGAAAATAAAATCAAAATGTGGAAATTATGATTAAAATAAGAAATATATTTACACTAAACTTTTTATGAATAAAAAATACAAAAACCATGAAATCAATTCCTTAATATGAAAACATACTATTAATATGGTGTAATTTATTTTTTGTGAAATTTTTGCATCAAGGAAAAGTCCTAAAATAACTGTGAAAATGTAACAAAAGCAATGAAATCTTACTAATTGTTCGATTAACCAAAATTGATAAAATTCTAAAATAAAATTCAGAAACTCAAAATAAACTAATTAAAGTACTTAAAATATTTTTTTCATAATTTTTGTGTAAATAAAAAGTCTGAAACAAAAATTAACAAAAATATTACACAATAAAATAATTAATTAAATCCAATTAATTCACTAATTTTTCTCATTAATCAAACTATTTTTTAAAATTCTAGAAAAATCATAATCAAATACTAGAGATTAAAATCTACCGATGAAATTTTTTTAAGGATTTTATCATAAGATGAAAATTTAATAAGAATTATTTTTCACAAAATAACCAAAATATAAAAGAAAATGAAATAACCAACTAAAGTAATTTAAATTGCATGCCACAATATTTTTGAAAAATTAAACAAAAAATATTTTTAGGCAATAGGCTCAACATAATATTCAGAATATTTTTTATGGAATTTTGAAGTTAATAAAAATTAGAAAACAAAATACAAAAATCAAGTAATATGATTAAGACTTATTTAAACTCAAATGAATTATTTAATTGTGTAAAATAGTAAAAAACAAGAAATAAAATTCATATTACCTTGTATATATATCACATAGATATGTGAAACAAGATAGATCTCCTCAAAAGCAAAGTTGTATCCCACAAATAAAGTGGAGCACAAAGCAATGAAAGCTCATGAAATACCTTGCACAACTTAACAAAACAGTTAGTATTTACAAGGTAATATGAAGAAAATAAATATGAATGTAGACATTTCATACATTTATCATGTATAAATAACTAATAATAAACTCAATTAGTCATTTTAGAACAGGGGACAAACTCCATTTCAATCAAACTACTATTCAACAAAATGGTGCAGTGAAATGCGCACAAATGTCTGATTAACCATACATGTATTAGTTGTGTCATGAGGGTTGAGGTCAGAATCAATACTATGTACAGTGATCCAAATTCAAATCAAGAAGCGATATTAAGAAGTCATACACAAAGCTAGTATAGGAAATTAGTCAAGGTTTTAACCTAAAAGGCATCCAAATGTCAAATGAAGCAAAGTTAAGACATAGAAGTAAGTGGCTACTAAATCAAGAACTCAATCATGTGATGTTCAACCTAATGAAGTCAGTAGAATCAAATTCTTAAAAGCTTGGCTCTCAAATATGCACAAAAGCACCCCAATAATAGTCAAATTGTTGAGATTAAGCTCAATGACTAAGTCCACAAACTTAAATCAACCAAAAAATAAAAATTGGCTTCTAAAAATCAAATGAAACTCTTTCAAAGTGCTTTAGACTTATAAAAGTCATAATCAATTAATTTGGACCCTTAAATGTTTAGGGAAAATGTGAAACAAAATTCATCTTTCTCAACTAGTTGAGATAAAACTCCAACCAGACACCTTTAACCAAATAATTTGGAAAAAATTGAATTTTAAGGATAAATTCAAAAAAAATTAATTTCCAGATACCTAACACATTCAAGAATCCCAATAAAAAGCTATTTGACCTTTATAAGTTTTGATAAATAGCAAATTAGATCAAACTTGTAGTGTCAGGAACTAAAATTATCAAAGTCATTCACAAACTTTACCAATTATGACATCAGAGAGTTATGCATGATAAAATAACAAGAAAAATCCTAAAATCAAGATTAACTCATAAGGGTATTAGAAAAATATTTTTTGGAATTATTTATGTTCAAAGAAAATAGCAAATAAAATCAAAATGTGAAAATTATGATTAAAATAAGCAATATAATTACACTAAATGTTTACAAATAAAAAATACAAAAACCATAAAATCAAATCCAGAATATCAAAATATACTATTAATATGGTGTAACATATTATTTGTGTAATTTTTGCATTAAGGAAAAGTCCTAAAATAAATGTGAAAATGCAATAAAAGTAATGCAATCTCACTAATTATTCGATTAACCAAAAATGATATAATTCTAAATTAAAATTCAGATACTCAAAATAGACTAATTAAAGTACCTAAAATATTTTTGGCATAGTTTTTCTGTAATGAAAAAGTCAGAAACAGAAATTAACAAAAATATTACACAATAAAAAAATTAATTAAACCCAATTAATTCCCAAAATTTTCTCATTAATCAAACTATTTTTTAAAATTCCAGAAAAATAACAATCAAATACAAGATATTGAAATCTACCTATGGCATAATTTTTAGGATTTTATCATAACAGAAAATTTAACAAGAATTAGTTTTAAAAAAATAACCAAAATATTAAAGAAAATGACATAACCACACAAAGTAATTTAAATTGCGTGCCACAATTTTTTTGAAAAATTAAAACAAAATTATTTTTAGGAAATAGGCTCAACATGCACAAAGTATATTAAAACACCAAATAAAATACTCAAAAAATAGTCCGAAGTCAAACCTGTTTTTAAAATTTAAAGAAACATGCAAAATAATCCAAAAATTGTAAACAAAATGTTAAAATCAGAAATAAAAATGAAATAAGATCACTAATTTTTTTCAATAGGTCATTGGATCCTTCCATAATTTTTCCAGAATTTAAAAACTAAGAATAGTATTTTTAATCAATTAAAGCAAGTTAAATAAAGTGAAAAATTATAAAAATATCAAATCACAACATAAAATTGTGAAAAACAATTAAAAGTTGAAATGAATTTTTAAACAAAATATTTTTAAGAATTTTTTCAGAATTTTAGAAGTTGAAATGAATTTTTTTATGAATTTTTGAAGTTTAAAACAATTAAAATATAAAATTAAAAAATTAAAAAAAAAACAAAAATGATGTAGACCATTGGATCAATATTAAGATGCGTTACTAATCAAATCCAAGGGATCTGGCGCGCTGTGCATATCATGAAATTAGTGAGTAAACCACCAGATCATTAATTAAAAAACAGATTTGAAAAAAAACAAGTGGCACATTTTCATTGGTTGAGAGATGACACATTGGTCATCTTCAACCTCCAGTCACGCGAATTATAGGTCTCACAAATTGTAAAATTAGGAGCTTAGACTGGTGCTATTCGCACCGTCTCTTCAAGATGATTTTACTGGTACCTTCGCAAATAATTTATATAAATTATAGCTCAATTGATTTGAATAAAACCATAAGAAAAAAGTTGAATAGGGATTTGAAAATCCATGATGCAATGAGTATCAGAGTGATGAGAGTTTCACTGTAGTAACAAATTTTGACAGAATTGATGAAGGAATCTACCTATTGAAGTTCAAATTCAAAGCTCTGAAACTTGACTTGGCTAGCACGATTTAGGATCCTTCAAGGCTTGGTTCTTCTTATGTTATCTTCTATGTAGTTCAAGGATGAAGAATTTGCAAAGAAAATGGATTGACAAAGGTTGTAGGACAAAATTCGAAGTTACAAAATTATGAGTTATAGAGATAGTTTGGAAGGGTGATTTTGACTTTCCAAGCTTGTCCAAATGACTGGAATATCACCCTTTATTTATAGGGAAGCAAATGGGATGCTCAAGCGTGTGGAATGCTGAGATTTTGAGAGAATTTGTGTGAAGTTGCAAGCATGAAAAGTATGACTCATATTAGCTTAAAACTTAGCCAAAACTTGCATTTCAAGGTGCTAATCACTTATGGAGGATTGTTAAACATGATTAGAAGTAAAAACGCGCAACAATTTGGTGATTAGAGGCCACGTTAGCCAATTTGCAATCTGACTATTTTGACAAAATCAATTTCAAGGTGCCAACTTTGAATCCAAGGTGCACACAGCTCAAGGAGCTTTATGATCTCATTCTTTTTGCAATGGAATGATTTCACCACAAACTTCATAATCTTCCAAGAAAGGTAGCATTTGGATGTTTGAGTAAAAATTTATGATCAATTGAAATTATGAAAAACACATTGAATTGTGGTCACTTTTTTTAGTTCAAAAGTGACTTATAATCTCTTGCTTTCAAACATGGCCTTCCACTCAAAATTATGTTTTGCTAAATTAATATGGCATGAAGGAGATTTATTAAAGAGCATTGTAAAACTAGAATCATCCAAAAACTCCAAAAATTAAGAGAGTTGTGACCTTATGTAGTTGATGGAAATCCATGAAATGACCTATAATCTTTTGAACTCTTAAGGCATATTCCAACCATTTTCAATCCTTGAACATAAAAGAAGAGTTGAAGCATACATCCTTAAGATCATTGTTGAAAATGAATGGGCTCAAGGAGATATAAAAGGACCAAGTTATGATCACTTGAAGTCAAACCCTAAAATTTAAAGGCCTTTCAAGGAGACGTGTAATATTTCTCAATCATTAATGATCTTCCATTCAAAATTAGCCTTAGATTTCTGAAGAGATCTTACTAAGGAACCTTTAAAGATAATCATAGCTTTGGAGACACTAAAAAATCTCAAAAAATAAGTAAAATATGACTTGAAACCCCTTTCAACTTTTAATGGTTTTTCTTGCATATTTGGATCTTGTCATATGAAGAGAGGTTGTTGTTGATGATAATAAGAATCCATAGCAAAAAGAAACAAATCAAAATGTTGAAAATTTAGAGAGTTATTCACTTGTGATCACTAAATAAAGCATTTGCTCAATTAGGTCAAACTTGTTGAACCAAACTTTGAATATTTTGAGATTTCTTGACAAAACAAAGCATGATGAATCATAATAGGTCTTGAAATTATATTTTATTGAAGCACACTCAAACAAAGAAGCTTAATTCTCAGTAAAGCTTATTTAGGATGGCATGGAAATAAATACATGGAACTATCCCTTTGGTGAATGTCAACAACAGCCTTGAGGAAAGTTTAACCTAAATATGGTGAGCGAATTCTTTGAGCCACAAATCTTTGCCATCATGGACATAGCCTTGCAACTTGAGCTCTTGAAATATTTTGAAGGGTCATTTGATTGAAAACCAACCCTCACCCCTAGGTTAGATGGTGAGATGAATTCAATTGTATCACCGCCTACAATATGAACATTTAAAGAAACATATATACAAATTTTTATGTTAGTTTAAAGAACACATGTACAAGATACACACTTTAAGATTCTTGGTGATCCCTCAAGAGCAAACTTAACGATAAGATAAAGATAAGGAGAACCAACTTTAATGTGTGATCCTGTTGTATTGATAAAAGTGGGATGATGAGAAATCTTAGGGGTAAATATTAGGGTATAACACTACAAACTTATTTTTCAGAGTTTTGTATTTACTTATAAGAGTTTTATACTTTCTCACCATTTCAGAAAAACAAGATTCAAGTTGAAGACGAGAGAAAGAGAGAATTAATTACCTCATCTATATCTTCGAATTCTGACTCATCATCCGTTGCCAGCTCACAATATGATTTTTCTTCATCAGTGCAAGTTCTGGCCATGAGTGTCACGTTTTCATGCTCTTCATCGGAATCTTCATCTTCTGATTCTGAAACATCCCATGTTGCCATGAGACCCTTCTTATATTTGTAAGCCTTATTAGGATTCTAGTCTTTCTTGAGCTTTTGGAAATCATTTTTGTAATGTCCAGGCTCGTTGTACTCATAACAAGTAACTTCTTTTCCAGAATCATGTTTCTGACCAGAAGTAGATTCACCTCTACCATAAGTCCTTTGTTAACTTCTTAATTTTTGCTTTGTCTATGCTTCTAGATTTAACTGACTCTTCTAGATATCAATGAAAGTTCTTTATCGTTTGAATCTTTTTCAGATTCTTCTGATTCTTCCTTAGCTTGATAAGCCTTGGTCTTTTCAGACATAGACTTTAGAGTAACTTATTTTACCCTCTTTTGAGGGTCATCTTGATCAAGCTCTATCTCATGACTTCTTAAAGAACTAATAAGTTCCTCAAGACTCATGTTGATCAGATCCTTTTCCAATTTTAAAGCACTTACCATTGGTCTCCATTTGATCTGAAGACTTCTGATAATCTTTTTAACATGATCTGTTGTAGTGTAACCTTTATTCAAAACCTTAAGTCTTGCCACAAGAGTCTGAAATATTGAAAACAGCGTTTCCGCAGCTACGTGGTCTTCCATCTTGAAGGCTTCATACTTTTTAATTAAGGCCAAAGCCTTTGTTTCTTTTACTTGTATGTTTCCTTCATACGTCATCTAAAGAGAATCAAAGATAGACTTTGCAGTTTCTCTATCTATGATTTTATCATATTCATTGTATGAAATAACACTAAGCATGCTTGTTATTGCTTTGTAATGATTCTTGTAAACTTTATTTTATGACTCTATCATTTCACTTCTTGCAATCTTCTGACCTTTATCATCTAGTAGGTGAGTGTAGCCATCAACTACCAAATCCCATAGATCCAAGTCATATGCCAGAAAGTAACTTTTGATGTTATCTTTCCAATAGTCAAATTTCTCCCCATCAAACATAGGAGGTTTTAAACTGTAATGATCGATATCATTATCCTTATTATCAACAGTGGAAGTAGATGTAGCCATTGGTTTTTCACACACACTGGATCGTTTCTGAACACTATTAAGTGTTGATAAAAATTAAAACTTTTTATCTCCTCAGAACCAGAGCTCTGATACCAATTGAAGGTGTGAAAAACACAAGAATGAGGGGGGTGGGGTTGAATTGGGTTTTAAATCAAAACTTTTCTTTTAAAAATATTACCCTTTAACTTAAATACATTTTCCTTCACTCTTGATAATAACAATAATTAAGAACATGAATTAAAGAACATGGTATGTTTATACTAGTTCACTTGAAAACTATCAAGCTAGTCTAGTCCGCCCACCAAGGTGATTTTACCTCTCTTAATCGAGGACATAATCGACTATAACAAAACTGATTATTACAATGCATAAGCTACCCGCAACTGTCTAACAACCTCTACGACACACAAGTCCTAGACTTCTTAAGGATACAGACCTAATCGGTCCCTTAAGGAAATTCATACCTCTAAGACACATTAGTCCTAGACTTCTTAAGGATACAGACTTAACCAGTCCCTTAACAAAATCAAACAATTGTTTAAATACAAGTTTTGTATACAATGATATTTTTTCTACACAAGCTGAATATGTAAACTATTTTTAAGAACAATGACTTAAGAAGTATGAAAGCTATAAAGACTGCTTTGTGCGTAGATATTTTGTTGACTGTAAGCTTTCTCTCTTAGTCTTCAAGCCTTTATATAGCCATAAAATAATATATTCGATGAGGGGCACTCTTGGGATTTCCAGAAACATTGGCGGCTTGAGCAATAATGTGGGGGACAATGTTGTGCAACACATCCATCCTTTTATAGTAGTGGGATGAAATGTTGATTGTACCATGTACTATTTGTACCACGTTGTAATATGATGGGAGAACTGACTTTTTTGGTTTTATCCAAATATGCAGATAGCAAGAGTAACCACCGACCTTTCTTTTATCCAATATTTAAGAAAGGTGAAAATAACAGGAAAGACCTTTGATAAATTCTGAGTTGGGGGGGGGGGGGGGGGGGGTAAGTTATGAAAAGGGAAGGTGTTAGCACCGTTTTCATCTGTAGTTATCTAAGGATTTTAATTGCTTAGCTCACTTTGAAAACTTTCTTTGTGTGTGTGATTTGAGAATATTTCATAATTTCTAATGTAAGGCTAACTTTGTATTGATTCTTATATCAGTTCTCAAGAATGTATACAAAGTGTTTTTGAAAATATTTTTTTGAAAATGATGTGTGAAAAATGTTTTGAAAAGGTTGTGAGCAAGCAAATAGAAGTTCTTACCCGCTAAAGGTATTTCTTGTTATTTTCCTTCTCCTTTAGAGATAGTACTATCCATACCATTAGTTGGTAGGTAGCCCTATCTATTGGATGATACGATGGAACTTCATCTTTATAAGAGGACAACCTTCTTTTATCGGTAGACGGTGAACCACAATGTTAGTATCGAGACCTGGCATGTCTTTTTGACATTGTCTTCTAGGTTGGAACCTATCTTGATTTCTTTGTTGTCCTCTTCCGTACCCAAGTTCATAACCTCGATTGGCTCTTAATGCCGTTGTATGGCTCTTTCCTCCTGCTCTAAAAGTCTAACAAGCTCTCCAGGTACTTCACAATCTTCCTCACCTTCTTCCTCGACTTGGTAGATCGGATTTTCGAAGTCATAATTAGGAATAACATAATTGTTATGAATGGGATCCAGAGTGTATGTGGATCTGCAATTTTTTATATGGGTGTGTGTAAGAACACATAGCTATTTTGAAAGCAATAAAGTAAAAGAAAGACAAAGAGTGCAAAATTTGAATAAAAATGTCCAATGATTTGTTGAATGAAAATTTGTGGATGAAAATGACAACCCTAACAAATGGACCATTGTTTCCCGGGTAAGGCACAAGGCTTAAAGTTATTGTTCAAATTACATAACCAAAAGTAAGAAAACAGAAAATAGAATTTACTTCTAAGTTGAGACCACTGGAGGTAGTAAGGAAGATCCAACTGTCTATGACATAGTTGCTATCAGTGTCTTCCACAATGTTGACTCCATTATTTTTGATGCGGAATGGTGGTCTACCAGAATTAGCATGAGCACGCTGAACGACCCTCTAAGTCTATGAGTTAAAAACCAAACCAAGTTTATCGGACTTGTAAGGAATGTCAGGAAGTTAACCCAAAATAGTGCCACCACCTTCTTCTACTACAACCTTAGCGTCTTTCAGAGAATTCATTCTTGGTGGAATCCCGGGAATCTTAGAAACAGTAGGAGCAACTTTATCAACAGGGGTTGTCGGAGGAATAACTTCAAAGGTCTGGAAAGGAGTCTCTAGGAATTCACCATCCATCTCAACATACTTGAAGGAGTTCAAATGGCTCACCGTGTATTCTTCTTCTCCACAAACTGTAATGATTTTTCCTTTCACGGGATACTTCAATTTTTGGCGTAGGGTAGAAGTAACAGTGTAACACTCCAACTCTACCCGACAATTATTATAAAAATCAGAGTTACAAAAATTCAACAACTAAATCAGGATGCTAGAATCTCAACTTAAAACAACGGCATTCATTACAGATACATAATGCATTAAACTTGGATGAACCAACAACAAGATAAATTAATCTTTTGAAACCAACAACATTCATAACTACGCAGCGGAATCATGATATTCAACTAAAAAGGGCATAACATCTTTATCCAATTGAAACATCTCCAAATAACAAGTACATAACGAAAATCAACTTAAAATTCAACAACTGAATTAATAACAACTATAAAACAACTAGAGTTCATCCCCCCAAGTGTTATGTATCAGAGCAATGACACTGACTCAAACTACTGAAGGTAAACCGCCTTCGCTCTGGATTACCTGCACGTTACCAACATATGGGTAACATTTAAACAAAAGGGGTGAGATATCGAACATTATAATAGAATGCATGATAATTAATATGTTAGAATTACTTCATACAATTCACCATTTCACAGCTTTTTATCAACATTTAGCATAATTAATTCATCCACACGACAACTCAAGATGCAACATGAAATGCGACTTATTCTTATGCACATGCATGTGGTACCAATGGAGCAGAACTCCCAACTTAGAAAGTTTCCAATAAATAGAGGCATCAACAAGGCATAAGCCTTCAACTTTATAATTGTCAATCCATGCTAACTTAACGAGCATCAGCTCCAACATGATATGCTATGTATGCAATAACAACATGAACGTAATAACAACAACAACAATAATTCAACTTAATTTAACATTGGCCATAAGCCTACAACTTAGTCATAGCCAATAAATAGTGGCAATACAACAATATATTCACCAGCAACTTCAACAATTAATAGCAACAAGATCACATCAACTTATATATATATATATATATATATATATATATATATATATATATATATATATATATATATATATATATATATATATATATATATATATATATATATATATATATATATATATATATATATATATATATATATATATATATATATATATATATATATATATATATATATATATATATATATATATATATATATATATATCAATACTATTATCGACCAAGTCCTATTAATATAATTCCACTAAAATATTCCATTGACCAATCATTTTTAGTTGAATCAATGAAGCTATTAATTTCTGACACTAATTTACCTCTACTGCTATCTTAATTTATAAAAGCTTTTCTGTTATTTTCTGCTATTACTATCCTACTACTATTGAGGTCCTTCTGCTAAATATCTACTAATGTTATTTTCCATGCATTACTGCTACTAACAATTATCATTATGTTTTCTGCTAAATTACCTTCTGCTAGCATTTACTCTGTTATCATTCAATGCTTATGTCTTCTGCTACTATTCAGTTACTGCTAATCATATAATTACTACTAATGTGTACTCACTATAAAATTCCTCTGATTACATCTGGCCATGATTAATTGAATTAGAGATTGAAATATGATAGGAATTAGATAGATCAGGATTACGGCTGGCACCAAGGTATCGTACCCCTCGGCACAAGGAACCTTTCCGCTCAGCACAGTATACGAACTTGTTCCCCTCGGCATACTACAAGTCGATCACCATGGAGCGGTTCCGCTCGAAATACTTCCTGTGCCCCTCGGCACACGTCCAAATTCCAGATTGTTTTGTAATTTTTCCTCTACCCAATCGCAACAATGTAGCACTTAACAATAATTTCATCGATGGATAAATTACAACACAAACAATAAATATCCATAATTTTATAGACGAATTCAACATCATTCCGGAACACAAAAACATAAGTACACGTACAACAATTATACCAACCTAATTCCGACCTAATATTCATTATAATTCCCATTATAGAGTCAGAACCTCACCCTTACCTTGGATTGAAGGCCGCTCTACAATTTTCCGGTCGAACTTATCTTTGCTTCTTTTCCTTCTCCTCTTCTCTGTAACTTCTCACGCTCTTCTCTAAGACTTCTTTATCTTTCTAATTAACCTAATTTCTTATTATTATAATTAAACCTAATAATAATATTATTATTCCTAATGGGCTCAACTTACACACCCCACCTAGTACTACTTCTATCCATCAAAATAGGTCCAACTAATATTCTACTAATATTCTATACTTACTAATATTACTTATTAATACTATTAATCAAATTAATTTAACTGAATAATAACAAAACAACAACTTATACCGACGTAACACAACATTTCAACAATTAATTCGAAATTAAACGAAAATATATAATTAAATAATTAATTAAATTAACGGGCTTTACAAATAGCGCCTGCCCCATGAATCCAAGGGTGTCCAAGCAAACATGAATAGGCTGGAAGAATACCCATCACATATAAAGTGGAGTCGAAGACCTGGGAACCTACTTTGATTGGAAGATCAACCTCTCCATGCACCATTATCTTTGAACCATCAAAAGCTCTCACCACAATGTCTTTAGATTTTAGCACAATCCCCTCGGAGTCAAGTTTGTCTAATGCAGCATTTGGAAATATGTTTAATAAGGAACCTATGTCCACCAACCCATGAGATAAGGTAGTTCCCCTACATTCAATAGAGACATGCAGGGCCTTATTATGGTTCCTTCCTACGGGGGTTAAATCTGCGTCAGAAAAACCTAGCCCATTATCGGTTGTCAGACTAGCAACACAGTTTTTGAACTGATCAACAGAGATTTCCTGCGGTACATGAGCACATTTAAAAAACTTTACCAAGGCCTGAGCATCGGCTTCAAAACACAAAAACTGAGATATCACAGATATTTTGGATGGGGTTTGCCCCAACTGTTCAACAATCTTATAGTCACTCTTTCGAATAATTTTTAGCACCTCCTCCATCTCCTGCTTGGAGGTATCTTAAACAGTAACCTCTTTCGATGTCTTAGTCTGGGTAAGCTCAGCCATCTGTTTTTCGTCTTGGGTCTCAATAGTGGATTTAGTAGCAGGGATACGAACTGGTGTAGAAACAACCTTTGGATAGATCTCTGGAGAAAAAAACCCTTCCACTTCTGGTAACCTTACTAGTCCCAACAATATTGCCAACATTAGGATCATTAACTTTAGTATTTCCATCTTCGATAACCAATGGTTCTTGCTTGACGCCACGGTAGTAGACATCAGCTCCATAATTCCAAGGGATAGCCTTGTCATAGGAATACGGAATTTTCCCATATGCAATAATGATCAGAGGAGCGACCCTGGGCTCCATAATAATCTTCATAGGACCCTTAGAAGTGATCCTTACAGGAGTACCGGATCTTGTAATCACAGACAAGTCTCCACATAAAATTTTGCATAAGTTCTCCATAGAAGGAGTCTTCTCAAATAAAATTACACGGTTATCCATTAAACGCTGAATGCCTTCTTTCTGCGGTGCACAACCATTAGATTGGGACACACAGTAATAGCATTCTTCAATGCAACTCGAAAATAAACCGGCTTGTAAAAACTTCTTCTTAAGGATCATCAGAGGAGTAGTTAAGTCACTCACATCAAAATCATAAGAAACATATTCAATAGAATTAACGCCTTTGTCATGATTAGGAATAGGAACAATGACCACATTAGAAGTCTCTGGAGGATCAAATTCAATCTCCTTAGAGTCAACCATGTCTTAAATTTTATTCTTCAGAGCCCAACAGTTGTTAGTGTTATGTCCAGGACTATTAGAGTGGTATGCACACCTTGCGTTAGGATTGTAACAGGGAGAGGAAGTATTGGGGTTCTGAAGAGGATCCTACAATGTAATCAGCTTCTCCTTCAACATGTATTGTAATGCTTGAGATAACGACATGTTAGTTCTGATGAACTGTCTCCTGGGTGCATCCTTCCTACGCTGATTATTCTGTTGTTGTTGTTGTTGTTGTTGTACTGGTGCAAGATTAGAGATCAGAACTACCGCCACAGATTGGTTACAGTCACTCTTGTTACGACCCTTTTGGCTGTACACATCAATGGATTCTTTCTTACCATTGTATGACTTCTTCACAGTATTCAAAGACATAACAACCTAAATTTTACACTTCTGGTTCCATTTTAACATGTTCCCCAGTCAATACATGTTCAGTGAAATCGGCTAAAGAACTTCAAAATAGGTGATTATAGAAGGGACCTGTTAGCATACTCATGAACATGTCAACCAATTCCCTATCGGCCAAATAAGGTTGAACTCTACCTGCAAGATCTTTCCATTTTTGTGCATACTCTAAAGCCTTCCTCCGATCATGGACATACTTAGTAGTTACATGCGGATTGGTGCCAAATCAGAATTATACTGATATTGTCTATAGAAAGATGCAGCCAAATTATCCAAGGTATGGATATTGGTACCTTCGAGTTGATAGTACCATTCAAATTAAGTTCCAAACAAACTCTCTTGAAAGAAATGCAACCATAATTTCTTGTCAGTAATGTGTGGTTGAATTTTCCGAACATATGATCTCAAGTGCAGCTTCGGGAAAGAAACGCCATCATACTTAAAAAAGGTATGAGTTTTGAACTTAAGAGGAATGACAACTCCTGAGACTAAACCCAATTCTTCAAAGTTTAAGCCAGGAACCTTCTGGATCTCCATAGCTTTCAGACGCTCTTCTAAGAGCTTATACTTCTCGTCAGCAGGGGGTATTGTTCATCCAAATAATCCTCTTCTTCTCTAGCAAAATATTTGTCAGAATCATGATTTCTTTTTTCAACTTTAACACTCTTACCATCTTCATCCCGTTCATCATCTTCGTCTAATGGGATATTAAGATCTTGATCTTGCTTGACTGGAACTCTGAACCTTCTCCCCATGTTAAGGATGCCGATTGGTTTCTTTGTCTTCTTCTTCTTATTCTCGTTGAAGATCCATTTTAGTTCTTCTTGCCCCTTGGATAAGTTTAGGAACATCTCTTAGAACAGAGCATTATGAGCCTGGAGTTCTTTGACTGTTTGTTCGAGAGCCATTTTTGCTTAAATAAACAACGAGAAGATGAGAAACCTTTCTTAGAAACCTGGTATGAAACGATATGTATGGCATGTAGATTCATATGTAATGTTTTCAAGGACCTCGTGGGATTTAAATTTGTTAATAAACATGAAAAAAAAACAAATATTTTTGTTAGTAAGTTCAAATTATAACAAAAAAGGGTTACAAAGAAAATATTTTTGACTCAAGTCTCCCATGGACGCTTCCTCTTTGTGTTGACATATGCATTAAGACTTTGCTCTTCGTGAAATCGTTTTGTCAGCTCCAACACTTTCTTCTCACTAGCATAGAACTGATTATCAAAGGTATCCCTTTCTTCTTTTAGTTGAATCCAGGTCAGTAGGCATATCTGGATGAAAGATGGTATGAGGAATATCTCCTTCAACAACTGGCTCCACAACTACTGGTAGGACGACAGGATATGGCATTATAAGGTTTTGAGCACGAGATCGAACCCATCTAAGGTGGAGCTCCAAGGCGATGGAGTTTTTGTGTCCCAAAGTCTTATTATCAATCATATTCACTGATAAGTGCAATTCTAGTTAGTTTTGTATATACTTTTTATTGCACTTATCGACTATTTATTGTTAACATCATTGAATAAACTCGACTTTTGTGTAAATACGTTTAGTTTGTGTTCATTTGTGTTTTTACGTACATAGTGTGTCGTTTGATGTTTTTCCATTTATGTTCTAGGTATTTGTTTGATTTTGGAGCATTGAGGAATAAGGTATCGAAGGCACAGCTCCGGGTGCGTGTTTTCAGAATAAAAGACCATTTTTGGGACATTTTGTCTAGGAGATCCTGCTTAGCACACAGAAGCCTCTAAGCGTGAGTGACGCTCAGTTCATTTTGTAGCATGTTGCTTGCATTTGAAAATTTGTCAGGACCCATGTTTTGAAGCCCGCTTAGCGCAGATAGCGCACTTAGCGTGATTTAGGTCGGTTTAATGTGTAAATTAATTAAGTTCCTCTTAGCGCGCTGAGGCTGCTTAGCGCGGTCTGCTAAGATTTGTTTTATAACTTCATTTTCATTAATTTTTAGGATATGTTTTTGGGTAAGTTTTTGCTCCCAACTCCATCAACTTGTAAATTTTTTTAGGATTAGCTTAGATAAGAACTATAGAGCTTGCATACGGATGATCCGGGGTGGATTGCTCTTCGATCGATGGTGACAAACTGGTAGATTTGTGGTTCATTTCTCTTCCTCTTTGGGTATACTCTATTGGTTGGGTTTGTATGTATATTTTCTTTGAAATGATTTATATTTGTCTCCCTTGGCGTTATATTAACCTTGCTTTACGAATATTTGTAGATTGTTGTCCTGGATTTTTACTCTGTTATAGGGATTTGAGTTGTTATAGACATATACTGCTTAGATTCTTATCTAGGATGATTATCTGTGAGTTTCTAAACTCTACAGATGGATTTAAAGCTTGGGTATCAAAGCCTAATGCCTATGTGTTATTTGTGTCGCTCTGAGAGATTGTTGATACAAGCGAGCACGATTGACTTTTGTGCTGTTGAGGTGGTTGAGAGATTACTACCTAGGTGATGCAGTTGGCTTCTTAATTTGGATTAGAAATGACTTGTATTGTGAGTGATACATAGTGACATTGATGAATATTGTAGGTTGAATATAATAGGTTGATAGGTTTTTTAATTCTATGAGAAGTAGTATATATGCATGCTTGATAAGTTATTCTTTTTTCCTTTTTTTACATTTATTTTCTGTTAATGCATTTTCTTTCAACCAATTCAATCCCAAACTCATTAACGAATGATTTGTTGAACGACGAAATCAATAACCAATCTCTGTGTACACGATACGATATAACCTATATCACCCGGTAAAAATAATACTTTACTTTTTGCTTGCCGCTCTACCGTAGTAACAAAATGGCGTTGTTGTCGGGGATTGATTCTATTGTTTTTCCATTGTGATAATTCATTTGTTTTTAAGTTTTGTAATTAATGTATATGTTGTATAGAAAATGTACATTAACTTGTATATGATACTTGTGCATATATGTGTTTTTCTTTGTTTTCACGTATTGTTGTAAATTGTCTCGTTTTTGTAATGTTTATTGTGTGGATGTTATGATACTTTCTTTATGTTTTCACGGTATGAAAATACCATGGCATGAAGAGAGGATGTTACGAGCTCGCACAATAAAGGTGTAGAGCTTACGATGTAAAACAAGCATGTTTTGTTTATATTCATTTTTGTTATGTGTTGACTTGTGTTTTAAACAAGTTGATATAGGACTTGTTTTAAAATTTCAAATTTTCACTTTTCAACTTGTTAATTCACTTCCAGTCTTTTGTTTCATTATGTAGATTTGTGTTTTTCTGCAAGCTTGTCGTGTTTAGCTTGGGGAAGTATGTATGTTGTAAACATTTTATGCATTGAGGTGTGTAGGGTGATTGTCGAGCTTGCATAGCAGTTGCACCAGTTGATGTCCTATTTTTCTGCAACTGGTGTAGAACGCTATGTGCACTCTGTGATGCTTAGCACGCTCTGCTGCGCAGAGCCAGAGAATTCTTTTTAATTTTCCGCTTGGCTTTCCTTTTTTCCACTTACACCTAGGCTTTAAATAGTAAATAATATTAGTATAATTAATTTTTTTGTTGTTGTTTGGACTCAATTTGGTTCGATAGCTTGTAGTCACATTTGGTAATTTTCCAATTTTGAGTGTGTCAACTTGCGAATGTGTGGTAATGATTTTTTTAAAGTTTTGTACACATTCGAGGTATGTGTTTATTGCTTCCTATACTTTAGCATATTCATGTTACTTAGAATTTTTACAATTTTTATGCCATCCATTCTTTTGTATACTTGTTCATTTGTGAATCATTTTAGTTCCCACCCTTTTTGTGAGGTAGATTTCCATTGTTCACATATGTTGGAGACCACAACTCTTGTTTTAACTGGATTTTTTTATGCTTAATCTTTTGTTTGTATAGTTTGTATGAAATCGTGAACATGATCAAGGCTTTTTTTTTTCATTTTGAGCACAACTACCTTGGGCAAGTAGTCAATTCACCTTGTGAGTGTGTGATCATTAGTAACCCCTTTGAGCTTTTTGTAGATATCCATGTTGTATTTGCTAAATGCTTGTCTATGAGTGTTTAGTTTACCTTTTTTGCATGGATATTAATTTGTTTTTTTCTTAAACCGTCAACCATTGTTTTGATTTGAATTTTCACCTTGCCTTAGAATGTATGGAGTATTCACGTTATGCTGATGGTTGAATTCAAGTTGTGGAGAAAACTAATTGTGTGTTTATTGGTTGATTGCTATGAGGTTGAAAAGAAAAAGAAAAATAAAAGAAAAGAAAAAAAAATTGAAAAAGAATGAAAAGAAAAATAAAGAAAAAAATGAAAAAGTTTTGAAAAACAAAAACAAAAGGAGTATGGAATATGTTGTGTTAATAAGTGATGTGTGTTTGGTGTAACACTTAGGATGAAGAAGAAGTTTGATTAAAATTCTATTATTTGAAACTTTGGTGAATTGATCACTCCCTTAGATTTAGGAAAGTTTTTGTTTCGATTAGCCTTAGGAATTATCCCTTATTTGTTCACCCGACCACATTACAACATTGAAAAGCCCTTGAGATTATTTGTTTTGTATTTTCAATGTAAATTTTTGGATGAATGCATAATTTAGTCTATTGTTTGCAAGATTGTTGAATGAGTTAAAATACCCCATTTTTGTGTGTTTTTTAATTACCGATGATTCTGTATTCTAGGTGTGAGTCATTTGTGAACTAGTATTATTTTAGAATATTTGGCATAATTTTTGTATTTAGAATTTTTTTCATGTTCATGTTATCGTCGTAGTTTAGTGGTAAGTATGTTTCTTCGTGTGTACTGTTTTTCATTTGAGCCATTGCATTTGTATTCCGTTTTCAAAACTTGTTGAGTCACGATTATTTGGTTTATTACTTTTGGTACTTTGAGTTGTTTGGCCTTGTTTAAGGACAAACAAGTTCAAGTTGGGGAGAGTTTGATAAGTGCAAATTGTAGTTATTTTTGTATATACTTTTTGTTGCACTTATCGACTTTTTATTGTTAATATTGTTGAATAAATCCTACTTTTGTGTAAATACGTTTAGTTTGTGTTTATTTGTGTTTTTATGTACATAGTGTATCATTTGATATTTTCCATTAATTTTGTAGGTATTTGTTGCATTTTGGAGCATTGAGGAAAGGGTTAGATAGCAACTTTTAATTTTTGTTAGGATTAACTTAGATAACAACTATGGAGCTTGAATACGGATGATCTAGGGTGGATTGCTCTTCGATCAGCATTGACAAACCAATAGATATGTGGTTCATTTATCTTCCTCTTTGTGTATTCTCTATTGGTTTGGTTTGTACGTATATTTTCTTTGAACTAATGTATATTTTTTGCCCTTGGTGTTATATTAAACTTGCTTTACGAATCTTTGTAGATTGTTGTCCTGGATATTTACTCTGTGTTAGGGATTTGAGTTGTTATAGATATATACTGCTTAGATTCTTATCTAGGATGATTATCTGTTAGTTTCTGAACTCTAGAGATAGATTTAGAGCTGACATCTACTTGGGTATCAAAGTTTAATGCCTCTGTGTTGTTTGTGTCGCTATAAGACATCGTCGATACAGGCGAGCACGATTGACTTTTGTGTTGTTGAGATGGTTGAGAGATTTCTACCTAGGTGATGCAGTCGGCCTCTCAATTTGGGTTAGAAATGACTTGGGTTTTGAGTGATAGGTAGTGACATTGATGAATATTGTAGGTTTAGTATTACAAGTCGATAGGTTTAAGTCTGTGAGAAGTAGTATATATGCATGCTTGATAAGTTATTCTTTTTTCCTTTTTATACATTTATTTTCTATTAATACATTTTCTTTTAACCAATTCAATCCCAAACTCACTAACGAATGATTTTTCGAACAGAGAAATCAATAACTAATCTCTGTGGACACGATACAATACAACCTATATCACCCGGTAAAAATAATACTTTAATTTTTGCTTTCCGCTCTACCAAAGCAACATTCACCATGCCCCAAGCACATATAATCCTTTGACGACAACCTTGAGGACCGTTCTCGTAATCGAATATAATACCCTGGATAAGCATATGATGTAGACCGTCTCTTCGAGCATAAATGAATTGACGTAAAGTTAGAGAAGGGTTGTAAGTAATACCTCCCCTTATGCCAAGGAGTAGAACATTAAGAATTCCCCACAACATTCAATAATAGTGATGTCCTCTTCAGATCAGGAACACCGATAGTTATATGAATGAGAGAGTGACATCATCCTTCGAGACCACCTCAAACCTTGTTCATTCTTTATCATTGATCAGGAAGAAGCGAAATAAACCACCTGAATAGTAAAGGTATGCAACACATGAGAGTCCCTCGCTTCCTCGTAGTATGAGTGTGAAGAGAGTGCATAATATCTCTAAGTAAAGTAGGCACGGGATTATGACTAAGAAATGTATTGATGGTGTTCACATCTATGAGTTGTAATGGATTAGGGAATAGTAACAAAATATAGATCAACAGAGCCGAGATTTCCTCAAAAGCATGAAAACTCCATTTCTTGTTTCCTAATTATATACAATGTTTGACCACTTCAGATGTAGTGCTGTTGCAATGTCTTCGCGTTTTGGAGCTTTCTCTAAACCGGTGAAGGGTATCTGATTAAGAATAGGTACTCTAAGTAGCTTAGAAAAATCTTCCATTGTGGGTACCAATTGATAATCTAGGAAGGTAAAACAGTGAGGCTTAGGATCAAAGAACTGGAACAGAACACTCATCAGGTCTTCTTTAAAACATGAGGTAACCAAACTGAGTATATAACCATGCCTCTTGGAGAATTGAGAGTTTTCAGGAACCTTTGAGACTAACTCCTTAAGTGTGGAAGGTATTCTCACAAAGTTTATTCGAATAGTATTTTTTCATGCGGAGGCCATAACCTGCAATAAGGATAAAAGATAAATCCCTAGGTCCTTGAAATGGTTAGTGAAAATGTTATGTTTTGATGATATGATGTTATGATGTTATGTTTATGTTAAATGAGTAGAAAACACAAACAAGTCACGCAAGAGACTTAGGTTTAAAGGCTTGCATAAAGTCCATAGGAAAATACCCTTCCCCATTGGAGTTAAGTTGGCTTAACCTGTCCTACAATAGTAATCGGGTTCTAAGGATCTCATATCACAGATCTTTCTCGCAGGATTTATTTTAGCACGGAAACTAGTTTGCCACATAAAACATCCCGAAAGTCGAATCTCAATGAGCGTAGCTTTGAGTATCAACCAACTTTGGACTGCACCAAAGTAGGTTATCTCATTACTTTCTAATGGCCAAGATAGGTCAATTAAGGTTCTAAAAGTAAGTTAGTGTTAACGACACCACGCGGAAGCCTAATGTTAACCATATCGGTCTACATCGTACAGTCTTTATGATCTATTGATACTTGCCTAAGGAATTCCTAGATTCGGGTGTTGGATCTTACAAGCAATAATACCCAAACAAGACCTTAAAGTAAAGCAAACAATTTAAACAATTAAAGCAAGTAAAAGTGATCTAAACTCTAAGGTAACCCCTCTTTTTTAAGTAAACTCCCCAACATAGTCGTCGGTTTTGTAATACGATGGGAGAACTGACTTTTTTGGTTTTATCCAAATGTGCGGATAGTAAGATTCGCCACCTACTTTTCTTTTATCCAATATTTAGGAAAGGTGAAAAGAACAGGAAAGACCTTTTATAGATTCTAATTTCAGGGGTAAGTTATGAAAGGGAAGGTGTTAGCACCATTTTCATCTGTAGTTATCTACGGGCTCTTAATTGCTTAGCTCACTTTGAAAACATGCTTTGTTTGTGTGATTTGAAAATATTTCGAAATTGTCAATGTAAGGCTATATTTGTAATTATTCTTGTATCAGTCCTCAAGAATGTATACAAATTGTTTTTGAAAATATTTGTTTGAAAATGATGTGTGAAAAATGTTTTGAAAAGGTTGTGAGCAAGAAATTAGGAGTTCTTACCCACTAAAGGTCTTTCTTGTTATTTTCCCTCTCCTTTAGAGATAGTACTATCCATACCATTAGTTGGTAGGTAGCCCTATCTAATGGATGTGAAGAGACAGGCGTAGGGTCATCGTATGGTCATCGAAGGCAACATGTAAGGATACCTTAACAATTGTATCACAGGGACTATCAACATTTACTCGTAGGGACTAGATCCTTTTGTAGGCAGCTCAAAGGGTCATCGAGGGATTATACTATTTATTCGAAAGGGACATGATGATTTGATTGAGGATCTTTTGCTAAAGTATCCCCACTTTCGAGGGATGTTACCAATATTCGTAAGGCACCAAAAGTGGTTACCCTAAAGGTACAAGTGTGAAGAGTGTATTGATTTTAGTTATTTATCTTTAGAATTAGGGTTTTCTACATTTATATTTAGTCTTTCCATACAAACCCTAGTTACTAGCAGTTAAATATGTATCGAGAAATAAAGTGCGGAATGTAAAACCTAAACTATTATATGGCTTTGGGAGAGATACGTAGGTATAGTAATTTGCGGGAAAGTAAAACTATGCTATTATGTCCTCGGCGCAGATACATAATTAGAAAAATGTGAGAAAAGAAATCTAAGCTATTACATCAGCTGTGCAAACCTATACAATTTTCTAGGAAAATTAAATAGCAAAACTATGAGAAAAAGAATGTTAGAAAAATGTTTTATTTTGGTGTTTTTTGTAGAAAATAGTTTAAGTGTTAATAATTAATTAAAACCTAATTGTTTCTAATTGATTTTAGTATTTGAGAAAAAAAGGTTAATTAATTAATTAATAAATAAAAAAACATGTCAAGAATTTAATTATTAATTAAAACCCCTAATCCTAATTTCATAGGTTTTCTTACAAAAATTAGGTTAGTTAATGTTTAATTAAAATAATTAATTAATAAAGAATAAATGATGAAAATAAATTAGGGTTAGTAAAAAAAATAAGGGGAAAAATAATGCATGGTGTGGTTGTTGAACCCACTCCCCTGGCTTCACAAATTTCCCTCTTCACCACTAGACCATGCGCTTGTTTGTGTCTGAGAATAGGCAGTAATCATCATATTATAAACCTACACGTTAAAACCTGAAAAATTGAATATTATACCAGCGCATCACTCATTACAAGGCCATTTGTTGTTTCTTGTTCATAACATGAAATTTGAATATTATATAATAAACATGAATATTAAAATCAGAAATCAAATGAAATTAAACATGCGCATTTGATGTGGGGTCAGGATATTTTAATGGGCCAACTACGTGATGCCACGCCTAGGTCGCATGAGCCAATAGGGTCAGCGCCACCATGGACGGTGGTCCACTGTTGTACCCCAAAATTTTTCCTCCCATTTTCTTTAAAACATGCTCGCAAAAAGTATCAAATAAAACATCTTAATCTAATTAAATGGCTCAAAATATTTCCAAAGATACAAGTGATTGATAGTTGAAGAATTGAATCAACTGATGAAAAGTCAACAGTCACTCAAAAGTTAAACTTTGACTTTTTGGTCAACATGGGAATTCGAAAGTCAAGAATCATCAAGATATTCAAAACTATCCAACTGGATCATCAAGAAATCAAAAATTCAACAAAAGTCAAATTTGGAAAATTTTCTAACACTTAGAAAAATTCTAAGTGTTCTTGTTCTTAACAAAAGTCCTAACCTCATGGCCATTTTTCACAAAGATCCAAGTTGATTCAAAGAAAACATTCAACATGAAAGTTGAAGGGATAGATAAATTCTACAATTTTGTCAATGAGGGTTGATTTCCAAAAGGTGCTTCAATTAAGAGATATAAGATCATGAAGTTAGGATGTTTTTTATCCAACAATTAGAATTTTTTTTACATGTTTTGGTCAGTTTTTCATCTCAACTTCTTGGCCAATTTTCACAAATTTCCTTGTTTATTTAGCCAAAGTGGTCAACATGAAAGTTGTAGACAATGTTTGAAGCTTTCTAAAATGTCCAGGAGCATGAAAAGATCATGTTTTAGCAAGGAGATTCGAAGACCTGAAATTGGGAATCCATACTTGAATTATAGGTCATTTCTATGATAACTATGAGACAAAATCTTCATACCATGCTGCATAATCTCACTTTGCAGGCCTCTAAACCTTCAAATACATCCATAATCAGAAGATTAAACACACTTTTGAGTCATGATCCAAGTGATTAAAGCTTTATCCAATCCATTTTTCCATTTAAAGGAGAAAGGTAACACTTATATTCTTGTAAAGCCAGCTTTAATCACAAAGTCCACTCTCCTTGAGCCCCAAACTTGTTTCCTTTTCACACACTCAACCTAAAAAGCTTAGAGGAACATGTTTAAAGTATCCAACAACTCTATCACACAAGGTACAAGGAATTGGAATCATGTTCTTCAAAGTTTGCTTCATAACTAAGCTTCCAAGGCATAACATGCTATCTTGAAAATCTAGTTACTTGAGCCTCTCAAACCTCTTGCCTATAAATAGAGAGAGCATTTGCAGAAAAGGGAAAAGGAGAAGAAAAAAGGAACAAGCCCTCAAAACCCCTTATACTCTCAAAAACCAGAATTGTCCACAAAACCTCCATTTTTGAGATTTGAAGTCCAAATATTTGAATCTCTTAAACCTTGCAAGTTTTGTTCAAACAAATCATCCAAATACTTCACATACATCATATAGAAGTTTTCCAAACACAAGAACAACTTTTGTAACATCATTATCACCATCTTCCAAATTCAAAAGAATAAAACAGGGCAAATCAGGGAAGAAAAGTGCAAATATTCATCATTCCATAAAAAATGCTTCAGGAGCCCTAACACGGGTGGCCTTGTCACCTGACACGGGCCGTGTCAAGGAGAAGACTTGGCAAGGAGGCAAGGCAGAAGTTGACATGGGCGCCCGTGTCATCTCAGTTGGGGCTAAAAACATGCAAAAGGCAATAAACAGATTCTGACACGGGTGCCCATGTCCGGTGACACGGCCCGTGTCAGCCTAGGCGCTAGAAATCCTAATTTTGAAATTTTTGTTGTTCGTTTTGGATCATTAAGGGTACATTGGAAATTTTTCATTGTTCGGAGATGACCTAACACTATAAAACTTTTTTTAAATAAAACACCAAAATATTTTATAAAATATTCATATTTCTTTAGGTTTTACTTAATTAATTTAATTTTCATAAGTAAAATTAATTGGTTACTGTGATCGGTGGGAATAGAACTGACTGTTTTGGAATGCTGGTTCGCGTTTGCGTTTGTTTTTGCAAAATGTCGCGGTAAGCAAGAGTCGCCACCGTATTTTATTTTATCCAACAAGGAAAGGACAAAAGCACAGAAAAATTCCTTTTCGAGATGTTTCTCGGGTTCGGGAGGTAGATTATAGAAAGGGAAGGTGTTAGCACCCTTTCTATCCGTGGTTATCCACGGGCTCTTAGGTACTTGCTCACTATGTTTTAAAAAAATTTCTTTTTCTTTGTGTTTGTGGGTTTAAAAGTTTTTATTTGAAACTTCGATATAACTCTTGCTTCTGTCTTCAAGAGCGTATGAAGTGTTTTTGAAAACTTTGTTCGAAAAAGAGTGTAAGTGTGAAAAAGGTTTTGTTTTGTTTTAAAAGGAGCAAGTACTTAAGAACATCTACCTACTCAAAAAGGAGTTAAACTGTGCTAATGTCCTTTACATAGTGCTATCCCAATATTGAGGAGTAGGTAGCACCGTCGTTGGAGTTTTTCAGGTCAATTCGATTTTAGGGATGTGTGGTCACTAAAGCAACGTTAGGATGCCTTAGCGGTAACACTAATGTCTTACATCATTTTATCCAAGGCAACCGTTTCGAGGCAACTTTGATCTTTGGACAGGAGGGCGACCTCTAAGACTTCCTATACTCAATGACCACGTTCGAGGCAACCAAGTGAGGTGTACCCTAGGAGTGGCATGTGCAAGTGTGTCAATTTTCAGTTATATTATCTTTTCATGTCATAGTGAGCTATTATTGATTTTAAGTTAAGAGTTAATCTTGTCATGCATAGCCTAGTTAGCATACATCTAGCAGTTAATGGTTGCGGAAAATAAATTGCAGAAAATAAAGCTAAGCTATTACAAGGCGTCGGGTATTTACATCGCCAAAAACAAACCCTTGAAATTAAATGCAGAAAAATAAATAAAAGCGGTAAATAAAAAGTCCTAAGTTAAAACTATTACATCCTCGGAGCAATTACAATATATGGATCAAGATAATATGCGCGAGAAAAGTTGAATCAGATTGTCCTTTAGGGTTTTGACCCTTTTTATTTAAAGAAATCATATTTTTGGTCTTTTTTGAATTAAGGATTAAGTCTAAATTAATAATGGAATTAATTAATTAAAAGAAAATATTTTTGGTTTTTTTTATTTAAATCAAGGAAATAAAATCATAAATATAAAACAACGTAATTCTAAGTCAATTTTAATTTATTGCAAAATATGTTGGTATTAAACCTAATTAAAAACTAAATTAATTGGTTAATGGTTTATTTACAAAAATAAAATAGTGCAGTTAATAAATATTATTTTTGTGTTTTCTGATTTTTTTATGAAAAAAAGGTTAGTTTGTTAATTAATTAGTTAGTGTTTAAGCAAAAGAAATATGAAAAGAAAATAAAAACATAAGCAAACTTTGGGGGGCGCTGGGCCTGAAGAAGGGAGGTTGATTCAGCAATTCCAGGCCCAGATTTGAACAACCTCGTTTGACTTTCAGATTGCCTGGACGTTTGTTGACCAAGGTTCATGGTGAACCTCATCCTGGACCACTGGATCTGGATCTGGAACCACCTGGCGCATGGGCGCCTGAGGCATATGGTGGACCACGTTTGGGATGCTGCGCCTGAATGCCTGAAGGAAAAACACAACAAAGTTTTGGGGGACCTGGGATTCGAATCCAGGTCCCAATGGGTCCTGCACTAATACGCTCACCAGCCAGCCAGCTTGTTCAATTTGTCATTGGAATAAGAAATAAATAATATATGGGAAAATCAATGAATATGCTGGAAAATAAGAAAAAACACGCTAATGTTCAAATGATCCAATCACGCTATGCCACATCTTTATCTTCTTCACAAAAACCTGGTTCAGTTATCTGTGGATTTTTATCCGCAGGAATTTTCGTGGGATGGTTCTAAAATGCTCCCTAGGTCACAACAATGGAATCCAAGAGTACTACTGTACTCGTCTCACTCCCCTGAATTCATCCATGGCCATTATTGGCCTTGATTTAACCTGCACGCAAAACGCCTAAAAACATATGCAAGAGCCCTAGGTTCTGGATATGGGGTTAGAGATCACGAAAATACAATCAAATAATGCAGTTTGCTTAGGAATTTAACGGTTAATACAAATATGCAAGAAATTTGGCACAAAGATGCATAAAAACTGAGTTACGATTCCATGTGCAGAGCAAGGTTCATGGGGGCTTACAGTGCGTTAGAGGCGGTGAAAGGATTGGTTTTTGATTGGTCTCGCTTCAGGAGGTTGCTGGCAGGCGATCGGAACCTTTGTTTGGTCTTGAAAAGGTCTCTAAGCGCAACTTCAGATCCAAGATTATCAAGCTTTTTCTCAAAGTTGTGGTGCCGTTTCTGTAGAGTTTCTGTGTGTTTTTCCGTGTGTGATTTGTTTATGAGCATGAGGTTTATATAGCCAAGGAAATTAGGTCAACATTTGTGTATCAAATCTTGGTCCATTATGATGAAGAGATTTGATTTGATTTCTTCATAAAGACTTGCTATATTTGATTCAATCAGGTTCCAATCTATCTTCATGCGTTACTGCCAGCCTGTTATGAGCTGTTTGGGCCTCCAATATGATGGAAATCAAAAGCTGACTTACAAATCCACTTCCCTTCGATTGACACTCCCCCTACTTCGATTGCTTCAAAGCCCCAAATCGAACTAACTCCAGTTTTGATGCCACAGCCCCTTCGATTGAGACTCCCCCTGCTTCGATTGCATATTTCCAAGGGACACATGCCATTGTGAACTTTGGGTGAACCTGGACAAGTTAGGATATGTGTTTTTGTTTAGTCATGGTAGCCTACTTCATTCCTTCGAATCTGCCTTCTTTGCCAGCTTCAAAGTCCAATTCGAATATATTTAGAACATTCCCTATTAGAAAACTTCGACCAGCCCTTGGCCTTGTGATGAGTCTAAGTTCTGATTCGAAGTGTCCAGAACTTCCTTCATCAGAGCATCTTAGATTAAGAGAAACTCTGCACTGAAATGCCATTCGAAAATCATTTTGTTCTGATGTTCTGATTGGGGTAAAGTATGAAGTTCCAGTCGAAGGACCCTCTGAAGTACTAGTCGAAGCATTGTGAAATTGACTTGATCGAAGTGGTCCAGCGCTCAATCGAAGACTTGCAGACCAAAGCTTGATCGAAGGAGGTCCAGCGCTCAATCGAAGACTTGCAGACCAAAGCTTGCTCGAAGGAGGTCCAACGCTCAATCGAAGACTTGCAGACCAAAGCTTGATTGAAGGGTTCCAAACACATAATCGAAGCTTACTAATCAAAGCCTGATCGAAGAGTGCCAAATGCCCAATCGAAGACTGGTGAGTCAAGCCTGTATCAAAGGATTTTGGATACCGAATCAAAGACTTTTCCCAGATGCCAATCGAAAGACACTTTGTTCATCTTCAAAAAAACTTTATTTTTCTTAGGCAAGGGTTTGTGACCAACCATGTAAGGGAAGACCTTTGAAAACATGAGAGGGCAAATTTTGGGGTACAACAGTTACACTTTGTTTTATTTTAAACAATTAATTTGTAAATAAAATTAGAATTAGGTCTAACTTTTTATTTCACATTTCAAATATTTTCTAAACAAAGAAACAACAAAATATTTTCTTAAAGCACTTAGAATTTTTTTAGGTTTTTTTTGCATCTTTCCCCTTTCTATCTCCACGTGTTTATTTATTTTTCGTATTAATACTATTATGTAACTTTCAAAGGTTTGTAATAGATAATTAGAGTTTATTGCTTTCCTCCCCCATTCACAAACTTTTACCCCCATCTCCAAAGCATTGTAATAGCATAGGACATTTAATTTCCGCAATTTACCGCTTTCCTTATTACTGTTAGTTTAATAAGATTGTATGACAAGACTAAAAGAAAACATTAGAAAACCTAATCTCAAAGACAAAAATAACTTAAATCAAAACACTTCACACACACGCACCTCTAGGATTACCTCACTTGTTGCCTCGAATTTAAACAATCATGTCCCTCGAATGTGAGATGCTTTAGCAAAGACCTCGGTTAAAAGATCGTAGCCCCTTGATGGCCCTTTGATTCTGCCTTCGGCAAACAATCTTAGTCCCTTACAACAATTGCTAAAGCGTATTACAAGTTGCCTTCTATGACTGTACGATGACCCACGCCTGTCCCTCATATCCAATGACAGGGATTCCTGCTGACTAATGGTAGGATAGCGCTATTTAAAGGAGGAGGAAAAGAACAAAGACCTTTTGAGTAGGTAGATTGCTCGTAATCGCTTTCTCACAAACTAAAACAATTTTTGCACTTCACACTTTCAAAAACAACTACTGTCAAAACGCTTTATAAACACTCTTAGGGACTAATACAAGGGTTATTATAAAGCAAATTTCCTTACATCGGCATTTTCAAAAAAAATTCCAAAACAACACTTCTTTTCAATAAATATTTTTAAAACAAACATTTTGTATACATTCTCAACGATACGAGAATCGTTACAAAATTGTCGCACTTAGGCATTTTCAAAATATTTTCAAACATACACAAATACAAAGCATTTCAAAGTCAGTTAGAAATTAAGAGCCTGTAGGTAACTATGGATGAAAAGGGTGATAAGGTACATATGTGTGTAGGTTACGGTAAAAAATATGTGTGTATGTTTCGATACCAAATAAAGATGGCAAGGTACATATGTGTGTAGGTTACAGGGATCTGAATAGGGAAATCCACAAATATGACTTCCCACTGCCACATATTGATGTCTTGGTCGATAACACTGCTCAGCATAAGGTATTCTCTTTCATGGATGGTTTCTCGGGTTATAATCAGATCAAGATGGCGCCTAAAGACATGGAGAAAACTACCTTCGTCACACAGTTGGGCACTTTCTGTTAAAAGGTCATGCCTTTTGGGTTAAAGAATGTTGGGGAAACTTATCAACATGCCATGGTAGCTTTGTTTCACGACATGATTCATCACGAGATAGAGGTCTATGTCAACGACATGATAGAAAGGTCATATACTGAAGAAGAACATCTTGATCATCTTCATAATTTATTTGAAAGGTTGGAGAAGTATAAGTTAAGGCTAAATGCAAACAAATGCCCCTTTATGGTAAGGTCTGGAAAGCTTATAGGTTTTATCGTTAGTGGTAAAGGTGTTAAAGTTGATCCCGCAAAAGTTAAAGCTATTCAAGAAATGATGGCTCTCCGTACTGAGAAGGAGGTCATAGGTTTCGTACGGTGACTAAACTACATTTTTCGATTCATTTCTCATTTGACTGCTACCTGTGAGCTGATTTTCAAGCTGCTGAAGAAAGATCAAGTAGTAAAATGGAATGACGACTGTCAAATAGCCTTTGATAAAATCAAGGAGTACTTACAAGAACCTCTGATTATGATGCCACCAGTTGAAGGAAGACCTTTAATCATGTACCTAACAGTGCTAGAGAATTCAATGGGGTGTGTACTGGGACAACATGACAAGTCTGGTCGAAAAGAGCAGGAAATATACTACCTTAGAAAAACTTTAACTGACTGTGAAACAAGATATTCACTGCTCGAGAAAACTTGTTGCGCTTTGGCATGGGCTTCTCGACGACTAAGACAATATATGTTGACCCATACTACTTTGTTGATCTCTAAAATGGATCCCATCAAGTACATATTTGAAAGCCAACTCTTTCCAGAAGAATAGCCCGATGGCAAATGGTCTTAACAGAATATGATATTCAGTACACCACTCAAAAGGCAGTCAAAGGAAGTGTACTGGAAGATCATTTTACACATCAAGCTATAGACGACTACCAATCTATGAACTTTGAATTCCCAGATGAGAACATCATGCTATTTATAGATTATGAAGAACCTGGACCGTATGAAGGACCTGAGCTAGGATCCCGATGGACGATGGTTTTTTATGTAGCTTCTAACGCACTTGGAAACAGAATTGGTGCTGTAATTATCTCTCCTCAAGGTTGCCATACAAACTTCACTGCCAGACTTTGCTTTAACTGCACCAATAATATGGCTGAATATGAAGCGTGCATCATGGGTATTAAAGCTGCTATTGACCTGCGAATCAGATTCTTAAGTGTATATGCGGAATCAGCCTTGGTGATCAGTCAGGTTAAGGGAGAATGGGATATGAAGCATCTGAATCTTATCACTTACTGAGAACATGTGTTAACCCTAATTCCATACTTCAAAAATATTACTTTTGAGCATATCCCAAGAGAATAAAATCAGTTGGCGGACGCCTTAACTACCATGTCATCCATATTAAAGCTCAGATGGGACAACGAGGCTCCCAGAGTTACCATTTTAAGACTCGATGAATCGTCACACTGCTATGAAATTGATACTGATGGAGTAGAAGAAAAAACTTGGTTTCATGAAGTGAAAAGGTACCTTGAAGCTCAAGAATACCCTGAAGGGGCATCGATCAATGGCAAGAAATTCCTAAGGAGGTTCTCAGCTAAGTTCTTTTTGAGCAATGGAATTTTATACAAGCGTAATCATGATTTAACTCTGCTTAGTTGTATGGACAAGAAGGAAGCAGAGAAAAATATGGAGGATATGCACGAAGGTGTCTTTGGTACTCATTCTAGTGGACATACTATGGCTAAGAAAATCTTGAGAGCAGGTTACTATTTGTCGACTATGGAAACTAATTGCCGCCACCACTAGGGAACTTGTTATAAGTTCCAGTTCTATGCTTATAAAGTTCATGTGCCTCCAATACCTTTGAACATTATGACTGCTCCTTGGCCATTCACAATGTGGGTAATTGATATGATCGGAGAAATCAAACCTACTGCGCCTAACGGACACCGCTTCATTCTCGTTGCCATCGAATACTTCACAAAATAGATTGAGGCAACTTTGTTCGCCTCTGTTACCAAGAATGTGGTAGCTCAATTCATTAAGAACAACCTCATCTGCCGGTATGGTATCCTTGAGAGAATCATCATGGACAATGGTACTAACCTCAACAACACTATGATCATTGAACTTTGCGTGCAGTTCAAGATCAAGCACCATAAATCTTCTTTATATCACCTAAAGATGAATGACACAGTGGAAGCCTCCAACAAGAATATTAAGAAGATCATACAAAATATGGTTGTGACTTACAAAGACTGGCACGAGATGTTACCATTTTCTCTTCATGGATATCGCAATTCGGCGCAAACATCAACTGGGGCAACCTCATTCTCTCTGGTCTATGGTATGGAAGTTTTCCTACCTATCGAAGTTCAGATTCCTTCTCTGAGGATTATGAAACATGCAGAATTAGATGAAGACGAGTGGACTCGGACAAGGCTAGACTAGTTGAATATGATTGACAAAAAGAGGCTTACGGGTGTCTGTCACGGTCAGATGTATCAGAAACGTATGATCAAAGCATTCAACAAGAAAATCAAACATCGCGTATATCAGGCTGGTGACTTGGTAATAAAGTGCATCATTCTACCATAAGGTGATCCCAGGGGAAAATGGACTCCCACCTACGAAGGACAATTTGTTGTCAAGAAAGTATTTTTGGGCATTGCTATGATACTAACCACCATGGACGGTGAAGATTTCCCGCACCCTATGAATACGGACATAGTCAAAAGATACTACATATGAAAATGACCTGCTAGGTTGACTAGCCTAGGAAAAAATAAGGGCATCCCGACTCAAAAAGGGTTCAGGCAAAAATTAGGGATTTATATAAAAGATTGTAGACCCGGCAAGTCCAAAACTTGAAAAGGCGGCTTAGACAAGAAAGGGTATCCTAGTGGACTGAAAACCCGAAAGGGCAGTCCAGAAAAAAGTTAGGGATTAATAGAGTACAACTATGTCCTATTGGATCACTTACGACAAGCTTTATTACCAAAATCAAAGTTCAAATGGTGCAGATCAATCAATTTCTTCTGAAAACAAGGGATGAGATGTTCGAAGACATTGGGGCAATAACAGAGTTGGAACCCAACGAGATCATTTCCACATAGCTATATGTTTTATTTTAACTTTGTACTCTTTCCATTTCTTGACAATTTCCTTTTACTGGGATTTATGTCTCTTTCTACAAACTCGCTTGTTTTTAGGCAAACTATCAATATAAACACACCTTAAAATTCAAACCTTTTGTTTTTCTGTTTTGTTTGCAAAAACGTCCAATGACTAAAATTGAATGAACATATGCATATGAACATCATTAGCTGTTAACAAATATATGCATAAGAACAAGAATAAGTATTTACTCAAAGACTCTAGGATTTGGGATGTCGTTCAAGCTATCCATAGATCCCCACAAATCCATTTCCATGAGATTATCCCCACAGAGTAATCTTCACAAATTCATCTTTAATGAATATACATTCCCCGCAATTTCCCCGGAAGATCGCTCTGGCGGATAAAAGAATATGATCTCTTTCCTGGCAATATAACCCACCTACGGAGTTTAAATCAGTACAATTCATGGAAATTCTCTTCCTCAGCTGAGTTTGTTCCTCCAAAATTGTAAATACCCCTGCAAATTTCTTCTCTTCAACAGAGCTTGTTTCCTCAGCAAAGCATTTCTCCATCAACATGGTTTATTTACCCCAACAGATTATTGTCTCTCCATCTAAAATCTATTTCTCGAATGGCTACGAATCATCAGCAAAATTACTCTTCCCAGTAAAGTCGCCAGTATCCCTAGAGAGTTGCTACGAAACCTGGAACCAGACCAGATACCAGTCAACTTTATCCTCCCCGGACGAGTCAGAAGGTGATCCATCTTTTTATCCCTAGTCAGGGTATATAAAAATTAAAGTTCCCCAATAGAGCGAAGAATGAATAATGTTCCTGAACTATCCTCCCCAAATAGAAGTCAACATTCCCCAGCGCAGTTTCCTCAATTAGCAACCATGAATCCCCAGCGGAAGAATTCTAGATAAGATTGAAGATTACACTATGTTTTTCATCCCTAGAACCAGCCATGGTTTCATTTTCCCCAGCAGAGTCTCCAGTTTTGTAATATGGTGGGAGAACTGTCTTGGTGTCTTGCGTTTTATCGTAAATATTATGGATAGAAAGAGTCGCCACCGACTTTTCTTTTATCTAATAAAGTAAAGGGTGAAAATATCAGGAAAGATATTTTGAGAATTTTTTTGAGTTCAGGGGGTAGGTTATGAGAAGGGAAGGTGTTAGTTCCCTTTTCATCCGTAGTTATCTACGGACTCTTAATTGCTAGCTCGCTTTAAAATGCTTTGTGTCTGTGTATCTTTTCAGTAAATATATTCAAAACAAACATTTTATAAACATTCTCAGCGATACGAGAATCATTACAAAATTTCTGCACTTAGGCGTTTTCAAAATATTTTCAAACATACACAAACATAAAGCATTTTAAACTGAGCTAGAAATTAAGAGCCCGTAGATAACTACGGATGAAAAGGGTGCTAACACCTTCCCTTTTCATAACCTACCCCCCGAGTTCAAGAAAAATTCTCAAAAGGTCTTTCCTGTTCTTTTCACCATTTCCTTTATAGGATAAAAGAAAAGTCGATGGTGACTCTTGCTATCTGCAACATTTACGATAAAAACTCAAAACACCAAGTCATGTCTCCCACCGTATTACATCCACTCCGTCTTCTCGGGCGAGGAGATGTTGATAACCTGCAAAATACGCAAAATCAAAACCAAAGATTAAGTCAGCCCCCTCTAAATCAACCCCTACGAATCGATTGGCGACATTAGTTTTTCTTGAAATAGCCTGGAAGTACAAATACGAAGGGTACATAAATGTTTTGCCGTAACAATGGAAAAACATGAGTCTCATGTTAGAGCATCAATTTTATGATTCAAACATGTTCTAAATAACAGCAGGAATGCGTTTGGGAAGTTAATAAACATTATAAATGCATGAAATTAGTTATATGAATGTTTGAAAAAAAGCAAACCGAAGAAGATGAGTATGCCTGTTTCAAGAACTAATGGCCATGACTTTTGACCTGTTCTTACCCTTAGATACCTCAGGAATGATTTTCAATGGATAGCTTGGACTGAAAGTGGCTGGATATTTGGTTTTGACTATGCCCTAATTCTTGAAAATTTTGAGAGCTTTAGGCTTCTTCTTTGAGGCAATGTTTCATGTCCCTCTTGGTCTGAATATATTGTGTATTTATAGTGAGAAGATTAGGTCAACAAAAGTGAGATCAATCTTTTGTATTTCATGATCAAATCTTTGATTGGAACTTTTGCAAGAAATATTTCTTTTTTAGGCCAATCATGTATCAATCAATCTTTACATGTTTTTGCAAGTTGTCACCAGCTTTTTAGACTTATGATTTGATTCAAAAATAGATTCTCATGCTTTATATCATTTATTTGGTATTTTATTTGATTTATTTTTCTTTTAATTGAATAAAATCAAAATCAAAATAAATAAAAACTAAAAAAATAAATGAATTGATTAAGAGGTCTATTATGAGGTCAGGAGTACTTTTAGACATTAAAAGATAGGCTCATTAGCCCAAAAATTTAAATTTGCTCAATTTGGACTTCAAGCTTTTTCTCAAAATTGCCCAACTTGCACTAATCATAAATCTCTTAATTTTTGTCATAAGAAGGTGATCTGGGACTATTCAGAAAGCTTAAGATATCCCCTACAACCTTCATGTTGGTCATTTTTTCATTTGAAGCCTTTATCTTGATGTAAATTTCTTTTACAAAAGATGTCTTTTTGTTGACTTTTAAAATAACCTGTAATAGTTTGGCTCATATCTCTCAAATGAAGCATTTTTGGCCTTGAGATTAGAGAGGCAAAGTTATAGAGAATTTAATTTCCTTCAAAATTAGTTTTGGTTGAGAAATTTCTGATAAAGTATGTGAAAATTGTGCTTGGGCAATGTTCAGTTGACTTCTCCTTAGAAAAACCCTAATTTAGTAACTTTTGACTTTTGATGAATCTTGAGTTTTCTTAATGAGTCATGATCAAACATTGATCAAATGATAAATATTACTTCAAAATATTGATGTTGACTAAAAAAAATAAAGTTTAACTATAAATTGGTCAAAGTTGACTTTTGCCCAATATAGTTGATTTTCAATCATCTGACTAATTCACTGAGCAAACGTGTACTGCAAGGCTTGAAACTTGGTATGAGGATACCTTGAGACATATGAAAAACCATGAAGTCAACTTGAGGCATTAAAAGTCCAATTTCTTTTGAGGAAAGCAAAACCCTAGTTGTAGGTTGATTGCTTATGAGGAGAGTTTGTCTGGTCAACCCTTGAGTAGTCCTGAGTAAATGAGACCTTCATGAGCATGAGGAGGTATCCTGAATTAATATGTCTTTAAAATGGGAGGGGAAATTTTAGTGTACAACACACGTTAAGGTTATCTTCTTTCCTTCTACTCTTCATAGGCTTCTGCGAGCATGAGTTTAGAAGCGAGAACATAACACAAGGTCATCAGAACATCAAGTCTTTAGAGTCTTTAGAACTGAGTCTTTAGAGTCTTCAAGACTTGGTCGTGAGAACCTTTTCTTTAAACCATGGGTCTTTAGAACTTCAAGTCTTCATAGTCTTTAGAACTTCATCTATTAGAATCTTCAGCACTTAGTCTTTAGAACCCTTTGTCCTCAAAAACATTAGTCTTCAGCATATGGACTTATGTAGAAACATTTATCTTCATATATTCTAACATGTTTCTTTATAACATGTTGTCTTTAGAAACATGAGTCTTCAGCATCTGGACTTCAGTAGAAACTTCTATCTTTAGATCTTCTTACTGGTTTCTTTAGACTTATATCATAGCCTACACTTCAGAGTCTTCTGAAGTGTCTTACTACTGTTCATCAGAACTTGTGTAGCGCAAAAGCAGAGTTAATTCTCTTCTAATATCTTGGCCACACCATCCATCAAAAGCAGAACATGTTTATTAAATACAAAAAAATAACAAACATTAGAGTATCAAAATTGTTCATACAAACACACTCATTTGTTATCATAAAAACTTAGAGATAATATTGCAGAACCAAATCTTGTTCTTACATCCTTTCCCTCTCTTGGTATAAATAACTTTGATGGCGAGTCTTCTGTCTTTTCGCCTATGTTCGCGCTTTGATGAAAATCCGAGACGCGGTAACATGTCATGGTGAGGGCATTGTATTAGTAACTCTTCAAATCTTTCCCTAGCATCAAATGAATATTCATCATCTCTCTGCCTAAATGAAGTAATTTCATTTCTTATCTTTGCATTCTTGGAAAAAGGAAAGTACATAACTAAGAATTTCTGAGTTAGATCATTCCATGTGGCAATGAAATTACGCTCTAAGGAATTTAACCAGATATTGGCTCTATCCCTTAAGTTATACAAAAATAGCCTCAACCGAAAGGCATCATCAGTCATGCCATGAATCTTGAAATTACTAGCAACATCCAAGAACTATCTCAAGTGAAAATGAGGGTCTTCATTAGGAGAACCTGAGTACTGGCCAATGGTTTACAGCGTCTGAAACATCATAGGCTTGAATTCAAACTATGTTGTTGTGATTTATGGTAATATGATACCATACTCATGGCGTTTGGATCAAGAACTATGTAGTCTCTGATGTTACGGGCCCTATAATTGGTGGTACCAATAATATCGTTATCAGCCATGACATGGATTGGCTCCTCTTCTTCCTTTGCTTGCACTTGTGGTTATGGGTATCTTAAATCTGCTAGGTTAGCAACAATAGGATCCCCTAGTATGTTTCCAGTAAGTACATGTCTTCTTAGTTCCTTGAGTGCTCTTTTAGGTTCAGGATATCCACTGTAAACTGGGCGTAACGACTTGTGCATACAATAGCTAAAAAGATGTCGGGACACCAAATTATAGTGAAAAGTTAAAAGCTCAAATTCTTAAATACAAAAATAATAGTAATAAATACAAAAAATTAGAAAGGTAACTAAATCACTTCCCGAGAATGGCGCCAAATTTGTTTTCCGAATTGTAAAGAGTGTCACATGCAAGTATACATGTATGTTGATTGCAAAAAGTAATAAATATAAGAGTTTCGAACCCACATGGAGTGTTGTTACTTAGATTTGATTTTTGTATAGAGACTATATTTGAGTTTTAGGCATGAGCAAAGAGATAAATAATATGTGTGTTATCTTCAGCTTTCACTTAAAACATATCTAAACAATGTAAAGATGGAGAGAGAGAGAGAGAGAGAGAGAGAGAGAGAGAGAGAGAGAGTGTAAATATATCTAGAGTGAATGAGTTGTGCTATGATCCATTAATATTTTAAAAGTAAATATGTGTGATGATGTGCAATGTCGTGACACATCTCTAAGCCTCACTTATAACCCTAATATACGTCTGTTTGTATTCTAAAATTCTCAACAATTGCAGCTCCTTATCTCTAAGCAAGCTAGGTAAGTGAATATCTATTTCCTACTCGTTTAACCATTTATATTAAGAAAACCACTTGTTGTTGGGTCTCTCACAACAACAAGCTATTATCTACTACTAAGGTGACCAGGAAAAGAAATATACTTGTAACAGGTTAAAAATATAATAAAATAAGTCACTTAACCACACATCATTTAACATTAAAAACAACTTTTTCATCTAAAAAAGAGTTAGCTCATAATGAGCTGAGTACAACCTATAAGTATGGTTCTAAAAAGGAACACCCTTAAACAAATAATGAAAAAGAGATATAAATATAAGAGAGACTTGAGATCTTCTTGAGATAGATAGTCATCAAGAGGTGACTCCAGTCGCTTCAGAGCTTAGATGCAGGTTCATGATTGGGTGAGAAGAAGAAAAATCTTTCTACTTTCGACTTTCCTCACACTTAGTATCTTCTGTATTGTCACTTAAAATTGTTGAACTCCTTTCTCAATCTCATCAAGGTCCTATTTATATGCTTGAGCTAGGGTTTGTTTTGCATTGGATCATAGGCCTAAAATGAAGAAATCACATCAAGCCCAAGTAGAAATTAGCGCCAACACATCATTCTTACTGCTTAGCTAACACGAAACTAGGTACAAGGAGACTTGGGGACAAGGTGTAGTCTGGAAGGCAGTTCTGGCAGAGGTGCAGGTAGTGCTGCATAATATGCAGTGTACAGTTGTTGCTTATCCTTTGTATTCAAATAATTTTCACTCCTTTGCTCAGAAAAGATTCCCTCCATTTCCATCCGCCTCTGACGCTTTCCTTGAAGCCAACTGCGTTCACTCTTATTTTCTCCCTTCCTCTAAATATATCTTCTTTCTTCAGCTTGTGTGTCACGCAGTAGGCTATTGCAGTCATGCCTCGGCTCAACAATGCTATCCTACAAACCAAAAACACATTAAAACACCAAAAGGGAGAACCTATTGTGCTTCAAGCTAAACTTTCAAAAATAACTAATAATGCAATAAATTCACAATTATAAGACAAATTAAAACCTAATAGAGAAAATATTAAGGTATGTATTAACTCACAAAATATGGGTTAACACCTTTGATGGTTGATACAAGCTTCTCCTTTTCCTTATGAAGTACACTTGTCGTTTTCTTCTATTTCTGTATAGTTTTGCATGCTTCATCCCACTTGCATGTAGCAGCTAAATCTTCACCAGTCGTGTCTTCATCACTATACTGGCCTTCAAGCTCATGCTTTCCAGTAAAAGCCATTACTTTGTTAGTTGTTTCTCCTTCACTTTCATAATCTAAATAAGACCAAGAGACTGAAAATCCTAGTTTCTATCTTCTTAAGAAGGTAGGGAATTTAGTTTTGGTGTGACCAAACCATTCACATTCATAACATTTAACTCCTATACTTTCGTTGACTTTTTCCTCATATTTGTTCTTACTCTGAGTGTTGGGTGAGAATATGGAGTAAGAAAAAAATCTATGGCGGGGGGGGGGGGGGGGGGGGGGGGGGGTGAATTGACCTTTTAAAACACATTCAAAAAAATTTTCAAAAATGAGTTATCATAGATTTTCAGAGTTTCACGCTGAAGATTTAGAGCGAAAATATGAGAATTATACTTGTATAGAAGTTTTTTCGTGTAAATACTTAATCACTTCATAAATATCAAACATTTTCTAAATATGATACACAATGTATTAAATTGATTCAATTGTATACTCCACGAGGTGTGTCTATACAACAATTCAAATTTACAAATTAAAAAAATAAACAAGCTTATAAAATTTTAATCACCACTAAAGCTCAATTAGGTTCCAATTCTAACAAAACCTAACCTTAAGTTATAAATCGTTTCCAAATTGAATAAACGATAAACTACTCTAAGAATTGAAAACCTAAGCATGCAATATTCTACGAAAATTAAATGCAAGAGTATAACAGAGAGAGAAGACACTGGGATATATAGTGCTTCGGCATTCATCCTCACATTGCCTATAATCACTCTTCAATGGTTTCCCATTAGAACCTTCTAACTCCTTTTTAATTTGAAAATTATTGTAAGAGTTCATACAATCACTAGTACATAATAATGTTGAAAAAAATAAATCTTCTATTTGGATCTTGACTTGTATACAACTTAATGCCAAACTCTTGTGTGTAATATTTACTCGATTAACGCTTCAAAATCTTCCAATATCACTAATATGCTCCAAGCCATCATGTGTATACAACACCCATTGATTCTACGTATTCCTTAAGTGATGGATTGCTCGAAGATTTGAGAATTAATTTGCCTTATCAGTAGCTTTTCACACAGTCATTACCAAGGCAATATTGAGAGAAGAACCTGATTCTTTTCACTGGAATTTTTTAGCATCAATGACAATTCCTTAAATCTTGCATGAACTTGAAAATATTTACCCAATCTACAAGAACGATTAGTTTCTGACATGTTCTCCATCAATAATTTACAAATCTCTCATTATTAAGGTCTAAAATAAAAACAAAGGTTGAATAAGAAAGAAATTCGTTTTTAAGGCTTTAGAACTTTTTGAATTAACAACATCTCCTGATTCGAGTCAAATGAGCAAGTGACGTGGAATAAAAAGAAATCAGATTTTTGACAACTTTCACACTTAATTCGAATCAAGAATATAGTCTAATTTGAATCAAAGACTTCGTGATTCAAATGAAGTGAAAATCATGGTTCGAATCAACTACAATAGAACCTAATGGAAATTGATGAAAAATGGTCTGATTCGAATAGATGTAAAGTATGATTCGAATCAAATCAAGTAGACGTGACCAGAAGGAGCTTGATTCGAATGAAGTGTAAACTTTAATTTGAATATTTTTTTTAGAAAATATCTGCTTTTCCTCTATCTAATTTGATTTGAAATTGAATGTGTGCTTGATCTGACTGATTTGAATCAAATATAAAAAATATCAATTATTCATAGTTTTAAAAGTACTTTGAGATTTTTCTTTGCATCTAACTTGAGTAAAAAGACAAATAGATTTTATTCCACTGACTCATGCAATTGAGTAAAATCACCATGATCAAGTTCAAATATAACCATAGATTTATGCCTTCTAAAACAAATAACAAATCAATTCAACCTTGATTCAAAGATGTGCAATCATGAGTGAGACTCAATAAACGATAATAAATGGAAGAGATAAGACAAGAAACAAAATAAATGTTCTGGGGGTGCTCCCCTTGCATGTATTAAGGAAATGCAACAACCCCCATAGGGATATGCAGCTTCATTAAGGACTGATGTCAGAATCTTGTCTGGCACATTTGTCTATCATATTCTATCCAACCTTCCCAAAGCTTTGTGAACTGTCTTCCAACAAAATCTATAGCATCAGAAAAACTTTCTTTAATATCCTTCTAACTTTGATCTTCACTCTCTTTAGTGTTAGATACAAAAGCAACACCTTTTGTCTTCTTTTCAAATATTTCATTTATAGCCACTTTAAAGGTTTAAAGAGAGCCAATGAGTTCATCAACCTTCAAGGTGCTTAAATCTTGAGCTTCTTCAATAGCTTCCACCTTTATGTCAAGCTTCTTTGGAAAAGATATGAGGATTTTTCTAACCAAGTTCTCTTCTAAAATCTTCTCTCCTAATGCAAAAAAAATGGTTGGCAATGACATGAAGTTTGATATTAAAATCAGACATGGATTCATCTTCCATCATACTCAGAATATCAAACTTGGTTGTGATAAGTTACATACTTGGAATACACACTTTGGATGTGCCTTAATAAGCAGTCCTGAGAATCCTCCATGCCTATTTAGCTTCAATACATGTGTTGATTAGTTTGAAGATGTTCTTCTCAACTTGTCGTACCATCTTGAGAAGTAATCAAGAGATGTTTCTAAACTTTAATCACAACCTTCCAAGGTTTGTTGTCTATGGATTTGAGAAAGGAATTTGTCTTAGCTTTCCAATAATCATAATCAGGGCCATCCAAAATAGGTTTCTATTGACATACCCTACATCCTTAGTGTTATCCATTAGAACAAAAAATATCTTCCCTGGAGCAAACTGAAACATGACAGGCTGACTGCTCGGATGCCAATTGAAACTTTGTTCCTCAAGGGGCATATGTTGGAATAGATTTATGAGACACTTGTTCAAATTGTTAAACTAGTTTTTGCACAATATAACACCATCACATAATTAAAGATAACACAATAAAGAACACAAGATAATTGGTAACCCAATTCAATGCAAACCACACCTACATCTGGAGGGCATCCATACCCACGAAAGGAAATCCACTCTTCTATTAAATTTCTACAAAGTGTCTTAGATGAATAAGCCCTTTGTTCAATGCTCCTCTTCTTGGTTCTACCCTAGTATATTTCTATTTAGTTCTCCCTTCTAAATATGAGAACCCCCTTTCACTTTCTCTCAGACACAAATCCCAAGTAATCAACATTAATAAACACAATGATGAATATTGAATTACAACTCTACTAAATAAACCAACTATTATGCCTTATGAATGAAGCAATAGTGTGGTGTACAATTAACAACAAACAAAATACTCAGCCTAAATCATATATTAACACTCAAGCTCGTGGTCTTCAAGCCATGTAAATAGTCTCTATATATAGCAATCCTTAACTGGTATTTTTCTCCTTGGATTTAGGCGGTGATCATGTCCATGACTTGGAGGGCCATAATGCTTTATTATCTAATTCAGGTGGTAAATGTCATACCTTGCCCTAAACAATTTGATAAGTATTTATAACTAGCATAGTTTTTATAGTGGTGCAGTATGCCCATAATGTATCATAAAATTTAATGGACCAATATTTCCTTGAGGCATTACTTCTTTTCTCTAAGATTTTTATAATATTTTTTATAGGGGAATTCCATTTTCCCACTTGTTTACGGATGATATGGTTCTACAACTTAGAGATAAAAACTATACTTGATCAACAAACCTTTCATCTTCTGATTGATAAATTGAATGCCTTCATCACTAACCAATGCTTAAAGTACCCTGAATCGAGCAAGCATATTTCTCTTAAGAAAATCCACCACCATCTATGCATCATTTGTTTGCTTTGTTTCAGACTATACCTATAAGAAAAAGATTGGTTTTGCATCTGACCTTGAGTTTTGATGATAACTTTTCATGGTATCTTAGAGAACAATTGTGTACTCTAATTGTTTTGGTCTAGTGCGTAGCTTTTATTAAATAGGTTTTGACTCTGGTAGAAGGCGTGTGATGTCATCAGGTTCTGAACAACACTCTATAAGAATACCTATGGTGTGTTACAATGATAAATCAATATTCTGGAATTCTTCTTATGCAACGATTCCAAGGAACCTTAGTACACGAGCTCCTGATCATGAATATACAAGGAAGCTTTAGAGGCTTTTTAAAGCTTTACTTATGTTATCCTAAGTTATGAAGATGCTGAAAACAAGGTTCTGCTAAACAAGTTTTGAAGATGTTGTGTTATTACTTCAGAAGACCAAGTGCTAAAGACTCTGAAGACAAAGGTTTTGTTAAACAAGTTCTAAAGACTCCATAGACTTAGGTTATGAAGATTCAAGTTCTAAAGACTCCATAGACTTAGGTTATGAAGATTCAAGTTCTGATTCTTCTAAAGCTTATAGTGGATTAAGTCCTCATGGATAAGGCAAATAACCTTGCGGGGTGGACTGGAATAACTTAGTTAATGTGAACCAGGATAAAAATAATTGTGTTCATTTATTTTTATTCACTTGTTACCTATTGTGTTTGAGTTATAAAAAGTTTATATTTGGTGCAACCCACTTCAAACTCCCTATCTTGTGTTTCTCGCATCTTTAATTGGCATCAGAGCTCAGGTTCTCGTATTGATTATTATCAAACACTTAACTGTGTCAGGTAAAGATCTAGATGAGTTTTAGAAACACTATGGTTGATCCTACACCACCACCACTTGATCCAGTTTCAAATGATAAAGATAACTACAATGCTAAACCTCTCATTGTTTATGGTGAAAAGTTTGAATATTGGAGAGACAGACTATAAAGTTTATTCCTAGGTAATGATGTTGATCTTTATATGTTAGTTGATGGCTATTATCCTCCCACATATGCTTCTAGAAAGAAGCTTGAAAGGAAAGCTATGATTGATCAACATAAAAAGGATTATAAGAATTATCATAAAGAAATAACTATCTTGGTGAATGCTACTTCTTATACTGAGTTTGAGAAGATCACAAATAGAGACTCAGCTAAGTCAATATTTGGCTCTCTCGAAATGACTCATGGCAAAATTGATCAAGTCAAGGAGATCAAGGCTCTGGCTTTGATTCAGAAGTATGAATCCTTCAAGATGGAGTATGATGAAACAATTGAGACTATGTTCTCAAGGTTTCAAACCTTAGTTATAGGAATGAGAGTTCTAAACAAAGCATATTCAACGTCAGATCACGTGAAGAAGATTATCAGAAGCTTGACATCCAAATGGAGGCCTATGGTAATTGGACTCAAGATTGCAAAGGATCTGGATAATATTTCTCTATAAGAATTTGTGAGTTCTTTTAGAAGTCATGAGATTGAGCTAGCACAAAATAAACCTCAAAAGAGAGGAAAATTTGTTGTACTCTGTGATACGGTGGGAGAACTGACTTTTAGGTTTTGTGTTTTATCCCAACGTTGTGGATATCAAGAGTCGCTGTTGAATTTTCTTTTATCTAATAATGGAAAGGATGAAAATAACAGGAAAGACCTTTTGATAATTTTCTGAGTAAAGGGGTAGGTTATGAAAAGGGAAGGTGTTAGCACCCTTTTTGTCCGTAGTTATCTTTCGGCTCTTAATCACTAGCTCACTTTGAAAATGCTTTGTGTTTGTGTATGTTTGCAAATATTTCGAAAATGCCTAAGTGCGGCAATTTTGTAATGATTCTCGTATCATTGAGAGTGTATACAAAATGTCTTTTTTGAAAATATTTATTGGATGAAAGTGTTTCTTTTGGAAAGTGTGAGGTGTGAAAAAAATTTTAGTTTGTGAGCAAGCGATTACGAGTGATCTACCTACTGTTTTATCTGAAGGCAACAAGCGAGGTTACCCTAGAGGTGCATGTGTGCGAAGTGTTTTGATTTCAGTTAATTTATATTGAATTTATGGTTATCTAGCATTTTATTTTAAATCTTGTTATACAATCCTATTAAACTAACAGTAATAAGGAAAGCAGTAAATTACGGAATTTAAATGTCCTACGCTATTATAAGCTTCGGGAATGGGGTATAAATTTATGAATGGGGATGACATTTAAAATAAATCACTAAAGTCCTAAAACTAATTAATTACAAAATACAAATCAAAACAAATTAAAAAATTATTTAAATTAAATAATCTTATTTAATAAAATTAATTAATAGATTAATTAATATTATTAAACAAAATAGTTTAAAAAAAAAAGATTATTTAACTACATACAATTTTTGAATTTTTTTAATTTTATACTAAAGCAACAAATAAAATATAAACCAAAATAGTAAATATAAAGGAAATGTAAAGAGAAATAAAAAATGGGTCTGGAAATCAACAAATAGGGGGTGCAGAAAGCCATAAGCGCCCAGGCCCATTGATTGAGTCCAATGATCCAGTGTGTCTGATCCCAGGTGTGCACCATGGAGATGTGTGGTCTGACGCGTCATATATTGATCCTAGGGATGCAAACGGAGGCGCATGGTAGACCTTGAAGGATGGATTGTACTAGATCTACAGTATAAACAAGACAGATATTGACAAGAGTCACCACCAGATTTGTCATGATAAACATGATTATTTAATAAATAAAACACAATTAGCAAAGAATAAAACAAAAAAAAAACAAAACACTTCTCTCTCCTTTCTTATTTCTCTCCTTCGTTGCCTCTATTGTGTTCTTCATGGCTTTTGGGTCTTCAAACGCAGTTTCTCGCTATTTTTCATCTTATCTCTTTCTCTCTGACTTGTTTGACAAGAAGGCGATGGTGTTGGTTATAGTGGTGGCGGCACACCAAACCCTACGACGGAGCCACCGAGTCTACGACCTCTCTCCCTTCGATTTTTTTATGATCTTTGTTTGATTTATATGGTTCATGTTAGTTTCTTGTGATTATTAACTATGTCATGTTCGATTTCTATAGGAAAATAAGATCTGTTGTAGATCTTGAAAGGGTTTGCAAACCCTAGCTCAAAGATTGAAAAATATTTACGGAAAAGCAAGGAATAAAGAAAGGAAAGGAGAAAGGAAGAAGGAAAAGGAAAGAAGGAGGCGCAATGCTTCTAAGATGCGTGATTTTTTACAACCTTATGAGGCTTGCGGTGATATCTCTCCAATTCTAGATTTTGTATTGCTTTGAATTTTTGTGAAATCTGCGTTTCTCTTCTTTCTTGTTCTTCTTTTCGAATTTCTGAAGGGATTTTGGTTAGGAAAGTGATGAGAAAAAGATTAGGGTTTTGTGTTCATGGCTTTCGTTTCTGTATGAAAAGTGTTCTCTTTTTCTTTTTCTCTGAATAATTTTTGAAGGGTTTTGAGATGAGGGAGGTGATGAACATTTCCGGTTTTTTTTTGTGTTGAATACTTGCGCAGGTTTTGCCTTTTTTCTGATATCTAAACAATGGATCCTCTCTCCTGATTTCATTGAAATGATTGTTTATATATTGAGACTGAAATTAGGTTTTATGTGTTGGTTCTGAGATGTTAACAGGCTTGAACTATTTTATTTGGGCTTTCGCCACAATGTTTCTGTTATGATATTTGCTGATATGAGAACTTGCTTATTAGGCTGGCATTTTGTGATTCTGTTTGCATTCTATTTTACATCAGTGACTTGATGTTTAATGGGATGGACTTGTGGTTTTGATAATAATCTTTACGGTGAACCAAACTTTGTTTGTGATTTGTAGTAATGTGAAATGTTGGCCCATGACTATCGTTGTAATTACTGATTTTTGTGCGAGATAAACAATATGAGGCTTTTGTATGTTTGAACATGATTGAGAAACAACCCTTTTCTGATTCCTATCTCAAGACCCTAATAATGAAATAGTTCTTTGTGAAAATTCCTTGTTTGTTGTTTAAGTTTTGTGTTGCTTTAACTTTTTCTTTTCTTGTTTTCATGGACCATGAGGATTGGCAAAGGCAAGCTTGAGGGAGTGAAAGAAATAGGTGAACGGGACTTGAAGAGGAAGTCATGGCAATATGTGAGAACAAAAATCTTGAAAATGAAGCAAGAAGACTTGTAGAATTTGAAGATTGAAGAATAATTCATAAATAAGAAACTTGTGGATTTATGATCCAAATTTGTAATTAAACTTGTAAAGCTTAAGAACTTCGTATTTTAATAAAGAACTTGTATTCTTCTTGCAAATTAATGCAATACTTAGCCTTTAGAACTTCAATTCTAATTTTAAACTTTAAAACCTCTTGAACGTTGAATTGGTAACCATAATGTTGAAAGCAAATCCGAGAGTTCTACCTTGTTTGGAACAATAATGATGTGATAATTTAAACAAAAGAAATTCAGCATTCTTGCATTTTACATGACAAAACATGGAATCTAAGTCATAGAGACTTGAATCATATTTGTGCCTTGAAAACCAACCTTGGAACAACAACTTGCCAATTTACAAGATTAAATTTCAATGGACATTTATTGAGTGAAGCTTAAATGAACTGAAATTTGAATCATCTTTATTTTTCTTTAAAATTCAAATAATGAAAGCAAATTTTGAGAATCACGTGAAGTAACATCAATTTATTCCTTAATAGAACTCTTGAAAAGTAATGAATACAAAACTTGAAAATTTGAATTCCCACGTGCCCGACAATGATGCACTCTAAAAGCCCAAAAGATCTTCAATAGACTTTGCATCATAACTTCATCATTGGAACTCACAAATTGAACCAACAAGTAACCACAAATCCACTTGATTAAGAGGCATATTGATAAAGCTTTACAGAAGAAGGAAGCCTCAACGAACATGAACACAACATCCTAAATTCTCAGTCGAAGATTAATAAAGAATATACTGAATATCCCTTGATAGAAGAGGAAATCCTTAAAGCCCACATAGACGTTAATTCTGACCAATGACGTCCCAAGCTCAAAACCTTAATGCCTCAAGACATGCAGGAGAAACCCTTGATCAAAGATGACTTGTATGATGAAAAGAAGACAGTGCTTCATGAATCTTGACCACAACATGTGTCACACACTCAAAAGTCAAAACTCTAGTACAAAACCAATAGATAAGAGAAATGTGATTCTCTTCACAATACTCGCAAATCTTCAATTCCTTGACGACACAAAGAATTAATGAGATGTTTGAGATGTCTTGAGGTATGAGATGCCTTGGTAGCTTAAAGCGATTAGAAACCCTAGGAGTATGAAGGGATATTTTTGAATGAAATGAGAGAGAAAATTTTGGGGTATAATACGCTCAAATATGTCAAAAGATCTAAGAACTCCAAAGCTCTTCAAGTTGAAGAGAATAAGGATTCGAAAGAAGATTCTGATGAAGATGAAGATGAGTTGTCACTGTTGTCCTAAAGGGTTAACCGTCTGTGGGAGAGAAATCAAGGCAATAGGTTCAAAAGTACTAGAAGGATTGGTGGTCGCATTGAGTCTACTTATGGTCAAATTAAGTCTAGTGGAAAATAAGTCACTTGTTATAAGTGTAATGAGCCAAGACACTACAAGTAAGATTGTCCTAAACTTCAGAAGGAAAAGTCCAATAAGAAAGATCACAAGAGTAAGAAGAAAAGGTTGATGGAAATCGAGGATAATTTTGATTCTTCAAAAGACTACTTAGAAGAAGAACATGCTAACGTTGCGCTGATGGGTCATGTTAGAACTTCTGATGCGAATATCCCTCCAGTAGATGTAGTAGACTCTAATTCAGACACAAAAGAGGTATTTTCTAAATAGGTAATTTTTAGACCTTACACATTTTGAATTAACTTCCTCTTTACTTGAAATTCTGGAAAAACATGAGTTACTCAAGATTAAATTCAAGGAACTTAAAAAGTCCCATGAATCCATATCTTTTGAAAATAGTAAGCTTAAGGAAGATGAGAACTTTTCCCTCAAACACACGAGAACTCTTCCAAAAGGTTCTGAGAGTACTAATGACGTCATTAAGAAATATGACAAAGCTTTTCATAAGTTCCTAGCCAAAAACATAGGGAGAAGTATGAGGGCTTCTATGAGCTATAGCATGAGCAGAAATGGGACCAATGGTATTGGTTATAATTCCTATGACGAATCTAATTATGATAAGGAAGACAAACCTAATACTCTTCATTCCTATTTTGTCTCTATTGGGTTTGTGCCTAAAGATAAAGGAAAAGAAAAAGAGAAATATGCTTAGGAACCTAAGGAAAAACCTTTGGCTAAACCTTCTCGCTTTAATACTTGTAAATATGATTATTCTACTGCTAAGCCAAAAGTTGTTAAGAACTATGGGAGAAATAACCAGACAGGACCCGTGAATTTGTAGGTACCTAAGAAACATATAATCTATGTTGCAGATATCCTTAGCAGCATAGTTAAAACACCAGTCATGATTCCTGGACTCTGGCTATTTGAGACACATGACAGGAAGAAGGAATATGTTCCAAAGCCTGGAGGCGTTGTGGGTTTCGAAGATGAGTAGAAGTTAAAGAATCTAGGCTCCAGAACAATTGGTAATGGTTATCTATCCTCTATAACTAATGTTTTACTTCTTTATGTATTAAGGCATAATTTATTGTCCATAAGTCAATTAAATGACAATGGTTATCATACCATCTTTAATGAAGATTCATGTAAAGTTCTTAGTTAGAAAGATGGACCTATCTTATTCAATGGTAAAAGGAAGAATAACATCTATAATATTAGCCTTTCTAAGCTTAAAGAGCAAAATATAAAATGTCTTATGTATATTAATGAAGAGCAATGGACTTTGCAAAGACGATTGGGCCATGTTAGTATAAGAAGGATATCTTAGGTAAACAAGCTTAATTTAATCATAGGCCTTCATAATATGAGGTTCTCTTCAGAAGCTCTTTGTGAAGCATGCTAGAAGGGAAAGTTTTCAAAAAATTCTTTTAAAATCAAAGAATGGTGTTTCTACCTCTAGACCATTGAAGCTTCTGCACATTGATTTGTTTGGATCAGTGAAAATTACGTCAATCAACGAAAAGAAGTATAAATTAATCATTAATGACTATAGAAGATGGACATCGGTGAAGTTTCTTAGAAACAAGGATGAGTCACATTACGTGTTCACCACCTTTTGTAACCAAGTGAAAAATTAGACGAGTCTTAGAATTGCCAAGGTTAGAAGTGATCATGGTGGAGAATTTGAGAACAAACACCTTGAGAAGTTGTTTGATGAGAATGGAATTTCCCATGATTTCTCCTTCCCTGGAACTCCACAGCAAAATGGAGTTGTAAAGAGGAAGAACATGACTTTTCAAAAAATGGCTAGAACCATGATCAATGAAACCAACACGGCAAAGCACTTCTAGGCAGAGGCTGTAAAAACGATGTATTACATTCAAAATAGAGTCTCTATAAGACCTATTCTAGGTAAGACTCCTTATAAATTATGAAATAACAAGAAGCGCAATATTCATTGCTTTCACCCTTTTGGGTGCTCTTGTTTTATCTTGAACACTAAAGAGAATATTAACAAATTTAATTCTAAAGCTCAAAGTTGTATCATGTTATGATATTTTGAATCAAAAGGATATAAAGTGTACATCAATGAAACATTGAAGAATCAATCAATGATATATTTGATGATAACTTTTCATGGTATCTTAGAGAACAATTGTGTACTCTAATTATTTTTGTCTAGTGCGTAGCGTTTAGTAAATAGGTTTTGACTCTGGTAGAAGGCGTGTGACTTCATCAGATTCTGAACAACACTCTAGAAGAACACATATGGTGTGTTACAATGGTAAATCAATATTCTGGAATTCTTCTTATGCAACGGTTCCAAGGAACCTTAGTACATGAGCTCCTGATCATGACTTTACAAGGAAGCTTTGGAGGCTTTTTAAAGCTTTGCTTATGTTGTCCTAAGTTATGAAGATGCTGAAAACAAGGTTTTTCTAATCAAGTTTTGAAGATGTGGTGTTATTACTTCAGAAGACCAAGTGCTAAAGACTATGAAGACAAAGGTTTTGTTGAACAAGTTCTAAAGACTCCATAGACTTAGGTTATGAATATTCAAGTTACGATCCTTCAATAACATGCTTCATCAACATACAATCAGAATCCTCTGAAGAAATAAAATATAAAGATCAAGACTAGTTTGCCTGAGATGGTGAGTATAAATGTACAAAGTACATTGTGACCACTACCCTGTTAGGATGGTGTAAGGACAATCTGTTCGTACTATGTTGTCTACCATTCCCACCATGACCATTGGGGAAAAAACAATTAGATTTATGTTTCCTATTCTATCCTTTAACAAATATCTTTTTTAGCTATAAAAGAAGGACTTGGAAAAATTTTAAATAAGCTTTTTAGTTCTATAAAACTAAACTAAAACGCTGAACAAGTCTTTTGAGATATTCTTTGTATATTTTTGTAAATTAGCAAGGAGCTTTTGTTCATTCTTGTTATCAACACTTTTGTGTTGCTGTACTTAAATGTTGTCTAATCAGTTTGTTAGAAGCATCTATGTATACATATCTTTGAAATTAATCGTTGTCCATAGGTTCCTTGAGAGATTAGGTGTAGTCAGGATTCTCAAGAAGACATTGGTTACGGTCATTGTGGATTGGCAATAAGGATCAACGAACTTATTCTGGTTGTCAACAAGGTTGATCAAACTTTTGTGGTTGTCTTTGATCATTGGATTATAGTGGATTAAGTCCTCATGGATAAGGCAAATCACCTTGCAGGGTGGACTGGAATAACTTAGTTAATGTGAACCAGGATAAAAATAATTGTGTTCATTTATTTTTATTCACTTGTTAGCTATTGTGTTTGAGTTACAAAAAGTTTATATTTGGTGCAACCCAATTCAAACTCCCTTTCTTGTGTCTCTCGAATCTTTAATTGGCATCAGAGCTCAGGTTCTCGTATTGATTATTATCAAACACTTAACTGTGTCAGATAAAGATCTAGATGAGTTTTAGAAACACTATGGTTGATCCTACACCACCATCACTTGCTTCAGTTTCAAATGATAAAGATAACTACAATACTAAGCCTCTCATTGTTTATGGTGAAAATTTTGAATATTAGAAAGACAGACTATAAAGTTTATTTCTAGGTAATGATGTTGATCTTTGGATATGTTAGTTGATGGCTATGATCCTCCCACATATGCTTCTAGAAAGAAGCTTTAAAGGAAAGCTATAACTGATCAACATAAAAAGGATTACAAGAATTATCATAAAGAAATAAATATCTTCGTGAATGCTACTTCTTATACTGAGTTTGAGAAGATCACAAATAGATACTCAGCTAAGTCAATATTTGACTATCTCGGAATGACTCATGACGAAATTGATCAAGTCAAGGAGATCAAGGCTCTGGCTTTGATTCAAAAGTATGAAGCCTTCAAGATGGAGGATGATGAAACAATTGAGACTATGTTCTCAAAGTTTCAAACCTTAGTTGTTGGACTGAGATTTCTAAACAAATCATATTCAACATTAGATCACGTGAAGAAGATTATCAGAAGCTTGACATCCAAATGGAGGCCTATGGTAATTGGACTCAAGCTTGCAAAGGATCTGGGTAATATTTCTCTAGAAGAATTGGTGAGTTCTTTGAGAAGTCATGAGATTGAGCTAGCACAAAATGAACCTCAAAAGAGAGGAAAATTCGTTGCACTTTGTGATACGATGGGAGAACTGACTTTTAGGTTTTGCGTTTTATCCCAAACATTGTGGATAGCAAGAGTCGCCGTCGACTTTTCTTTTATCTGATAATGGAAAGGATGAAAATAACAGGAAAGACCTTTTGAGAATTTTCTGAGTAAAGGGGTAGGTTATGAAAAGGGAAGGTGTTAGCACCCTTTTCGTCCGTAGTTATCTTCCGGCTCTTAATCGCTAGCTCACTTTGAAAATACTTTGTGTTTGTGTATGTTTTCAAATATTTTGAAACTGCCCAAGTGCGGAAATTTTGTAATGATTCTCGTATCATTGAGAGTGTATACAAAATGTCTGTTTTGGAAATATTTATTGGATGAAAGTGTTTGTTTTGGAAAGTGTGAGGTGTAAAAAAAATTTTAGTTTGTGAGCAAGAGATTACGAGCGATCTACCTAATCAAAAAGTCTTTGTTCTTTTCCTCCTCCTTTAGATAGTGTTATCCTATCATTAGTTAGTTGGAAGCCCTATTGTTGAATGTGAGGGACTGGCGCGGGTCATCGTACAGTCATAGAAGGCAACTTGTAGGACGCTTTAGCAATTTTTGTAAGGAACTAAGATCGTTTACCGAAGGAAACATCGAAGGGTCATTGAGGGAGTACGATCTTTTTAATCGAGGGTCTTTGCGAAAGCGTCCAACGTTCGAGGGACATGACTGTTTTATCCGAAGGCAACAAGTGAGGTTACCCTAGAGGTGGATGTGTGCGATGTGTTTTGATTTCGGTTAATTTATCTTGAATTTATGATTATCTAGCATTTTTTTTAGATCTTGTTATACGATCCTATTAAACTAACAGTAATAAGGAAAGCAGTAAATTACGGAAATTAAATGGCCTACGCTATTACAAGCTTCGAGAATGGGGGTACAAATTTATGAATGGGGATGACATTAAAAATAAATCACTAAAGTCCTAAAACTAATTAATTACACAATACAAATCAAAACAAATTAAAAAATTATTTAAATTAAATAATCTTATTTAATAAAATTAATTAATAGATTAATTAATATTATTAAACAAAATAGTTTAAAAAAATGATTATTTAACTACATACAATTTTTGCCTTTTTTTTATTTTATACTAAAGCAACAAATAAAATATAAACCAAAATAATAAATATAAACGAAATGTAAAGAGAAAGAAAAACTGGGTCTGGAAATCAACAAACAGGGGGGTGCAGAAAGCCATAAGCGCTCAGGCCCATTGATAGAGTCCAACGATCTAGTGTGTCTGATCCCAAGTGTGCACCGTGGAGAGGTGTGGTCTGACGCGTCATATATTGATCCTAGGGATGCAAACGGAGGCGCATGGTAGACCTTGAAGGATGGATTGTACTAGACCTGCAGTATAAACAAGACAGACATTGACAAGAGTCACCACCAGATTAGTCATGATAAACATAATTATTTAACAAAACAAACACAATTAGCAAAGAAAAAAACAAAAAAACCAAAACACTTCTCTCTCCTCTCTTATTTCTCTCCTTTGTTGCCTCTATTGTGTTCTTCATGGCTTTTGGGTCTTCAAACGCAGTTTCTTTCTATTTTTCATCTTATCTCTTTCTCTATGACTTGTTTGACAAGAAGGCGATGGTGTTGGTTATGGTGGTGACGACACACCAAACCTTACGGTGGCGCCACCGAGTCTATGACCTCTCTCCTTTCGATTATTTTACGATCTATGTTTGATTTCTATGGTTCCTGTTAGTTTCTTGTGATTATTAACTATGTAATGTTCGATTTCTACAAGAAAATAAGATTTGTTGTAGATCTTGAAAGGGTTTGAAAACCCTAGCTCAAAGATTAACAAATATTTATGAAAAAGCAAGGAATAAAGAAAGGAAAGGAGAAAGGAAGAAGGAAAAGGAAAGAAGGAGGCGCAATGCTTCTGAGATGCGTGATTTTTTACAACCTTATGAGGCTTGCGTTGATATCTCTCTAATTCTGGATTTTGTATTGCTTTGAATTTCTGTGAAATCTGCATTTCTCTTCTTCCTTGTTCTTCTTTTCGAATTTCTGAAGGGATTTTGTTTAGGAAAGTGATGAGAAAAAGATTAGGGTTTTGCATTCTTGGCTGTTTTTTCTGTATGAACAGTGCTCTCATTTTATTTTTCTCTATGAATAATTGTTGAAGGGTTTTGAGATGATGGAGGTGATGAACTTTTTGGGTTTTTCTGTGTTGAATTCTTGCGCAGGTTTTGCCTTTTTTCTGATATCTAAACAATGGATCCTCTCTCCTGATTTCATTGAAATGATTGTTTATATACTGAGACTGAAATAAGGTTTTATGTGTTGGTTCTGAGATGTTAACAAGCTTGAACGATTTTATTTGGGCTTTCGCCATTGTGTTTCTGTTATGATATTTGCTGATATGAGAACTTGCTTATTGGGCTGGCATTTTGTAATTCTGTTTGCATTCTGTTTTACTGCAGTGACTTGATGTTTAATGGGATGGACTTGTGATTTTGATAATAATCTTTACTGTGAACCAAACTTTGTTTGAGATTTGTAGTAAAGTGAAATGTTGGCCCATGACTATCATTGTACTTACTGATTTTTTTTGTGAGATAAATAATATGAGGCTTTTGTATGCTTGAACATGATTGAGAAACAACCCTTTTTCTGATTCCTATCTCAACACCCTAATAATGAAATAGCTCTTTGTGAAAATTCCTTGTTTGTTGTTTAAGTTTTGTGTTGCTTTAACTTTTTCTTTTCTTGTTTTCATTGACCATGAGGATTGGCAAAGGCAAGCTTGAGGGAGTGAAAGAAAGAGGTGGAAAGGACTTGAAGAGGAAGTCATGGCAAGATGTGAGAACAAAAATCTTGAAAATGAAGCAAGAAGACTTGTAGAATTTGAAGATTGAAGAAGAATTCATAAATAAGAAAGTTGTGGATTTATAACCCAAATTTGCAATTAAACTTGTAAAGCTTGAGAACTTGGTATTTTAATAAAGAACTTGTATTCTTCTTGCAAATTAATGCAATACTTAGCCTTTAGAACTACAATTCTACTTTTAAACTTTAAAACCTCTTGAACGTTGAATTGGTAACCATAATGTTGAAAGAAAATCCGAGAGTTCTACCTTGTCTGGAATAATAATGATGTGATTATTTAAACAAAAGAAATTCAGCATTCTTGCATTTTACATGACAAAACATGGAATCTAAGTCATAGAGACTTGAATCATATTTCTTCCTCGAAAACCAACAATGGAACGATAACTTGCCAATTTACAAGATTAAATTTCAATGGACATTTCTTGAGTGAAGCTTGAATGAACCGAAATTTGAATCATCTTTATTTTTCTTTAAAATTCAAATAATGAAAGCAAATTTTGAGAATCACGTGAAGTAACATCAATTTATTCCTCAACAGAACTCTTGAAAAGGAATGAATACAAAACTTAAAAACTTGAATTCCCACGTGCCAAACAATGATGCACTCTAAAAGCCCAAAAGATCTTCACTAGACTTTGCATCATAACTTCATCATTCGAACTCACAAATTGAACCAACAAGTAACCACAAATCCACTTGATTAAGAGGCATATTGAAGAAGCTTTACAGAAGAAGGAAGCCTCAATGAACATGAACACAACACCCTAAATTCTCAGTCCAAGATTAATAAAGAATATACTGAACATCCCTTGATAGAAGAGGAAATTCTTGAAGCCCACATAGACCTTAATTCTGACCAATGACGCCCCAAGCTCAAAACCTTAATTCCTCAAGACATGCGGGAGAAACCCTTGATCAAAGATGACTTGTATGATGAAAAGAAGATAATGCTTCATGAATCTTGACCACAATAGGTGTCACACACTCAACAGTCAAAACCCTAGTACAAAACCAATGGATAAGAGAAATGTGATTCTCTTCACAATACTCGCAAATCTTCAATTCTTTGATGACACAAAGAATTAATGAGATGTTTGAGATGTCTTGAGGTATGAGAAGCCTTGGTAGCTTAAAGCAATTAGAAACCCTAGGAATATGAATGGATATTTTTGAATGAAATGAGAGAGAAAATTTTGGGGTAGAATACGCTTAAATATGTAAAAAGATCTAAGAACTCCAAAGTTCTTCAAGTTGAAGAGAATAAGGATCCGGAAGAAGATTTTGATGAAGATGAAGATGAGTTGTCACTGTTGTCCTGAAGGGTTAACCGTCTGTGGGAGAGAAATTAAGGCAATAGGTTCAAAAGTACTAGAAAGATTGGTGGTCTCTTTGAGTCTACTTATTGTCAAATTAAGTCTAGTGGAAAAGAAGTCACTTGTTATAAGTGTAATGAGCCAAGACACTAAAAGTAAGATTGTCCTAAACTTCAGAAGGACAAGCCCAATAAGAAAGATCTCAAGAGTAAGAAGAAAAGGTTGATGGCAATCGGGGATAATTTTGATTCTTCAGAAGACGACTTAGAAGAAAAACGTGCTAATGTTGTGTTGATGGGTCATGTTAGAACTTGTGTTGCTCAGATCCCTCCAGTAGATGAAGTAGACTCTGATTCAGACACAAAAGAGGTATTTTCTAAATAGGTAATTTTTAGACCTTACACATTTTGAATTAACTTCCTCTTTACTTGAAATTCTGGAAAAACATGAGTTACTCAAGATTAAATTCAAGGAACTTAAAAAGTCACATGAATCCATATCTTTTAAAAATAGTAAGCTTAAGGAAGATGAGAACTTTGCCCTCAAACACAAAAGAACTCTTCCAGAAGCTTCTGAGAGTACTAATGACGTCATTAGGAAATATGACAAAGCTTTTCATAAGTTCCTAGCCAAAAACATAGGGAGAAGCATGAGGTCTTCTTTGAGCTATAGCGTGAGCGGAAATGGGGCCAATGGTCTTGGTTATAATTCCTGTGACGAATCTAATTATGATAAGGAAGACAAACCTAATACTATTTGTGATACGGTGGGAGAACTGACTTGAGTTTTTACGTTTGTGTTCGCAAATGTTTCGGTTTAGCAAGAGTCGTCACCGACTTTTTATTTGATCCAAAGGAAAGGTCAAAAAGCACAGGAAAGACCTTTGAGATGTTTTCTTGGGTTCGGGGGGTAGATTATGAAAAGGGAAGGTGCTAGCACCCTTTTCATCCATGGCTTTCCATGGGCTCTTAGTTACTTGTTTAGATCACTTGCTTTGCTTTTCCAATTGTTTGAAATGGTGCTCTGTCTGTAGTTTTTGAAAATGCTTTAAAAAAGAGGCCTTGTCTTGGCAACCTTTGTAATGATTCTTGTTTCAATATATACAAAGGTGTTTGTCTTTTGAAAAGATATTTCAATGTTTGAAAGTTTATTTTTGGGAAATGTTTTGGAATTGTGTTGTGAGGTGTGTTTGAAAATACCAAGGATGTTTTGCAAGTTTTGATCAAGTAACTAAGAGTTGTCTACCCTATTTTACTCATAGGTCTTTCCTCTACATTTTTAACCCTTTTGACAGTGTTGTTTTACCATTGCATTTGGTAAACAACCTTGTGTTTGAATGTTAAACGGGAAAGGCGCGGGTCATCGTATTGACCATGATAGCAATATTGCCAAGTATCTTTAGCAATTTTTTGAGGGACTAGATCATTTTGTATAGGCAACCAAGATAGCATCATCGAGGGACTATGATCTTTGGTTTTGTTTTTGTTTTGCCAAGATACTCAACATGCATAACATGACCATTTTCAAGGCAACAAGTGGATGAAACCCCAGGGGTGCATGTGTGCATTGTATTGTCAATTTTCATGCTTTTTGTCTATGTATTAGTCAAGCTATTTGTTTTGATTTTGGACATTTGTATACAAACCCTAATCTCTAACATGGCATATTTGAAAGCATAAATGCGTAAAATAAATTTACACTATTACAATATTTGATATGGGAAGGGGGGATACAATTTGAATGGGGATTGTTTGCAAGAAAATAAAACCCTAGAATTACTATTACATCCAAATTGAAATAAATGGTACAAGTAAATAAATTGGCAATAATTGAACAATTTAAATATAAATATGCAAAATATCATGAATATGTAAAAATGTTTTTTGTTTATTTTTATGTATGTAAAAATATAATATTTAATGCATTAAAAAAAAGAAATAAAGAGATTATTTTTATTAAGGGCAAAAACCCTAATTTTCTTTTAAGAAAGTAAATATATATTAATTATATTATTCATGTACCATAAAATAAAATAAAATATATACAAAATAAAAATATATTTAGAAAAAATATTGTTTAAGTATAAATAAATAAAAAATAAAGGTATAATATTTTTATGTATTATTCAAATTTTCATTAAATAAAATAAAAGTACATACTACTTAATAATTATTTTTATGTTAGAAAAATAAGATAAAATATAAAAATAAATATGAAAATTTATAAAAATATTTTTGGTATTTTTTATGTTTAGAAAATAATAAAATAAAATCAAAAATGAAAAATAAATACAAAAATACAAAAATATAGAGAAATGGGCCAGGGGGTGCAATCAGCAAGGCATGGGGTGCAAAAAGTGAGCCAGAACCAAGCCCATCCCAGTTCCAAACTTCATCTTCAACCTTTTGTCCAAAAATGCGCGCGCTTGTACAAAATATCCAGATCTTGCATACGTGCTCTAATGCAAAAACTCATAATATCAATGTTGTAGCATTTTTCAAGACGATTTCAACCAAATAAGAAACTTAGTCTAACTCTAAAAGACCAGAGAGAATTTCTCTGACCCTAATTTCTAACCTAATTTTTTCAGGAAGTTCATGAATCAAATTCTCTCAACACACTTAACTTAAATGAAAACTGAGTATATGTACAGCTTCATGGCTATGAGTACTACATTTTTTATTTAAAAACCTAAACCTAATGATTCCTAAATAGAGAGACAGTAAGTCGCTTCTCGTCAATCAAATTAAGTTGATCAAGCCGGGTCTGAATCCAATCGTCTTCACTTAAGCCAACATCCTTCATAATTCTTAAGGAAGGAATCTGAACCTCCATAGGTAAAACAACTTCCATGCCATATACCAAAGAAAAGGGGGTTGCCCCGGTTGAAGTACGCGCCGTGGTACGGTATCCGTGCAGAGCAAACGGTAACATCTCATGCCAGTCCTTGTAGGTGACTGTCATCTTTTGAATAATCTTCTTGATATTTTTGTTCGCAGCTTCAACAACATCGTTCATCTTTGGCCGATAGGGAGATGAATTGTGATGTTGAATCTTGAACTGTTCGCACAGAGCGGTGATCATAGTGTTGTTCAGGTTTGTACCGTTGTCTGTGATGATCCTGTCGGGGATACCATACCGGCATATGAGGTTCTGCTTGATGAAGCGGGCAACCACCTTCTTTGTAACAGAAGCGAAGGAAGCTGCTTCGACACACTTGGTAAAGTAATTAATAGCCACCAGGATGAAGCGGTGTCCATTGGATGCCGTAGGCTTAATCTCTCCAATCATGTTGATACCCCACATTGCGAATGGCCAAGGAGTTGTAAGGACATTGAGAGGAACCAGAGGAATATGTACCTTGTCAGCATAGATTTGGCATTTGTGACAAGTACGGGAATATTGATGACAATCAGCTTCCATGGTATACCAGTAGTAGCCTGCCCTTAGAATCTTCTTAGCCATCGTATGTCCGCTCAAATGGGTGCCAAATGTACCATTATGCAGTTCACTCATGATCTGCTCAGCTTCAACCTTGTCCACACAACGAAGCAGAACACAATCATGGTTGCGCTTGTATAAGATACCATTGCTTAGGAAGAACTTGGCAGCAAATCTCCTTAAGAACTTTTTGTCATTGACTGAAGCTCCTTCAGGGTATTCTCGAGTCTTGAGATACCTTTTGATTTCGTGAAACCGGGGTTGTTCCACTAGTTCTTCGGTATTAATCTCGTGACAATGTGCAGGTTCATCCATTCGCTTGATGGTAATTTGGGGAGCCTCATTATCCCAGTTAAGTTTAAACATGGAAGACATTGTAGCTAGAGCATCTGCTAGCTGATTTTCTTCTCGCGGAAAGTGCTCGAAGGTAATCTGCTCGAAATGAGGTAACAATGTCAGAACATGTTCTTTGTATGGGATGAGATTAGGATGTTTAGTGTCCCACTCTCCTTTGATTTGACTGATAACCAAAACTGAGTCCCCAAACACAACCAAAGATTTGATTCCCAAGTCAATAGCAGCCTTGAGACCAAAGATGCAGGCTTCATACTCGGCCATGTTGTTGGTGCAGCTGAAGCAGAGTCTAGCGGTGAAAGGCGTATGGAAACCTTCTGGAGAGATAAATATCGCACCGATACCATTGCCAAGTGCATTTGAAGCACCATCAAAGTACAGGGTCCATCGGGATCCTTGTTCAGGTCTGTCATACGGTCCGTTACCTTCAACGTTGCCCAATGTCATAATGTCTTTGTCGGGGAAGTCGAACTTCATGGATTGGTAATCTTCGACAACTTGATGAGCTAGATGGTCATCTAGTACACTCCCCTTTATAGCTTTTTAGGTTGTGTACTGGATATCATACTCAGTCAGGATCATTTGCCATCTAGCGATTCTTCCAAATAAAGCAGGCTTTTCGAATATATACTTGATCGGATCCATCTTAGAAATCAGCATAGTGGTATGTGTCAACATATACTGCCTTAGCTGGCGAGCAGACCATACCAAAGCGCAACAAGTTTTCTCGAGCAGTGAGTAGCGAGTCTCACAGTCGGTAAACTTTTTGCTAAGGTAATAAATGACATTCTCTTTTCGACCAGACTCATCATGTTGGCCCAGTACGCACCCTATTGAATCATCCAAAATAGTAAGGTACATGATTAGCGGCCTTCCTTTGACGGGTGGCATCAAGATAGGAGGTTTTAGCAAATACTCCTTGATTTTATCGAAAGCAACTTGACATTCGTCATTCCATTCAAGCACCTGATCTTTCTTCAACAGCTTGAAGATTGGTTCACAGGTAGATGTTAGGTGAGAAATGAACCTTGCAAGGTAGTTTAGGCGTCCTAAGAAACCTCTGACCTCCTTTTCAGTGCAGGGGGTAGGCATTTATTGTATGGCTTTGACTTTGGAAGGATCAACCTCAATACCTTTGTTGCTGACGATGAATCCCAAGAGTTTACCCGACCTGACTCCGAAAGTGCACTTGCTAGGGTTCAGTCTGAGCTTGTACTCCTTCAACCTGACAAACAACTTTTGTAGATGGTCGAGGTGTTCTTCTTCTGTTTGTGAACGGGCTATCATATCGTCTACATAGACTTCAATCTCATGATGTATCATGTCATGAAAAAAAGTTACCATGGCTCACTGATAGGTTGCCAGGCATTCTTCAGTCCTTATGGCATCACTTTATAGAAAAAGGTACCCCACAGCGTAACAAAAGTAGTCTTCTCCATGTCTTCGGGGGCCATTTTGATCTGGTTATACCCTAAAAGTACATCCATGAAAGAAAATACCTTATGTTGAGCTGTATTGTCAACCAAGATGTCAATGTGAGGTAGTGTAAAGTCATCTTTAGGGCTAGCCCTGTTTAAGTCTCTGTAATCCACACACATTCTCACCTTGCCGTCTTTCTTAGGAACGGGCACAATGTTAGCAACCCATTGTGGATAGGAAGTAACAACAAGAAACCCGGCATTGATTTGCTTCATTACTTCGGCTTTGATCTTTTCAGACATATCGGGCCTCATTCGGTGGACTTTCTGTTTTATTGGTGGACAGTCTTCTCTTGTAGGGAGACGGTGAACCACAATATCTTTATCGAGTCCTGGCATGTCTTCATAGGACCAAGCGAAGATCTCAACATATTCATTCAACAGCTGAACTAAACGCTCTTTGACATTTGGCTTTAGGTTGGCACCCACTTTAACCTCTCTTCTGTCTTCGGCGGTACCCAAGTTGATAGTCTCTAACAACTCTTCATGGGGCAGAATAGCCCTTTCTTCCTATTGTAGAAGTCTAGCCAACTCTCCTGGCACTTCACAGTCTTCATCACCTTCGTATTCGGTATGATTGACTAGATCTTCAGAGTCACTGAAGGCCATAGCAGAATTGTTACCCAGGGAATCCGGAGTGGATGGGTACCTGCATTTTGTGAGTGTGGGTGTGTGTTAGGGATAGCCGCCTTTAAAAAAAATAAAATGTAAAAATAAAGAAAAAGAACACAAAAGTTTATATATGAAAACGTCCATGATTCATTAAAAATGGCATATGAAAATGAAGAAATCAAGCCCTTACAAATGGACCTATATGCCCCGGGTAAGGAACAAGGCAAAAAGAGTGTACGAATTGTTAAAAAATTATTACAGACCAACGGAAAATGTTCAAAAGATAAATTACTGATTGATGAAAGTAATGGGAACGAAGTCTTTCGCCTCCCAGTTGTTCAGTCCTCCTTCAATGGTCGGGAAAATCCAATCTTCAAAGTTGCTCTTATCTTCATCATCTTCCAAAGCATGAACTCCATGATGAGTGATCTTTAATGGTGGTCCTCCAGCCCGGGAGCAACGCACAACCTTCTGACTAGCAGCAGTGAAACCCAAACCGAACTTATTTGTCTCGAAAGGAAAATCCGGTAGCTGACCTCACACTGTACTTCCTCCTTCCTCGATCACAGCCTTCGCATCTTTAAGGGATGACATACGAGACACAGGCTTGGTAATTATGGGTATAGAAGTCATTGTCTTAGCTTCCACAACTTCAGAAGAAACCTCTTCAAAGTGTTGGAAAGGTGTTTCTATGAATTCACCATCTAACTCCACGTAGCCGAAAGAGTTAAGGTGGCTTATCATATACTCCTCCTCACCATGAACCATTATGATTTCCCCTGGACTGGATATTTTAGCATTTGGTGTAGAGAACAAGTGACTGCCATAGCATTGTGGATCCATGGCCTTCCCAACAAGCATGAATATGAAGGACGGATGTCCATCACATAAAATGTAGAGTTGAAAATTTATGTACCCACTTTAATTGGAATGTCCACCTCTCCGTGAACCATCCTCTTAGAACCGTCGAAGGCTCTAACAATGATATTACTGGGCTTTAGGGTCAACCCTTCACAGTCCAATCTGTCTAATGCTTTCTTTGGCAGGAAATTTAAAGATGACCCGGTATCAACCAGAACATGAGCAAGTGTGGTCCCTCTGCATTCTACTGAGACATGCAGCACATCATTATGCTTTCTTCCCTTAGATGTTAGATCGGCATCAGAGAAGCCAAGAACATTGTCGGCCGTAAGGCTAGCTACACACTCTTGAAACTGATCCATAGAAGTTTCTTGAGGCACGTGCGCCGTCTTCAGAAATTTGATCAAGGCTTTGGCATGAGCCTCGGAATAGAGCAATAGGGCCAGCATGGAGATTTTGGAAGTGATTTGCCCCAATTGTTCTACGACATCATAGTCGCTCTTCTTGATTATCTTTAAAATTTCCTCCATTTCCTTTTGGGTGGTCTCGGGGATGATCAAAGGTTGAGCCCTCATCCTGACGGGCACTTCTTGGATCCCCTTACCTTTATCAGCAGTAATAGTAGAGGGTACAACTTCAGGAGTAACAATTTCTTCAATCAGTAGACTTCGCACAGATATATTGACTGGCACAGGAGCACTTGGGGGTCCGAAGATTGCCCTTGGAGGAGCAATCTCCGGAGAGAAGATTCTTCTGCTGCGAGTGATCTTACTTGTCCCCGCAATATTTCCTATGTCAGGAGTTTCTTCATCGGAATTCTCATCAACTGATTCAATCTTCTTAACACCGTGGTAGAAGATCTCTCCTCCATAATTCCATGGTATTGTCTTGTTGGACTTATATGGGATAGGCCACAACATAGTAATCTTCAGCGGTACAAACTTTGGATCGGGTGTAATCTTAACAGGTCTTTTGGAGACCTTGGAAAGATTGTCGGAAATGGTAATTATAGCAACATCATTGATAGGAGTAATAGGTATAACAGGAGTAACAGGAGTTTTCTGAAAGAGGATTTCTTGATTATCCATTAGGCGTTGGACGCCTAACTTCAATAATGGACAGTCGGATTGTATGGATGAACAAAAGTAACAATCTTTTTCACAGCCCGGGAAAATCTCGGCTTTCAACAGATTCATCTTGATCATTGGCAAAGGAGTCATTAAGTCATCAACAGCAGTAACATAAAGATCTTCTACAACAGCATGGACATTATGACCATGTTTTGGCATTGGAGCGGATATCACATTAGGCTTTTCGGGCGCGTCGAATTCCACCTCCTTGGCATCTATTAAGTATTGGATCTTGTTTTTGAGGGCCCAACAGTTGTTGGTGTCGTGCCCTATGCCGTTGGAATGATAAGCACATTTAGCATTGGCATTGTAAAAAGGAGAAGTTTTATTCGGATTTTGTGGCGGATCTCTCAAGGTTGTAAGGTTCAGCTTCAAGAGATGGGGGAGAATCTGGGCAGGCGTCATGTTTATTTTGGTGAACTGCCTAGCAGGTCTTCCCCCTCTTTGTTGGTTGGTTCTTGGTTGATCATTCCTAGGCTGATCAGCTGCAGTCTTTTAGATCATTACAGCCCCCACCGTTGGCCGACGCTCTACTCTTCCTCAACCTTTTTGAGAGTAAATAGCTGACACCTCTTTCTTGGCTGGAAAAGGTTTTTTGACAGCGGCAGAAGCAGATGTATCTTTTTGAATCTTACCACTCTTGATGCCAGCTTCAACTCGTTCACCAGTCATAATTAATTCAGTAAACCCCGCCGATGAACTCCCTATCAGGTGATTAAAGAATGGACCCGACAGCTTCCGCAAAAACATATCGACAAGCTCTCTTTCAGAAAATGGTGGTTGCACCCTTCCAGCCAGGTCCCTCCACTTCTGGGCATACTCCTTAAAGCCCTCATTAGAAACCATACCCATACTCTGTGGTTGAGTATGAGTAGGTGCTAAGTCAGTATTATATTGATATTGTCGGTAGAAGGCAGCAGCCAGATCCTCCCAATTATGTACGTCATCCCTCTTAAGTTGGTAGAACCAGTCCAATTGCGTACCTGAAAGACTATCTTGAAAAAAGTGGACCCACAGATCATTATCAGAAGAATGAGGTTGGATCTTTCTGACGTAAGACCGTAGGTGCATCTTCGGGCAAGACAAACCATCGTATTTAGCGAATCGAGGAACTATGAATTTGGAGGGAATGACAATCCCTGAAACCAGGCCTAACTCTTCGAAATCCAGCCCAAGCACTCTTTGTAGCTCCATAGCTGCCAACCGCTCTTCTAGATTCTTATAATTGTCGTCTGCAGGAGGGTATTGCTGCTCAGAGTAATCTTCATCCTCTTCTTCTTCTTCTTCAGCCTCAGACTCAGATGGTACTGCAACTCCCTTTCCTTTACCTACCCCTTCATCAGATGTTGAGGGGAAATCCAGGACTCTTCTAGCTTGGTTCTCAAATCTTCTTCCCATAGTGGCCACACCAGCTCTTTTTTTCTTTTTCTCCTTTTCTTTTTCCTTCTCTTTCTCTAACAGCGCTTTAAGGTCCTCCTGACCCTTTGCCAAGGTCATGAGGAGTTGTTGGAACTGCGAATTCTGTGCTTGTAGGTCTTTGACCATCTGCTCTATATCCATCTTGCTGAAATAAACAACAGTGAGATAAGGAAACCTGGTGTGAAGACCTGTTTATGCATATGATGAATGATATGTATTCATGTAATGCATTCAAGGATTCAGAAATTCAAAGTTGTTGCAAACAAAAAGACCACACGTCATATTAATAAGAAGAAATTTGTTAGTACATAAATGCCCCATGGGCAAAATATTACAAAATTCTTAATGTAAAAATACGTTGCGCATCCTCTTTGGTGCGATGTAGGTGTTGAGAGTCTGCTCTTCGTGGAGTCGACGAGTAAGTTCCAAACCTTTCTTCTCACTGGCGTAGAAGCTGGCTTCAAAAGTATTCCGTTCTTCCTTGAGTTGTATCCAACTCTTTTGCAAATCTTCCAATGACGTTGGCATGTCAGGATGCAAGAGGGTGTATGGAACCTCTCCTTCCGTAACAGGCTCTTTGATCACAGGGAGAATGTAGGGGTAAGGCATCATAAGACTCTGGGCGCGGGTTCGTACCCACTTGAGGTAAGGCTCAAGGGGGATGGAATTCTTGTGTCCCAGTGTCTTACTGTCCACTTTGTTAGGCATCCTCCAAGCTCGGATAAACCTTTGTCGAAGTCCTTGAGCATCGTTGTCGAAGTCAAAAACCAAGTCCGAAATCAACATGTCATGAGGGCCATCCCTTCGGGCATACCCAAATTGTCTCAGAGCCAAACAGGGGTTGTAGGTAATGCCTTCCCTAATGCCAAGTAATGGGACATTAGGGAATTCCCCACAATGATCAATGATGATGACATTTTCTCTGGACCGAGAACACCAATGACATTCTTCAAGACTGACTGGGGAAGGTGAGAAATAAACCACCTTGCTAGAAGAGGAGTACAGCACATGAGAACACCTCTTTTCCTTATTGTTCGTGTGTGAAATGAGTGTAAGATGTCCCCAAGCGATGTTGGCACAGGATTCCGAGATATGAAAATCTTGACAGCATTCACATCTATAAGTTGATCAGGGTTTGGGAACAAGACCAACCCATAGATGAGAAGTGCTACAATCTCCTCAAAAGCTTGCAGATCTAGAGAATTCCAGCATTCTAGTGCCTTCTCAAATAGAAACTTTGCCAAGAAACCCTTGACACCACTTCTGGTTTCCCAATGACCTTTGATATCAGATGGTTGCAAGTGTAAGGCTTGAGCAACATCTTCAGGCTTTAGCTCTCTTTCCTTACCTTTGTAGGGTAGTTTATGGAGAATAGGAATCCTCAGGAGTTGAGAAAATTCCTCCAAAGTAGGCACTAGTTGGTAATCAGGAAATGTAAAGCAATGGTGTAGGGGGTCAAAGAACTGGAAGAGAACGTTCACCATGTCTTCTTTAATGTTGGAGTTGACCAAGTTGAGAAGTCTACCATGTCTTCAACTGAAGGGAGAATTTTATGGAATCTTGGAAGTAAGCTCCTTGAGTTGAGAAGGAATTATCACAAGGTTAACCTGAATTGTTTTCCAGCAAAGTGATTCGATTACCTACAAAACAAGAACAAAGATGAAGATCCAAACCCTTGAAATGGTTAGTGGATGCAAATGATGCTTTATGATGTTCATGATGTATGCACAAGTATATGTACAAGCAAATCACACAAGATCCTAGTTTCAGGCTTGCATGGGGTTTCATAGGTAAGTACCCTCTTGAAGTTTAGTTGGCTCAACTTGTCCTATAACTAGTAACCAGGTTCTAAGGAGCTCAATATCACCGAATTATTTTCTGTGTTCATTGTTTCAGTTTAGCCACTTTACTGGCGACCGAAATATTCCAAGAAAATAACCCTCAATGAGTGTAGTATCGAGTATCTACCAACTTCGGACTGTACCAAAGCCGGTCATCTCACTACCCCTAAAAAGGCTAAGATGGTCAAGTAAAGGTTCTAAAAGTCCATTAGTGCTTCATGAAATCACTCAGCGTCCCCGTATTCTATTTGATTGACTCAAAGGCTACCGGTACCCACAAATATGTCGCACTAATATAGTTATTGCTTCAACCATGTCGGTATACCCCGTACAGTTTCCACAATGTATTGCTATTTACCTATGAATGTTTCCCAAAACCGGGTAGAGGATTCAAACCCAAACAATAGAACCAAATGTAAAGGAATCAAAGCAAACAAGGTAAGCATGTAAAGGTGATCCAAACCCTAATGTTACTCCACTTTTTAGATATTCCCCAGTAGAGTCACCAGTTCTGTGATACGGTGGGAGAACTGACTTGAGGTTTTGCGTTTGTGTTCGCAAATGTTTCGGTTTAGCAAGAGTCGCCACCAACTTTTTATTTTATCCAAAGGAAAGGTCAAAAAGCACAAGAAAGACCTTTGAGATGTTTTCTTAGGTTCATGGGGGTAGATTATGAAAAGGGAAGGTGCTAGCACCCTTTTCATCCATGGTTTTCCATGGGCTCTTAGTTACTTGTTTAGATCACTTGCTTTGCTTTTCCAATTGTTTGAAATGGTGCTTTGTGTGTGGTTTTTGAAAATGATTTGAAAAAGAGGCCTTGTCTAGGCAACCTTTGTAATGATTTTTATTTGAATATATACAAAGGTGTTTGTCTTTTGAAAAGATATTTCAATGTTTGAAAGTTTGTTTTTGGGAAATGTTTTGGAATTGTGTTGTGAGGTGTGTTTGAAAATACCAAGGATGTTTTGCAAGTTTTGATCAAGTAACTAAGAGTTGTCTACCCTATTTTACCCAAAGGTCTTTCCTACACATTTTTAACCCTTTTGACAGTGTTGTTTTACCATTGCATTTGGTAAACAACCTTGTGTTTGGATGTTAAACGAGACAGGCAAGGGTCATCGTATTGACCATGATAGCAATATTGCCAAGTATCTTTAGCAATTTTTTGAGGGACTAGATCATTTTGTATAGGCAACCAAGATAGCGTCATCGAGGGACTATGATCTTTTGTTTTGTTTTTGTTTTGCCAAGATACTTAACATGCATAACATAGCCATTTTCAAGGAAACAAGTGGATGAAACCCTAGGGGTGCATGTGTGCATTGTGTTGTCAATTTTCATGCTTTTAGTCTTTGTATTAGTCAAGCTATTTGTTTTGATTTTGGACATTTGCATACAAACCCTAATCTCTAACATGGAATATTTGAAAGCAAAAATGCGTAAAATAAATCTACACTATTACAACATTTGATATGGGAAGGGGGGATACAATTTGAATGGGAATTGTTTGCAAGAAAATAAAACCCTAGAATTACTATTACATCCAAATTGAAATAAATGGTACAAATAAATAAATTGGCAATAATTAAACAATTTAAATATAAATATGCAAAATATCATGAATATGTAAAAATGTTTTTTGTTTATTTTTATGTATGTAAAAATATAATACTTAATGCATTAAAAAAAAGAAATAAAGAGATTATTTTTATTAAGGGCAAAAACCCTAATTTTCTTTTAAGAAAGTAAATATATATTAATTATATTATTCATGTACCATAAAATAAAATAAAATAAATACAAAATAAAAATATATTTAGAAAAAATATTGTTTAAGTATAAATAAAAAAAAATAAAGGTATAATATTTTTATGTATTATTCAAATTTTCATTAAATAAAATAAAAGTACATACTACTTAATAATTATTTTTAAGTTAGAAAAATAAGATAAAATATAAAAATAAATGTGAAAATTTATAAAAATATTTTTGGTATTTTTTATGTTTAGAAAATAATAAAATAAAATCAGAAATGAAAAATAAATACAAAAATACAAAAATATAGAGAAATAGGCAAGGGAGGTGCAATCAGCACGGCGGGGGGTGCAAAAAGTGAGCCAGAACCAAGCCCAACCCAGTTCCAAACTTCATCTTCAACCTTTTGTCCAAAAATGTGCGCGCCTGTACAAAATATCCAGATCCTACATACGTGCTCTAATGCAAAAACTCATAACATCAATGTTATAGCATTTTTCAAGACGATTTCAACCATATAAGAAACTTAGTCTAACTCTCAAAGACCAGAGAAAATTTCTCTGGCCCTAATTTCTAACCTAATTTTTTCAGGAAGTTCATGAATCAAATTCTCTCAACACACTTAACTTAAATGAAAACTGAGCATATGTACAGCTTCATGGCTATGAGTACTACATTTTTTATTCACAAACCTAAGCCTAATGATTCCTAAATAGAGAGATAGGAAGTTGACAAAAACCTGTTTCAGTTGAACTCGTGTATGGTAATGTGGAGCTTTTCAATGAGGCCTGAGATGCTTGAGAGCTTGCTTGGACTTCCTCTGACCTTCCCCAATGTCTAGTTTGCCATGGATGTTCTTGAACAAGCTTTTAGAACTCAGCCTCCACAAGCTAAAAACAGAAATGGTGGAGATTGAAAATGGAGTTACAGTTCAAGGCCAATGACTGGGATTGCTTGGATATGTTATATGGAAGGTATTGGAACAAGTTCGGGGAAAAACGCACGAGTAACTTGTGAGATGGAAGTGAAACTGCAGGGAGTGCCGTGTTTTGCAAATGAAAGATGATTTTATGTTCAAGAGTGTTTGAGGGATGAAAGGCTCATGTTTCAGGCTCAATGCAATGTCAAGAACTTGTTTCAAATGCTTGCTAAGCTTGGTTATAACAGATGTGCCAGTTCCCTTGATTTTGGCAAGTTTCTTGTATTTTAAGCAAAAGTAAGCCATGATGCAAGACAGGCCTGTACAGGCTATCTATCAGCTTGCACTTTACAATCTTGGGCCCCTCAGTTTGTGGATATTGTTTGATGTACCAGATCTTGTTCAAGGCTCAAGGATTCTATTTGACATAAAGCAAATTTGACAAAAATGGCAATGTTGCCTTTTTGCTATTTTAGGATTAATTCTTTGTGTAATCCTCCCATGACCAGAACAAAGCCTCAAACCAATGGATTTGCATTTAATTATTGAGTATGGAAGGGTTTTGGGACCTGTAATCAAGTAAAAACAAGGCTGATTAGATTTTGCAACTTGTATCAATATGAAAATGCCATGGATCAAAAGTGAGTTTTTGCCAAATTCAAGCCTTCGATTCTCCCTAACCACAAATGATTTTGGAGAGTTCTTAGACATTTTAGAAAGATTGTAACATGCTCTAAAATCCATCTTTGAAATGCATTTTGAGATTCCAAGTGGAACTAGGTGAAAAATTACCATGAAGATAGGTCAAAATCCTGCCTAAACTAGGGCAAATTTTCACTAAGTTAAAAGTTTCATGGACCCTTGTTCCAAAAATCATAACTTGAGATCCAAGCATTTTTTGGGAAAACTTTGTGAAACAAAGTTGTAGATTTTGTGGAGGAATACAACTTTCATGTTGGAAGTTTTGTTTTAATCCAAATTCATCATGATGAAAATGTTGGGCAAAGTTGGGAAAAATTAAGAAAATTTCATAACTTAGAAAAATTCTAAGTTATGAAATTTTTCAATCTTAAACCCTAATTTGCAAAATTAGGTTTCTTGATGAAAAAGTTTCATTTTTTGACACATATTGATGAAAAATGACCCTTGGCTCTTGATTTTGACCAAAAAGTCAAAGTTTGACTTTTAAGTGTACAGTCAAATTTTGATCAGTTGACTGAAAAATTCATTTGTCAAACCAATGCAATTGAGATCTTTTGAACCTTTTGAATAGGTAAAGATTATTCCATTGAGTCCTTGAATCCATGCTTGAACCCAATTTTCCATTGGCTAGGTCAAAAGTCAGATATTGCCCTTCTGCAGTCAAAACCCTAAAAATGACCATTTTGCCCTTTTGGTGATCTGATCAAATTTCTTGAGGAGTTGTGGTCCAAACTTGATCAAATGGTTCATATGAACTTATAATGTTGATTTGGATCAAAATTTATTAGGTTTGACTGTAAATTGGCCACAGTTGACTTTTTTCCCCAATACAGCTGATTTCTATGTCAACTGTCCAATTGACTGGGCAAAAATTTGATTCAAGGCATGAAACTTGGTAGAGGTAATCTTGTAAGTCCAACATGAAGTATGAAAGTCACTTTGAGCATTGAATGTCCAAAAATCCTTGTGCAAACCCAAACCCTAATTTAGGTCAACAGTGCAAGGAGATGTCTTGAGCAGAGCAAACCATAGCTTGGTCTTGAGTTCAAAGAGTCTTGTGAGGAGAAATCTTGATAAAATGAGAGGGAAAATTTTGGGGTACCACACTATTCATTCCCATTTTGTCTCTATTGGGTTTGTGCCTAAAGATAAAGGAAAAGAAAAAGAGAAATATGCTTCTGAACCTAAGGCTAAACCTTTGGCTAAACCTTCTCGCTTTAATACTTGTAAATATGATTATTCTACTGCTAAGCCCAAAGTTGTTAAGAATTATGGGAGAAATAACCAGAGAGGACCCTTGAATTTGTAGGTACCTAAGAAATAGATAATCTATGTTGCATATATCCTTAGCAGCATAGTTAAAACACTAGTCATGATTCCTGGACTCTGGCTATTTGAGACACATGACAGAAAGAAGGCATATGTTCCAAATCCTGGAGGCGTTGTGGTTTTCAAAGATGATTAGAAGTGAAATATTCTAGGCTCTAGAATAATTGGTAATGGTTATCTATCCTCTATAACTAATTTTTTACTTGTTGATGGATTAATGCATAATTTATTGTCCACAAGTTAATTAAGTGACAATGGTTATCATATTATCTTTAATGAAGACTCGTGTAAAGTTATTAGTTAGAAAGACGGATCTATCCTATTCAATGGTAAAAGGAAGAATAAAATCTATAATATTAGCCTTTCTAAACTTAAAGTGAAAAATATAAAATGTCTTATTTCTATTAATGAAGAGCAATGGACTTGGCATAGACGATTGGGCCATGTTACTAGGAGAAGGATATCTCAGGTAAACAAGCTTAATTTAGTCATAGGCCTTCCTAATATGAAGTTCTCTTCAAAAGCTCTTTGTGAAGCATGCCAGAAGGGAAAGTTTTCAAAAACTTCTTTTAAAATCAAAGAATGGTGTTTCTATATCAAGACCATTGAAGCTTCTGCACATTGATTTGTTTAGACCAGTAAAAATTACGTCAATCAATGGAAATAAGTATAGATTAATCATTGATGACTATAGAAGATGGACATGGGTTAAGTTTCTTAGAAACAAGGATGAGTCACATTACGTGTTCACCACCTTTTGTAACCAAGTGAAAAATTAGACGAGTCTCAGAATTGTCAAGGTTAGAAGTGATCATGATGGAGAATTTAAGAACAAACACCTTGAGAAGCTGTTTGATGAGAATGGAATTTCCCATGATTTATCATTACCTATAAATCCACAGCAAAATAGAGTTGTAGAGATGAAGAACATGACTTTGCAAAAAATGGCTAGAACCATGATCAATGAAACCAACATGGTAAACTACTTATGGGCAGAGGCTGTAAACATGGCGTGTTACATTCAAAATAGAGTCTCTATAAGACCTATTCTGGGTAAGACTCCCTATAAATTATGAAATAACAATAAGCCCAATATTCATTACTTTCATCCTTTTGGGTGCTCTTGTTTTATCTTGAACACTAAAGAGAATCTTAATAAATTTAATTCTAAAGCTCAAAGTTGTATCATGTTAGGAAATTTTGATTGCTCAAAAGGCTACAAAGTGTACATCAATGAAACATTAAAGAATCAATCAATGATATATTTGATTATAAGCTTGACCTTGAAAAGTCAAAGCTAGTTAAAAATTACATAGATTTTAGCTTACCTATTCAAGCTCTGAAGGTAATGAAACTGCTACAAAAGAACAAGAGGTCAATGACTCCGAAGATGCTCAACCAGAAGTTGTTGACGCACATACACCTCTGAGGAAGCGTAGACATAGATCATCATATTCTAAGAATTTAATTTTGGGTGACAAGACTGAACCAGTCAGAACCAAATCATCTTTAAAACTTTCTGAAGCAACGCTTCTGGGTTTAGTGTCCCTGATAGACTTACATCTATTGATGAAGTGCTCCTGGAAAAATATTGGATTCTGGCTATACAAGAAGAACTTAATCCTTTCTCAGAAAATGATGGCTTTTATGGAAAAGACGTGCTTTCAAAGTACAACCTTCCAGAATGATGTATGGACATCTAAGGTACGTATTGTTATTTTTGTTGGCTTCTGGAATGTGATGCTTTATACAAATGAAGTTCTCATATATCGGAAGTATCCTTGGTCATAATATTCTCTTGAGAATACATATGTCTGTTGGAAAATGAAGAGTTTACTTTATTAAATAAGGTGTCAGGATAGTTAAAGGTTGGTAATTCAAAGTAAAACAACTGTCTTTTCTGAACCACGCCTAAGCACTTGATGTGACACATTGGGAAACTATATAATCTTTGGATTAAATGATAAATCACATCGCTTTACCTTTGTCAGATTTTTGCACTATTCCAAGTTTTTATAATCATTGCAAAAATTAATTATAAACGCACTCACTCCACTTCACACACTTTCGCTACTTCTCTCCCACATTTTTACTATTTCAAGCCCCATAAATTTCAAAACCCTAAATCCATTTGTATTGTTGTGTTCATGGTTTTTCATCTTCAACAATGGCCGCTCAACAACAATCAAATTCCACTCAACAACAACTTCTACAATAACCTGGGTCCTCATCTTCTTAACAAGGACAAGTGAGTGATAATTTTCCTGAACTTTAATGCTTCATTCATGTGTCTCAAGTCAATAGTGAACATTAAAAATCTCAAGGAAAATGGTTTTGATCTTTCTAGAGATGTGCATACTCAAGGTTGAGACACCTTCATTGAAATCCTCAAAGGTCCCACTCACCAAGATTTAGTAAAGCAATTTTAGGTAATAGTAAAGGAATCAAGACAAGGTATTTCAGCAAATGTGAGTGGAATAAAAGTAAGTATTACTAAGGAATCCATTGCTCAATTACTTAATCATGATGGGACTGGTTTGAAATATTGCATCCTGAGTGATAAGAACATCAGTATGAGGATACAAATATCTGTTACTTCAATGATCTTTAGGAACAATAAGATTTACACAATGGTCAAAGATCTTCTACCTTCTCTAAGTATATGGGTCAAAATCATCCTACATGTTGATAATTGTAGATGGACCAATAACTCTTCTCACCCATTTAAAAGAATTTCTTATAAAGAAATTATCACTCAGTATGTCTCCTGAAGCTGTGATATCAATTGTTCTTGATCCTCCTAAAATTATTTCCCACGAAGTTGTCAGAAGTATCTACAGTATTGTTGAGATCTATGGGTATGTTGATCGACTTCCAAATATTTTTCAAGTTCATGCTACGATCCAAAGGAAATGAGTTGTTGTTTATCATAAGTTTGATAGCGAACGCTCTTCAAGCTTGGAGTATAAGAGTTCGTCTAGTGAAGACGATTTGGGCTCATCTTAAAAACCATATTCTATACCATTTTATTATCTTCTGAACCTCTTCCTCTTCCTCTTCAAACAATCCTTCCACCATCTTCTGAACCCACTCATTTCAACATTCATCAAGTTACAAAATTTATAAAAATTATCATGATGATGAAACCTCTTCTAGTTCTGATCAAGTTGTTGAGATCTCTTCTAATTTAGAAGAAGAATAAATTTCTACCCATCACACAGAAATGTATGACTCTGATTATGAAACTTTAGTTCATACACCCAAAACTAACCATTTAACTCTTCCATATAATTTCACACTTGGAACAGATTCTCCTCAAATAAACCCAGCAGTTTCAAAAGCAAGGCCTTTTATTTCCTTACTAGAATTCACCCATATAAATCTTCCATCTAACACCTTTTGTAACATCAACAACACCTCTTTCCATCCTAATTTTCATCGAACTTATGTTCGTCAACCAACCTTCTCCGAGCTTACGGAACTGTTTAAGAAAAATTATTTTCTCACACTCTAGCATGCTTTATAAAGTTCTTCATCTAGCATGGATCTTGAGAAGACATATTCTATCTGGATTAAATTCAGAAGATGGATGGAGATTAACTATGATATCAAGCAATCCATTTGTTGTTAAAATACTGAGAGGAAGTATGAGGAATGGTTTGAAACCATTACAAACATTCCTTTGAGTTTTCCTACTTCAGAGGTTTCGGTTACTAAGTAAACAGGGAAATGTTATTGTTGGTACTTCAAAAGTTGTTGCTGCTAAAGCTTCTAGGTATGAGATGGCTTTGGTTGTTGGTCAACCTTCTTGTTCTAAGGAGAAACAAGCTATAGAAGTTGAAGACCAGCCAACTGGGCTGGAGGAAGTCTTAGACAAACAACAGGAGGACAATCTTCTCATCCATCAACGCCTGGATAAGGAAGATGAAAGGATTGTTTCTCAGGATGCTTCGTTCAAATAATTGTTAGAGGTGATGATGCAGTTCATGGAGAAGTTTAACAAGAAGTATGTTTAGAGCCTTAGACCATTGTCTTAGAATTTAAGAATAGTTTTTATTTTGTTTCTAAAATAATTTTATTTTTATCCCTTTTGATTTTAATGAAAAAATTATATTGTCTTTTAAATCGTTTTTTATTTTTGACAAAGGGGGAGAAAGAGTATATGCTTTTGATAGTATCTAATCTCAGATTCTTGAGCCTAAACATGTTCTAATGATATAATGCTTTTGCTTCTAACCATGTTTTGATGTTTGTGAAATTTTTGAAGGTATGGTGATCAGACTCTGATGCTTCAGAAGTTGTGAACTTTCAAAAAGCATGATAAGATTGATCAGATACTACGCATTTTTCAAAAGTTATGAACTATATGAAAGAATGTCAACGTGTGCTCTGGAAATATATGCTCGAAAACCACAGAGATTTTCAGAAGCTATAAACTTTCTAAACATTTTGTAACCAGAATCAGATAAACCATACCCTAATACTTCAGAAGTTGTGAACTTTCTAGAAGAATAGTAAGTATGCTTTCAACTAGGCATCATTCAGAGGTTGTGGACCATCTGAAGATCTGGTCAGATGACATGGTGAAATACATGGTCTAAGACATGGTCAAAGACATGGTCAGAACACATGGTCAAAGACATGGTCAGAACACATGATAAAGGACATGGTCATTCAGGCAACGATTTAGGTGTTGAACCTTCTGATGACATGATGCTTTGCACCTTCATGTGGCATGATCAAGTTTCTAGAAGAACCAAGAAATTATTTCTGATGTTTGATGTGAGGCATCAAGATAGTTACTAAACACGTTTTGATTCTTCATCGTGTTCTGATAATAAGCCAGGTTCTAAGATAAAGACTAGGCAGTTTTAGTCAGACTCTGATGAGACGTCAATGGGGAAGTATTCCTTCTCTATTTCACCTTTTGTACTACAAAAGTTATTTTGTGAATCTTGGGCTCAATGGGAGACTCTGAATAAGCATAAATGAATTTTGTGTATAACAGATTCAGGGGGAGCTGGTTAGCTTTTCAGAATTTGTGTTTTATGGTTATTACCCTATATGAGTTATTCTATCAAAATACATGATTTTGTCATCATCAAAAAGGGGGAGATTGTAAGAACAATATTGGTTCTACATCTAGCCTTGAGTTTTAATGATAACTTTATATGGTATCTTAGAGACAATTGTGTACTCTAATGTTTTCTATCTAGTGTGTAGCTTTTGCTGAACAGGTTATGACTCTGGTAAAAGGCGTGTAACATCATTAGGTTCTGAACTCAACATTCTGGAAGAATACCTATGTGGTATTACAAAGATAAGTCAAGATTCTAGAATGCTTCTTATGCAACGCTTCCAGAGAACGTTAGTACAAGAGCTTCAGGTGTAACTTTACAAGGAAGCTTTGGAGGACTTCTAAAGATTTTCTTCTGTTGTCCCAAGTTCTGAAGATGTTGAAGACAAGGTTCTGCTGATTAATTTCTGAATATCTAAAGACATTACTTTTAAAGACTAAGTGTTGAAGACTCTGAAGACAAAGGTTCTACTGAAAAAGATCTGAAGACACAAAAGACTTAGGTTATGAAGATTCAAGTTTTGATCCTTCTACAACATGCCTTATCAACATACAATCATAAGCCTCTGAAGAAATAGAAGATAAATATCAAGACTGGTTTGTATGAGATGGTGAGTATAAAAGTATAAAGTACAATGTATCCTGCTAGGATGGCCTAAGAACAATACTTTTGTATTATGTTGTCTACCTTTCCCATCATGATCGTTAGGGATAAAATAGTTGGTTTCATTTTTTGTATTCTACCTTCCAACATATCTCTTTTTCATCTATAAAAGAAGGACTTGGAAGAATTGGAAATAAGCATTTTGGTTCTACAAAACTATGCTAAAACACCGCACAACTCTTTTAAGACATTCTTTGTATAATTTTGTAAATTAGAAAGGAGCTTTTGTGCCTATCTTGCTATCAACACTTTGTGTTTATGTACTTAAACATTGTGTAATCTTCTTGTTAGAAGCATATATGCATACACATGTTTGTAATTAATTATTGTTGATAGGTTCCTGGAGAGACTAGGTGTAGTCAGGATTTTCTAGAAGACTTTGGTTGTGGTTATTATGGATTGGCAATAAGCAACGAATGACTTGTTGTGGTTGTCAACAAGGTTGATCTAACTTATTGTTGTTGTCTGTAATCAGTGAATTATAGTGGATTAAGTCCTTGTGGATAAGGAAAATCACCTTGCGGGTAAAATTGGAGTAACTTAGTTAACAATGAACCAGGATAAAAATAATTGTGTTCATTTATTTTTATTCACTTGCTAGGTATTGTGTTTTAGTTGCGAAAAGTTTATATTTAGTGCTACCCAATCAAAACCCCTTTTTCTTGTGTTTCTCGCACCTTCAATACCCATTGATTACATAATCCACTTCTACTAAAATAGAGAATTTTCAATATGAATGTGGTAAAAGTTCCTAAAGTCTATTGTCTATATGTCAAAAAGTTCTAGTTCTAACATAGGATTTTGTGACATCTTATTTCTCTTATAAATGTTTCACGTGAATTAATAATGGTCACATTTATTTACATCATTGACCAATATAATATAGATTGTAGTACCTTTGAAGTTGTACGATCATCACTAAATTGACCTCTATATTCCCAAATATGACAATATCATAATATTTTTTATAGTTCCTCCCTTGGGATACATCTCCTTATTGAATCATATATCCATTTCTTGTATAGAAATGGATCATCCCAAACATAGAATATGAAATCATACAAAAATGTCTTCCTTTGTTAAGAGTTGAAATATAAGGGCATTATCTATCCACCATGTATTTCGCAAAGTCGAGAGCCCATTGTGACCTTGTTATATCTAGAATATGCTCACCTACAAACTCATCACTTATTGGTATTTCCTTTTATATTCTTTTTCATGGTTAAATCTTGAAAGATTGTCTGCCACTATCTTCTCAAATACCTATAATCTAATATTTTTAAGTCAAACTCTTGAAGTAGCAAGATCCATCTTAGCAACCTTGGATTTGTTTCTTGCTTAAAAACCAAATAACTTAAAGAAGCATGGTATATGTAAAAATTTCTAAACATTTCTATAAATTTTTCAAAAAAAATCTAACTTGGATCTTTATCTTTCAACAAAGGAGAATAAGGAAGTCTTATCTTAGGTTTTTGGAAATTTTTCTTTTGATGTTCAACATACACTTCTCAAATCTTCTCCAATGGATTTGTTGTCTCATTTACCAAAACATCTAGATCTTCTTCTAATCTTCACCTCTTCTCGAATCTTCACCTTTGTTCTTTTGTTCTCTTGAAAGGGAGAGTTTTCACAAGTTACCTTAAGGATTTGAGGTAGTACCCTTCATAGAGATTGAAAAATCGAAAAACTCTTGTTGACTCTCTAGGAAGTGGTTTATTAATTATTATTATTATTATGATTATTATTATTATTGACCTTTTGGTGGAATTTTAAGTGTTTTTGAAACAAAGGAGTACAATCTAAAAGATAGAGGAACCAAGATTAGTATTCCTAGGTTCCAATATCAATCCAAGCCCCAAATGATCAAAGAGAATGTCCAAATATTTCCTAAGGGTAAATGATTATCTCTTGGAAGGAATATCAGCAAGAAATGAGTAAATTTCAAAATTGTCTCTCAACCCAGAAAGCTACTAATTTTGTTCGAGAAATAATCAAAGGGAGGAAGTCCTCTAATTCCTTTGACTTGAGAAATTATGCGGTCTATGTTCTTTCTTTGTTCATGTCTATTTTAGGCACCATAGTCTTGTGAAAATATGAGAGTAACTCCTAAGATACTAAGTAAACACACACACACACACACACACACACACACACACACACACACACACACACACACACACACACACACACACACACACACACACACACACACACACACACACCTAAAATGTTTTTAATACCTCTCTCTATTTTATAAAATCTCCTAAAAATGTTTTTAGGGTCTAGCTAGTTGATTAGGAAGTGTCTAGTTGTTTGGAGGACTTTTTCACCTAAAGAATTGATTAGACCAATAACCTAATAGATTATTGTTTCTATGTTGAGTATAAAATTTATTGGTATTCTTAATGAGTGGAAATGGCTAGAAATCTAAATCATCAAATTTTGGCCTGAATAATCGATTAACTTCATTAAAAAGTCCAGAATTGCTTTCCTTTTTGAGCTACACTTTCTCCTATATAAAGGAGGTCTATCCTAATTCAAAATCACACCTTAACTTGGATTTTTCCTAATTCTTTACATTTTATAACTATTTTCTCTCTCTCTCTCTCTCTCTCTCTCTCTCTCTCTCTCTCTCTCTCTCTCTCTCTCTCTCTCTCTCTCTCTCTCTCTCTCTCTCTCTCTCTTAAATATTTTATTTCCCCAAAGTTGCCTTAGTGATTTGTGAGTGAAAATTACTTGTGAGAAAAGTGTCACATTAATGTTGTGCCACTAATTTATTTCAATAGTGACATGTAATTGAAAAACTAAATTTGGTTCTTGAGATAAACCATTGAAAATTTTATGTTTGGTTATAAAATTCGGGCTACAAAAGTCCTATTTAGTTATTGAGATTAGTCGGTAAAATCTTGACTCGGTTCGTGAATTTGTCTTGTGGAAAAGATCTCTTTTGATTGGGGGATAAACCAATGTAAAATCTCTCGATTAGCTTATGTCAAAGTTTTATGGACATAACCCATAAGAGCTCAATGTTTTAGTGATTTTTCAAGAATATCTCTTGCAGACAAGACTAGAATAACATCCGTCCAAACTAGTATAGATCTCGATGCCATCTCTTTAACCTTATCTCTTTAAATTTTGTCATTTACTTTATTGCTTTATTTCTTTCCACTGCTTCTCTCTTTGATTTTTTGAATACTAACACAAATTGTTTTTTAATAAAGAAAACACTTAAGTTAGTTACAAATTTTAAATACCACAATTCACCCCCTTGTGCTTAGAGTCATTTGTCCAACAATGTGTTCTTCGAAAAATATCTTGTTTCTTTCAAAACTTAAACACTTTGAGCACCCTTTTTAGATGGCTACTACATAATTTTTTATAAGAAACATGCATTAAAAGGCACAAGAATTGCAAAAAAAAAAAAACACAAGAAGGACAAAGGGATCCACTATAACACCCAAAACTCCCAACAAAAAAGAAAAGAAAAAACTACCAAACTAACTACCACTACAAACCAACATACAATAAAAGATTGGATAACCAAACTTCCTTAACATAGCCCAACCTCCATTTTTCAAGAACAAACAACCAATCCCAACCAAGGATTTTAATAAAAGACAAAACATCATTGCACTTCCAATCCTTAGCATTAAGCACAACTTGGTTTCTAAATAACCAAATCCCCCAACAAACTAGCAACCAAAGGAAATAATAAAAAGAATAATGAATGAAACCACAAATAATTCCTTTAACTTCAACAAAAAATCAATCGACATTGAGACATCCACCAAACCAAAGACATCAAAAATTTCAACCAACGACACCTCCAACCAACAAAACACCGCCCACCAAACCGCACCAGAAAAATATAAGAGAAAATAAGATACCCACTTGATTCGTAAAAATAAGAACACAAAGTAAAAAAATTATTCATCAAAGGAAGAGAGACATGCCTCTCAGACAAATCGCACTTTTGGTAGAGATACTATTCAACAATAACATCCAACTAAATGTTTGATTTAAACAGTACTTTCACTTTTCACACCGCTCCCAACTCAAGAAGACTCATATCATCCATCACCAAATAATGAGAATTTAACTCATAAAGCCGCTTGTAACTATTCTTCACCAAAAAGCCATCCTTATTTCTCAATCACACCACTTTGTCCATCTCTACAATGTTAGGATGAATGTCCCATAAAATAAATGACAAAAGCATCCATTCCTCCTAAAGATCCACGGAAGATTAAAATCAGCCACTGTTGTACCCCAAAATTTTCTCTCCCATTTCTCAAGGATTTTCTCACAAGATCTTCCATGACATCAAGTTTGCAGCATTAATACATCAATTTAGGTTTGGAATTGGCACAAGGGAAAAATGGTCAATTGCACACTGGAAAGTCAAACTTTGACTTTTGGATCAAAATCAAGTTTCAAGAATCATATTTCATCAAGATATGTTAACATATGATGTTTTTTTCATTAAGAAAATCAAAAGTCAAATTTGCTTTGGAAATGTCAAAATTCGAAAGGCTTAGAAATTTTTCTAAGTGTTAAGAAATATGACAAGTTCAGAACTTCTGGCCAAATTTTCATCATGATGCAAGTTGATTCAGGAAGAACTTCTAACACAAGAGTTTTAAATCTCAATGAAATATAAAATATTGCATAACAGAACTTCTTCTAGAATCACTGGGATTTCAAGTTATACGTCTTTGAAAGCACGCCCATGAAACTGAAGCATTCAGTAAATTCTGGGCATTTCCAAGACAAAATTTGGTTACAACTTCTGGGCCACTTTTCACATAGGTTCATCCAGAGTGTGAAAGATTAATTCAAAGAAAGTTTATAAAGCATATTACAAGCTTACTGAAAAGTCTGAGAACTCTTCAAGAACATGCTAGAGTAGGGAGATTCAAAGATCAGAAGATTGGATATTTGTTCTTAGTTGCACTGATGCTGAACTGTTGATCCAGACTATGCTATGATACATAATCTCATATTGCAGATTTTCTGTTTGATAAATGTCATCATCACTTAATGCTCACACCCACTTTTGAGTCTTTATCCAAAGGATTTCCCCACGTGTGGCATAGAAGTACCATTGTTGTCCTTAAAAAGCAAACTTTTATACAAGTTTATGCTGGGCCCATGCTCTACTTTTGATTTTGAGGGTACTTTTCAATAATTCATGCTTACAAATCTAGATTAGGCATGGCTAAAAGCTACTAACCACCTATTATACCCCAATTTTTCCCCCTAAGATCCCTTCATCATACCATATTGATTCAATCACAACAAGGTCACATTAGGGCTTTTGGTTCTCCTTCTTATCTTTAGCTTTGCTCTTTGAGGAATCACCAAGCACCTTGACTTATTTTTCTTTTGTGATCATGCATGATTTGTTTTTAATTTCCTTTTAATTAATAAAATTCAATGTTGGATTGTCTTACTTGTTAATAATGTAGGTAAAAGTAATGAGGCTTAGCAAGTTGATTCATGGGTTCATGAGTGTATTTTCATGCCCTAGTCAATAAAGCTTGAGAAGTTCAAACCACACCATTATAGTTATTTTGGAAGAAATGGAATTGTAATCTTGGTTCACCACATTTCAAAGTTATCAAGATTGATTCAAAAGTACAAGGGGTTGATTGAAGAAGTTGTCATGGTTGGACAAGGCTTTGTTCCCATTGGTCACAAGTGAATATTTATCTCAATTATTAAGATATGGAAGTGGTTTTGGTGGATATTAGTTATCATTATCATCCTCAATAACTTCTATTTACAAATAAAAAGTATTGGTACAAGAAGGTTGTTCAAAATTGTCAAAGTTCCTCAAAGCATTTTCTTGATCTAGGAGCTAGGGTTTTGAACTTCAAAGAAGTATATCTTGTTCATCTTTTGGTATTTTTGAGTGATACCAAATACATCCTTCTCTTCAAAGGGTTATTAACAAATCACTTCAAAATTTTCAAGTAGTTTTCATGTGGAAAAAGCTTGATGATGAAGAAAGATTATAAGTCCTCCAGATGAACCCCCAATTTCTCATGTGTGACTTCAAATGATCATAACTTGGCTAATTCTTATCACCTGTAGCCCACTCTTTTTCCACAATGATCTTGAGGATGTGAAATTTATTCCTTCTTTTATGTGAAAAGTGAGAAAATAGATGGAAGATGCCCTAAGGATACAAAAGATTATAGGTCATTTCATGATTTGTTTCCAACTTCAACAATTCATAACTCTCTCAATTTTTCGATATTTTGAATGGTTGAAGTTTAAAAAAAATCATTAAATAGGTCTATTTCATGCCATCTTTTTTGGTCAAGAACAAATTCCAAGTGGAAGGCCATGTTTGGATGCAAAACATTATAGGTCACTTTTGAAGAAATACTTGAAATATTTCTAAGTATGGAAAGTCAACCTTTTTTCCCCAACTTTGACTCATTGCAACTTTCAGCTCAAACATCCATTTGATTCCATTCTTTTCCCATTGCAAATCTTGTAACCTCATCTTTCTAAAGCATCAAGAATCATTCCCTAAGACCCCTTGAGCTGAGAATTCCATTGATTTGAACTTTGTAACTTGAAACTGAAGTTTCTTCAAAAGTCAGAATTTGAAATCCTTGATTTAGCTTTTAAGCATATTGTTTCTGCGCATTTTTGCTTCTAAACATGTTTAGTGAACTTCAAGAAGTGATTAGCATAGCAAAATGCGTGTTTTGGATGAGTTTTGATCAAAATTAGAAGTCACGCTTTTCTTGTTTACAACTTCACACGATTTCCCTCCAAACTTCATCATTTCACACACTTGAACATTCCATTTGATTCCCTATAAATAGAGGGTCATCCCTCATTCATTTCTTCAAGCTTGAACAGCCAGAATCACCCTGCCAAACTTGCTCCATAACTCATTTTTCTGCAACTTCAAAATCAGTGTTCAAGCCTTTTTCAATCCAATTTTTCTATCAATTCACCTTCCTTGATCTTCCCTGAAGCTAACCATACAATTACCTTCAAGAATCCTGACCTATAATGATCCATAGAAGTCCAGTTTCAGAGCTCTGCAGCTCAACATCAATAGGTAGATTTCTCCATCAATTCTTCAAAACTTTGATATCATTGTGAAGCTCTCATTGCCCTGGTTCTAGTCGCAAAACTTGCTTTTATCTGGAAACACGTTTTGACCATGAAATTTCAAATCTATTTTCAAAACTTTCTTTCCAAATTGCTTGAGCTACAATTTATATAAATTTGTTGCGAAGGTGTGGTTGTCTTTGTCTTGAAGAGACGAAGCGAATGACATAGGTCTGGTGCTCTAATTTTACAGATTGAGCAACCTGGTTTTGGGACTAGCTGGAGGTTGAAGATGACCAACGTGTCATCTTCCAACCAATGATGGTGTGCCATCTTTTTTTTTAAATCTTATTTAATTAATGATTCTGTTTTTTATTCACTAAAGTCTATAACATGCACAGCGCGCCAGGTCCATTTGATCTGTTTACTAACGCGTCTTGACATTGATCAGATGGCCCATATTTTTTTGGTTTGATATTTTATTTTCTGATTTTTATTTTAATTGTTTTAAACTTCAAAAAATCATAATAATTTTATGTCCAAAAAATATGAAAAAATTATGAAAAATATTTTTGATTTTTCTCTTTCTGATTTTTTTTCACAATTTTATTTTGTGTTTTGATATTTTTTATAAATTTTCACTTTATTTGAATTGTTTTAAATGTTTAAAATTAATTTTATGCATTTTTTAATTCTGAAAAAAATATGGAATGATCCAATGATATTGTGACAAATATTGGTGACCTCATTTATTTTTTATTTCTGACTTTGTTTTTTTTAATCATTTTTTCTTTATTTTACTCATTTCTTTTAATTTTAAAAATATTTTCTGACTTTAAAAATTACCAAAAATTTTATAAAAATATTTGAGTTCATTTCTGATTTTTCTATAGCCTTACTTAATATTTCTTGATTAGTTTGAACATAGTTGGTATTTTTCTTTCTTATTTCTATTTTAAAACATTTGTAAAACCTTTTTAATGTATATATTAAATGCAATATTATTTTGTAATTATTTTCTGGCTGATCTTGGGTTAAATTTTTGATCATGAACTTTATTAACATCATTGGATCCATTGTGTTGAGTCTAACTCCACAAAAATGGATGAATGATTTTAATAATAGTTTGATTAAATTTTAATTCAAATGTTGTTTATATTCTTTCCCACCCCTCTTTTTCCCATCCCTTTCTTATTGCACTAAGTGTTATTGGAGCATGATCTCTATATCATGTCTCAAAACAAATGGTGCATAGATTGGTATTGATTGGCCTCAAAATATGTGCGACTTCTATATAAGTCCACTTACGATTGCTTAACATAGCGCTAAATTTTGTCCCGATTCGAATAAATGATTATTCGTGGCCCAAACCTATGTTTGCAAGCCCAAGTATATTAATTTGATCTCTTTGATCTAATAACCTTGAGATTCACTGTCTGGAGGCTTTGGTTCTACCAATCCTCTAATGGGTCTTCATCAATTTTGGTCGACGCGGATCACTTAAACATTGTTGATCATTACATGTTACTTTTGAGGATTTCAAATGGATGATATACTTGACAAAAAGTAAATGCAACTTGTTGTGTGGAGGCTTTGATTCTACCAATCCTCTAATGAGTTCCAAATGCAAGTTTCAAGATGGTCATCCAACTAACTACTAATTATTAAATTATTTTACTTTATTCTTTTATTTTTATGCTTTATGTACCATTTACTGTAAGCATTACATTTCATGCCATTTTTATTTTTCTCACTTGAGCATTTATATTTTTGTTATTTTTATTTTGCTTACTTGAGCTTTTTCTTTTCTTTTTTTAAGACACCTAATAATCAACATGTACCATAAAAGGATTTAATGATACTTGGACTATTTGGTTACTATCCTTGGCATTATGGAGTATTGAACTTCTTGGACTTAGGAATAGAAACATTGTCCTATGTTGGAGACCTTATGACCTTAATTGATATTTTGTCTAGAGTTCTTAAGGTTTACCACAAGAAATTGGGTTGTTTGTTTATTTTATGTGCAGTTTATTGTGATTACACTCTTTGTTTGTAATTTGGAATTCACCCGTATACAACCGTTACTCTGCCCAATTTTTGTGAAGACTTAATACACATAAAGTTTGGTTCTCTCAAGAGGTCTAGTATCTTTGCTTGCTTGGTTTCAATCCAAAGAATGGGAATTCTATCTTCACTCATAATGTCAAGTATTGGCTTCTTGTTGGTTATATGGTTCTTATCCCTATCTTTTTACCTTATGCTTAAGGATAGTCTCTTCTTCTCCTCCCATCTTCTTTAATTTCAAAAATATTCTCTCTCCTTTTGAAAACTCTTCTTGTTTTTTTAAAACTTAAACCACTTTCATAATAAACTTGGACTTAGGTCCATGTATTTTCAAAAAATCATTTTCATAAATAAACTTCAATTAATTTAATAATGCCTTGACATTTTCTTATGAGAAGATTAAAAGTCAATCAATCTCATTTCAAACCATTTTTCCATTTTGGCTTAAAACCTTTCTTAAAAGATTAGACTCTTGTCAATCCTTGTATTGATGCAAACAACTATACTTCTACAATATGTAGTGAAGAGATATATTTTCCACTTGGGTGTTGAGTGAGGCATTGTTGATTTTAAAATCCAAGCCATATCCTCCACTTTGAGATGATGCAAATTCTCCTTTCTCATAATTATGGGTAGTAAGTATGTTTTCCACACGGACAATGACGATGATGTCTTATCTCATTAAATTAACCAACACACTTGTGTTTCAAAATTTTCAAAACAGGAACTACGTGTACCCTGATCCCCTATTGCACGAAAGGTGGTACGTAGGCACTAAAGGTTCGCAACCCGGAGAGGGTGAAAAAATCATAAAAATACTTCTTTTCTCACTTCCACCATCTATTTTTTATACAACATTTTATTGCCAAATGTGATACGGTGGCAGAACTGACTATTAATACTGGTTTGCGTTTTTTGTTCGCAAATGTCGCGGTAAGAAAGAGTCGCCACCGACTTTTCTTTTATCCAACAAAGGAAAGGGTGAAAAGAACAGAAAAAAGACCTTTTTTCGAGATTTCTGAGTAAGGGGGTAGATTATGGAAAGGGAAGGTGTTAGCACCCTTTCCATCCATGGTTTTCCTCTGGCTCTTAGGTACTTGCTCATTTTTTAAAATTTCTTGTGTTTGTGTGGTTTGAAAAGCTTTGAAAATGCCTTAGTGCGGTGATTCACTTTATGGTAACTCATGTATCAGTCCTCAAGAGTGTGATAAAGCGTTTTGAAAACTTTGTTTGAAAAGTGTTTGAAAGTGTGGTGTGAAAATTTGTTTGAGCAAGTACCTAACAATTATCTACCTACTCGAAAAAATATTGTTCTTTTCCTCATATCCTTTAGATCATGTTATCCTATTATTAGTGAGTAGGTAACCCTAATCGTTGGATGTTGAGGGACTATCGAAAGGGACGTAATGGTCATTGAAGGCAACATGTAAGGATACCTTAGCATTTCGAAGGGACTATCATCATAAGATCATTTCTCGTAGGCAACTCGAGGGACATTTAGGGACTGTGATCTTTATGATGATTTTAAACTCAGGGTCTTTACTAAGAGTATCCCTACGTTCGAGGGACATGACCATTTTTGAAGGCAACCAAGTGAGGTAATACCCTAGGGGTGCAAGTGTGCAATAATGTGCTATTTTAGATATTTTATCTTGCAGCTTAGTGATCTACTGATTGATTGATTAAGCATATATGCCTAGGTTGCTAGCAATTATATACAAGCATGTAAAATATAAAAGCGAAAAATAAAGGTCATATGCTATTACAAAGTTTTGGTGTAGATACTTAAATAATTATTGAGAAAAATAAAGTGCGGAAATAAAATCCTAATCAAGCTATTACAAGTCGGGCACAGTTATATCAATAAAAAAAATCATACGACAAAATAATAACGCGCAAGAATTAACTAGAAAAAAGGTTCAAAACCCTAAAAATCTAATTTCATCATTGAAAAATATTTTTGAGATTTTACGAAAAAAGAGATTTAATTTCGACCTAATTTACTTAATTTTAATTAATTAAGAATATTAGAGTTGATGAAATTAATTAATTTACAAAGCTTAATTTATTAAAAAAAAACTAAATCCTATTTTTTTTGTGATTATTTTCTGATTAAAAAATGATTTGAAATAAAAATCAATTAGACTAATTAAATAAAATAAATATTAAAATTAAAGAGAAAAGAAATGGGCCTGAGGGGGCGTGAGATCCAGTGTGATTGTTCCAGGAGTGTCCACCATGGGGAGCTTCATTGGAAGCATTATATCTGGGCGCTGATTGATCCAAGGATGAGGATCTAGAGGCCTATGGTGTGCACACTTGGAAGGATAGAATGGGATCTACAAAGGATTGTTAAGAAAAATAACATGTAGGAGGCAGGGATCGAACCCCTGACCTCCTACACACGCGCACTTTGAAAACCATTCACTTGTATCACTGATCCAATTTTTCAATTGTTAATATAAAAAAACCATATATATTATATGTAATGAAAGGTCAGTGTAATAAATAGAACGTGTGCCATTCAAACTACCCAACCAGGTTTTGACACACAGTCATCTTCTTTGTTGGGACTGCCGTTTTAGAATAAGGCCTTTACCTACAGACAACGTTGTAGCTACAAACCTGCAATTCTCAAAAATCAACACCGGTAAATATAAATTAAATCTAATTATACAAATCAACTGGGTTTGATCTCGTGAGTACAATGGCACTAATCTTTTTCCCTGATTTTTCCTGAAACGAAAGACCCTAAAAAGAACCTTGAAACCCTAACAATGTCATTCAGTCAAATATGCATCAAAACACACAATTAATTATGCAGACATGTTATAAATGATTATACAAACATGAATATATATTTAGAATTCATTTATCATGCGTGTATATTCTAAATCGATTTCAAGAAAAAGAGAAAATTGTGATACTTATATAGGCTATTTCTGGATGTGTTGACACGTGAGAGTGGTCCAGATAGCTTCCAAATACGCCCAAGAATGGATTGCAAAGTTTTAAATGCCTTAAATCTCCCTTTAAAGCAAAATTAGATCACCACTTTTTGCCAAAATTTTGAGGTTCTTGTGGATGTTCTACACGGCCAAATCCTCTTTTCTTATCAGGGTTTGTTATGCATATATAGTAGAATGAATTAGGTTAACAAAACTGAACTGGATCTTGAAGATTGAGTGAGAAAAGATTTTATTTGTGTCTTGTAATTTTTGTTTTTCTAAAATAAGCCAAATCTTTCTATCTTTATTCCAACATGTTTCCCTTTGATTTGCCAACATATTCATTCCTTATTTGATTGAGACAAGATTATTTCGATTGGGAGCTTTCTGGCTTGTTTTGGAATAAATCCCCTTCCTTTCTTCGAATCGGCCTTCCTTGCCAGCCTTAAACTCCAATTTGAACCAATCGAACCAATCAAGACTTTCCTATTAGAACCTTGTTCTCCTTAATGGTTCTGAGTAGAATTGTGTCAGCTTCAATACTAGGGCTTCTTCGATTGGACCATCCTTTGCTTCGATTTCTTGTCCTTTTGAAGAGAATTTCCTGGTCAAATCAGTTCTTGTGGAATTGTGAACAAACAAGGCAAGAATCTGGCCTGGACATATTTTCCGAGTGCCTTCTTGATGGCCTCTTTCGAATGGCCTGGAAGGAATTCTTCAAAGGGCCCTTATCCAAATACCAATCGAAGGGCTTAGACATAATGTCCATCAAAAAGGCTTGTCATGAGGCCAATCGAAAGGCCTTTTGCAGATGCCAATCGAAGGATACTATGTAGATGTCAATCGAAAAGAATTTTAGAGATGCCAATCGAAAGGAATTTTGTAAATGTCAATCGAAAGTCATTTTAAAGATGCCAATTGAAAGGCACTTTGGAGATGCCAATCGAAAGGCACTTTGGAGATGCCAATCGAAGGGCATTTTGTAGGTGCCAGTCGAAGGATACTTAACCATCATTTGAAAAATTTCCTTGTCTTTAGGCAAAGGTTTGTAACCACCTATGCAAGAGGAAATCTTGGAAAAACATGAGAGGAAAAATTTTGGGGTACAACAGCTGCCCCTGTTCAATCTTCTTAAACCTGAGGATATAGATTGGCTGGCCTGCCTTTCGTGATCGGAAGGTGGAAGATGATTGAACACTAGAGTGCCCAGAAATTTGCACTCGTCTGAGATGATACTTGACTGTGTATATAGTATTGGGAATAGGCTTATAGATGCCATTTGGAAAATATGATGGAAGATTGTCGGAGATGGGCTTAAAGATGCCATCATAATGTGACGGAGAGTCGTCGGAGATGGGCTTAAATATGCCATCCAGAAAATTGATGATTTCAGGTGATATTCCTTTATGGGAATTCCTATTCCTGTTGTTGAGGAGGACTCTGCTGAGGAATGTTGGTCTCTGTTTTGGGGAATAGAGTTTAGGAGCTTCAGTTGTCCATTACTTTACTGGGGAATCATCTCTTGATTGAAGAGACGGAAGTGAACTGTTATCTGCTCGGGATCTAGGCTTTATAGTGACTTGCTGAGGATAATAAGGTTGACTTCTATCTGGTCGTATTCCAGGCTTCACAACGACTTATTGGGGAGATGAGATTAAACTTTTATTTGTTCAGGATCCAGGCTTCACAGTGTCTTGAATTGTTGAATTATTATTATCCGGTCAGTTTCCGGGCTTCATAGCTTCTTTAATTGGAATAGAAATCTTAGTATCGATTTGACTAGACCAGAGAAAGGTCTCGAATTATCTTAAATTGGGATATAAATCTTAGTATCGATTTGACTAAACTAGGGGAAGGCCTTGAATTAACTTTTACTGGCATAGTAATCAGGATAATCTTAGTAGCGATTCAACTGACCCAGACGAAAGTCTTGGAAACTCTTCCACTGGAATGGTAATTAGAGAGATCTTAGTGTCGACTTGTCTGTCCCAGGGAAAATATTGGGTTAACTTTGACTGGCATATTAATCAGGAGAATCTTAGCATCGATTCATTGACCCAGACGAAAGTCTCAGAAACTCTTCCACTGGAATGGTAATCAGAGAGATCTTAGTGTCGACCTGTCTAACCCAGGGAAAATCTTGGGTTAACTTTGACTGGCATAGTAATCAGGAGAATCTTAGCATCGATTCAACTGACCCGGATGAAATTCTTGGAACCTCTTCCATTGGAATGGTAATCAGAGAGATCTTAGTGTCGACCTGTCTGACCCAGGGAAAATCTTATGAGGACATCTTTCTGAGGAAAATCTTGGAATAGCCCTTTGTTAGACGTAGCTTGTTGATTTGATCTTTTCCCTGAAAGGTAAAGAGTTAGGTGTATGCAATGTCATGATGTATGAAATGCATTGTGATGATGTTCTCAAAATAAATGAGATTGTGCTGTATGCAATATGGACATGCATGCCATGATGTATGAATATAGGATGCTATTGCAGTACTCCTTAGTCGGGGAAAATAAATCCCGGACTACTACTGAAGAGTATTGGGAAGCTGAATTCTTCATTTCTTCTAGGGATGGTGAATGATTATGCTGGGGATTTACTCTTTTCTATTTGCGAATATTCTGCCGGGGAGAGATTCTGCCTGAGAATAACTTTGTGGGGGAATAACCCTGTTTGAGAGAGGAGGTGCTTTGTTGGAAGATTTTGCCGATTCAGAGAAATAAACTCCGCTGGGGCATGAAGTTCTATTGCTGGATGAATAAAATCTGTTGGGGATTGAGCTTCCATATTTAGAGAATTAAACTCTGCTTGGAAGGAGGTTCCATAGTCATAGAAATAAACTCTGCTCGGGAGAAAGCTTTATAAACCATTTACGATTATAAAACTCGGTTGGGGAATATAGATATCGGCTCTCTGAAGGAACTCTGCTGGGGAAAGTAACTTTTGTTTGGGGAATCATAGATCAAAACTTTTGGTTTCCTCTACTTTGTGGGTAAAATAGACGTCACAGGGTCATATGTAATGATAACTTCATCTCAAAACTGTCTCTGCCCCTATACCTGCTGGAAGGAGTAACTTGTCGGGATTGAAAATGGTTTTATAGTCTTTGCACCATTCCTTAAGTCATGAGAACCTGTCCTTTTGTTTCTTATTCAAATATTTGTGAATGGCAATCATATTGAAATGCATATGTCAAGAATAAGCCATTGGACGTTTTTGCAAAACAAACAGGAAAGAGAAAAAAAATAAAAGCAAACAGTTTTGTACTTCCAAAGAAATGATTTGTATTGATTTCTGAAGTTTGCCTATAACAGGCGTTGTGTATAAAGAAGTTGACGTTCTAGTAGGAGAACGCCACCGTGAGAGTAAACATTATTCAAAGTAGTGTACAAAGAGAAGGAAACAGTTATGTGTACTAATCCCATTGAGTTTTAACTCTGCTATTTCCCCTATGTCTTTGAGCGTCTCATCACTTTGCTACTTGTCCGAAGCTGACTGGATTGATCGGTGCCGTTTGAGCTTGATAGTTGATACTGAAGTCTGGTTGCAAGATGATCCAATGGGACATAGTGATACGTTTCAAATCCCTAATTTTTTCCTGGACCGCCCTTTGGGGTTTTCAGTCCAACGGGATACCCTTTTTTGCCCAAGTCGCCTTTTCAGGTTTTCGACTTGCCGGGTGTACAGATTTTTTTTTTCATCCCTAATTTTTGGCCGAACCATTTTGGTTCGCCGGGATGCCCTTATTTTTTCCTAGGCAAGTCAACCTAGCGGGTCTTTATTCATGCGTAGTATCTTTTCACTATGTCTGCATTAACAGGGTGAGGAAGGTCGTCACCATCCATGGTGGTCAAAATCATGGCTCCTCCTGAAAATATGCTTTTGATCACAAATAGCCCTTCGTATGTCGGACTCCATTTTACCATGGGATCACCTTGCGGCAATATGATGTGCTTGATCACTAGATCTCGGACTTGATATACTTTGCGTCTGACCTTTTTGGTGAAAGCCTTGATCATCTGTCTTTGATACATTTGACCATGACAGACAACATTAAGCCTTTTCTCATCAATCAAATTTAGTTGATCAAGTCGAGTCTGGATCCAATCGTCTTCATTCAGACTCGCATCCTTCATGATTCTCAGAGAAGGGATTTGGACCTCAATAGGCAGGACAGCCTCCATACCATATACCAGGGAGTAGGGTGTTGCCCCTGTCGACGTTCATGCGGAGGTGCAGTAACCATGAAGAGCAAACAGTAACATCTTGTGCCAGTCTTTATATGTCACCGTCATCTTCTGTATGATTTTCTTAATATTCTTGTTAGAAGCCTCCACAGTGCCATTCATCTTCGATCGGTAAGGGGAAGAATTATGATGCTGGATCTTGAACTGTTTACAGAGTTCAGTGATCATCATATTATTGAGATTCGTACCATTGTCAGTGATGATCCTCCCTGGCACACTGTACCGACAAATCAGGTTATGCTTGATAAACCGCGCCACAACGCTCTTGGTAACAGTAGAAAAAGAGGCAGCTTCAACCCACTTCATGAAATAATCAATGGACACCAGGATGAAGCGATGCCCGTTGGAAGCAGTAGGTATAATCTCCCCAATCATGTCAATGCCCCACATTGCAAAGGGCCAAGAACCCATCAAGACGTTCAAAGGAACTGGAGGTACATGCACCTTATCGGCATAGATCTAGCATTTGTGACAAGTACGAGAATTCTGATAGCAGTCTGCTTCCATAGTGGACCAATAGTATCCTGCCCGTAGGATATTTTTAGCCATAGTATGTCCACTATAATGGGTTCCAAAGGCGCCTTAATTTAAATCTATCATAATCCTCTCTGCTTCTCTCTTGTCCATGCACCGAAGTAAAGTAGAGTCACAGTTGCTCTTGTAGAGGATTCCACTACTGAGGAAGAACTTTGCGGCGAATCTTCTCAAAAACTTCTTATCATTAACAGATGCCCCCTCAGGATATTCTTGGAATTCGAGTTACCTTTTCACTTCCTGAAACCAAGGTTTGTCTGCTACCCCTTCAATTTCAATCTCGTAGCAGTATGATGGTTCGTCTAACCTCTCGATGGTAATTTTGGGAGCCTCATTGTCCCACTTGAACTTGAACATAGATGACATAGTAGCTAGCGCGTTCGCTAGCTGATTCTCTTCTTGTGGAAAATGTTCAAAGGTGACCTCCTCAAAGTGTGGAAGCAATGCCAGCACATGCTTTTTGTAAGGGATAAGATTCGAGTGCTTCGTATCCCACTCGCCTTTGATTTGACTTATTACCAAGGCTGAATATCCGAAAATGCTCAAAAACTTAATCCTCGGGTCGATAGCAGCTTTGAGACCCATGATGCACGCTTCATACTCCGCCATGTTGTTGGTACAGTCTAAACATAATCTGGTGGTGAAAGGAGTATGACAGCCTTCAGGAGACATAATTACAGCACCAATGACATTGCCGAGTGCGTTCGAGGCTCTGTCAAAAACCATAATTCATCGGGATCCTTCTTCGAGTCCTTCATATGGTCCAGGTTCTTAATAGTCAGTCACTAGCATAATATTCTCGTTCGGGAACTCTAAATTCATGGACTGATAGTCATCCACAGCTTGATGGGCCAAATGATTAGCTAATACACTTCCCTTGATTGCTTTCTGGGTCGTGTATTGGATGTCTTATTTGGTTAAGATCATCTGCCATCTTGCTATTATTTCGGAGAGAGTGGGTTTCTCAAAGATATACTTGATCAAATCCATCTTAGATATCAACAAAGTTGTGTGGGTCAACATATACTGTCTCAGTCGGCGAGAAGCCCATTCCAAAGCGCAACAAGTCTTCTCGAGCAGTGAGTATCTTGTTTCACATCGGTAAACTTTTTGCTAAGGTAGTATATTGCATGCTCTTTTCGACCAGACTCGTCATGCTGCCCCAGCACACACCCCATTGAGTTATCTAACACTGTTAAGTACATTATCAAAGGTCTTCCTTCAATCGGAGGCATCATAATTGGTGGTTCTTGAAGGTATTCCTTGATTCTTTCGAAGGCAGTCTGGCATTCGTCATTCCATTTTACCACTTGGTCTTTCTTCAGGAGCTTAAAAATTGGCTCACAAGTAGCAGTTAAATGGGAAATGAACCTGGCAATTTAATTTAATCATCCCAAAAAGCCTCTAACCTCCTTCTCAGTGCGAGAAGCCGACATTTCTTGCATAGCCTTTACTTTTGCAGGGTCTACCTGATTGCCCTTGTCACTAACAATGAAACCTAGCAGTTTTCCAGACCTTACCCAGAAGGTGCACTTGTTTGGATTCAACCTCAGCTGGTACGTCTTCAACCTATCAAACATCTTTTATAAATGGTCAAGGTGTTCTTCCTCAGTTTGAGACCTAGCTATCATGTCATCCACATATACCTCTATCTCATGGTGAATCATGTCATGAAACAAGGCGAACAAGGCTCACTGATAGGTTGCCCCGACATTATTTAATCCAAACGGCATTACTTTGTAGCAGAAAGTGCCCCATTGTGCGACGAAGGTTGTCTTTTCCATATCTTCAGGTGCCATCTTGATTTGATTGTAACTAGAGAAACCATCCATGAAGGAAAAGATCTTGTGTTGCACGGTGTTGTCAACCAGAACTTCAATATGGGGGAGTGGAAAGTCATCTTTGGGGCTTGCCCTGTTCAAATCTCTGTAGCCCACACATATTTGTACCTTACCGTCCTTGTTAGGAACCAGAACTACGTTGGCCACCCATTTGGGATAAGAGGTGACAACTAAGAACCCCGTGTTGAACTGCTTCATAACCTCTGGTTTGATCTTCTCTGACATTTATGGGCGCATGCGATGAACCTTCTGTTTTACCGGAGGGAAATCTTCTTTAGTTGGCAGATGGTGAACAACAATATTCGGAACCAGTCCCAGCATGTCTTCATATGACCAGGCGAAGATCTCGACATAATCATGCAACATTTGTATCAACCGTTGTTTGACATTAAGCCCCAGATTTGTACTGATCTTGACTTCTTTTCTGTCTACCTTTGTGCCCAAGTTTATTATCTCAACTGGATCTTCATGAGGTTGTATAGCCCTCTCTTCCTGTTGTAACAACCTAGCAAGTTCTCCAGGTACTTCACAATCTTCCTCACCTTCGTCCTCGGCTTAGTTGATCAGATTTTCAAAGTCATAACTGGCAGTATCAAAATTGTTATCAATGGGATCCAGAGTGGACATGGATCTGCAGTTTGATACGTGACTGTGTGTAAGAGCATAGTTGTATAGACAAAGTAAAAGTAGAAGAAAAAAACAGAGATTGCAAAATTCGTATGCATAAACGTCTAATGCTTTATTAATGCCATATGATGGTAGAACATGATAACCATCACAAATAAACCGATATGCCCCAGGTAAGACACACGACCATAAAGTTATATTGTTTATTACATATCCAAAAAAACAAGAAAGACAATTACTTTTGAACAAAAGTAATCGATACAAAATCCTTTTCTGTCCTACTACTGGGTCAACCATTGGTAGTAGGGAAGATCTAGTTGTCCATGTCATCATCACCGTCTCCATCTTCTACAGAGTTGACCCCATGATTGTTGATACGTAGGGGAGGTCTTCCAGCACGAGCACGTCGAACTGCCCTTTGAGCCCCTGAAGAAAAACCCAAACAAAATTTATTAGACTTGTACAGAATATCAGGGAGCTGACCCTAGATGGTAGACCCACCTTCTTCGATAATCGCTTTTACATCCTTGAGAGAAGCCATCTTCAAGGGAGGTCTGGTGATCTTCGGCATATTGGTAACAATTCCAGTTTCATCCAGGGTCCGAGGTACCTCTTCGAAATTCTGGCACAGAGTCTCGATGAACTCACCATCCATTTCCATAAATCTGAAGGAATTCAGGTGATTGACCATGTATTCTTCTTCGCCGTGTACAGTGATAATTCTTCCTTTGACCGGGTATTTCATCATCTGATGCAGAGTGGACGTAACAACTCTAGCCCCATGTATCTAAGGGCGGCCTAACAAACAGGAATAAGAAGGTCGGATATCCATCACATAGAAGGTAGAGTCGAAATTCTGAGAACCAACCTTGATAGGGACGTCCACATCCTCGTGCACCATTCTCTTTGAGTCGTCAAAAGCCCTCACTACAACATTGCTGGGCTTCAAGGTCAAACCTTCACAGTCTAGTCTATCTAGAGCGTTTTTAGGCAGCACATTTAATGATGAACCAATATCTACTAGGACATGGGCCAAAGTAGTGCCCTTGCATTCAACAAAGACATGCAACACATCATTGTGCTTCCTCCCTCTAGGAGTCTAATCAACATAAGAAAAGCCCAAACTGTTATCAGCCATCAAACTAGCCACACAATCTTCGAGTTGGTCAGCAGAGGTTTCCTGGGGCACATGGCCAGTTTTCAGGAATTTCACCAAAGCCTTCGCATGAGCTTCAGATCATAACAGCAAGGCTAGCATAGATATCCTTAAAGGGGTCTGCCCATGCTGTTCGACCGTGTTGTAGTCGCTTTTCTTGATAATTTTCAAAATCTCTTCCATTTCTTTCTTGGAAGCCTCTGGGATAGTTATCGAATGCGCCTTCGTCTGGACAGGCTCAACCAATATGTCTTTGCCCCGAGTCTCGATCGACCCGGTGATAGGGGTATCAGCAGGGGTAATCACATGGATTGTAGTAGTAGTATCAGCAGGAACGAATGTAGGAATGATCACAGGACCAGTAAAAGCTTTCGGAGGAGAAATCTCATGGGAGAACACTCTTCCACTTCTTGTTATTTTGTTGGTTCTAACGATATTGACAATGTCGGTATCAACATTATCAGAAACCTGGTCTTCATCAGCCATCCAATGTTGCTTGACGCCGTGGTATTAGACGTCACCCCCATAGTTCCAAGGAACAATTTTATCTGAGGGGTATGGGATTGGTCCTGGCATAGTAATTATCAGTGGAGTAGCCTTCGAAACAGATGTAATCCTGAAGGGTCTTTTGGTGGAGACCCTGGGAGGATTAGCGGAAATGGTTATTATTGAAACATCTTTGCAAAAAATGGTTGGGACGGGATTCTTCTCAAACAAAATCTCTTTATCATCCATCAGGAACTGAACACCTACCTTCAACAAACGGCAACCAGTCGGTAGAGATAAACAGAAGTGGCAACCTTCACCACAGCCCGGAAATAAACCGACCTTCAATAAATTCCACTTAATGGTCAGGAGAGGATTAACAAGTTCATCAACAACGGTAACAAACACATCATCTTCAACAGCATTAACACCACGCCCATGCTGGGGCATAGGAGCAGTGATAACATTTGAAATTTCAGGGGCGTCAAACTCAATTTCCTTCGCCTCGATAAGGTCTTGTACCCTGTTTTTCAAAGCCTAGTAGTCGTTGGTATCATGACCTAGACTTTCCAAATGATAAGCACAGTGGGAATTTGGATTGTAGCAGGGAGAGGTAGTATTGGTATTCTTTGGCACTTCGCGCAAGGTTACCAGATTAGATTTCAACAAATGAGGAAAAACTTTGGATAAAGTCATATTTATCTGGGTGAACTGTCTTATCAGCCTTTATGTTCTCTGCTGATTATTCCTCTATTGAGTGGGTGCAGCTTAGGGATCATGACAGCCCCTACCGTTGGATGGAGTTCAGTTCTGTCCTGACTCCTTTGATTGTACACAGCACTAACCTCTTTCTTCCCAACAAATGGATTCTTTACTATACTAGAAGATGCACTCTTCTAGATCTTACCACTTTTAATTCCAGCTTCCACTCTTTCCCATGTCAAGATTAATTCAGTAAAGTCGGCCGAGGAACTTCTAACTAGGTGATTAAAGAATGGACCAGACAGGGTACCCAGAAACATATCCACTAGCTCTATATCAGACAGGGGAGGCTGGACTCTTCCTGCTAAATCCCTCCACTTCTCAGCGTAGTCTTTGAAGCCCTCACTCGAACCCATAGCCATACTTTGGAGTTGAGTATGGGTGGGAGCATGGTCTGTGTTATACTGATACTGCTTATAGAAAGAAGCATCCAGGTCTTCCCAATTATGGATATTGGTCCTCTCCAATTGATAGAACCAATCTAACTGAGTTCCAGATAGACTATCCTGAAAGAAGTGGACCCATAAATCTCTCTCAACAGTGTGAGGCTGTATCTTTCTCACATAAGATCAGAGGTGCATCTTGAGACATGAAACCCCATCGTACTTGGAAAACACTGACACCTTGAACTTTGGCGGAATAACAATCCCGGACACCAAACCTAACTCTTCAAAGTCTAGCTCAGGCACTTTCTGAATCTCCATTGCACTCAAACGCTCTTCCAGCTATTTGTACTTTTCGTCGGCCGGAGGATACTGCTCTTTATTGTAATAAGTCTCATTGTCAGATTCCTCCGGACTAGGGTCTTCCTCTCTTGTCTCACCCTCTAGGTTATCTCCTTCTTTGGATGAAGATGTCAGATCAACCACTTGCTTTAACGATCCTTTGAATCTTCTTCCCAGATTTACCGCACCAACTGTCCTCCTTGGCTTCTTAGTCTTGTCTTTAACAATCAGGGCTTTCAGTTCCTCCTGCCCTTTGGCTAAAGCCATGATCATCTGTTGGAATTGTGCATTCTGAGTTTGTAAGGCCTTCACAGTTTGTTCTAGTGCCATTTTATTATGGCTGAAATAAACAGCGAAGAAGATGAGAAACATGCTATGAAACCTATTTATGCAATGATATGTATGACATGTGTATGCAATGATTTCAAGGATTTAGGGAAATTTAAATTTGCAAACCAAAACGAAACAAATACTTTATTAGTAGAATTCAAAATACAATTTCCTTTTAGGCGTTTCAATTGAAAGTTCACAAAACTAAAAAAAAATCAGGTTTCCCATGGGCGCTTCCTTTTTACGCCGAGATAGACATTGAGGCTTCTTTCCTCATGAAGTTGCTTCGTGAGCTCTAAAACTTTCCTCTCATGGGCATAGAAATGGTCTCTAAAGGTATCCCACTCTTTCTTCAGCTGAATCCAGGACCTCTGTAATTCTTCAAGATCAGTGAGCATATCAGGATGAAGAACCGTATAGGGAACATCCCCTTCAGTAATGGGCTCCACAATCGCTGGTAAGATGGCTATATATGGCTTCATAAGGTTCTGAGCACGAGCTCATACCCATTGGAGATAAGGTTCCATAGGAATGGAAGTCTTCGGCCCCAAAGTCTTGATGTCAAGTTTGTTCACCATGCCCCAAGCTCATATGAACCTATGGCAATACCCTTGAACATCATCCTCATAGTTAAACACAACGCCCTGGATAAGCATCTCGTGAGGACCATCCCTTCGAGCTTAACCAAATTGTCGCAGAGCCAGAGAAGCATTATAGTTTATGCCTCCCCTAATTCCAAGTAGTGGGACATTAGGGAATTCCCCGCAGTGGTCAATAATAGAAATATCTCCCATAGATCGGGAATGCCAGAGAATATCTGTGTGAGAAAGTGACATTATCCTTTGCGACCAGCCCAAATCTTCTTCATTCTTCAGGACTATCTTAGGGAGGTGAGAAATAAACCACCTCGAAAGCAAAGGCACGGAACATATAAGAATCCCTCTTTTCTTTGTGGTACGAGTGTGGAAGGTATGCAAGATATCTCCGAGTAAAGTGGGCACAAGGTTGCGAGAAAGGAAGACCTTGATAGCATTCACATCTATGAGTAAGTCTGGATTAGGGAACAGTACTAACCCATAGATGAGAAGGGCCAGGACCTCCTCAAAATCCTGGAAGTCTAAATCATCCCAAAACAGCTGAGCCTTCTCTATTAGGAACTTGGCTAGAAAACCCTTAACTCCGCTTCTTATTTACCAGTTGGATACATCGTCAAACCGCTTCAGGTGTAAAGCTACTACAATGATCTCCGGCTTTGGAGCTTCTTCCAAACCGGTGAAAGGCAACTGATCCAAAATAGGTATACCCAATATCTGAGAGAACTCTTCCATGGTGGGTACCAACTGATAATCTGGAAAGGTGAAGCAATTATGCTTAGGGTCAAAGAACTGAAATAGCACACTCATCATCTTTTCATCAAAACCTGAGGTAACCAGATTAAGAAGTTGACCATAGTTCTTGGTGAATGAGGAAGTCTCAGAAACCCTAGATACTAGCTCTTTAAGTTGAAGTGGTATTCTCATAAAGCTGATTGGAATGGTATTTCTGCGAGCGGAAGCCATGATCTACAAAATAGAACAAAGATAAATTCCCCTAATCCTTGAAATGGTTAGCTTAATGAAGAATGAATGTTTATGATGCATGATGTATTGTTTAGCAATCTTTTCTTAATAGAGTTCTAAGGAGTCTCAATATCACTGATCTTTCTTTATCGAGTTATTTCATCTTAGCAATCTTTTCTTGCGACCGAAACATCCCGAAAGTCTGATCTCAATGAATGTAGTATCGAGTATCAACCAATTCCCAGATTTACACCGAGATCGACTATCTCACTACTTTCTAATGGCCAAGTTTGCTCAACTAAGGTTCTATGGTTCGTTAGTGCTTCAAGACGCCATGCAGCGGCCCTATATTCTCCTCGATTCAACACAAGGGATATCGGTACCAACCAGTGTCACACCAACACAACCATCGCTTCAACCATATCGGTATATGCCGTATAGTCTCCACGATGTATTGTTGTTTACCTAAAAAGTGTCCCCAGATCCGGGTATAGTATCTATACAAGAATACCCCAACAAACCTTTAAAAGTAAAGCAATCAAAGCAAACAAAGAAAGCAATTTAAAATGATCTAGACCCTAAGGTAAACCCCACTTTATAATTTGTCCCCAACAGAGTCGCCATTTCTGTGATACGGTGGCAGAACCGAGTGTTAATACTGGTTTGCATTTTTGTTTGTAAATGTCGCGGTAAGCAAGATTCGCCACCGACTTTTCTTTTATCTAACAAAGGAAAGGGTGAAAAGAACAGAAAAATACTTTTTTTCGAGATTTCTGAGTAAAGGGGTAGATTATGGAAAGGGAAGGTGTTAGCACCCTTTCCATCCATGGTTTTCCATGGGCTCCTAGGTACTTGCTCATTTTTTAAAATTGCTTGTGTTTGTGTGGTTTGAAAAACTTTTAAAATGCCTTAGTGCAGCGATTCACTTTATGGTAACTCTTGTATCAGTCCTCAAAAGTGTGATAAAGCGTTTTGAAAACTTTTTTTGAAAAGTGTTTGAAAGTGTGGTGTGAAAATTTGTTTGAGCAAGTACCTAACAGTTATCTACCTACTCTAAAAAAAATTGTTCTTTTCCTCCTATCCTTTAGACCGTGTTATCCTACTATTAGTGAGTAGGTAAATCTAGTCATTGGATGTTGAGGGACTATCGAAAGGGACGTAATGGTCATTGAAGGAAACATGTAAGGGTACCTTAGCATTTCGAAGGGACTATCATCATAAGATCATTTCTCGTAGGCAACTCGAGGGACATTTAGGGGCTATGATCTTTATGATGATTTTAAACTGAGGGTCTTTGCTAAGAGTATCCCTACGTTCGAGGGACATGACCATTTTTTAAGGCAACCAAGTGAGGTAATACCCTAGGGGTGCAAGTGTGCAATAGTGTGTTATTTCAGATATTTTATCTTGCAGTTTAGTGATCTACTTATTGATTGATTAAGCATAATGCCTAGGTTGCTAGAAACTATATACAAGCATGTAAAATATAAAAGCGAAAAATAAAGGTCCTACGCTATTACAGGGCTTTGGTGTAGATACATAAATAATTGATGAGAAAAATAAAGTGCAGAAATAAAATCCTAATCAAGTTATTACAAGTCGGGCACAGTTACATCAATAATAAAAATAATCGTACGACAAAATAATAACGTGCGAGAATTAACTGCAAAAAAGGTTCAAAATCCTAAAAATCTAATTTGGTCATTGAAAATTATTTTTGAGATTTTACGAAAAAAGAGATTTAATTTTGACCTAATTCTACTTAATTTTAATTAATAAAGAATATTAGAGTTGATGAAATTAATTAATTTATTAAAAAAAAACTAAATCCTATTTTTTGTGATTATTTTCTGATTAAAAAATGATTTGAAATAAAAATCAATTAGACTAATTAAATAAAATAAATAGTAAAATTAAAGAGAAAAGAAATGGGCCTGAGGGGGCGTGAGATCCAGTGTGATTGTGCCATGAGTGTCCACCATGGGGAGCTTCATTGGTAGCATTAGATCTGGGCATTGATTGATCCAAGGATGAGGATCTGGAGGCCTGTGGTGTGCACGCTTGGAAGGATAGCATGGGATCTGCAAAGGATTGTTAAGAAAAATAACATGTAGGAGGCAGGGATCAAACCCCTGACCTCTTACACACGCGCGCTTTGAAAACCTTTCACTTGTACCACTGTGCCAATTGTTCAATCGTTAATATAAACAAACAATATATATTATATATAATGAGAGGTCAGTGTAATAAATAGAACGCGCTCCATTCAAACTACCCAACCAGGTTTTGACACGCAATCATCTTCTTCGTTGGGACTGTCATTTTAGACTAAGGCCTTTACCTAAATACAACGTCGTAGCTACAAACCTGCAATTCTCAAAAATCAACACCAGGAAATATAAATTAAATCTAATTATACATATCAACTAGGTTTGATCTCGTGAGTACAATGGTACTCATCTTTTTCCCTAATTTTGCCTGAAACGAAATACCCTAAAAAGAACCTTGAAACCCTAACAATGGAATTCAGTCAAATATGCATCAAAACACACAATTAATTATGCAGACATATTCTAAATGATTATACAAACATGAATATATATTTAGAATTCATTTATCATGTGTGTATAGTCTAAACCGATTTCAAGAAAAAGAGCAAACTGTGATACTTGTATAGGCTATTTCTGGATGTGTTGATGCGTGAGAGTGGTCCAGATAGCTTCCAAATACGCCCAGGAATGGATTGCATTGTTTGAAACGCCTTGAATCTCCCTCTAACGTAAAATTCAATCACCACTTTTGTCAAAATTTTGAGGTTCTTGTGGGTGTTCTACACGGCCAAATCGTCCTTTTTGATTAGGGTATGTTATGCATATATAGTAGAACGAATTAAGTTAACAAAACTGAACTGAATCTTGAATATTGAGTGAGAAAAGATTTGATTTGTGTCTTGTATTTTTTGTTTCTAAAATAGGCCAAATCTTGCTATCTTTATTCCAACGTGTTTTCCCTTTGATTTTCCAGCATATTCATTCCTTATTTGATTGAGAGAATATTCGTTCAATTGTGAGCTTTCTGGCTTGTTTTGGAACAAATCCCCTTCCTTTCTTCGAATCTTCCTTCCTTGCCAGCCTTAAACTCCAATTCGAACCAATCGAACCAATCAAGACTTTCCTTATTAGAACCTTGTTCTCCTTAATGGTTCTGAGTAGAATTGTGCCAGCTTCAATACTAGGGCTCCTTTGATTGGACCACCCTTTTCTTATATTTCTTGTCCTTTTGAAGAGAATTTCCTGGTCGAATCAGTTCTTGTGGAATTGTGAACAAACAAGGCAAGAATATGGCCTGGACATATTTTCCGAGTTCCCTCTTGATGGCATGGAAGGAATTCTTCGAAGGGCCCCTGTCCAAATACCAATCTAAGGGCTTTGACACAATGCTAAGTCGAAGAATCCCTTGCCATGCCAATCGAAAGGCTTTGACACAATGCCCATCGAAAGGCTTGTCATGAGGCCAATCGAAAGGCCTTTTGCAGATGTCAATCGAAGGATGTTATGTAGATGTTAATCGAAAAGAATTTTGGAGATGTCAATCGAAATCCATTTCATAAATTCCAATCAAAAGGTATTTTGGAGATGCCAATCAAAAGGCACTTTGGAGATGCCAATCGAAAGGCACTTTGGAGATGCCAATCGAAGGGAATTTTGTAGGTTCCAGTCGAAGGATACTTAACCATCCTTTGAAAAATGTCCTTGTCTTTAGGCAAAGGTTTGTAACCACTTATGCAAGAGGAAATCTTGGAAAAACATGAGAGGGCAAATTTTGGGGTACAACACAAAAATATACATATTTTTCAAAGAGGTTCCTGCGGAGTACCGTAGATGTTTAGGGTGCTAATACCTTCCCTTTGCACAACCAACCCCCTTACCTTGAATCTTTCACCCTCTATTGGGTTATTCTCTCTTTTCCCATTCTTTTGGAAACAATAAAGCATGGTGGCGATTTTTATTTTGATCTGTAGAAGTTTAGTCAATCCAATGGCTTAGTCTTAAACATTTCTACCGCTACACCACCCTACTTTGTGCCTTGAACCATACTTGTTTAAACTTGCATCAAGAAAAAGTCAACACCCTAGAATATGATGGTTGTACTGTTGATTTCTCCAAGCTCCTAAATCCTTGCCTATAAATTGAACTTCATTTACAACTACAAACACAAATACAAAGCCTGCTAGTTTCTGGTTTTTGCATTCAAATTCCAATTTCCCTCAAGTGTTTCTTGACAAAATCACCCACACAGCTTCTGATACATATTTAGAAGTCGTCCCGACTTCTGTTTTTAGACTGTAACACACTCTTCATCAATCTCTATCTCAAATATCAGAACATTGTTTCCTGGCTGATCCAGAACGCTCCAGCCATTCATAGTTCAACTTAAGGGTTGTTCTAGCTTTATGAGAATTGAGGGAAGATGACCAGAACATCACAACAGTTAGAACCAGGTTCTAGTTCACAGAACAAGTTCCAGCTGCAAGGTAAGCTTCTTCTGACTTGTATCTCATTACTTAGACATTGATATGCTTGCATGCTAAACAAAACAATGTAGACATCCTGACTCTGATGTTGTACATATTCATAGATTTCATGTTTTTTTGCCTAAGTAGAGATATTTTCAGTTCAGAACTTCTTGAGGAAATTAGGATTCGGAATTAGGATTAGAAAAATCCATGCTTGCTTTTTATTTACAGTTCTGATACTTTATATTTCTAAAACCATGATGAAACCTGCCATGATTGCTATGTTTGCATTTTCAGTTTTGTTGAGAAATGGCTAGGATGCAGATACTTTGATTAACATGGAGAAAGATATAAATTTCATTATCAGAACTTACTTTGTGATATATGTTTATTTTTTTGCTTCTAATACCGGATGTATAGCCACCCTAGTGTTGGAGAGCTCATGCATAAGACATTAGTGTTAAGGGTCCTGAGTTCTAGCCCCTAAAACACCTCTTTTTATGTTTATCTCATAACATTTTTACCCCATTAGTTGGACCAAAACTTCTAGATCAATCCCCTTTATTTTCTTGTCAAAACAGTGATCCTGGACCAGAACTTCTAGATATCCCCACCCAACAGCATTAACACTTCACTTGTCCATTATCCGAACTTCTAGGCTTCCAGTTGCATTAGAACCTCTAAGCTCTCTCAAATAACCAGAACTTTTGACCTATCAGTGATATTAGAACTTCTAGATTCCCAATTTCATTAGAGCTTTAAGACTCCCTTAGCAATCATAACTTTTAGGCTTTCCTTTGTTCCCAGCAATCTCATAACTTCAATGCACTCGGATCTAGAACTTCTGACCTTCCCCATTTCTGCTAACGTTTATTTTCTGATTTGCAGCGCACCAGAGTCAGAACTTTTTCTCTCCCCTCTTTCAGCAATGTGTTGATTCTGATTCTTTTCCCTTTTATTATTTTCATCATCATTCTATTTTTATTAATTAAAAACACCAAAAATACTTTATATTCATACACTTTGTTTTATTTTCTTTTAAGACAAAAAAGACTAAAAATATTTTCCTAAACCAATTTATTTCTTCTCTTAACAAAAAAAAAATCCATTTTTACATTCCTTTTCCATTATTTCAATATGGTTGTAATAGATAATTAGGACTTTAATTTCTTGCAATCCCCATTTGCAAATTTGTACACCCCATCCCCCTAATGATTGTAATAGCGTAGAATATTTACTTTCCGCAATTTATTGCTTTCATATAAATGCTAGTAATTAGGAATTGTATGGAAATATAAAATCAACAAGTATACAACCCCTAATCAAAGACTAAATGCATGCAAATCAAACACACTATTCACACATGCACCCCTAGGGTTAACTCCACTTGTTGCCTAAAAAATGGTCATTTTATGCATGTGAGACATCTTAGCAAAACAATCAAAATACGAGATCATAGTCCCTCGATGACACTTCAAATGTTGCCTTTCAAATGATCTTACTCCCTCAAAGAGAAATGCTAAGATATCTTACAACATTGTTATCATGACTATACGATGACCCACGCATGTTCCTTTACATCCAAAGATAAAGCTTCTTACCAAATAAATGGTAAGATAGAAACATCTAAAGGAGGAGGAAAAGAACAAAGACTTTTGAGTAGGTAGAAATGTTCCTAGTTGCTTGCTCGCTTTCAAAATAAACATCCTTACAAACATACACCAAACACTTTCAAGACATAAAATATTTTCTAAAAGTTCAACACTATGTATACGTTCTTATGAGACGAGAACCATTACAAAGTTTTCCTAAACGAAGGCAATTTTCAAAAATACTTTCAAAAACCACCACAAAAGCACATCTTCAAACAAAGCAAGTGATCTAGCAAGCAACTAAGAGGCCATAAATAATTATGGATGAAAAGGGTGATAACACCTTCCCTTTTCATAATCTACCCCTCGAACTCAAGAAAATAATCTCAAAGGTATTTCCTGTTCTTTTCACCCTTTCCTTTATTGGATAAAAGAAAAGTCAGTGGCGACTCTTGCTAACCGCAACAATTGCGATAAAACGCAAAACATCTGAAGTCAGTTCTCCCACCGTATTATAGAACTGGCGACTCTACTGGGGAAAAGACTTAAAAGTGGGGTTACCTTAGGTCTAGATCACCTTTACTTGCTTTCATTGTTTGACTTGTTTGCTTTACATTTTGGTTCCTTATTTAGGCTTGTTTTGATCCTCTACCCGGATCTGGGATACCTTTTTAGGTCAGTAGCAATAAGTTATTGAAACTGTATGGGGTATACCGACATGGTCTAAGAAATAGCTATGTTAGTGTGACACATTTGTTGGTACTGGTAGCCGTTGAGTAGTCAAGGAGAATACGGGGCTACTGTGTGGTGTCATGAAGCACTAAATGACTTTAGAACCTTTTACTTGACCAATTTGGCCATTAGGAAGTAGTGAGGTAGCCGACTTTGGTGTAGTCCGAAGTTGGTTGACACTCGATACTATGCTCATTGAGATTAGACTTTTCGGGATATTTCGATCACCATTAAAGAGGCTTGCGCTGAAACAATGCCCGATAAAGAAAGATCAGTGATATTGAGATCCCCTAGAACCCGCATACTATTACTAGGACAAATTGAGCCAACTAAACTTCAAGAGGGTACTTACCTATAAAACTCCATAAAAGCATAAAACTAAGGAATTGTTTGCCTTGTGTGTATATATTTACTTGTACATAACATCATAACATCATACCATTGCATTTCTGCACTAACCATTTCAAGGATTATTAGAATTAATCTTTGTAGGACATGACCTCCACCCGCAGGAATACTATCCAAGTTAATCTCGTAATAATTCCTTCCTAACTCAAAAAATTAGCATCAAGGGTTCCTGAGAATTATTCATTTATCAAAATACATGGTCGACTCTTAAACTTGGTTACCTCAAGCATTGATGAAGACATGACGAAAGTGCTTTTTCAGTTCTTCGACCCTTCGCACCATTGCTTCACTTTTCCTGATTACCAGCTTGTACCTACTATAGAATAATTCTCTCAACTCTTGAGGATTCATATTCTCAATAAAATACCTTTCAACGATACAGAAAATAATCCAAGCCCTGAAGAGATTTCCCGAGCACTACACTTGCAACAATTCGATGTCACGGCTAATTGTGAAACAAGGAGTGGTGTCAGAGGGTTCTTAGCCAAGTTCTTGTTTGAAAAAGCTCAAGATTGTTGGAAATCTCTGGATTTACAAGCTTTTGAATAAATCTTGGCCCTTCTCATCTATGGGATGGTTTTATTTCCAAACCCTGGCCAACTTATAATGTAAATGCTGTCAAAATCTTCATGTCTCGCAATCCAGTGCCTACTTTGTTGGGAGATATCCTACATTCTTTCCACTCTCGCACTATGAGGAAAATAGGGACCCTCATGTGTTTCACTCCTTTATTGGCTAGATGGTTTGTTTCTCATCTTCCTCGGTCTATGTTGAAGAACGATCAAGGTTTGAGATGGTCTCATAGGTTGATGTCACTCAGACATTCGGATATTCACTGGTGTTATCGGTCCTTAGAGAATGTTAATATCATCGACCGTTATGGGGAATTCCCTAATGTTACTTTACTTGGAATTATGGGAGGAATCACTTAAACCCTTTTTTATCTTTGGGACAGTTTGGATATGCCCAAAGAGATGGTCCGCGTGATATGCTCATCCAAGGGGTGGTATTCGACTACGAGAGAGATAATCAAGGCTACCGTCAGAGGTTTGTGCGAGCTTGGAGAATGGTAAACAAAGTGGATAGTAATACGTTGGGACGCAAGAATTCTATTCCCCTTGAGCCTTACCTTAGGTGGGTACGAGCTCGTGCTCAGAAGCTCGTAATGCCTTACCCCTCTATCATACCTGTTATCATAGAGCCTGTTGCTGAAGAAGAAGTCCCGTATACTGTCCTCCATCCCATCACGCCTACTTCTCTTGAAGACCTGCAAAAGAGTTGGATTCAGCTAAAGGAAGAAGGAGACACCTTTGAGGCTCAATTCTACGTAAGCGAGAAAAGGCTTTTGGAGTTTACAAAGCAACTACATGAAGAACAAAGCTTGAAAGCCTACCTTGCACCAAAGAGGATGCGTTCGACCTTTTTATCTTAGAAATTTACTTTGTAAGCCCGAGAGGCATGTTATAACCATTTTGAATTAATTAATGCAATTTGACGTTTGTTCATTCTTTGTCTAGACAAATTTAAATTTCGTAAATCCTTGAAATAATTTGCATACACATCTTCCATGCATCATAACATAAAAGGTTTTCCACGATATGTTTCCTTATCTTTCTGCTGTTTATTTCAGTAAGATGGATATCGAGAAAACTGTGAAGGACCTAATAGCATAAAACTCCCAGTTTCAAGAGACTATGCTGACCCTGGCCAAGGGGAAACAAGAGTTGATGACGTTGCTGGCATCCAAAAAGAAACCAAAGAGGAAAGCCCTAGTCAACATGGGTAAGAGATTCAGAGAGTTGATCTGTCAGATACCTGTAGTGGAAGACTCATCTGAGGAAGACGAAAATCATATTGGAGAAGCTATGAGTACCCAGGTTGGGTGTATCAATGGTCAAGCGTCTAATGATGAAGATTATTTTGGCGAGCAGTATCCTCCCGCCGATGTTAAGTACAAGCACCTAGAGGACAGACTTAAGGCCGTTGAGATTCAAGCCATTCCGGGTTTGGATTTTGACGATTTGGGTTTAATATTTGGGTTTGTCATTCCCCACAAATTCAAGATACCAATCTTCATTAAATACAATGGGGTTTCCTGCCCAAAGCTTCACCTGAAGTCTTATGTGCGCAAAATTCAACCGCACACCACTGATAAGAAACTCTGGCTTCACTTCTTTCAAGAAAGCTTGGCTGGGACGCAACTAGAGTGGCTTTACCAATTGGAGGGTTCCCGTATCCATACATGGGAAGACTTGGACACCACTTTCTATCACCAATACCAGTACAATGCCGACCTGGCGCCGACAAGAGTTCAACTACAAGACATGACGATGGGGAAAAATGAAGGGTTCAAAGACTACGCCCAAAAGTGGAAGGATATTTCCAGTAGGGTCTAACCGCCGTTAACGGATAAGGAACACATTGATATGTTTTATGGCACCTTATCTGGTCCATTTTTCAATTTATTGGTTGGTTGTTCTTCATCTAGTTTCACTGAGCTGATCTTAACCAAGGAAAGAGTTGAAAGTGGTATCAAGAGTGGGAAGATTCCCATAGCATCTTCTTCCACCTCCAATCCTGTAAAGAAACCCTTCACTGGGAAGAAAGAAACAAATGATGTGTATGGGGCAAGGGCCCGTACCAAGAAGGATGACCGCCCCTCTGTTAATGTTGTCCGGGTTTCCAATCCAACTCCTGTTCAAAGATAATCTTCCAACCGTCAACGGTTCGAGGCTTCACAAAGACAATACACAAGGATAGGCATGTCGCTATCTCAAGCCTTAAAACACCTGTTAAAGGATAATTTGGTGACACTGTGTGATACTCCGGCTAATCCAGATACCTCCTCACCTAAATAAAATCCGAATACCAAGTGTGAATATCACTCGAATAGTCCCGGGCATGAGACTGACCAATGTTGGGCACTGAAGAATAAAATTCAAGACTTAATAGACAACAAGACCATCGAATTTTATCCGCCTCCAATTCCCAATGTGATAACGACACCAATGCCAAACCATGGAAAGGGTGTCAATGCTGTTGAAGACTACATTTTTGTTTCCTCCGTCAAAGACTTGACTACTCCGTTAAACATTATCAAAAAGAATCTGCTGAAAGCTGGGGTTTTTCCTGGCTGTTTGAAGGACTGTGTTTAATGCACCAAACAACTAAATGGATGCAAATGGCTGAAGGAAGGAGTTCAACGCCTGATGAATAGTCATGAGATCCTATTTGAGAAGACTTTGTTCGCCAAAAGTTTGACCAAGAAGATTGAAGACCTCTCTATCATAACGATTTCAAACAAGCCTCTTAGGATATCTTCCAAGGGTCCTATCCAGATTTCAAACAAACCAACTTTTTCTCCTCCGATAATACCGCCCCCGGGCCAATTCCTTACTCTTCCAACAAAGCAGTGCCATGGAACTAAGGTGCTGAGGTGTTTTACCACGGAATAAAACAAGATGCTTGGATTGAAGAATGCAAAGTTGATGACATTGGCAACATTATTGGCTCTAGTAAAGTGACCAGAACTGGGAGAATATTTTCACCCAATGTCTCACCACAAACCACTACAAAGGCGCATGTCTGCATCATCACTGCTAAGCCTAGTGCTGACACAAGGGGAAAGGAGAAAGTAGTTGAGCCTGTTGAGACATAAATATCCGCAAAAGACATTGTTGCTGAGGAACCTTCCGCTCAAGAAGTGGATGAGATCTTGAAAATTATAAAGAGGAGTGATTTCAAGATCGCGGAGCAGTTGAGGCAAACCCCTTCCAAGATTTCCATGTTATCTTTGCTACTTTGTTCCGATGCTCATGCTCAGGCGTTAATAAAATTCTTAAAGAAGGATTTTGTCCCTCATGAGACCATAACTGACCAGTTTGAAAATTGTGTGGCAAGCTTGACGGCTGATAATGGATTGGGTTTCTCAGATGCCGATCTGACACCACATGGAAAGACCCATAACAAAGCTCTGCATGTTTTTGTTGAATGTAAGGGTACTACCCTTGCACATGTTCTGGTTGACACTGGCTCTTCCTTAAATGTACTACCGAAAGGTTCTTTAGACCGATTAGACTACGAAGGACTGGTGTTGAAGACGAGTGATATTATTGTTAGGCCTTTCAATGGGTCCAAAAGGACGGTTCATGGAGAGGTGGATCTCCCGATCAAGGTGGGCTCACAGATTTTCAACTCTACTTTCTACATCATGGACATCCGTCATGCGTACTCCTGTGTGTTGGGTCTCCCTTGGATCCATGGAGCAGGGGCAGTAACTTAAACTCTTCATCAAAAGCTCAAATACCCGATCAAGGGAAGGATTGTCACTGTTTGTGGTGAGGAGGAATTCATGGTAAGCCACCTCAATTCTTTCAAATATGTGGAGATGAATGGTGAATTTATAGAAACCCCGTGTTAGGCTTTTGAAGTTGTTCCGCCTATGATTGCTACTGCCAAAGTCTCCTCCGACCTGCCCAAAGCTGATAGATTGGTGCCAAAGATGGTTTCATTTAAAGATGCTTGTGCCGCAGTCGAAGAAGGAAGTTGTGATACTTGGGGGCAACTCCCCGAGATCCCATTTAAAGCATACAAATGTGGTTTAGGTTTTACTATCAAAGCTCAGAAAGAAGTGAGGTGCGCTCGTGCAGGGAAGCCCCCTCTCCATATTGGAAATCATGAAGTAAACGCTGTGGAGGATTCGGATGATGAGTCTGTGTTGTACCCCAAAATTTTCCCTCCCATATTTCTCAATACATTTCAAGTGAGGTCCTCAAATTTCTCAAGGAAGTCCAAGGGTTGACCAGACAAACTCTCTCCTAAGATAGTCTACCTCAAATTAGGGTTTCAGTTTGCATCAAGATGTTTGAGTCCAAAGGATCCCAAATGCTCACCATTGTCCTAATATGTTCTCAATATCATCCATGTCAAGTTTCAAGCCTTGCAGAGGAAGTTTGCTCGGTCAATTGCTCAAAGGCCTGAAAATCGACTGTGTTAGGGCAAAAGTCAATTGTGGCCCACATACAGTCAAACTTCAAGATTTTTGGTTAACATACTCATTTTGAAGTATTATTCATCATTTGATCAAGGTTTGATCATGATTCCTCAAGGATTGCTCACAATTCATCAAAACCAAAAAGGTACTAAATTAGGGTTTTGTTGGAAAAGTCAACTCAACTTTGACCAAGCATAACTTTATCATACTTTATCAAATACTACCCATCCAAATCTCATTTTCAAGAGGATTCAATTCCCTACAATTCATCTTCTTCTCCAAAGTTCAAAATATGCACTCACAAGAAGATATGAATTTGGACATTATAGGTCATTTTGGAAAGTCAACAAAAACACCTTTTATGTCAAAGCTTCATACAAGAACATGGAAGACTAAATTGAGATGAGACCAAAAGGGTTGCTTAAAGGACATATTAAGATTTCTAAAAAGTCTAAGAACACATCTCTAGGGTCAAAATTGAAGGAGTTGCGCATTGGTAAAGTTGACCCTTTTTGAAAAATTGCCAAAAGTCAAATGTGTCCCAAATTGTAATTTTTGCTAAATGGGGACAACTTTTTATGCTTGCCTGAGTTTGTAATGTGATCCAAGACCCATGATCTCTTCCATTTTTCATTCTTTTATTTTTTTTATTTATTTTGATTTTATTTCAATAAAATCAAATAAAATAATGAAAAATCAAAAACTAATCAAATCTTGAGATTTTGTGCATGTTTAGGTCTATTACACAGCTGGAAGTGAGATCAAATCTTGCAAGGCTCATATGGATACAAAAGATTTCATTTTTCTTGATTTGGAAAGATTTGCATAAGGATCAAATCATGATTAAATAATCATAATTGGAGAAGATTTGAAACCAAGTTGCAACCCTAATTCATTCTAGGGTACATAAGGAACATTTGCAGATAAAAAAAATGGGTTAGAGGCATGCAAAACAAAAAGCAAAGTTGCAAAAATTCAAGAAAAGTTGTAAATCAATTTTCAGTATTCAAGCTATCCAAGCCATTCTAAGTATCCCAATCGCTTGCTGGATATCCCGGGTTCACATAGCAACCATTAGCAAGCTTCCTCAAGCCTTGAAACACGTTGTAAGTTTCTCACGACTTCCATATTTTCTTGAAATCCAATACGTTAATTCTGGTACATTTAGCCTGTTTGATTGGTACATTCATGATCCTTGAGTTATTTGCAAGCTATTGATTATATCCAATTGCGTTTTTACTGACTATACACTAAGATGCCATAGTTAGGGTTCTTGCTTTGTTTTTAAGGTTTTTCTGTACAGGAAAAATTGGCCATGGATAATGGTACCATGATGCTCGTGAGGTTGCAACGAGTTGATTGGTACCATTGGGAGTGATTTATCATGAAGGGACAAGATTTTGGAGTGGACAAGGGTTGTACCTACACCCAGCATCTGTAGGTAAATGGTTTCATCTAAAACGACAGAGGCAAGGAAGAAGAAGGATAATGTGGCGCTCCATGACTCGTCCACTTGAATCTGCGCGCGTTTCAGAATTTGCTTTTTGTTTTTATCATATTATATTTCTTTGTTATCAATTATACAACTAACCAAGCCAGCTCAGTTGGTAAGCGCACAGTGTGATTATGTTCAAGGACCTGGGTTCGATCCCCAGGTCCCAACTTTGCTTCATGTTATTTTTTCTTACATATTCAGGTGCGCTAGGATCCAATGAGTCCACCATACACCATCAGCATTCACCCATCAGATCATCAACCAGCCAGATCTAAGGCTTCTTCAATGAGGGTCCACCATGTGCATAGGTCAAGCGTACACACAGGATCTGGAAAAAGTCAATAGGGCCAGGATTTGTTGGGCCCAGATTTGACATCAACACCCCCTCTTTGTTGAAAACTACCAGGCACATTCTCTTTTTTTCATTTATTTCTTTTATTTAAATTAATTTGTTTAATTTATTTTCTAACACAAAATTAATTTCTTTTCTTCACAAAAAAATCATAAAAGCAATTTTCATAAAATTTAGGATTAGATATTTATTTTATCAAATTAACTTAATATTTAATTTAGGGTAATTTTAACTTTTTTGTAAATAACTAAAATCAATTAGAAAAAATTAGGGTTTGCTTTTGATTTAATTTTATTTATTTATTTTCTTTTCATAAAATAAAAAATACAAAAATAGGTTAATTCTAATTATTTTTCTAAATTTAAATTAATTAGTAATTAGGGTTTTTATTTATTCAATTAAACCTTATTTTCTCGAAATAATCAAAAACAACACAAAAAAATGATTTTCCTTTTAAAGTTACAATTAGGTAGTTGGGGTCAAAACCCTAATCTCTCGTTTTCGATTCATCGCGCGCGTTTATATTTTTTTTGCAATATTAATGTAACTGCTCATGGTATGTAATAGTTTAATTTAGGATTTTCTTTTATTTATCGTTTTACGGGTTTTTTGGCTATGTAATTAATCCCTCTCCCCGAAGCCTTGTAATAGCGTAGTTTTTATTTCTCACATTTTAATTCTCGCAAATATTAACTGTTAGATGTATGTTAATAGGATTGTATGACATGATTGCATGTCAATTTAAAACGGCTAGAAAACCCTAATGTGCAAAGATAATAATTGAAATCAAGTCACTCGCACATGCTCACTCCTAGGGTATACTCTCACTTCGGTTGCCTTCGGTAAACAATCATTAAGTATAGGGTGTCTTAGTGGTTGCCCTCCTGTCTAAACAAATATCAAATGTCTCATTCGGAAATGTTGCCTCGGAAAGGTTGCCTCGGAAGTGTTGCCTCGAATATGATCTTAAGACACTAGGGTTATTACTAAAACGTCCTAACACTGCTTTAGTGATCGCACGTCCCTTTCGAATTGACCCTTACAAATCCAACGACGGTGCTACCTATTTCTCAATAGTAGGATAGCACTGTCTAAAGGAAACAAGAACAAAAACAAACTTTTTTTCGAGTAGGTAGATAATTGTTAGGTACTTTCTCAAAACAAACAAACCTTTTCACACTTACACTCTTTCAAACAAAGTTTTCAAAAACACTTCGTAACACTCTTGAAGACAGAAGCAAGGGTTAAAACGAAGTAAAACAAAAACTTTTCAAAACACAAACACACAAGCAATTTTAAAATGATGAGAAAGTACCTAAGAGCCCATGGAAAACAATGGATAGAAAGGGTACTAACACCTTCCCTTTCTATAATCCACCCCCGTACTCAAAATCTCGAAAAAAGGAATTTTTTTGTGCTTTTGTCCTTTCTAGTTGGATAAAATAAAAGTTGGTGGCGACTCTTGCTTACCGCGAAATTTTGCGAATACAAAGTGCAAAACGCAAACCAGCATTTTTAAAACAGTCGGTTCTGCCACCGTATCACAGAACTGGCGACTCTGCTGGGGACTTGATAAGTGGGGTATATCTTAGGATTTAGTTCATCATAAATTGTTTCTCTTGTTTGCTTTGATTGCTTTACTTTTAAGGGTTTTGTTTGGGAGTTACTATAGATCCTAACCCGAATCTGGGGACACCTTTTAGGTAAGTAGCAATAAACTGTGAGGGAACTGTACGGTGTAGACCGATACGGTTGAAGCAGTAGCTACGTTGATGTGGCACATTGGTTAGTACCGGTATCCCTTGTGGAGAAACGAGGAGAATATGGGGCTGTTATGTGTGTCGTTATGCATCAACAGACCTTAGAACCTTTAATCAACCAACTTGGCCATTAGAAAGTAGTGAGATAGCCGGCCTCGGTATAAAGCTGAGAACTGGTTGATACTCGATGCTACACTCATTGAGACCATACTCTCGAGATAGTTCCGGCTGCAAGAAAAGATTGCGTGAGCTGAAACCATGATCGATGGAGGATGTCCAGTGATATTGAGAACCTCTAGAACCCGGTAAATTTTGCTAGGATAGGTTGAAACCAACTGAACTTCAAGAGGGTAATACCTTTGACCCCATGCAAGCCTTAAACTTAAGGGCTTTTGTGTGACTTGTTTGCCTTTACCATGCCTGTTATCTTCTATACCTTTTTTTTTATCATGACGTCATACATCATAACATAGCATGCATACTTCATTATACTAACCATTTCAAAGACCGTGGGAATTTATCTTTGTTCTGTTTTGCAGATTATGGCTTTCGTGCGCAGAAACACCATCCGAGTTAACTTTATGCAAATACCTGCTCAACTCAAAGAGTTAGCCTCAAGAGTTTCTGAGACTTCTTCATTCATTAAGAGACATGGTCAGCTTCTTAGCCTGGTCACCTCAAAGTTTGATGAGCAGATTATGAGTGTGCTTTTCCAGTTCTTCGATCCTGTGCATCATTGCTTCACCTTTCCAGATTATCAGCTGGTTCCCACTTTGGAAGAGTTTTCTCACTTATTGGGAATATCCATCCTTGAGAAGATTCCCTTCACAGGTATGGAAGAGACTCCTAGACCAGAAGACATTGCTTCAGATCTGCATCTAAACGGTATGATGTAGTATCCAATTGGGAAACACGAAGCAGGGTTGAAGGTTTCTTAGCCAAGTTTCTGATAGATCAAGCTCAACTATTCTGGGATAGTTTGGACTTTCAGGCTTTCGAAGATATCTTGGCTCTCCTTATCTACGGTTTAGTTCTCTTCTCGAATCTAGATTCCTTTATAGATGTAAATGCGGTTAAGATCTTCCTGTCTCGCAATCCTGTGCCTACTCTACTGGGTGATATCTTGCATGCCCTCTACACTCGTACTGTGCGTAGAAGAGGGACTCTTATGTGTTGCATGCCATTGATGTCGAGGTGGTTTATTTCGCACCTCCCTAAGTCCGTGTTGAAGAATGAAGAAGGTTTGGATTGGTCCTACAGGATAATGTCACTTGCCCATGCAGACATTCTTTGGAGCTCCCGGGCTATGGAAAGCACTGCTATCATTGATCGTTGTGGGGGATACCCTAATGTCCCATTGCTTGGAATCAGAGGGGGAATAACCTACAATCAGAAGCTGGGGATGCCCTGTGAAGCAGTCTTGCCAGTGATTGTGGAGCCCACCAATGAAGAAGGCGTTCCTTACAAAGTTCTTTATCCTTACATGCCCACTGATCCTGGGGCATTGCAGAGGTCCTGGATTCAGCTGGAAGAGGAAAGGGATACTTACCGAGAGAAGTACCATGAGCAAGAAAGGAAGATTTTGAAGCTCACCAGGCAACTCGAAGAAGAAAGAACGATCAATGATTACGTCAGCACAAAGAGGAAGCATCCATGGGATCTTTGATTTTGCTTTTCTAGTTTAGATTTCTTGTCCATTTATTTCTTTGTAACGCCTTAAAGGCATTGTTGAACCTTTTTACAAGTTAATCTAATAAAGTTTGTTTATTTTTTGTTTTCAAATTTAAATCTCCCAAAGTCTTTGAAATCATTACATGCGCATCCCATTATCATGCACGCCATTACAGGTACCATTACAGGTTTCTCATCTTCTTTGTTGTTTATTTCAGCACAAAATGTCTTCTGATCAAGCCATCAAAGATCTTCAGGCACAAAACTCCCAATTCCAAGAGATGTTCTTGAGCTTGGCTAAATGGCAAGAGGATTTGAAAATTCTCATTCTGAAAGAGAAGAAGAAGAAGAAGAAGAAGGTCGTTCTTCTGAATATGGGTAAAAGGTTTGGGGATAGGTTGAAACAGCAAGCTGATCTGTCCTCTTCATCCAAGGAAGGGGAGAACCAAGAAGAAGAAAAGGGCCTCAGTCCTGCAATCTCTGATAATGATACAGATTATGATGATGAGCAATATCCTCCGGCTGAGGATAGGTACAAGCAGTTAGAAGACCGTGTTAGTGCTATGGAGATTCAGAAGATCCCTGGTTTGGATTTCGGAGAACTGGGACTGGTATCGGGAGTGGTGATCCCTCATAAGTTCAAAGCTCTGATTTTTGCAAAGTACGATGGAGTATCCTGTCCAAAACTCCATCTCCGCTCGTACGTCAGAAAAATCCAACCCCACACTGCTGATAGAAATTTGTGGGTGCACTTCTTTCAAGATAGTCTGTCCAGGACTCATCTTGAATGGTTTTATCAGTTGGAAGGAGCCAACGTCCGAAATTGGGAAGACCTTGTTGCTGCTTTTTACAGGCAGTATCAGTATAATACCAACCTTGCTCCCACTCGTACTCAGCTCCAGGGTATGTCTATGGGTGCAAGTGAAGGTTTTAAGGACTATGATCAAAAGTGGAGAGATTTGGCTGGAAGATTCCAACCCCCTTTGTCTGATAGGGAGTTGGTTGACATGTTTCTAGGGACGCTATCTGGTCCATTTTTCAATCATCTGATCGACAGTTCGTCATCTGGGTTTACTGAGTTGATCCTGACTGGAGAGAGAGTAGAAGCTGGTATCCGAAGTGGTAAGATACAGAAGGATACTTCATCAAGTGCAGTAAAGAAGCCTTTCACCGGTAAGAAAGAAGCTAGTGCAGTCTATGGATCGAGGGGCCAAAGTAGACTTGAACACCGTCAAGCAGTAAATGGAATAGTGATATCAAGACCCACAGTTGCCCCACAACGCAACCATCAACAAAGGGTAGAAAGACCACAGAGACAATACACTCGGCTCAATATGACCTTGTCTCAAATTCTACCACAATTAGTGAAGACCAATCTGGTAACTCTGAGGGAGGCCCCGAAGAACCCCAACACCACTTCTCCCCACTACAACCCAAATGCCTGCTTCGCCTATCACTCCGACGGCCCAGGTCATGATACAAACAACTGTTGGGCCTTGAAAAATAAGGTGAAAGATTTGATCGAAGCCAAAGAGATTGAGTTTGACGCTCCGGAGAAGCCCAATGTCATAACTGCACCTATACCCAAGCATGACTCGGGAATCAATGCTATTGAGGTTGTCTCCGCCACAAAAGATGCTGATGATGAGAACCCGAATGTCGACAGCTGGATCTACCCAATGACAAACAGTGGATTGAACAACTGGGCGGCGAAGGACTTCATACATGTTTCTTTTATTCCACAGTAATTGACTTTTGTTTTGAGATTTGTAATAAATCGTTTGAAACTTTACGGCCCGGTGCCTTGCCCGAGGCACTTTGGCTTTACTTGTGAGGGATTATTATCTGTCATTTCATATATCATCAATAAAACATTGAACGTTTCTTGCATTACAAATTTTGCGCTCCTTGTTTTTCTTTTCTGCCTCTCACTTTATCAAAAACAACTATTCTCTTACACACACTCACATATCATAATGCAGATCCATATCCACTCTGGATCCCATTGATAACAACTCTGCTACTGCCAGTTATGACTTCAAAAATCCGATCAACCAAGCCGAGGACGAAGGTGAGGATGATTGTGAGGTTCCTGGAGAGCTTGCTAGATTGTTACTACAGGAATAAAGGTCCATATAGCCTCATGAAGAGACAGTTGAATCAGTAAATCTGGGTATAGAGGAAGACAGGAAAGAGGTCAAGATAGGTGCGAATCTGGAGCTTAGTGTCAAACAACGGTTGATACAGATGCTACGCGACTATGTTAAGATCTTCGCTTAGTCTTATGAAGATATTCCTGGTTTGGACACGGATATTGTGGTACACCGCCTGCCGACTAAAGAAGATTGTCCTCTGGTAAAGCAGAAGGTTCGCCGTATGCGCCCTGAGATGTCTGAGAAAATTAAAGTTGAGACCATGAAACAGTTCGACGCGGGATTTCTAGCTGACACCTCTTACCCACAGTGAGTTGCCAATGTTGTTCCGGTGCCTAAGAAAGATGGTATGGTGCGGATGTGTGTGGACTATAGAGATCTGAACAGGGTCAGCCCCAAAGATGACTTCCCACTTCCTCACATCGATGTTCTGGTCAACAACACCGTGCAGCATAAGATCTTCTCCTTTATGGATGGTTTTTATGGTTACAATCAAATCAAGATGGCTCCCGAGGACATGGAGAAGACAACATTCGTTACACAGTGGGGCACCTTCTGTTACAAGGTAATGCCTTTCGGGTTGAAGAATGCTGGGGCAACTTATCAGCGTGCCATGGTCGCTTTGTTCCACGACATGATTCACCATGAGATTGAGGTTTATGTTGATGACATGATCGCAAGGTCCCAAACTGAGGAAGATCCTAGATCATCTCCAGAAACTATTTGACAGGTTGAAAACGTACAAGCTGAGGTTGAACCCGAACAAGTGCACCTTCGGGGTAAGGTCTGGTAAGCTGCTGGGCTTTGTTGTTAGTGATAAGGGTATTTAGGTGGACCCTGCCAAGGTAAAGGCCATACAGGAAATGTCGGCTCCCCATACAGAAAAGGAAGTTAGAGGTTTTTTGGGACGTCTGAACTACATCGCCCGATTCATTTCACATCTGACTGCTACTTGTGAACCAATCTTCAAGCAGCTGAAGAAAGATCAAGTGGTAAAATGGAATGACGAGTGCCAGACTTCTTTCGAAAATATCAAAGAATATCTTCAAGAACCGCCAATTCTGATGCCTCCAGTTGAAGGAAGACCTTTGATCTTATACTTGAAAGTGCTGGATAATTCAATGGGGTGCGTGCCGGGGCAGCATGACGAGTCTGGCCGAAAAGAGCATGCTATTTACTACCTTAGCAAAAAGTTTACCGACTGTGAGACCCGATACTAACTACTCAAGAAAACTTGCCGCGCTTTGGCATGGGCTACTCGCCGGCTGAGAAAGTATATGCTGACTCACACCACCTTATTGATCTCAAAGATGGATCCAATCAAGTATATCTTCGAAAAGTCTGCCTTGTCCGGAAGAATAGAAAGATGGCAGATGATCTTAACTGAGTATGACATCCAATGCACAACCCAGAAAGAAATCAAGGGGAGTGTACTAGCGGATCATTTAGCGCATCACGCCGTGGATGACTACCAATCCATGAATTTCGAGTTCCCGGATGAGAACATCATGTTGGTGACCGACTGTGAAGAACCTGGACTGGATGAAGGACCTGAGGAAGGATCCCGATGGTCTATGTATTTTGATGGAGCCTCAAACGTGTTGGGTAATGGCATTGGTGCTGTGATTATATCTCCTGAGGGCTGTCATACTCCATTCACCGCCCGATTATATTTTAACTGCACCAACAATATGGCGGAGTATGAAGTATACATCCTGGGTCTCCAAGCTGCTATTGACCTAAGGATTAAGTTCTTGAGTGTATTCGGAGATTCTGCTCTGGTGATCATCCAGATCAAAGGTGAGTGGGATACGAAGCACCCAAATCTTATTCCTTACAAAGAGTATGTACTGACATTGCTTCTGCACTTTGAAGAGATAACCTTTGAACACTTCCCGAGAGAAGAGAACCAGTTAGCGGACGCGCTAGCTACCTTGTCTTCTATGTTAAAAGTCATGTGGGACAATGAAGCTCCCCAGATTACCGTTGAGAGGTTGGATGAACCAGCACATTATTGTGACATTGAGACTGAAGAGGTAGCAGATAAACCCTGGTTTCACAAGGTAAAAAGGTATCTTGAGACTCAAGAATACCCCGAGGGTGCATCTGTTAATGATAATAAGTTCCTGAGAAGGTTCGCTGCAAAGTTCTTCATCAGTAATGGGATCCTTTACAAGCGTAACCATGATTCGACCTTACTGCGGTGTATGGACAAAAGCGAGACAGAAAGGATCATGGCAGAGTTACATGAAAGTTCCTTCGAAACTCATTCCAGTGGACATACCATGGAAAAGAAGATCCTACGGGCTGGATATTATTGGTCCACTATGGAAGCCGATTGTTATCAGCATTCTCGGACCTGTCATAAGTGCCAAGTCTATGCTGATAAGGTGCATGTACCTCCAGTTCCTTTGAATGTTTTGACAGCTCCTTGGCCTCTCGCAATATGGGGCATCGACATGATTGGCGAGATCAGACCTACTGTGTCTAACAAGCATCATTTCATTTTGGTGGCTATTGATTACTTTACAAAGTGGGTTGAGGCAGCTTCCTTTGCTATGGTAACCAAGAACGTCGTGGTGCGGTTTATCTGACAAAATCTGATATGTCGATATGGTGTACCAGAGAGGATCATCACATACAATGGTACAAATCTCAACAATACGATGATCACCAAGCTCTGCAAACAGTTCAAGATACAATATCATAACTCTTCTCCCTACCGGCCAAAGATGAATGGGGTTGTTGAAGCGACTAACAAGAATATCAAGAAGATTATGCAGAAGATGATGGTGACATACAAAGACTGGCATGAGATGTTACCATTCGCTCTTCATGAGTACCGCACCTCAACGCGGATGTCAACAAGGGAAACACCCTATTCCTTAGTATATGGAATGGAGGCGGTCCTACCCATTGAAGTTCAGATACCCTCTCTTTGGATTATGAAGGATGCGGGTTTGAGCAAAGACGACTGGATCCAGACTCGACTTGATCAACTGAATCTAATCGATGAGAAGAGACTTACTACTATTTTTCATGGTCAGACGTATCAAAAGCGAATGATCAAGGCATTTAACAAGAAAGTCAGACATCAAGAATATCAAATCGGGGATCTAGTGATCAAACGCATCATTTTGTCGCAAGGTGATCTTAGGGGCAAATGGACCCCCACATACAAAGGGCCATTTGTGGTTAAGAACATTTTCTTGGGAGGAGCTATGATTCTAACCACCATGGATGGTGACGACCTTCCTCACCCCGTCAATGCAGACATAGTAAAAAAATACTACGCATAATCAAATACCCACTAGGTTGACTGGCCTAGGCAAAAATAAGGGCTTCCCGGCGAACCAAAAGGGTTCGGGAAAAAGTAAGGGATGAAAATGAAAAAAAATTGTACACCCGGCAAGTCGAAAACCTGAAAAGGCGGCTTGGGCAAAAAAGGGTATCCCAATAAACTGAAAACCCGAAAGGGCGGTTCAGGCAAAAATTAGGGATCAAAGTGTAACGCTATGTCTCATTGGATCACCTTGCAATTAGACTTCGGTATTGACTATCAAGCTCAGGCAGCGTCAATCAATCTAATCTACCTTCGACCAAGTAGCAAAGTGATGAGACGCTCGAAGATATAAAGGCAATAGAAGAGTTGGAACCCAGTGGGATTGTTCACATAGCTGTTTTTCTTTCTCTTTCACAAAATGTATAATTCCTGTCTTCCGGTGGCGTTCTCTTACTAGGACATCAGCCTCTTTGTACAAAACGCCTATTACAGGCCAACTACAAAATCGATACAATTCAATTTCACAAGAAATCTCAATTTGTTTTTTCTTTTTTGTTTTGTTTTGCAAAGAACGCCCAATGATTCATTTTTGATATATGCATTTGAAAATAATTACTGCTCATAAATATTTACATATGAAGTAAAAGACAACTACTTGTAATTCCAGGAATAGGGGCAAACAAGAAGTGTCCAAACCGTACAGTTGCTCTACCCACAAGATACAGGGATGGATCCAGCTTGAGAATACAACTAAAGGTACATACACTCCCCGTAGAGTAGGAAGTATCCAAAGACAGTGGTGACAACTCTCCCCAGCCAAGGTTCATAATCTCGAATGAGTCGGCAAATTCTTCCCAAGCAGAGTTTATCTATCACCAACAACGGTAATTCATCCCCAGCGGAGTGGTTTCTCCAAATCAGCGGATCGTCTAACAGAGTACCTCTCTTCCCTACAGAGACATTCTCCCACAAGATTGTTCTCAAACCGAGTCTCTCCCGGCAGAATATTCACCAGTAAGAATGGACGCGAGTCTCCAGTTAATCATCTTCGGTCACTATCCCCAGTGAGAACGAAGAACTCAACTCCTTATACTCCCCAACAGCAGTCCGGGATTTATTCTCCCCAGCCGGAAAATATCACAAGAACATTGCATGTCCATACATCATGGCATGCACATATACATCATACAACACAACCTCATTTATTTTGAGAACATCATTACTCAATACATTTCATATATCATGACATTACGTACGACTAACTCTTTACCTTTCAGGGAAAGATACAATCAAGTTCTCACAAGTTTTCCCTGGTTCAGTCAAATCGATATTGATTTCTATTCCAGTTTAAGCTATGAAGCCCGAAAATCGACCGGATAATATCTTGATATCTCCAGAATACTACGAAGCCTGGAATCAACTAGATAATGGTATATCTTAAATACAAGCTATGATGCCCGGAAATTGACCAGAAAACAGCTTAACCCTCAGCAAGTTATTGTGAAGCCTGGAAATCGACTAGATAGCAATACCAGATACCATGAAGCTTGGAATCGACCAGATAATGGTATAAGACACTGTGAAGACTGGATCACGACCAGATAGCGGCAAAAGACACTAAAGCCTGGGACACGACCAGATAACAGTATAAGATACTGCGAATCTTGGAATTCGACCAAATAGCAGTTTACTCAGCCAAATACTATGAAGCCCAGAAATCGACTGGATATTAGTATGCTTTAAATTCAAGTTGGAAGCCCGGATGCGACCGGATAACCACTTGATTCCTTCTGAAGCCTGGAGCACGACCAGATAAGAATTGAGAAATTGTAAAGCCCGGATTACAACCAGATAGCAAGTTTAATCTCATCTCCCCAGTAAGTCACTGTAAAGCCTGGAGCACGACCAGATAGCAGTCGATCTTATCTTCCTCAACAAATCATTGTGACGCCTGGAGCACGACCAGATAGCAGTTCATTTTCACCTCCTCGACTAAGAGATGATTCCCCAGTAGAGTAACGGACAATTGAAGCTCATAAAACTCTATTTCTCTCAAGACAGAGACCAGCATTCCCCAATGAAGTCCTCCTCAACAACAGGTGCACAGGTTCTCGCAAAGGAATCTCTTATATGATCAACACTTCTTCGGATGTCATATTTAAGCCCATCTTCTGCCATTTACCTCCAAATGGCATCTATAAGCCCATTCCCGATATCACAAGACAAGTACAACTTCATGCGAGTGCAAATTTCTAGTCACTCTAGTGTTCAATCATCTTCCACCTTTTGATCACGAAAGGCAGACAAGCCAATCTAAACCCTCATATTTAAGAAGATTGAACAGGGGCAGCTGTTGTACCCCAAAATTTTCCCTCCCATATTTCTCAATACATTTCAAGTGTGGTCCTCAAATTTCTCAAGGAAGTCCAAGGGTTAACCAAACTAACTCTCTCATAAGATAGTATACCTTGCATCAAGATGTTTGGGTCCAAAGGATCCAAAATGCTCACCATTGTCCTAATATGTTCTTAAGATCATCCATGTCAAGTTTCAAGCCTTACATATGAAGTTTGCTCAGTCAATTGCTCAAAGGCCTGAAAATTGACCGTGCTAGGGCAAAAGTCAATTGTGGCCCACATACAGTCAAACTTCAAGATTTTTGGTCAACATCCTCATTTTGAAGTATTATTCATCATTTGATCAAGGGTTGATCATGATTCCTCAAGGATTACTCACAATTCATCAAAACCCAAAAGTTGCTAAATTAGGGTTTTGTAGGAAAAGTCAACTCAACTTTGACCAAGCATAAATTTCTCATACTTTATCAAAAATGACCCATACATAGCTCATTTTGAAGAGGATGCAATTCCCTACAATTAATATTCATCTCCCAATTTCAAAATATGCACTCACAAGAAGATGTGAATTTGGACATTATAGGTCATTTTGGAAAGTCAACAAAAACACCTTTTATGTCAAAGCTTCATACATGAACATGGAAGACTCAATTGAGATGAGAACAAAAGGGTTGCTTATAGGACATCTTAAGCTTTCTAAAAAGTCAAAGAACAGATCTCTAGGGTCAAAATTGAAGGGGTTGTGCATTGGCAAAGTTGACCCTTTTTGCAAAATTGCCAAAAGTCAAATGTGTCCCAAATTGCATTTTTTGCTAAATGGGCCCAACTTGTTATGCTTACCCTGAGTTTGTAATGTGATCCAAGACCCATGATCTCTTCCATTTGTCATTCTTTTATTTTTGTTATTTATTTTGATTTTATTTCAATAAAATCGAAACAAAATAATGAAAAATCAAAAACTAATCAAATCTTGAGATTTTGTGCATGTTTAGGTCTATTACACAGCTGGAAGTGAGATCAAATCGTGCAAGGCTCATATAGATACAAAATATTGCATTTTGCTTGATTTGGAAAGATTTGCATAAGGATCAAATCATGATTCAATAATCATAATTGGAGAAAAATTGAAACCAAGTTGCAACCCTAATTCATTAAGGGTACATACAGAACATTTACAGATCAAAAACAAAGGGGTTGGAGGCGTGCAAAACAAAAAGCAAAGTTGCAAAAATTCAAGAAAAGTTGTAAACCAATTTTCAGGATTCAGGCTATCCAAGCCATTCTAAGTATCCCAAACGCTTGCTGGATATCCCGGGATCACATTGCAACCATTAGCAAGCTTCCTCAAGCCTTGAAACACGCTGTAAGTTTCTCACGACTTCCATATTTTCTTAAAATCCAATACGTTAATTCTGGCATGTTTAGCCTGTTTGATTGGTACATTCATGATCCTTGAGTTATTTCCAAGCTATTGATTATATCCAATTGCGTTTTTACTGACTCTACACCAAGATGCCATAGTTAGGGTTCTTGCTTCGTTTTTAGGGTTTTTCTGTACAGGAACAATTGGCCATGGATAATGGTACCATGATGCTCGTGAGGTTGCAACGAGTTGATTGGTACCATTGGGAGTGATTTATCATGTAGGGACAATATTTTGGAGTGGACAAGGGTTGTACCTACACCCAACGTCCGTAGGTAAAGGGTTTCATCTAAAACGACAAAGGCAAGGAAGAAGAAGGGAAATGTGGTGCTCCATGACTTGTCCATTTGAATCTGCGCGCGTTTCAGAATTTGCTTTTTGTTTTTATCATATTATATTTCTTTTTTATCAATTATACAACTAACCAAGCCAACTCAGCTGGTAAGCACGCAGTGTGATTATGTTCAAGGACCTGGGTTCGATACCCAGGTCCCAACTTTGCTTCATGTTATTTTTTCTTACATATTCAGGCGCGTTAGCATCCAATGAGTCCACCATACACCATCAGGATTCACCCATCAGATCATCAACCATCCAGATCCAAGGCTTCTTCAATAAGGGTCCACCATGTCCATAGGTCAAGCGTACACACAAGATCTGGGAAAAGTCAATAGGGTCAGGATTTGTTGGGCCCAGATTTGCCATCAACACCCCCTATTTGCTGAAAACTACCAGGCCCATTCTCTTTCTTTCATTTATTTAAATTAATTTGTTTAATTTATTTTCTAACACAAAATTAATTTCTTTTTTTCATAAAAAAATCATAAAAGCAATTTTCATGAAATTTAGGATTAGATTTTTATTTTATCAAATTAACTTAATATTTAATTTAGGGTAATTTTAACTTTTTTGTAAATAATTAAAATCAATTAGAAAAAATTAGGGTTTGCTTTTGATTTAATTTTATTTATTTATTTTCTTTTCATAAAATAAAAAATACAAAAATAGGTTAATTCTAATTATTTTTCTAAATTTAAATTAATTAGTAATTAGGGTTTTTATTTATTCAATTAAACCTTATTTTCTCGAAATAATAAAAAACAACACAAAAAAGTGATTTTCCTTTTAAAGTTACAATTAGGTGGTTGGGGTCAAAACCCTAATCTCTCGTTTTCGATTCATCACGCGCGTTTATATTTTTTTGCAATATTAATGTAACTGCTCATGGTATGTAATAGTTTAATTTAGGATTTTCTTTTATTTATCGTTTTACGGGTTTTTTGGCTATGTAATTATTCCCACTCCCTGAAGCCTTGTAATAGCGTAGTTTTTATTTCTCGCATTTTAATTCTTGCAAATATTAACTGTTAGATGTATGTTAATAGGATTGTATGACAAGATTGCATGTCAATTTAAAACGGCTAGAAAACCCTAATGTGCAAAGATAGTAATTGAAATCAAGTCACTCGCACATGCGCACTCCTAGGGTATACTCTCACTTCGGTTGCCTTCGGTAAATAATCATTTAGTATAGGGTGTCTTAGTGGTTGTCCTCCTGTCTAAACAAAGATCAAATGTCCCGTTCAGAAATGTTGCCTCGGAAAGGTTGCCTCGGAAATGTTGCCTCGAATATGATCTTAAGACACTAGGATTATTACTAAAACTTCCTAACATTGCTTTATTGATTGCACGTCCCTTTCGAATTGACCCTTACAAATCCACCGATGGTGCTACCTATTTCTCAATAGTAGGATAGCACTGTCTAAAGGAAACAAGAACAGAAATAATTTTTTTCGAGTAGGTAGATAACTATTAGGTACTTGCTCAAAACAAACAAACCTTTTCACACTTACACTCTTTCAAACAAAGTTTTCAAAAACACTTCGTAACACTCTTGAAGACAGAAGCAAGGGTTAAAACAAAGTAAAACAAAAACTTTTCAAAACACAAACACACAAGCAATTTTAAAATGATGAGAAAGTACCAAAGACCCATGGAAAACCATGGATAGAAAGGGTGATAACACCTTCCCTTTCTATAATCTACCCCCCGTACTCAAAATCTCGAAAAAATGAATTTTTCTGTGCTTTTGTCCTTTCCAGTTGGATAAAATAAAAGTCGATGGCGACTCTTGCTTACCGCAACATTTTGCGAATACAAAACACAAAATGCAAACCAGCATTTTCAAAATAGTCGGTTCTGCCACCGTATCACAGTGTGCATTTGAAGAATGGGTATACCCTACTACAATAAAGCTCAACAATTGGCACGCAAAGGACTTCGCTCCCATCTCCTTTATTGAGGAGTAATTACTTTTTTTTTGCTTTCTATTAATTCAAGAACATTTTGTCTGTAATATTAAACAATGAATTTTAAGCCACGTGTCTGGCCCGGGGCACTATGGTCCATTTGTTAAGGGTTTATTTATGTTCATTTTATCATATGATCATTCAATATAAATCATTGGACTTTTGCATTCAAATCTTTGTGCTCATTGTTTTTCTCTTTCTTCAAATGCATTTTTCAAAATAGCCATGTATCTTACATGCACACACGCACACTCTTGCAAGTGCTCGTCCACTCCGGATCTCATTGCCAATGACTCTACTATTACCGACTATGATTTTGAACATCCAATTAACCAAGCCGAAGACGAAGGTGAGGAAGATTGTGAAATACCAGGAGAACTAGCCAGACTTCTATTGCAAGAGGAAAAAGCTATTCAGCCGCATGAAGAGTCATTCGAAGTTATCAATCTTGGTACCTAGACAGACAAGAAAGAAGTCAAGATCGGCACTATCCTAGAAGGAAGTGTCAAAAGCAGATCGGTTCAGATGTTGCATGACTATGTGGAAGTGTTTGCTTGGTCGTATGAATATATGCCAAGGTTGGATACCGACATTGTAGTTCATCGTCTGCCGACAAAGGAAGATTGTCCTCCTGTCAAACAAAAAGTTTGTCGCATGAGGCCTGACATGTCTGAAAAGATAAAAGCTGAAGTGATGAAACAATTTGATGCAGGATTCCTAGTTGTGAAATCTTATCCTCAATGGGTTGCAAACGTGGTTCCAGTGCCTAAGAAAGACGAAAAAGTTCGTATGTGCGTAGATTACAGGGATCTGAATAGGGCAAGCCCCAAGGATCATTTCCCTCTACCTCATATTGATGTCTTGGTCGATAACACCCTCAACACAAAGTTTTATCTTTCATGGATAGTTTCTCTTGCTATAATCAAATTAGGATGGCTCCCGAAGACATGGAGAATACCACCTTTGTTACTCAATAGGGCACCTTTTGTTACAAGGTCATGCCATTTGGGTTGAAGAATGTAGGGGCAATTAATCAAAGGGCTATGGTGGCTTTATTTCATGATTTGATCCATCATGAAATAGAGGTATATGTGGATGATATGATTGCAAGATCACAAACTGAAGAAGAGCATCTCAATCACCTATACAAGCTATTTGATAGGATGAAAAAGTACAAGTTAAGGTTGAACCCTAATAAGTGCACATTCAGAGTACAATCTGGAAAGCTTCTATGTTTTGTTGTCAGTGGTAAAGGCATTGAAGTTGATCCTGCAAAGGTGAAGGCCATCCAAGAAATTCCAGTCCCCCACTCTGAAAAGGAAGTTAGAGGATTCTTGGGTCGTCTTAACTATATCGCCCGCTTCATATCTCACTTAACTACTACTTGTGAGCCAATCTTCAAACTCTTAAAGAAAGATGAAATAGTCAGATATAATGATGAATGCCAAGCTGCCTTCGACAAAATCAAAGAATATCTGCAAGAACCTCCTATCCTCATGCCTCTAGTTGAAGGAAGACCCTTGATCATGTACTTGACGGTGCTAGAGAATTCTATGGGGTGTGTGTTGGGCCAACACGACGAGTCTGACCGAAAAGAGCATGATATATACTACCTGAGCAAAAAATTAACCGACTGTGAAACCAGATATTCGCTGCTCGAGAAAACTTGTTGAGCTCTGGCATGGGCTGCTCTCCAGCTAAGACAGTATATGTTGAATCATATCAGTCTACTGATTTCTAAGATGGACCCTATCAAGTACGTCTTCGAGAAACCCGCTCTTTCACGACGGATAGCTAGATGGCAAATGATCTTGACTGAGTACGATATTCAATACATAATGCAAAAGGCCATCAAAGGAAGTGTATTAGAAAATCATTTAGCCCATAAACTTGTTGATGATTATCAGTCTATGAACTTTGACTTCCAGGATGAGAATATCATGCTAGTCACCGACTGCGTGAAACCTGAACTGTATGACGGACCTGAACAAGAATCCTGATGGACTATGGCCTTCGATGGGGCTTATAACGCTTTGGGTAATGGAATTGGTGTTGTGATAATCTCCCATGATGGTTTCCGCACTCCTTTCACTTCTAGACTATGCTTAGATTATACGAATAACATGGTTGAGTACGAAGCATGCATTTTGGGTCTGAAGGCTGCCATTGATTTGAGGATCAAGCATTTGAAGGTGTTTGGGGATTCCGCTCTAGTGATTAGCTAAGTAAAAGGAGATTGGGACACTAAACACCCTAATCTCATTCCTTACAAGGAGCTTGTGCTATCTCTGATTCCTTACTTCGAAGAGAGCACCTTTAAACACTTCCCTAGGGAAGAAAATTAGTTATCCGATGCTTTGGCCATAATGTCTTCTATGTTCAAGGTCAAATGGGACAACGAAGCTCCTATGATTACAATTGAAATATTCAACGAACCAGGACACTTCTATGAGCTTAACACTGACACAGAAAGGCCATGGTACCATGAGGTGAAGAGATACCTTGAAGCACAAGAGTATCCCGAAGGAGCTTCCAACAATGACAAAAAGTTCTTACGAAGATTCTCAGCCAAATTCTTCCTAAGTAATGGAATCTTGTACACACACAACCATGATTCTACTCTACTCTAATGTGTGGACAAGAAGGAGGCAGAAGAAATTATAGAAGATATGCATGATGGCCTCTTTGGGACTCACTCTAGCAGACATACTATGGCCAAGAAAATCCTGAGAGCTGGTTACTATTGGTCAACGATGGAGACTGATTTCCATCAATAATCAAGGACTTGCCAGAAGTACCAAATCTATGCTTACAACGTTCATGTGCCTCCCACTCCTGTAAACGTCATGACCGCTCTGTGGCCATTTGCAATGTGGGGCATTGACATGATTGGAGAGATCAAACCCACTGCTTCCAATAGACATCACTTCATTCTGGTCGCTATTGACTATTTCACCAAACGGGTCGAAGCCGCCTTATTTGCCTCAGTCACCAAGAAAGTTGTAGCCAGATTCATCAAACATAACCTCATCTGCGATTATGGTATCCCCGAAAGGATCATCACCGACAATGGGACCAATCTTAACAATGCTATGATTACCGAACTTTGTACTCAGTTTAAAATCAAGCATCACAACTCTTCTCCTCATAGACCTAAAATGAATCGCGCAGTGGAAGCAACCAACAAAAACATTAAGAAGATTGTGCAGAAGTTGGTAGTGACCTACAAAGAATGGCATAAGATGTTTCTGTTTTCTCTTCATGGCTACCGTACTTCAGCTCGAACATCAACTGGGGAAACTTCCTTTTCTTTGGTTTATGGCATGGAAGTTATTCTGCCAGTGGAAGTTCAAATTCCCTCACTAAAGATTATGAATGAAGCAGGCCTAGGCGAAGACGAATGGATTCAGACAAGATTGGATCAGTTTAACTTGATCGATGAAAACTGACTGGCTACTGTTGGTCATGGTCAGATGTACCAAAAACGTATGATCAAGGCTTTCAACAAAAAGATCAGGCCTCGAGTATATCAATTTGGTGACTTGGTGATAAAGCGGATCATTCTTCCACAAGGCGACCCCAGGGGCAAATGGACTCCCACTTATGAAGGACCATTTGTTGTCAAGAGAGTTTTCTCTGGTGGTGCCATGATGCTGACTACCATGGACGGTGAAGACTTCCCAAATCCTGTGAACACAGACATAGTTAAAAAGTACTACACATAAGAGACCCGCTAGGTTGACACACCTAGACAAGATAAGGGCATCCAGGCAAACTAAAAGTTTGGGCAAAAGATAGGGATATGTGCAAAAGATTGTACACCCGGCAAGTTGAAAACCCGAAAGGGAGACTTGGGCAAAAATGGGTATCCTGGTGGGCTGAAAACCCGAAAGGGCGGTCCAGGAAAAAGATAAGGATTGAAAGCGTATGACTATGTGTCGTGGAATCACCATAGTCAACTTTATTACTAAGGTCCGAGTTCAAACGGTCCAAAGATCAGTCAAATCAACTTCTGTCAATGTCAAGGGACACTCGAAGACATTGGGGCAATAGTAGAGTCGGAATGCAATGAGATCACTTCCACATGGCTATTATTTTTGTTTTCAATTTTGTTTTCTTTTCGACGATTTCCTCTTACCAGGATCTCCGTCTCTTTGTACAAAAACGCTTATTCATGGGCAGAATATCAATACAAATATATTTTGAAGTACAAAGTTTCTGTTTTTGTTTTGAATGCAAAGATGTCCAATGACTAAAATTGAACGAACATATGCATGTGAACATAATTATAACTATTTAGCATGTGTGTCCTGCCAAGCTGCAACAAGCATCTCTTTAATGTATATGGGATATCCCCACAGAGTTATCTCATTAGCATTACTCCCACAAGGCCAGCTACCATAAACCTTTCCCCAATGGAGTTGCCCATAAAGTCCTTTTCATAGGGTACTCCCCAGACAGAGTCTCAATCTCTTGGCAGCCCTCTCCCCAGCCGAGTTGATCCTAAAAGAAGAAGTCTTGTGGATCTCTACCTAAAAGAAGTCATTTGGTCAGTAGTTCGTCAAATATTCCTCAACAGGGTTTATTTCCCCAACAAACAGCATTTCCCGGCTTGGTCTGTCTTCCTCAGATGAGTTTATCCTCTCCTATTTGAGTTTGCCTCTCAGACTATTACAAATCCCAGGACCACGACCTCTGATCCCCAGTGAAGTCGCCAACAAAGTCATTGTTATCTCTGAAAGTTGTTGTGAAGCCTGGATCCGACCAGATAATAGTCGACCTTATTCTTTCAAACAAGTTACTATGAAGCCTGGCCCCGACCAGATAATAGTACAACTTTCAGTCACTATGAAGCCTGGACCCGACCAGATAATAGTGTAACTTTTTAAATACTATAAAGCCTGGCCCCGACTAGATAATAGTATGACTTTTAGTCACTATGAAGCTTGGACCCGACCAGATAATAGTGTAACTTCTCAAAATACTATGAAGCCTGGACCCGACCATATAATAGTTAACTCCTCAAGACACTATGAAGCATGGACTCGACCAGATAATAGTTTAAGTCCTCGAGATATTGAAAAACATGGACTCAACCAGACAAGGGTTTAACTTCTTTTCCCCAATAGAGTTTTCCTCTAACCCAGCAAGTTACTGTGAAGCCTGGACCTGATCAGGTATCAGTTCAACTTCATCTTTTCAAGCGAGTTATTGTGAAGCCTGGTATCTGACCAGATAACAATTAACTTTTTCCCTCAGAAATTTGTTGTGGAGCCTGGAATCCAACCAGATAACAACTAATTTCAAGAAAGTTACTGTGAAGCCTGGATCCGACCAGATATCAGTTGAACTTCATCTTTTCAAGCAAGTTATTGTGAAGCCTGGACCCGACCAGATGGAAATTGACTTCATCCACCTCAATTTTCTGTGCAGCCTGGAATCTGACCAGATAGGAGTTTAATGTCAGTAAGTTATTATGAAGCCTGAACCCGACCAGATAACAATTCAACTACAAGAAATTTTTTGTGAAGCCTGGAATCCGACCAGATAACAGTTAATTTATTCTTCCCCAGTAAGTCAATGTGAAGCCTGGACCCGACCAGATAACAGTTTAACTTCAAGTAATTTTTTGTGAAGCCTAGATCCCGACCAGATAACAGTTAATTTAAATCTTCCTCTGCAAGTTACTGTGAAGCCTGGAATACGACCAGATAATAGTCAACTTCATTATCCCCAACAAATTGCTACCAAGCCTGGATTTCGACCAGATAACAGCCAGTTTTCGATGCTCTCCAGTCAGGAATAATTCCCCAATAGAGCATTGAACAATCAAAATTCCTAAACTCTTTTTTCCAAAAAGAGATCAGCACTCTCCACAGAGTCTTCTTAAATAAGCCAGTATTCCCCAACGGAGTTTCTCCTCAAACAACGAAACAGGAATTCACAGCAGAAACATCCTAAAACAAGAGGAGCATACTCTTCATCCCCAGTAGCAGTTTGGGAGCTCATTTCCCAAGGATCATCAGCATGTTGTCAATGATTTATTTTCCTAGACAAAGACACGCTGCAAGGAACGCGTCACATTCATAAATCATAACGCATACATGACAAATGTATATAGCATAATCTCATTTATTTTGAGAACATCATTACGTCATGCATACATCTTCATGCAACTAATTGTTTCCTTGAAAAAAAATCTACGGACAAAGACATTTATCACTCTAGTTTAAATCAACCAAAAGATTTATCCTGATACCCTCCTCAGTCACTCTGAATGGAATCTCTAAGCCCATTCCGTACACAGTCAACTAACACATCATCGAGTGCAAATTTCTGGGCACTCTAGTGTTCAATCATCTTCCACCTTCAAGTCACGAATGACGGACTCGCCAATCTAACTCTTCATGTTTAAGAAGATTGAACAGGGGCAGCTCTTGTACCCCAAAATTTGCCCTCTCATTTCTCAAGGATTTTATCACAAGATCTTCAATGACATCAAGTTTACAGCATTGATACATCAATTTAGGTTTGGAATTGGCACAAGGGCAAGATGGTCAATTGTACACTGAAAAGTCAAACTTTGACTTTTGGATCAAAATCAAGTTTCATGAATCATATTTCATCAAGATATGTTAACATATGAAGTTTGTTTCATTAAGAAAATCAAAAGTCAAATTTGCTTTGGAAAAGTCAAAATTCTAAAGACTTAGAAATTTTTCTAAGTATTAAGAAATATGACAAGTTTAGAACTTCTGGCCAGATTTTCATCATGATGCAAGTTGATTTAGGAAGAACTTATAACATAAAAGTTGTAGATATCAATGAGATCTAAAACATTGCAGAATAAAACTTCTTCTAGAAACATTGGGATTTCAAGATATACATCTTTGAAAGCACGTCCATGAAACTGAAGCATTCAGTAAATTCTGGGTATTTCCAAGACAGAATTTGGTTACAACTTTTGGGCCAGTTTTCACATAGGTTCATCTAGAGTTTGCAAGAGTAATTCAAAGAAAGTCTACAAAGCGTATTACAAGCTTTCTGAAAAGTTTGAGAACTCTTTCAGAACATGCTGGAGCAGGGAGATTCAAAGATCAGAAGATTGGATATTTGTTCTAAGTTGCGATGATGCTGAACTGCTGATCCAGACTAAGCTATGATACATAATCTCATATTGAAGATTTTCTGTTTGGTAAATATCATCATCATTTTGTGCTCACACCCGCTTTTTAGTCTTTATCCAAAGGATTTCCCCCCGTGTGGCATAGAAGTACCATTGATGTCCTTGAAAAGAAAACTTTTGTACAAGTTTATGTTAGGCCCATGCTCTACTTTTGCTTCTGAGGGTACTTTTCCATAATTAATGCTTACAAATCCAGCTTAGGCATGGGTAGAAGCTGCTAACCACCCTAATTTGTGCCTTGAACCATACTTGTTTAAACTTGCTTCAAGAACAAGTCAGCGTCCTAGCATATGATGGCTGTACTCTTGACTTCTCCAAGCTCCAAAATCCTTGCCTATAAATTGAACTTCATTTAAAACTGTAAAGAGGTAGAAGATATTGAAGAAAAGCCTTGAAACGTTGCTTAAAATTCCAAGAATCCGAAACTGCAAACACAAATACAAAGCCTGCTAGTTTCTGGTTTTTGCATTCAAATTCCAATTTCCCTCAAGTGTTTCTTGACCAAATCACCCACACAGCTTCTGATACACATTTAGAAGTCATCCCAACTTCTGTTTTTAGACTGTAACACATTCTTCATCAATCTCTATCTCAAAAATCAAAACATTATTTCCTGGCTGATCCAGAACGCTCCAGCCATTCATAGTTCAACTTAAGGGTTGTTCTAGCTTTCTGAGAATTGAGGGAAGCTGGCTAGAACATCACAACAGTCAGAACCAGGTTCTAGTTCATAGAACAATTTCTAGCTACAAGGTAAGCTTCTTCTGACTTGTATCTCATTACTTAGGCATTGATAGGCTTGCATGCTCAAAAATATAACGTAGACATCCTGAATCTGATGTTGTACATATTCATAGATTTCATGTATTTTTTTTCCTAAGTAGAGAGAATTTCAGTTTAGAACCTCTTGAGGAAATTAGGATTCAGAATTAGGATTAGAAAAAGTCATGCTTGCTTCTGATTTACAGTTCTGGTACTTTATATTTATGAAACCATGATGAAACCTGCCATGATTATTATTTTTGCATTTTCTGTTTTGTTGAGAAATGGCTAAGCTGCAGATACTCTGATTGACATGGAGAAAGAGATAAAGTTCATCATCAGAACTTACTTTGTGATATATGTTTATGTTTTTGCTTCTAATATCGGATGTATAGCCACCTCAGTGGTAGAGATCTCATGCATAAGACATTAGTGTTAAGGGTCTTGAGTACTAGCCCTAGAAACACCTCTTTTTATGTTTATCTCCTGACATTTTTACCCCATTAGTTGGAGCAGAACTTTTAAATCAATCCCCTTTATTTGCTTATCAAAACAGTGATCCTGGACCAGAACTTTTAGATATCCCCACCCAACAGCATTAACACTTCACTTGCCCATTATCAGAACTTCTAGGTTTCCAGTTGCATTAGAACCTCTAAGCTATCTCAAACAACCAGAACTTCTGACCTACCAATGATATTAGAACTTCTAGATTCCCAGCTGCATTAGAGCTTCAAGACTCCCTCAACAATCAGAACTTCTAGGCTTTCCTTTGTTCCCAGCAACCTCAGAACTTCAATGCACCCGAATGCAAAACTTCTGGCCTTCCCCATTTTTGCTAACGTTTATTTTCTGATTTGTAGCGCACCAGAGTCAAAACATCTGCTCTCCCCTCTTTCAGCAATGCGCTGATTCTAATGCTTTTCCATTTTATTATTTTCATCATCACTTCTATTTTCATTAATTAAAAACACCAAAAAATACTTTATATTCATACACTTTGTTTTATTTTCTTTTAAAACAAAAAAGACTAAAAATATTTTCCTAAACCAATTTATTTCTTCTCTTAACAAAAGCAAAACAAATCCATTTTTACATTCCTCGTACATTACTTCAATATGGTTGTAATAGATAATTAGGACTTTAATTTCTTACAATCCTCATTTGTAAATTTGTACACCCCATCCCCCTAATGATTATAATAGCGTAGAATATTTACTTTCCGCAATTTATCACTTTAATATAAATGCTAGTAATTAGGATTTATATGGAAAGATAAAATCAACAAGTAGACAACCCCTAATCAAAGACGAAATGCATACAAATCAAACACACTATTCACACATGCACCCCAGGGTTAGCTCCACTTGTTGCCTAAAAAATGGTCATGTTATGCATGTGATACGTCTTAGCAAAACAATCAAAATAGGAGATCATAGTCCCTCGATGACACTTCAAATGTTTCCTTTCAAATGATCTTAGTCCCTCAAAGAGAAATGCTAAGATATCTCACAACATTGTTATCATGACTATACGATGACCCACGCCTGTCCCTTTACATCCAAAGATAAAGCTTCTTACAAAATGAATGGTAAGATAGCAACATCTAAAGGAGGAGGAAAAGAACATAGACTTTTGAGTAGGTAGAAACATTCCTAGTTACTTGCTCGCTTTTAAAACAAACATCCTTTCAAACATACACCAAACACTTTCAAGACATGAAATATTTTCTAAAAGTTCAACACTTTATATACGTTCTTATGAGACGAGAACCATTACAAAGTTTTCCTAAACGAAGGCGCTTTTCAAAAATACTTTCAAAAACCACCACAAAAGCACCTCTTCAAACAAAGCAAGTGATCTAGCAAGCAACTAAGAGCCCATAGATAACTATGGATGAAAAGGGTTCTAACACCTTCCTTTTTCATAATCTACCCCCCGAACTCAAGAAAATAATCTAAAAGGTCTTTCCTGTTCTTTTCACCCTTTCCTTTATTGGATAAAAGAAAAGTCCGTGGCGACTCTTGCTAACCGCAACAATTGCGATAAAACGCAAAACATCCCAAGTTAGTTCTCCCACCATATTACAGCCACCCCCACATCCCAATGCCAAAAGTCATCCAACAAAAAACCAAACTCCCCCACTTTACTCCTACGAGAATCACAAACCTCTAGATGCCAAGAAATCACCCGCAGGACTACCATTAACAAAAATCGACAAAGAGCTAGAAATAATCGTAATTGCATTCAAGACAACCACTTAACACAAAAACCCATTCTTGAAAGAATTAACGCAATTAATCCCATGACACACAGTCATAAGCCTTCTCAAATTCCACCATCAACACAAAACACTCCTTCTTAATCCTTTTAGCATAACCCAGCACCTCAATAAAAACCAAAACCCCATCCACCATTTTCCGCCCTTCAATGAAAGTCGTTTGAAAGGAGAAACCAACCTCTTTACAACCATTATCAACCTTTCCGCCAAAAGCTTAGAAATGAGAAGATACAAACAACCCATAAGACAAATTGGTCGTAACTCATCAATACCTTGCGGATTATTCGTCTTAGGAATCAAAGCAATAAAGGAAGTTATAATCTTTATGGGAAGATACCCACACCTATGAAACTAATTAACAAAATTAACCACCTCATCCTTAATAAAATCCCAACGCTTTTTGAAAAAGACAAGAGAAAAACCATCCGGACTCGAACTCTTATCATAATCACTTAACCACACCACCTTTCTAACCTCGTCTAAAACAAAAGGATCTTTAAGAAAAGATATATCCTCCTCCAAAAGAGAATTGAAGAACACACCATCCAAGACATGTCTATTAAAAACCACTTCGAAAAGCCTCTTCAAAAAATGATTCTTGAACTTCTCCTTAATCACATTCACGTCCACAAGCCTCTGGTCATTCCCTAAATTGAGACCCAAAATAGCATTTTTACGAAATCTTTCTCTCTTGAAATTATGAAAAAAATTGAATTGGCATCTCCTTCCAAAATCCAACGAAAATGAGATTTTTGTCTTAATGAACTTTCTCTATTGAGCATGGCACCCCACACCTCCTTAGAAAAAGTCTTCTAGACTCAGACACCTCCACACTCAACCCTCCAGAAGCATTAGCTACAAAGGAATCAAGAGAATTAAGAACACTAACCTCTTTGTCAACCTCCAAATCAATAATTTCGAAAACTTCCTTGTTCCACACCTTCAACTTATATTTGAGAATCTTATACTTCTCAATAAGAATAAACTCCGCTCTACCTCAGATCACCACATTAGTCCAAACACCTTCCACAAAAGAAATGAACTCCCCATGATCGAACCAGCACTTGAACAACTTGAAATGCTCAGGACCCCAATTCTGCAAACTCCCCTACAACCAAATATGACAATGATCAGATAGACTCCTATCACCCACAACCTAACATTCCATTTTCCAAAGATCGATAAGACCTTCTGAAACCAGAAATCTTTCCAACCTAATATAAGCACTCCCATCAAGCTTGAACCAAGTAAACTTATTACTCAAAATTAGAATATCAACAAGATCCATACTCAACATAAAATCATCAAATCCCTCCACCTCCACTCTATTAATACTATAATTAACCCATTTCCTCTCACCATCCATTCTAACCACATTAAAATCACCCATAATGCACCAATCAATAACCGAAAAAAGATCTCTTAAAACCCTCATCATCCTCCGCATCTCCCTCTTGTTAACCAAAAAACAAGAAGCATAAATGTTCACCACATAAACAATATTCCCTGCCAACACACATGAAGACCCAGAAAATCTTTCTGAACAAAGCTATAAAAGTTTGAAAATAACCCTGACTTCAACAAAGTAATAAGATCCCCAGACCTACCAATCACCCACTTTGCACTCTACTTAACCTCTTTACCACCCCATAAATCCTCCACCTTAATCTTATAAAAATTGAGCAACTTGGACTCCTGAATAAAACACACGTCAGCTTGGGTAGAACTAGTCAAATTACATAAACACCTTCTTTTTACCGCTCCTCGAAACCTACGAACATTATAGGACATAATAATCATCTCGAATTAACCTTATTAGCATCCTTTACACTCCTTTTACGTTGTTCTGCATTTTCCTTGCACAGAATGGCTTCAATATGTTAAGCATTCGTACCACCCCAAAAAATTCTAAGCAAAAGAGCTTGATTCCAAATATCATCCGCCACCCCTCTTCATATTTTCTCTAAAAGAAGTTGGATGAGCCACCAATTATTGTATCTAATAATTGTTCAATATTCAATTTGAGACCATTGAAAAATATTTTTTATATAATTTGTTGCACCAAGGTTATGTTCTAGGCATGCGACTAAAATCTTCTTGAATATTTTGTAGGCCTCATTAAGTGATTCTCGGTATATTTCCGTAAAAGTGGTGATATCATATCTCTTTCCCACAAATAAATATGCTTGAAAATACTCATTCAAGAATTCTTTCTCCATGGTGTTCCATGTAGATATGCTCTCCATTTGAAGCTGATCAAACAATTCTTCAGCATCTTCGGTTAATGTGAACAAAAAAGGTTTTAATCTTTTTCCTTCTTTAGTTTGCATGTCCACCTTGATAGTGATAGCATATTCATTTATCCTCATGACAAATAGTTTGTGTTTCAACTATCTGAGCAGTGATGGACTAAATTCAAACTATTCCAGAGTCACTTACTAAATAACAATGATTAGCATGTTATAATATGCTGAGCTAGGGGTGACCAAAATATTTGATTGTGAGGCCAAAATCCAAAATCAAATTTAAATTTGTTTTAAATATTCGGATTCAATTAAATAGTTATTAATTGATTTAATTTTTAATATATTGTTACCTATCAATATAATTCAGATATAATTAAATAATTATTACGAATTCATAATTAATCAAATGTTTTAATTCAATTATAAATTATTTAATTTTCAAAATCAAAAATGCTTTTAAAATTGGACATTTTTTAAAAACCAGTTATATAATTATTATCAACTAAAGTCTATAGTTAATTATAAGAAAAAATAAGTTAATCCCTTATTGTTTATTCCTAATTCCTTAATGAATAAATCTTTTATTTAAGTTAATCCCTAAAGTCTATATTTAATTATAAGTAAAAATAATTTATTCAACTAACATTAAATAGTTGAGACATTAACAAAAGTTGTTCAGGAAAATAAGTTGATTATATCAAAAGCCTCAAGAGATCTTTAAAAAAATACATCAGACACATATTTTGGAAAGATATCTCAATTTATTAAGTGAAATTTTTATAAATGCAAAAGTCTTTCTTTATAGAAGTAGATGGTTATAAACACACACACTTCAAACTTTTTTATAAAATATTTTAAAAAGAATAAATCATATAAAAGATATACATAAGTTGCATAGAAAGAGACGAGAGCATTCAAAAAGCCAAAAAATATTTTTTTACTAGATCTAATAGATTATTTCAATCGATTAGATTGGTGCATTTTTTTTAAGGAAAAAGGCAATTTGCATGCAATCAATCGACTAGCAACGAATACATATTACTTCTTATCGATTTTGGAACTCATAGCTATTACATTTTAATGATTTAATCTATCGGCTTAATCGGTTGGTAACAGTCATTTTTTATTTATTTATGTTTCCTCTTTTGGAGGATTTGAACTCTATAAATAGAAGTCTCATTCCTTAGTTCAAATTATCCTGAAGAAGAATTTTGTATTGACATACACACTCTCTCTCTAAATTTCATTTTCACATTCTTTCACTGGTTCTTATATCAAAATGTTTTTGTGAAGAGAGATCTTTTGTAAGTGAGATATTATTGTAATTCTGGATGGGTAGCATTATAAAAGTTCTTCAAGGATGTTATTTATGCATCTTGGATGAACACAACCCATTTTGAGGATAAAAATATGAGGTTGAAAGCTAAACATGTTAAAAGCTTTGGTTGAGAATTGTGTGCTCAGTTCCTGATATTTAGTTTAAGATCGTTAATATGGTTGAACTTCCCTTAAGCCTATTATAAAGCCTTGTTTATTTGAAGGATGAAGTTCTTCCATATTGATGAAATTATGATTAGGTTAATGGTTAGCCTGTATAAACCATAAGTTAGAAGATCATCCTTTTAAAATCTCAAGAGATTAATGGTTATCCTATTAAACCATATTGAGCTTAGATATTTCTTGGAAAGAAGCTTAATCACTTTAATTTACAGTTGAAAAGGAAGATTAGTCACTTCAGTCTTAGCAATGAAGAAGATGCAAATGTTGATATCCTTCGTCTTATATTATCATGGTTATAGGGCATTCACTATTTCTTTGTATAAGGGAGTTCATGAGCTTCACCTAGTAAAAACTCTCAAGTATATCATTGAAACTCTCAAGACTAGTTCTTGGGGAGAGTAGTAGGTACTTTTGATTTGACCAAACCTCTATACATTGTGGTATTCTTATTTTCCCTTAATTTTTTACTTCCCCGCTTTACTTTTTGAAATACTTCATATTCTACTGTTAAGTTATAGAAAAACCTTTTTAAACTCTGATAGATATTAGGTTTTAGAAAATGTTTTCAAACGCTGATTTTAATTTAGAAAAGTTTTTCAAAACCATATTTTTCTAAACCACACAATTCACCCCCCCCCCCCCCCCCCCCCCCCTCTTGTGTTTAAAGTCTCAAGTCTAATAAGTAGCATCAAAGTCTAACTCCTATTTAAGGACTAATCATCCTAGGAGGAAAATGACTTCCAACACAAGATTCTTTTCAAAACTCACCACCACCTTTTTTTGAAAATTATTTCTTCTTTTATACACATAAGTTTTTCTTGAAAATAAAAACTCTTTAAAACTTATTTAATGGTATATTTTACCGTTACTCATCAAAATCTAAAAACATGTCTTTTTTTTAAACCGCTAAAGAAATGTAGGATACTTTGAAAAAGATACATGGAGTCTCTCCAAGTATCAAACCAAAGAGTGTGAACACATGAGGTGAAGAAACTTATTTCTTAAAACTTTTATATTTTTTTACTAACATTTATCTAGAGAATTAAGAATTGGAAAACTTTTTTAACTCTTAATCTATAAATAAAAATCCTTCATGAATTTCAAGAAAATTAAGAAAGAAGGAAATCATAAAAGCTAATGGAATCAAAAGAACAAAACAGAAAGATCATCACTCATGTTATCTTCCAGTTCAAACAACATCATTCAAGGAATTCTCATGTTCAAAGAACAACAAAGAAAATGATAAAGCTTCTATATCAGTTGAACAAAGAAGAGGAAAAACTTCAACCTTGGGGAAAAGTATAAAGAATTATCTTCAAACCAAGAAGATAACACTTTCTCATAGGCACCCTACAAGGAATTTAGGTGATAGAAAGGAAAACTAATGTATTTGCTTGTTTTACAGGAAAATGCTTTGGAGTTTAGAACTCTAAGAAAAGATCATTTGAAGAAATGGTACAAAATCATAATTTACTCTAGAAGTATACAGTTTTTAAGTTGTTGATCCGGGAAGAAGAAGAACGACGGTGACATATATTAACAATTATGATTAAAGCAACATCAATTGATAATTTTTTATCTGTGAAGATCAATAAAGTAAATAAATAGGTGATGGACTTATTTATCTATTTGTTTGCCAACTCTCACATCAAAATGTATGGAGAAGGATACACTTTTGAAGTGTCTTCCTAAAAGGAAATTTTATCAATAATACTTTCTTGACACAGGTAAAATTATTTTAAGGTTAAAATTAGGGATGTCAAGGGGTAGGGAATATTCAGAAGATGCTTCCCTGCTTCCCGCCACGCCTCCAAATTTATTCTCCATCCCCATCTCCAATCTCTACCATGGGGGAATATTTTCCTCCATCCACGTCCCCACAAAGATCCACGATCATTGAATCTTAAGAAAAAATTTATACTTTTCGATCAAAACTATGGCACAAGTATTTTGTTATTTTTTTCCTTTTTTTAAATATATATTTTGCATCGTTCAATTTTTAAAAATAAAAATACATCTTGCATCAATAACAAAAAAAGAAAAAGCATGTGTTGTTGCTAATATTTTTCTGTAAAAAAATAATTATTATTAACATAACTTGGTGCAACCATGCTTCCGCTAATTTACAGTCACAGTGCGATTGTCGTCCAGCACAAGTGGTTGATTATGTATGGGTGTGGAAAATCCATAACTACTAATTTATTAATTGAACGAAACATTTTCTAATGGAAGTAAAGTGAATTTGAAGAGTAATTACCATAAGCATAATGCACAAAGAAGAGTGGTTGTTGTGATGATGATGAGATTATAGGAGATGATGAATGGAGGAGATAAAGATAATTAAGAAAATAAAAGGAGGATAGTGTGTACATCCTATGTATCGGTGCACTTTTCTAAGGCTGGGTACTTAGGTAGTGAAATAATATTATACAATAAGACATAAAAACAAAATGATCCACTAATGACTCTTCATTTTCTAATACATTAATATTTTTTATGTAAAATTATATAATATATAAAACATAAAAGTTAAATAATAAGGTCAGAGTCGGATAATCTACGGGGCGGAGGGTACTTTCCCAAACCCCGCTCCAAAGTGTCATCGGGGAAACTTTTGCCTCCATCCCCATCCCCGCGGAGGAGAAAATCTCTAACTTCGGTGCTCCGAGCAGATAATAACCATAGGAATCCCCATTAGCAGATGCATATTGACATCCCTAGTTGAAATAATCAGTTAATCTGATTAATATCTTAAATTAATTATTTCACATTTAAATAAATATTCTCTTATTTGTACATTTTTTAAAATTAATTCTTCTAATAAGTTTGCTCAAGAGATCTTAATCTTAAGGGTATCAAAAGCATGAACTGAAGGAGTTAAAGAACCAACAAAGCCCAACAAACAAACCAAACCACCAAGGAATCCCAAATGAAGCAAATTAATTAATTAACTTAATCGATTAAAAAAAAATTAAAAACAGTGAAAATTCGAATTGAAATTCTAAATAGTGTCGAGACACTGATATCTGATCAAAACACACTAATACTTAGAAAGTTTCATACGTTACACTTCAAAGACACAAAATCACTCAATGATTAAAATCTTATGAATGATTGACATAACTTACAAGTCAATAGAGACAGTCTTACGCTTATATTAATATGATATTAGAGATACTCACAATAAACATGCAAACCCTAAAAGAATACTAGACAAAATAATACGTTCCACACTTAATTAGGTTTGTAGCCTTCTTTTTATAAGCAATGTCTGACTGGATTTAGGATTCAAAAATGCAGTAGGTCAGCGGCTAAAAATCTGTAGAATCTTTTGGAAAAAATAGGACTTCAATCATATGTGTCCTAAAATGTATCAAAATTTAGGAAAACAAATTAATCTTCTAAATTCAAATATAATTTGTGATTCGTCAATCTTGGACACTATATAGAATAACCTAATATTCCCAAAATATTCAGAATCTATTATAACCAAATGTATCCAAGTGCACAGCTGTAACAGACACAATATTGAATGATTTGGATAAGACATCTTGTCCAACGTGTTTTCTCTGCAAGTTAGAACATCATATTCAGCATGTTGTTGCCAAGTCAGTTTAACAAATTTAATGCAAATCATAAAATTAGAGAATTAACAATCTCCCCCTTTGGCAAATTTTGACTAAAACAAAAAAGTAACCCTTGCACACAAATACCACAATCTAGATTCCAGAAAATGTTATGAATGACCTTGATATTTTTATATGGTTATGTGCACGTCACGCTTGATGTGAGGCTCTTAACGAGAAATTTACTGTCGATATTTCTAAGGAATCTACTGTCGAGATTCAAATAAGGACAATCACTGTTGAGTGCTTTGGGAAAATCACTTGCCTAGATCAACCAGAGGAATCTACTATGGAGATTTTGTTAAGAACTACCTTCTGTTGAGGTCTTCTGGAAAATCATCTGCCGAGATTAACCAGGAGAATCTACTGCCAAGATTTTCTTTAGAACTACCTTCTGCCTAGGTCTTCGGGATAATCAACCGTTGTGATTAACCATGAGAATCTATTATTGAGATTTTTTTATGAACTACCCACTGTTTTGAACCAACTCCTTTTGATCGAGTCTCGCAGTGGTTTGCCCTAAAATTCAAATTTTGAAAGATATGCCTCCCAATCTCTAGGATATAAAGGAAGTACCCTTAGAAATAACTTGGACCCCACCATGTACTTAATGTTGATTTCCCCAAGATTTGAAACTTTGAAAAGTTTGTACTTGGAATTGCTTGAAAGGAACTTGGACCCTACGTGTCATAAGATGAACCTGATATGCACTGCCCCAACATTTAAGTCTTGAAAGGTTGCCACTTCATCCCTAGGGCCTTAAGAAGTTTGCTGAAAAGAGGAAACTTATTTAATACCATGTTGTGATATGACTTTATCAAGTAATGCTCCTTTGAAAGGTATGCCCCTGATTAAATGGTGCTTTGAAACGTGATCCAAGTTTATTGAATCTCGGAATGATCGCCCCTTGTCAATAGTGTCTTCAATTGATATACCCCTATGATCATTACTCTTTCCTATGACCATAAGGTTCCTCCTTAGATGCTCTAGCTTCCTGAAATGGATTGCTTTTGATTAAACCAATTTTTAAGATCTCCTTTGATGCTAAGTGTCTATTCGTAGATAAAATTTTACATTTTGAAAAGTAATTTGGTTTGATGCACATGCAAGTTTTGAAATAAAAGTTTTTTATGGAATAGAAATGGATGATTAGAGATGGAGATTCGAAGAAGCGAAGTGGTTAGCAATAATTTTAACAAACATAGGAGTCAGTTTAACATAAATTTTGCAGAGTATGCTTTCATAGTTAACCTTGCTTCAATTAGAAATTTTTAAGGTTGTAATGTGGCATTGGTTAGTGGTTTAAGAAACAAAGAATATAAGGCTCTATTTATTTATCCCACCCAATTCTCCTTGATGTTCTTCAATCCTACGTTCAATTAGTCCAACGAATGCGTTTAGTTTGCAAGAGAATTTTCATAGTCGTGGTGATGATGATAAGCATTGGTAAGGATCCAAGCACCGATGAAAATCATTGATAAGAAGCCTTGATGATTCTCGAGGTGTCAGTCATGAGACTGTTCTCTAATTTTGTTTCAAATCCTTTATTTTTACATAGGCTGATTCTTTTGAATCTGGTCCGTCGGTATGCCTTAACTTTTGCCTAAGTTAAGTTTTTTTATTGTTACTTGACTTAAAGGGCTTTTTTTTTAATTTCTTTTTTTTTTGCTTTTGATTTTGACAACTTGTGACTGCCTATGCTGATATTGGAAGCTTCGTCTTTATCGTTTCCTCGATCTTGAAGGATGTTTTGAGGAAGAAGATGTCGTGAACTTTGTCTTTATTGATTTCCTCCTTAATATTTTTTTATACGCAAGGAAATGGATGTGCATGCAAATTTTCTTAGACCGTTTCCTTAATGATGTATCAAGGAAAGAGATGTCCTTGAACCTTTTCTTAGATCGTTCGATTATCCTGAGATTTGAATGCATCGTCGAATTAATTGAAATATACCCTACCCCTGGTTAAAATTAAGGTTTTTTATTTTTATAAAATAGAACAAAACTCAAACTCCTGGCTCAAGGGGGTTGACTACGGATTAACTCCTTATTTCTCTATTGTTTAGGAATTGAAACAATGCCTTACATTGCCAGCTCAGTCTTACCATTGAAAGCATACGTTTAGCAAAATTCAGTTATTTCGTTTTCATCATTCTCCTTTAAAGTTTGTTAAAGTTGAAAAATGGAAATGGAAAAGAAGAGTAAAAATGGAAAGTCGTTTATTATTTATGTAAAGTGATAGAATAGTGAATACGAATGGATTAATTTAAAAAATATGCATGATTATTTATTTGAATCACTAGTCAAAAGATACAAATTTACACCAAATACAACTTACCAATATAGAAGTTACAATTTGAAATTGATAAAGTCTAATGATCCTATGAAAGTGTTTCTTTGTTGATTTTCTTGACTTTAGGAGAGCTTCAGGATGTTCTTGGACTTTACTGACCATGTGGGTGACCCTTGACGTTTCTTGGGCATACCTATTCTGTCGATATGGAAGTTACTCTTGATGCGGAGGAGTCACCAATGATAGTTTCATTTGAGGCGTTGTAGGCCTTTGACTTATATGATGATGGTTGTCTTCTCTCCTTAAGAAGATTTGTAGGACCAAGCTCTTTGGTTGACTTTCTCCTTCAATAACTTAGGAACTTCTTGAGTTCTGTCAATACTTTCTTGAAGCATGCTTGGAATTTATTCTTTGAGTATCAGGAAATATTGCTAGCTAGATTGATAGCGACCTAGGGTGAAGGTGGAAATGCATGAAATGAGAATGTATGAATGTAAGAAATTACAGGGGTATGCAAAAAATATATTTTCCCTTTTGAGGGTATGCTAAAAATTTCATGGAGACGCAATAACATGCATGCGTATGATTAGGATAGACCTAATCACACCCTATACGAGTTTAGGGATAAAAAACCCTACAAGTTATGGACTATGTCACAAACGAAATCCCTTCGGGTGACAGTTAAAATAAAACCCCCTACAGGCTAGAGATTATGACTTACAGAGAGACACCCTACTAGCTAGAGATTATGATATATAGGAGAAAAACCTTACATGTAACAGATAGAAGGTAACCCTTGCGGGTTTAGGGATGGTAACAAGATATCCTTAGTATGTAGGTTCCTAGTTTCGTCATACGGATATTCTACCTTCCCCATAAGGTGGCTTTTTTAAGAGTATCATGGGTAACGCTAGAGGGAAAGACAGAATGGCCTCCCTTAAGCAGAGCTTCTTTGTAGACCAAAACTTTTGTCTCTTAGGTCGTACAAGGTCTCTCCATGAGATTTTGTTTTAGGTTTATACAAAGAGTCATAGGTTTCATTCCAAAGTCCTATCCCCTAAGAGGATACCTCTTGAGACATATTCGTTTTTTGGAATTCACCGACTCTAGACAAAATCGTCACAAAAACTCATAGGGATAATATATCCCCATGGCCAATAGACGAACCTTCTTTTTAAGGGTTTGAATTATACACAATTAAAATCTCACCACAAATAAAATATGATAATGAAAATAATATAAAAATAAATAAATAGACCAAATAAATAAATAAAATATGCAAATATAGAAAAACATCAAATATAGAAAACCATAACAAAAACCCTAAATCCAAAAAGGAAAGGCTTTTAAACTCTGGAGTTGAATCCC